>OY987270.1:6257744-6996546 GCA_963920665.1 Straminergon stramineum | reverse complement strand
GTACTGCATCAACCGGTAAGGTAAAGTACAAGGCTTGCAACTCGGTGTTTGCGAAGAAGATAAGCCGTATGTTGAGCCATTTAGGATATGGAGGCCCATCAGGTGTTCGTGATACAGGACTGAGTCTTTGTTCGCAATTGACGCCAGATGTTCGAATCCTATTTCTTCGATCTAATGGAGCATTCCCGAAGAGACCAATCATTGACAATGTAGATGTTGGTAGCATGCGTATGGTCGGGAGGGATTTTTCAAATGAGAGGGATATGGCGCGTTCTACTCAAGAGGACTCATGCGCAGCACCGGAAGAATTTGTTGGTGTAGGATCCGAGGTAAACCGAACTACAAAAACATCCAGTGATTGTGACACTCCAAGGACATCAGGCAGTAGACCTCAAGGACAGAGTAGTCTAGTCGATGGCTTTGATTTCGCAGCAAAACGCAATTTGAATGCAGTGTGGGCCAATTTCTTCTGTGCGGCAAACATACCATTTGCCGTAGCTCGAAATCCGGCATTTAAAGAAGCAGTGAAAAAAACAACCGAGTACCGTGGGCCCTACACTCCACCATCGTATCATGATTTACGCCATAAATTGCTTGACCAAGCGAAGACCAACATCAAAACAAAGCTTCATAGTCGAACTGAAGATAGCATTCGAAAGTTTGGAGCAACATTGTCTATTGATGGATGGAGCTTGGTTACCAATCGACCATTGATAAATGCCATGCTTGTATCTTCTGCGGGTGAACAATTTCTAGGATCGGTGGATACAAGTGGAATCGAAAAGAATGCTCCTTTTTTGGCCTCTGTCTTGGAAAAGTTTATAGAACAAGTAGGCCCCACAAATGTTGTGCAAGTGACTGCAGACAACGCTCCTGTACATCCGGCAGCATGGAATATGGTGTCAAGTAAATATCCGCACATTTTTTTTCAAGGTTGTGTGGTACACGCCTTGAATTTGTTGCTTTAAGATTGGGGGAAGCAAGAATGGTTGAAGGAGCTAGTGGAAAAGGTCCAAACCGTTGTGAAGTTCTTCAGATTGCGGCATATGCCGCTAGCTATATTTCAAAAGCACGAAACGAAGAATAGCTTATTGATGTCGGTGAAAACAAGATTTGCCTCCAATTTCTTCATGATTTCTCGTTTGTTGAAGGTCAAGACTGAATTGCAACAAAGTGTGGTGGATCCACAATGGGTAGAATATGTGCTCAAGTTACGAGACACGAAGAACGCAAAATCTCGTACAGAGTCTCGGGAGGTGAAGAAGACAATTTTAGATGAGCATTTTTGGGCCCATGCCACTAATTTCCGAGAATTGATGGCTCCTGTGGTGTTTGGTCTACGAGATTTGGATGCAAAAACACCATGCATGGGCAAGGTATTGCACATCATGAGGAATTTAGAGAAGCCTGTCTTCTCTTTACGACAAGAGCCCTTTGGTTTGTCCTTGGACTTAGCCATTCCTATCGAAAAGGCGTTTGGTAAGCGACGTGAAATGGTAGAGACGGATCTACATTATGCAGGAGCTCTTTTGAACCCTTACCTTCTTCACGATAAAGAACTAGCTGACGATCAAGATGCAACAGATGCATGCAAGCGCGTTATCAGGAAAATATGTCAACCAGGAACTTATCCTGACGTAGTGAAGGAATTTGTAGCATTTCGACATCGAGATCCTCCGTTCCACAACATGTTGGATCCGGCTGAGTAGAAATTGTCGGCACATGCTTGGTGGGATTTTGAAGGTGCATGCGGCAAGCTCATTGCTCCAATTGCAAAGAGGATTTTGGCCCAACCGGTGTCATCATCTTCCTGTGAACGAAATTGGAGTAGCTACTCTTTTGTTCACAACAAATCCCGAAACAAGTTGAGGCCACAAAGAGCAGCCGATTTGGTGTATGTATACACCAATTCCAAAGTCATAGCTGCATCGAAGGAGAAGGATGAAAAAAAGTGGTACCATGACAATGTGGAGTCCGAAGATTCGGAAGGGCCTATCTCGGAAGACGAGGATGATGAATCTGTATCTGATGATAGAGATGTTCTGAATTATGATATCGACAATTCTGACGAAGAAATGTTTGAGACTCCTAATCAAAACAATGAAGACTTCGGAGTCGCGGATGGAGACATGTATGAGTTTTGATCAGATGAAGATGATTGCGGGCTTGATGATGATGTACCTTCGATAGCTAGATTTGTGGATGGAACTGGATTCATGAGTAGCAAAAATCTTCTACCAAACGTGGAGGATATGTATGTAGAGATAACGGCGACCAATAGGACAATGGTTGCGAATGATGGGAGTCTTGAAAAGGATGAAGTGATTCCCATTTATGATGCTCCATCCCCGATAATGGCGGTAGAAAAAAATGACCAACATAAAGACAAAGGAGGATGTGAAGTGAACGTTGAAATGAACGTGTCCAATGGAATTGTTGTGTTTATAGTGGTATCGGCAAGCAAGAAATGTGTTGAAGCAAATATTGGAAATGCCAAACCACACAAAGTACAAGACAATGTTGAAGCACGTTCGATGGAGTCAGGCAGCCCAATTTTTGTCAACAATGGTGTTGGCAAAATGCACCTCATGGAAGATTCTCCCGAACCACCACGTAGCACTCCTCCACGTGCACTATTTAAAAGCGATGCCACGACATTGGATGGTTCAAGGAAATCACGGCTTGGAAAAAGACATTTGTCTCCTACGAAAGAGATGAGTTCCGGAGGCAATCCAAGTCGAACCATTTTATCATGTACCAATGATGATGATAAGGATGAGACATTGGCTTCAATGTTTATTCAACATCGGGGCCATCCACCACGCCATTCCTTGAAATCATTAGGCCACACATCGCAGTCTTTAAATGCAATGCAGTTAATTATTCAAGGAGCGCCAAAAGCAGAGATATCACAGGGTGAAGACTCCATTAAAGCTCGTAAAAAAAGAATGATGCAACCCTTTGCTACCTCTCCAAGGAAGAGACTGAATATAGGTCGAACCCCACTTGATACCTATCAAGTGGGGTCAAAGAAGAAAATGAAAACAATCCCTAGCCTTAAGGAAGGCATTGGTAAGGCTATATTAAGAGCCAAAATGGAGAAGAAGACCGGTAGATCAATGAGATCATTGACATCTACCCAAGTACAAAAAGGAGTGAAAATTGTACAATCTTCATCAAACGACATGGAAGAGACATCTAGCGATGAAGACAACCGATGGGGAACTAGATGTGAGAGTAGCGGGGCTGAGGTGAAAGGAGATAGTGATTACAAGCCTTAGAGATTCAAGGAATGTAGGCTTAGGTGTTTAGGTGCTTATGATACATTGAGCATGTAATGGCAATTGATTGTTTGAAGCTTCCATTGCAGTTGGAGTTTGCTTATTGATGTTGAAAATATGATTATTTTTTTTTTAATTGCAAAACCAAGAAGAAGTCCCCCCAAAATTGATTGTGTTCCTCTTTCTTTGTATGAAGCATGATACATTGCAAGATACATATAGAATGCAACAATTTTGACTTCATGATTGTCATAGAATCATAGATTTGGTAATTTTCAAGGTGAAGAGAATTTTGAATTTTTTCTCTAATCCTTTCCCTTGATAATTCATAATTGCAATTATAGTGTACAATTTCTTTGGTTGATTACACTACAAAGGATAGTTCATAACTCCATATGTTATTGTAAAAAGCATTCAAGGAATCAAAGTTTACTTAAAGGAGTTGAAGCTTTGTATTAAATAACTAGCCACTAGCCGTTTGCTTGCCCGTCTGCCCGTCCGCATTTACCCAAGGTAAATTTGCGGACGGTTTTTTTTACCCCCCGGAGACGCAGCGTCCGCAAGGTCCGGACATCCGATTTTTGGACACGATTTTGCCCAGGACGCTCACTTTTGTCAACCCTGAGTTCAAGTACTCAATAGTGGATATCCAACATCAAGTGCACCTCAAGAATTGCAAGGGAAAAAAAAGATATACCAGCTCCAATCTACTGAGGTAGAAAAGAGGATTATGGAAGTAAGCGGTGTTGAGTAGAGAGGCCTTGGCTTGGAAAAACACGGGGCTTCTAGCTGCAACTAGATGTGGTTCAAATAATGGAAGATCCCGTGGCCAAAATCACAAACATAATAATAAATCCCCCCAATGATGTCATATGAATCAAAATACTATCACCCTTCCATACACCCCTCCAAAGATGTCATGGAGTCTCAATATACCCCATGTATGGTAAAAAATTGTGGAAACAAAGTCATATCCTTCATGAACTCCCCTCGAAGAAGTCTCTGATAGTTGATTGAGTGCCACGTTCGCTATACAACTCCAAACTAAAAGTGTAATATGCCTTTGGAAAGCTAACAAAAAGTTCTACAACCTCTTCAAAATTCACTCAAAACTAAGATACTGTCCGACTTTTATGGTAGGTCAAAGTTCACCTTTCCCAACTCAAAGGCAGCTCACTTATACTTCACTCTCAAGCTCATAACTTTCACACACTACCTCCAAATCAAGAAAATAAACCCATTTTGAAAAGATAACATGAACATCTACAAGCTCCCCAAGTTTCACTCAAATACAAAGTATTGTCCACATTTCATAGCCTTTCAAAGATCACTCTCTTGAAAGTTTGAGGCAGCTTCACAACACGTCACTCCCAAACTCATAACTTACACATACTAAATCCAAAATTCATGAGTGATAGCTTTTTGGAAACACAAAAACAAAATACACAAGCTCTCAAAATTTCATTACCAAACTCTCTATGTACAAAGTGCTATCCCCTCTCAAAGTGACGGCTTCCCTAAGTAAACAAGGAGGAGGAAGAAGATGATCCTCAACCTCATCCACCACCTCAACCTCCATGCCATCCACCTAAGTTAGTGGATTTTGACCACTAAGATGCCACATGGGCCATAATACCCACATGGGCCACTTCCTATTCTCGATAAGTCTATCCATATCATTTACGTGGATTTCTAATCCATTAAAAATAAAAATAAGGAAAAAGGTAAAACAAGCTTTACCTTTTGTTTTTACAACTTCAAACTAACTAACTAACATATTAAAGTATCTTCTAGTATAGAAATCAAAGAATTAAATGTTTGTCAAATAGAGGTAAAAAGAAAAAAAAAAAGAGTTCAAGTGGAGTATAACCCCATTTGTTTCTAGAAACTCTAGAAAAAAAAAAACCTCCAATTTAACAAACAATTATGCATTTTCACATAATGAACACATTTACAATACGACAGCGGGAGGTGGTGGTCAATTTTTGGTTATGTGGGGACGATATTGAACGATGTGTGAAAGGTACGAAAAGGAAGTGGGTCATTGATTGGCTTGAGGTGCTAGAGGTTTGGCCCGTTCTATGTGGGACCAACCTCAATCGAAAAGAGACTCTTTTATTGCAGCATATAGGCTTCTACCTCTAAGAACGCCTGATATTGTTGTCAGGTTGTCTCTTCAAGATGTCGAAGGTTTTCCAAATTGTCTTGTATGACCAACCAATGCCCCAAGAATCTGAATGCATACCCAACGGTTAGGAACAATCGAACCATTCGGAGGATAGCCAATGCTCCAACTATGGAACAACAAAACAAATGGGAAAGTGCAAGAAATGTTAGAGAGCAAATTGTAGGAGTGACCTTGCTCCCTTTTCCAAGCCTTGGTGCAATAGTGGCACTTGAGACAGGGACAGACCCTACCAAAAACGTCTATCGAATTACAATGGGTATATTCCCCACGTGCACATGCCCAAACTTTGTGAATATGTATATTTATGCTATTGGAGGTGGATAGCAATACATGAATTGCAAACATCTATACTACTTGTATAGGTACTTTTGCAAGATGGATATCCATGAAGACAAATTCATTTGTGCACTGAGTTACAACTTCAATGAAGTGAAGGTACTTCTAGTTTGAGTAGGAATCATTATAATTCTAGAATAGGTCTGGCTACATTTATCTGTGTACTTTAGTCATATAGCATTTATTTCCATATATTGTGATTGAAATGATTTAAAGCTTATAGAGAATAAATGTAAATGCATTCATGAAATATAGAAGCAATTCTCATAAGTCAATTGTTTTGTTGTCAATTCATATAAAAAACTATAATGTACAAATGTACATGCTATTTCAATAAGGCATCTTTGAATATTCAATTGGATTCTCTTCCTACATTTCCAAGTATTCTTTCCATTTACTTTTCTATTTAGTTTTCCTATTCCCATTTTTTTCCTTTTTCCATTTTTTTTTCTTTCCCCTTTTTTTTTCTTTCCTCATTTTTTTTCTTTCCTCATTTTTTTTTCTTTCCCCTTTTCTTTTCTTCCCCCCCCCCCCTTTTTTTTCCATTTTCTTTTCTTTCCCCTTTTTTTTCTTACCCATTCTCTTTTCTTTCCCCATTTTCTATAACATTTCACAGTACTAAAAATTATAAAGAGAAATGAATTTTATAATTCAAAATTATATGAAATAAAAATCTTAAGATTAGGGTGAAATGTCTACCACAAATCCACCATGGCTTGTGGTTGTCATTTCATCCAAACCTTTAGGTTGTCTACTCACCTTATACATGTGCACTTATATACGCGTACATGCAAAATCCCAATCATTACAGGATATGTAGAACCCTAAATCCTATGTATTCAAATTAGGTAGTCAAAACAACTCAATTGAGTTGTGCCCAAATGATATCTCTTTATACTACTCGTAACATCTAGTATATTTCTCATTGTAATCATTGAACTAAGTTGTGAAACTTTTCAATAAAATTAGATAGTCTTTTCTCATAGTAATAAGCAATTTTAGAAAAATAAAAAAGCATGGTTGTCATAGTAGACAGACGTCCGGTTCGCCCGTCCGTCCGGGACGTCCGTTAGAGGTCTCGCCCGTCCGATACAGTCAACACAAAGTTGACTTCATGAAAACAGAAAAATAGGCCACGTGGATGCCACATGGATTCTGCAACATGCAGGGCGCGGACGGAATCATCAAGGCGCGGACTAGATTTACATATGCTAAATTAATATGCTTTTACATATTTCCATTTCATATTTCATATTTCATATGCCATATTCCAAGTCACTCCAACACTCCATATTTTTTTCTTCATTCCTAAAATTCTTCCAATCTACTTCAATGTCATTTTTTTTTTGGTGGATCATTTCTTTTTTTTTAGGGGGCTTCATGAACTCCTAAAACATAGGCATAGTGAAAACATAAAGTGTATGTATTTTTATACCAAACTATTGCATTCATTGTTTTTATTTAAGTTTTATCATCAATTCATAGAACTCATTAAAATGCAATGAGAAAGAACAGTCAAATGAAATATTAATATATTATGAGATTTTGAGTATAGAATACATCCGATTTTATATATATTTTGAGGTGTTTGGCAATTTCCAAGTAGGTACACATGGTCCTCTAGGAGGACGATTTACCTTCTATGCCTAAACTATATGCTAAACTACAAAAAGTGAAACAACTAAATACTATGTACGATAACAACAATCTAGCATAGTCCAACAGTGGGGTGCGTTTCTCAATGTGTCTAGAACATCTAGCACTGACGCCCTTTCACTCACATCCTCTTTTACGAGGCTTTCCAATTTGATCCTGAGGTTTTGATATTGCTCTGGATTCTTTGTTGTAAAGTATTTGGGGTTCCAGTCCTCTTTCCAAATTGCAGCTGCTATCCATCCCGCCGCATGTGCATCAGCAGCTATGGAGTACAAATGTGTTTTTTGCATGGCCTCAATTGAATTTGCTGAACCCTGCTCTCCATATACATAAAACAATTCAGGGGCTGCAAACCTTCGCTTCTTCTTCTCTTTCGCTAGAATCTCCATGCTGGGAAAGCCATACCTTGATGGCTCCTTCTCTACAACTCAGCTAGAAAGTCCCCAATCACATATCCCTATGTACACCCTCTATTCTTTCCAATCATCAAAATGGAGCAAAACATTGGATGGAGTTATGTCGTTGTGCATGTACTATGCATCGTGGCATTTCCCCACAATGACAAGCAAGGAGAGTGCCAAGTTCACTCGATTCTTTCGGTAAGTTGCAACCCATGCAAGCTCCTTTTTTGTCAACCCCGTACCTTGTTCACGCTCAATGTCATCCGCATCCACTGATTCGCTCACTTTCGAATTGTATTTGGATAAGAAAGAAATTAGAGATCCTCCATTCCACCACAGCGTATAGCCTTCCATCGTTTTAGGGTGGAGGTATGCAATTCGAATGATGCCAGGATGTATCACTGGACACCCTCCCGCCTCATTGATGATTCCTTGGCGCTTCTCCTTTTCATTTGTGGTTTTCAAGCTCTTCCCAGCAAAAAATATCCAACTAGGAATGCTCTCAAGTTTTGTTAGCATCACCTTCCTTACGGTCCCATATGAACCAACCGCACTCTGTTCCGGCATGGGGATGACTTTTACTGAACTTTCAAGCCACTTGAATGTTCCACTCACACAATGAGCCCTTATTGCGTCTTCAATTGTCGCTTTCCATGGTGCTTGCTTTTTCTTACGCGATGAAGAAAATTGTTGAGCAAAATTTTGAATGATTTTCAATTTTGCAACCAACTCTTTGTTCTGCATGTCCCAATCACTACCATCCTCTTTCTTACCCGTGTGGTAACACCAATTTGACACTATATTGGTTGTGAGGGCAACTACCTGTTTATCCAGCCAATCTTGGTGCAACCAATAATCAGAGAAATTGTTGAATTTCTCAGATGCTTCAAACTTTGACTCCATCTCCCTTTGCAGGTCCCTTGTCAGTTTGTGGTATCCTTCTTCGTTGTGCGCCACATACTCCCTGGTCAACATAGTTGTACCTCGACGAGTGTAGAACACCACAGCTATTGCTCTCCCTTCAACTATGAATTCATGTGGAGGCATATGGGGATTTGGGGCTTTTTTGCGCTTCTTTTGGCCTGATGAGGAAGGATTTGATGAACCTGAGGACATCAATGTGTTCATGGATGGAATTACCATCTCACCGACATCATCCAAATCTTTAAACATAGGACGTTTTTCCGCAGATCCACTCCCTTCCCTTGTCATAATGAAAAAAATTTGGTACGATGGGCCTCCGTATCTATCCAAAAGCACGAAAGTTAAAAAAAATTCAAGAAAACCAGGTCACATATGCGGGCCAAGCCCACCACCCACCAAACTCACTCACATAGGCCGCGGGGACGAACTAGCGTGTGAGGCATAGGGCGCGAACTTGGCAAAGAACTGAGGGCGGGGACTCGCTTTATATAGTCCCCCCGCTCACGTCCACGCCCTGACTTTTAGCGTTCCTGCCCCTGCACGTGGCGTTCCTGCCCCTCTCCCAGAGGTCCACGCCCCTTGAGATGGCGTCCGCGCCCCAGCGTTGGAGTCCGCGCCCTAGCGTCCCCCACCTCCAACTATATAAAGCCGTTTCCGCCCCATTTGTGCCCGCCCTGCATACTCTCAGCCTTCCACCTCTTTGTTGAGCTGGTTGTGAGCGTTGTGCGGGGTCTACTTGATTGCCACGTTGGAGGTTTTCGAATTTTTCTGCAAAAATGGCTACACCACCAAGAAGGACCAAGGAAGAACGAGACAAGACCCGACTGCGAGCAGGAACCAAACATCGTAAGCGACTGCATGTTCTACGTAACCCTGCCAAGCTTGCATTCAAGGGGTGGGAGGACATGCCTGATCCATGGACTTATGATGACTGCACCAATTACATTGAGTGGTGCCACATTGACAAGGTCTTCCTAGAAGAGCGACATAACTTTCATAGACGCTTCCACAAGGCAAATTTGAAACATTGCCTTGACAATGAGTTCATGAACCGATGCATTGAGGTGTTCCAGGTGTTGTATGATGTCCCGAACGTCACACGCAATGAAGTGCATCTTTTCATTGCACGAGGGGTCCATGCGGAGGTGAAGTTGAACAAGAGAGTGGATTGGTCAACTTTGAAGACAATGGGGGAAAATGTCAAAATTCCTCCCCCAGAGAATGGATTCATTCCAAAGGGGGTAAAAAGATACCCGGAAGGTGGTCTATCGAAAAAAACTACACAGGTTCGCGCACCACGAAACTATGACACTTTGGACTCATCTACGGACAACGACTTTGATGGATCTCATGTACCAATTGTAGTCAACCCTAGAACACAACAACAACGTGCTAAAAAGAAGAGGGCTGCGCGTGCAACTAATGAGGTTTTACCAGAAAATGTTGTGGAGGAACAGGTGCCACCTACTGACGAACCAACAATAGGAATTGTTGATGTTACAGCTGCTGCAAACCGAATTCAGAGTTTGTTGACCGAAGTGAATGACAAGAATGCGGAATTGCATTCTTTATATGATGATGTCAACAAATTGAGGGAAGAAATCAAAGAGAAGGACAACATCATCAATCAACAACAACTTGAGATGGAGGTACTTCGACACGCTCTTGAGGTAGCAACATTAACCAATGCTGGTCAAGATCCACGAGGGGAAGCGCAAGGGCCTTCAAATAATTCTCAAATTCCATTGGAACATACAGAAGTTGGTGCAACAATGGGTACTCAAGAAGATTCATTGTCCTTCGGAGAATTACCCACGAATGTAGTTGCAGCAATACCAGTTGACCGAAGCACCCAACTGATGGACGCGCTTGCAAACAATTTGAGATTGAAAAATCAATTGCATGCGTTGATGGAGCAATATTACCAATGGAAGATGGCATGCATCTTTAGTGTTGACAGAACTAGGCAAATGGTGGAAGAATTCAAAAAAATAGACAACAATTACGGCGCGAACAATCAAGAGAGGGTTTTTGGTTTGACATCGTGGGCCCTGGTGGATGATCTTTTCAATATGGATGAAATGACAACCATCAACATTGGTGGTGGACCAACATCCATCGATTGGTCCAAACATGCTTGGGATTTCAAGAATGCAGTTGGCTCTGCCGTCAACCATCAAGGCAATCCATTACTATTGTGGCCAAATCCTTCAACCTTCGTGCATGATGGAACTACATGTCCCATTTGTCTTAATCCATTTGGCCCAGAAGGTGGAATGCACCTAGGCACGTGCGAACATTTGTACCACCCATTCTACCTAATTAGCTTGATGATTATTCGCCGACGCTGTTCATTGTGCAAGGCTCCTTTCCATGAGCGCTTGTATGAGTTGTTTGGATTAGTTCCCTACATGCCACCGCATTGGGAATTCAATGCTGAAAATGCCCCTGATCATTCTCAAAAGTGGGGAACAGACTTGGTGTGGAGTTGGAAATTGAACATCCATTCGTTGGACAAACAAAACCTTTGTACCGAATGGGGTTGGGAAAGAGATCCGGCTGAAATTGTGGAGGTGTGCCACCACTTGGTTCCACTAAAGGACAACTTCAGCCAAGGAAGACGGAATTTCTTCTTCTAATGCTTCAATGGGCATTGGAACGAAGCTGGACAACACTTCCAATTTGGACCTCATCCTCGTGGATGGTTATGGGGCGCTGATGGAGTTCGCATTACTGACGACAATGGGATGCGGATGGGGGAAGACATTGGCATGCCAGACCCTACTGAACTTGCACAACTATCGGAGTCAGAGTGGCGAGAAACCTTTCGAAATGAAGGGATGGACTATTTGTTAGAACAGCATAGCCCGGGAACTCTCCAATGTCTTCAAAGCCTCAAACAATCACAAATATTGAGGGCTATATTAGAGGAAGACGGACCAACAAGGAGAACTCGATCCGCAGTTCGTAGACTTCGTTTGGGCTCAGATGAAGACCTTCCAATCCACGCCGGGACACATGACAATGAAGCTGGACCAAGTGGTAGTGCAAGTAGTCCAATGAACATTGACTAAGTATAGTTTAGAGTGTTCTAGCTAGTGAGCTTAGGTTTTCTTAGAAGACTTACTTTCCTAGCATTATATAGGCTTATATACTTTCCTACTTTATATTACACTATGCATATGAAATATATATGATTTTGTTTTGAATGGTTTTGCCCAAATTGACTTCGTTTATTTTTTGCACATACCCATTTGAAACGACTTGTCGACTTCATACATATTAAAATTATTTATACCATGAAATGAAATGTCATTGAAATGGAGTAAAATTCATTCCCAATTTCCAATCAATGAATAAAATTAGGGAAGGACCACAAATGTCATTTAATAGGAAAAAAACACTTTTGAAATGTCATTAATGCAAAGGAAATAAGGAATGATGGAACCCCCCAAAAATGGGGTGGTAATAGGTACATATTTAATTGCAAAATACTGAAATAGGCAAAGGAATGATGGAGAAAAGCAAAAAAATAGGGAAAGAATGATATACCAAAAAATAAATGGCATTGAGTTGGGATAAAATGATCTTGCAAATCAAGCCCCAAAAAATTAGAATGGGTTTAGGGAATACAAAAATTAAATGCACTTGGGTTGAAATGGAGCAATTTGTTAATCAAGCACAAAAAAATTAGGAAGGGAATGATCAATGAAAAAAAAATGGCATTGAGTTGGAAATAATCATGGTTGTTCGGCCGAACAACTCGACAACACGACGAACACGACGTCCAACACGTCTAGTAGACCCCCTTGTCCATCTAATAAAGTCAACTTTAAGGTTGACTTTCAAATAAAACACTTTCTATTTCCAATCTTGACATATTTGAGTTTCATTTTATTGAAGTGTCTCAATTTAATAATCACTTATTACATTCTTAATTATGGATCATAAATAAAATGAGATTTCAAATTATCTCTGATGTTAGGGTAAGGCTTTATTTGTCAAAATTGTCATGTATACACGACACTCGTCTTGTACGACACGCGACATCAGACGAACAACTCGACACCCAACCCCAAAATGTGTTCGACAGAACAACCCTGGAAATAATTTAGGAAGAGAATAATAATGCCATTTAGTTTTTGTATGACTTGGGATGAAACAATTTTGCTAATCAAGCAAAAAAAATCAGAAAGGGAATGAATCCTACCAAAAAAATGGCATGGAAGTGTATTGTTATCCAAAGCACCCAAAATTGGGAAAGGTAAATGGGAATCATTAAATTGGGATGGAAATAGGTACATATCCAATAAAATGGTTACCAAAAAATGACCATAAAATAAAATTGAAAACTTTAAAATAGGGAAGGAAGTAAAATGTCTTTGAGTTAGAATAGGATTTAATAAATAAAAAAGTTAGTGAGAAAAATGAAATGTCATTGAATTGGATTAGGATTCAATGGGGATAAAATTTAGGTAAGGAAATGAAATGTCATTGAGTTGAAATAGGATTCAAATATTCAATGATAAAAAAAATTAGGTGAAGAAATGTAATGTCATTGAATTGGAATAGGATTTAATGATAAAAACATTTAAGGAATGAAATTAAATGTCATTGAATTGGAGTAGGATTCATTTCCAATCAATGACGAAAACTAGGGAAGGGAAAGAAATGTCAATCCATTGGAATGTAAGTACATTTTAAATGTTAATAAAAGCAAACAAATGTGAAAGAGATATGAAACAAATCTTATTATTGATTACCTATTTCTTCATATGAGAAATGGGAAGTGAATGGAAAGACTCCAATTTGGTACCATAAAAAACATTTATTATTGAGTTGGGATGGAAGAATTTTGCTAATGAGTAAAAAAAATAGGAAAGGGAATGATGGAATAAAAAAAAGCTTGCTTAAAGTTGGAATAAAAGAGTTTCAGGAATAAATGAAGGAAACAAAAATGGAAAGCAAAAAAAATAGGAAAGGAAATGACGCAACAAATAAATATTGGCATGGAGTTGGAATAAAAGAGTTTTAGGAATTAATGAAGAAAGAAATGGTGGAACAAAAAACAGAGGGCAAATAGTTGAAATGGAAGTGTTTAAAGAGTTCATGAAGCCAAAAAGAAAATTGAATTATTTACAAAAAAATTAATGGCATTGAGGTGGGATGGAAGAGTTTTAGGAATGAAGCCCCCTAAGATAGGAAAGGGAATGATGGAATTAAAAATTCAAGTGACGTATTGAAGGCCTAGAATTTTTTTTAACCCCCTACTATTTCTTTCATTTTAAACAAAATGAGGTTTTACCCTTTTATCTAGTACACTACATTTCCAAAACATTTCCTAAATATTTCCTCAAAGTGTCCTAAACACTTTAGAATTTAGAGTCTTTTTTTTACACCCTAAACTATTTGTTGGTTCAAAGTAGTTTGAAGTGTTACAAGAAGGAAGGAAAAACATTTCCCACCACAATGAAGGGGACATACTCTTCCATGAAGTTTCTTCCAAATCTTAGTCAATGGAGCTCTTTATTTGGCATCTTGCTTTCATTGCCTTGTCGGAATCCAAAACAAGTTGTTGAGGCTATAATTAATGGTTCCCCCGCTCCCAAAAAAGGAGGGATTGAAGAATGTCAAAGCCCAAGCGCATTTCAAAGTCCTGCCTCCTGTGCTGGACGAGCACGTCCACGCCCTGGAGTCCGTGCCCTGGCTTCAAGTCCACGCCCTGACTTCAAGTCCGCGCCCTGAAGTCCGCGCCCTGGAGTCCGCGCCCTAACTTCAAGTCCACACTATGGAGTCTGTGATTCAGCTGCGCTCTCTCAAGTTCTTTCGCCTTTGTGAATTGTCCGCCCTGGAGTCTGTGCCCTGGAGTCCGCGCCCTAACTTCAAGTCTATACTATGGAGTCTGTGATTCAGCTGGGCTCTCTTAAGTTCCTCCGCCTCTGTGAATTGTCCGCCCTGCGTCCGCGCCCTGACACAGCCCATTCAGCAAAAACATTTGTGAGAGAAAGCATTCTTGTCTCTCCATGAATATGAGGACTCTAAAGAAAGGTGTGACAGCATCTAATATTTCCCTCTTTCCATGAAAAGGGGGGACACCATCTTCCAAGACCGTTAAATAGGAAGGAGGGATCCCATGCCCAGTGCATCCCTATGTGCGCACCCACATTTATGTAGTGGAGTTTCGCCGTGGAGTCCGCGCCCTGAAGTTCGTGCCCTGACTTCAAGTCCGTGCCCTGGAGTCCACGCCCTAACTTCAAGTCCCCGCCCTCACTTGGAGTCCCTGCCCTATGATGACGTCCACGCCCTGAGTAGCGCCAGCGTAGTGAAGTTCCACCCTCCAACTTCTTGAATTATTCTGGCCAAGGGTTTCAAGAGTGCAGGGTTTAGGGTTTAGGGTTTAGGGTTTATGCTTTGAGTTAATGGCTTAGGGTTGAATTAAATAACAAATAGATGTAGCAATTACCTTTAGAAAAGAACCCTTCTCATGCATTCAAATCAATATAACTTGTAAGTTCATGTGAAAATCAATTTCTTGTACCAATGATTCGTAATCATGGATTGGCATTCACAATCATTCTACTTCAATTTAACTTGTATGTTCAATTAAGCAATAGTCCCTTGTACCAACTGCCAGGTAATAAAAAAAACTTGAATCCCTTTACATTTTTTTTGTTTTTTTAACAAATGGAAAGAACCATTGCATAAAAAAAAATACACAATAGGACAAGCCACAAAGGCTAGACAATGAAGAGATATGAGCAAAAACAAACAATCCCTTTATATTTAGAAGAAAATGTAACTTGTAATTTCTCGTTTCCGAAATAAATTTCTTTTAGTTAATATGCCTCAAATTGAATCCTTTATTATGAATGATGGATTTGAAAAAATAAAACCTATGGGTTCATTAATAAAATTCATTCTATCAATTATTCCAAAAACCCTTATACCAAGCATTTTCAAATATTAGTCCCTTCACGTGAATCCAAAAGAATGGAAGATCTGAGCTTCCATTCAAAAACCATCCCTTGTAGCTATTTTCTTAGAAATGGTTCCCTTCCAAGTTATCCAACCCCCCAAAATGGCATTCACTTCAAATGTAAGTGCTTTGAAATTCAATGCCCATAACGAGGGATGGGGTCATCCAAACTTTCGTAAATTTAATTTCGGTATGATTCAAAACTTTAGTTACAAGTTACAATGTTTGAGCCTAAGGGCCTAAATCCCAAACACAAATACTTGAATTTGCTTTTTTGCTAAAATATAATTCTAGCAAAGAAAAACGGGGAGAAAGAAATCCAAGGAAGAGAATTCAAGGCAAGCAGGGAATCCAAGGGTAGGATCCGATGTAAGGCCCTACAATTCTATTTTATACAAAGTTGGGACCTAAATGGATAGGAATTTTTTTTTAACTATTTTCCTTTTTATTAAAGAGTCTTTTGCACCATGTACCATAAACAAATGGGTTAAATTTTTTTACTCAAGATTTAATGCAAAGTATCCATTGTCATTCTTGATTTTCTAATGCATGTGATGGCCTTTAACTTCATATTTTTTTATTATCTATTTTTTTATAACATGTGAAGAGAATGGAAATGTATTGTAATAAAATTTATCATTGAGTTGGAATGGAGTTGGGATGGAGTGACCCTAAAGATTTAATGCAAGGTGTCAATTGCCAATGTTGATTTTCTAATGCATATGATAGCCTTTATCCTCAATTTTTTTTCTTACCTACTTTGTGCATATGACATGCAAAGAGAATGGAAAGACTTCAATTTGATACCGTAAAAATAAGTTATCATTGAGTTGGGATACCACAAAACTAAATGGCCTTGAGTTGGAATGTAAGAGTTTTGCTAATCAAGCCAAAAAAAATAGGGAGTGAATGATATATGAAAAATAAAGTGCATTGAGGTGGGATGGAACAATTTTGCTAATCAAGCCAAAAAAAACTAGGGAGGGAATGATATACAAAAAATAAAGGGCATTGGGATGGCATGGGATAATGTTGCAAATGAAGCCCACAAAAAATTAGGAAGTAAATGATATACCAAAAAATAAATGGCATTGAGTTGGAATAGAATAATCTTGCAAATGAAACCAAAAAAAATTAGAAAGGGTTTAGGGAATACAAAAATTAAATCATTTCACTGGCCTTGGGGGAGTTGGGTCTTGGGTTGGAATGGAGCAATTTTGCTAATCAAGCCCAAAAAAACTAGGATGGGAATAATAATGCCATTTAGTTTTTGTATAACTTGGGATGGAACAACTTTCCTAATGAAACAAATAAAATAGGAAAGGGAATTAATCCACCCCCCCAAAATGGCATGGAAGTGTTTAGGAATCCAAAGCCAAAAAAAATAGGAAAGGGAATGGTGGAACAAAAAATTAATGGCTTTGAATTGGGGTGGGAGAACTTTAGGAAATAAGCAAAAATGAAATAGGAAAGGGAATGATTCAACAAATCAAGATCGGCATGGAGTTGGAAGAAAACTAGAAAAGAGTCTTGCTAAATAATGAAGCAAAACAAAATAGAAAAGGAGATGATTCAACAAATAAAAAAAAGAACAATGAATTGGGATGGGAGAGTTTTAGGAATGATCCAAAAAAATAGGGAAAGGAATGATGGAACAAAAAATGAACATTTGGCTTTGAGTTGGGATGGGAGTGTTTTAGGAACAAAATAGAAGAAAGAATGATTCAACCAAAAGAAAAAAATTAGTATAAGTTGGAATGTGAGAGTTTCAAGAATGAAGCCAAAAATATGTGAGAGAGAATGATCCAAACGCAAATGAATGGCATAGAGTTGGGATGGGAGAGCTTTGCTAACATCTTTCACCACAATGAAGGGGACATGCTCTTCCATGAAGTTTCTTCCAAATCTTAGTCAATGGAGCTCTTTATTTGGCATCTTGCTTTCATTGCCTTGTCGGAATCCAAAACAAGTTGTTGAGGCTATAATTAATGGTTCCCCCGCTCCCAAAAAAGGAGGGATTGAAGAATGTCAAAGCCCAAGCGCATTTCAAAGTCCTGCCTCCTGTGCTGGACGAGCACGTCCACACCCTGGAGTCCGCGCCCTGGCTTCAAGTCCACGCCCTGACTTCAAGTCCGCGCCCTGAAGTCCGCGCCCTGGAGTCCGCGCCCTAACTTCAAGTCCACACTATGGAGTCTGTGATTCAGCTGCGCTCTCTCAAGTTCTTCCGCCTCTGTGAATTGTCCGCCTTGGAGTCCGCGCCCTGAAGTCCGCGCCCTGAAGTCCGCGCCTTGACTTCAAGTCCGCGCCCTGGAGTCCGCGCCCTAACTTCAAGTCCCCGCCCTACCTTCCTATTTGCACCCTGATGCCAGGGATTGAAGTGTGCGTCCCCGCCCTACACTTTGGGAATGAAGACGTCCGCGCCCTGCTGCCACGCACATCGGTGAAGTCCACGCCTCTTCATTCCCTAAGTATATAAAGAAAAGGAAGACCCGGCATTCCCCACATTTGTCACCTGGCCTCTATCTCTTGGACTTCAATTCATTTTGAGCTCCTTGTGAGTCTACTTGGGTGGCAGATGGCCTTAGTTTGCTGCTGAGGTGATGTCAAAATCAGTTCAAGCAGTGGATTAGCGCTAACTGCTGTTACTGATACTTTGTTCGGTATATCTACGATCTTTTTAACTTCAATACGAAGGAGGAGGAAGACATTTGAAATTATTTGTGAACGGTTGAACGCAATGGCAAGTCAAAGGAAGCAGACCAAGGAATGGGAACCATGGCTGAACTTTACGGAGAATGGGATTAAGGT
The DNA here is from genome assembly GCA_963920665.1 of Straminergon stramineum. Taxonomy (NCBI): domain Eukaryota; kingdom Viridiplantae; phylum Streptophyta; class Bryopsida; order Hypnales; family Calliergonaceae; genus Straminergon; species Straminergon stramineum. The sequence continues at coordinate 6,977,976 of OY987270.1, read as the reverse complement.
GACTTGTGTTTTTTGTGCTAGGACCTTCAATTACAAACGTGAGCGTGCTTTTGCACATTTCAGATATGGCTCAAAATCGGAGAGGTCAATTTGTCGAAGTATGCCTCGTCATGTGCGACATAGATTTGCCAATTGTACAGGTTTTGTCCCGCTACGAATGGATGTTGAGGACATGTATGAGGGAGAACCAATTCAAAGTGCGCCATCTAGAGCAACTGCACGTGCAAGTTCAAGTGAAGCTACTGAAAATGAGGTGACGGGTGGGATCAATGGTGGGAGAGCGGAAGAAGGGGCAAACGTTTCAGAAGGAAATGATATTCTACAAACGTCATATAGTCTTGCTGGATCGAATTCTACGAGATCTGGATCACTACGTCAGCAGCGCATGGCGGACGCATTCAACATTGCAAAGAAGAAGGAGTTGGATGAGAAGTGGGCAAGATTTTTCTATGAAGCGAATGTGCCATTTAATGTGGCAAGGCATCCAACCTTCATTGAGGCTGTGAAGGCAACCTCACAGGCAAGGTTTGAATATAGTCCACCTTCTTACCATCAGTTCAGGACTAATTTAATTGAACCGAGGAGGTTGCAAATTGAGAAGCAGATTCAAGAGAAGGTTGGATTTGCTGTCAAGCACTATGGGGTGTCGATATGCACCGATGGTTGGGATGATGTCAATCGGAGGCCCCTCATGAATGTGATGATGTCATGCCCTGCAGGTGATGTATTTTTGGGGTCAATTGATACTACCTCGCAAAAGAAAACAATGCACTACATAGCGGACCAAATGAAAGTGTACATTGAGAAGGTGGATTCCAAATATATGACACAAGTGTGCATAGATAATGCAACAAACATGCTTGGGGCATTGCAAGACATCACTCGAACATATCCGCACATTTTTGCGCAAGGCTGCATGGCACATGCACTAGATCTCATGTTGGAAGATTGGGCCAAAATCCAGGAATTTTCTGATTTAATTGCTAGGGCAAAAAGATTGTGCCAATACATTCGAAACCATCATGCAACCATGTCGGTTTTCCGTGAGTTGAGTCCGAATCTACAACTCGTAGTGCCTAGCGAAACCCGCTTCGCTTGTAATTTTCTCATGTTGCAGCGACTGGTGAAACTCAGAGGAGTCTTGGAGCGGTTAAATAACCACCCGCGTGTTCTAAATTACTTTGATACCCTATGGAACGAACAAAATGGACCGCAGGCAGCTACCGCTTCACGTAATGTCAGAAGAACCATTCAAGATGTGGCTTTCTGGCAACGATGTGTGAATTACGTGTACATGACTGAAGACGTATTGAAGGCTTTGCGTGTGTTTGATGGACGAGAACCAGCGATGGGTCGGGCGTGGCTCGTAATGCACAATTTGCAAGGGCACGTGTATTCTTTAAGAGAACCACCTTTCAACTTACGTGATGACATAGCAGTCATTTTGGAAGCATCTTTCAATGAAAGATGAAACATGGTTTTTGAAGATACACACTACGCTGCGGCCCTTTTGAATCCATATCTCTTGGATAATGTGGCGCTCAGGGTGGATGGAACTGCCCTACGTGCATTGTATAGAGTCATCCGCAAGATGGCAGATTCAGTGGGTGTGAATTTCGATGATGTGTTGGCGGAATTAACAGAATTTGAGGAGGGTAGTGGACCGTATAGTCTAGCTATGACACCCAACATCCGTGTGACACAAATGCTTCCCCACCAATGGTGGCACAGGGTTGGAGATCGGGCTCTTTCAAAAATTGTTGTGCGTCTTTTATCCCTCACGTGTTCTGCTAGCTCTTGTGAAAGGAATTGGAGTATGTATTCCTTTGTTCACAATAAGGTCCGAAATCGATTAGCCCCCGAAAAGGCAAAGTCATTGGTATATATTTATATCAATAGCCGTGTACTTCAACAGCGACCAGGAGCCGATCAAGTTCGTTGGTATGATGCAAATATGTACTCGGAGGATTCCGATCCAGATGCCCTTGGTCCGCTCCCAACGAATGAACGCAATCGGGAATTCGACGCAATGCAAGCAGAGGAAGAAGAAGAGGTTGATGGAAAAGCCTACGTAGCACCTCAAGAGTATCCGGCAAACCCAGATCTTTGGAGGAGAGGAGCTGATCACCTCGAAGAAGCAAGGAACTACTATGGAGATGTTGATGATGGAGAGGAGGAATTCCTTAATGGTCATTGGGGTCCTTGGGGGCCACCCATTCCACCCAATCCACGTCGCAGTCCTTCACCTCCACTTCCTCAAAATGAAGGGATCGTTGAAGTCCCCGCTTTGTCATCTTCTTTAGAGACTGACAATCCAAATGACGATAACGTCGATGATGGTATTTCCCATAACAACAACGACGATGATGACAACCTCCCTCTAGGAAATGGCGACGTAAACAGGGGGAGGAATGCAAATCCAAACCGTGGAGGATCTTCTCACAATCGAGATGGCAATACAAGGCCTATAGGAGTGGGGCCATCAACTCGAAACATTAGAGCTATTCAAGGACATCATGACAAAAACGTTAGAAATGGAAGAGTGGCACGCCCTATTGCAAGAAACCAACCAACTCGTAATGTGAGAAGGCCTTTTGATCCAGAGCATGTGGACCCTAATGATGTTTTTGCATTTGTAGAACTACCAGAAGACCTTGCCCGTGTACCCGCTGCAGTTGAGGGCCATCCTACTATTTCTGATCAAGGTATACAAACACCATATTCCATAGACCCATCTTTAGTAACAAATTCCAATGCCATTCGAAGACCTTCTCTAGCAGGGTTAGGCTCTCTGGGGAATGTTGATTTGACTCTACAAAGCGTTTCACGTGGTACTATTGGTGGTAGACCACCTATGGCCCCTTGGCCCCTCGTTCGTCATGAACTAGGTCAATATCAACAAGGCCGTGGACAGACGAAAGGCCGTGGAAGGGCTGGAGGCCGTGGAGGAAGTAGAGGCCATGGACGAAGAGAAGGTCAACATATTGGAGAAGCATCATCATCAAGGCCTACTAATCAACTACTCCTTGGAATTGGGGCAAGAGATCCAAATAGGGTGATAGAACCGTTCCTAAGTACATACGTACTAGGACCTAGTGGGTCAACCCCGGCATTTGTTGTTCCAACAATTCTAGGTGGACCCACTATAAATTCTAATGCAGAAGACCCCAACGCACAACGACATAAGAGGTTCAAGCGCAAACGTAGTCAAGGTCAAACTACAATAGAACTTCGAAATGAAAACTCGGAAGTTGAGGGACATTGGACCACAGACAGTGGTGAAGCAGAAGATGAATATGACAGCAACGAAGATGCGAATGATGACGCACCAGAGGATGATGATGTTGTTGTTCGAGATGCTAATGTAGCGGATCCAAGTGCCCAAGAAGTTCGTAGGTCGAGTCGTTTGAATAATTGAGGTTATTGAGTTGCATCGATGGTAGATCTCGGGTCTTTAAGAGTTGAAGAGAATTGTAGCAATTGGAAGAAAGATGGACGAGAAGCCAAAGGAATGTCTTAAATAACCTATGAGAAAGTGAGCGTATTTTGGAAGTATAGATTCATTGTATTGTTATTGTACTTTGCAATGCATGAATTTTATAAACAGTTTTGGTTATCACAAACATTGCAGCCTACTAATATTTCTTTTCTGTATTTTTGTATTTGACGGGCATGTTGGAAACATTGGTGAGTGCAATCATGTAAAATATATTGCAGTTACTAGTTCTTTTTAATGCAGTGGGGTCTCCCATTTGTTCAAAAAATAAATTTATATATATATATATATATATATATATATATATATATATATATATATATATATATATACATATATTGGAGAACACATAAGTAAAATCCACCATTTCCCGTCGGTGCCCTGCCTGAAGGAGTCCGCGCCCTCACATGATGTCCGAGCCCTGGATCTAGGTGTCCGAGGTGACATGTCATTCAAAAAAATTCAACAACTTTGAAAAATTGAAGCCGTCCAATCGGTTCGGACCGTCTGGTCCAGTTCGCCCGTCCGTCCGGGACGTCCGGTGACCCTGACCCGTCCAATATGACAACCCTGGTGTAGAGTATATAAAATACTCAAATTTCATACTTCTAATGCCTAGTTGAGAGTCTGAGAGGACGATTAAGTATTTCCGAGAGAATTAAGGGTTTGATTGTTAACTAGTCCTAATAGTTGTTCATATTAAACTAAGTCTTACAATTGCATGTGACAAGCCAGCTAAGTCCATTTTAGGTCTAGAGAGTCTAGTATAGATTACCATCTAATTCGTAAAGAATTTGAATTGGTAAGTTCTTATTTGCAGGTAACTTATAGAAGAATTATCCAATCTGCAAATAAAGTGATGGGAGAGCGACCGGAGTATGAAGAAAGTTGTTTTTACTCTAAAAGCATGCCAAGAGCCAACATTGGAGCCGGTTGTTCCAAGATTCCCTGATACAAGAATAATTTCCCCCTCGGGCGGAAATTAAAAGAGAATTGCTAATTTTAGTTTTCCTATGAATAGTGCAAAGTGAAATATAATGTTGCACTTTGGTGTTGGGAGTTTTTTAGAAGCTACCCAAAAAGTTTCAGCATCTTCCGAAACAATTACAATGATTCCATGGGAAGTCAACTACCTTTGAACATGGTCGTAAATTCTTAGGAATTAACCATGTTGCGGTAAAATCCCACTAAAAATTAGGATAGTGTGTTGTGTGCTAATAAAGCGTTCCACAAAGTTTGGAGACATTCTGACATTCCTAGGTACCAGAATCGGCAATGACATTGGACTTTTGAAGAATTTGCGACTTTACGGCGGGTGGACCGATGTACCAGGAGATGGTGGTGTCCAAATGACGTGAATGAGGGGTCTTTTCTTACTCCCACGAACCTTCTAAGTAACCCTAGACAGATGGTTTCCTCAAAGGAAACAAATTCCAAAAGTTAGAGTTTTCACCTTTCTTTGGAGTTACCGTAAGTTGATTTTACACTTACGAAGGGTTGGGAAGAAGGGGGTGGGGGTCCTTTAGGATAATTTGGGTCTTCTAAACACAATGGCGCAATCGTTTTTCAATTTGGAGTTGTTCCCTAGAAGATAGGAAGGGTCCAGCAATAGGTTTGACTTTTTTAGAGTAATTAGTGGTAATTCAAAGTTAATTTCACAAATATCTTTTGGAAAATTGAAGATTGGATTTGGGTAAGACCTCTTTTCTTTCGTAACAATCCATCTTTTGTTTAAAGAAAGACAATTTAGAAATACTTTGGGTTAATTAGCAAAATATCTAGGTTAATTAGGGTTATTTTCAAAATATCTTTGGGAAAAGATCTTGGATTTGATTTAGCCAAGATTTATTAGCTAAATGGAGAGGGTTCTAGAGAATTCTTCCATTAAACAAAGATTATTTTGGAAGTACATTAGGGTAGTTTAGGAAATATCTCAAGATCAAAAGTAAATGTTTTTCCACCGACAATTTACCGAGGAGGGGCCTGGGACAAGTATAAAAGGCCCTTCCCTCGAGGTTGTCGGTACCCTCATTCTTATATCTAACCTTTGCTTTTGTGCTACCGGTGTGGTTGAGGCACTGATCCAAGTTGAGATCCGACCTGATTTTCATTCTAATTCTTGATTTGCACACTTTGAAGGACGAGAGGGTCCCTTCAAAGTGATTTCTATTTGATTTCTTTAAAGTTCTCGAGGCTAAGTCTCCATTTTCTTTGAATTGTGAGAGTTTTGGAAGGGATAGACCTCCAAACTCTAATTTCGTTTAAGATTTCTTGAATACTAACAAATTGTGTTCATTACAACAGAATTTGGTATTAATATACTTAAGGCAGTGAAGCTTGACTTTGCCAAAAGTTTATTAAACCAACCCTTGCCCAAAATTTGTTGTATAACGAAGATTGGGACTTCAATTGCTAAAGTTTGGTTTAAACGCTGTCTTGCATACCTTCTTTAGTGATTAAATTTGGATACTTTGAAATTTTTAAAGAATTAATCTTTAAAGTTTGGTTTAAACACTGTCATGTGTACCTCCTTTAAAGATTGACTTTCAAAATACTAAAATTTGATCATTGACATTGTGTATGCCTAGGGTTGCCCCTGCACGGCGAAGCCTTGACTTTGGAAGATTTGAAATTGACACTTGGAGAAATTTCCTTATTTGCATGCTTGGAAAAATGCTTTGCAGATATACTAATTACGAACATTTGATTTAGTGAGAAAGATTAGAGAAAAGTAGTCAAAATTTTTTAGTTTGAACTCTTGATAAAATCCTTAGTAGCAGTTAGAGAAAACCAAAATTTAGATTAGTTTCCCTTTAGTTATGGTCATGAAAATTATCCTAGGAAGAGATTTTTAATTAGCTTAGAATACATAGTTGTTTAGTTTTAATTTTTTCTCAAAAATCCCAAAAAATTAGATTGTTAGTTTAGAATTTAAGAAGTTCCCCAAACCCCCAAAAATTGATTAGATAGAGAATTAATTGAGTCTTTAAGCTTGAAAATTAGATTAGTCGAAAGTCTATTAATTAGATTAGTGAAAATTAGCATAGCGGAGTTGTGAACCAGTAACCAATATAAAATGCCAGAACCAAGGAACTTAACCGGATAACCAGTTCAACTCAAATTATAACCCAACCAACTGGACAAACCAGCAAGGATCAGTACCAGAGCAAGACGAGGATCCAACTGGACGGAACCGGACGGGCTGTCGGCCAACTGCGCCCTACCACATGGTGGACTCCTGGCGACTAAGCTTGGGGAACTGAAATAGGGGAGCTGAGCGAGGGACTGAAGCCCAAGAGCTGATCCAAGGAGCTAAAGACTAAAGATAAGAGTTCAAATTCCAATTTACAGTGCACCAATTTGGTGTACATTGAAGTTTCAAAAATCTCACAAGTTCTTAAACTAAAGTAGTCATTAATACTTCTACAAATAAGTTGGAAGTCCACTTGAATTTGCTTTAAATCTCCATCCATTCCAAAACCACAACAAGTTTGCAAAACAAAGATCAATGAATTGACATAACTAAGAAAAGAGAAGAAGTAAGGGAAGTAGGGAGTAGGAGAGAGACGAAGAGAAGGAATCTAGATAATTAATGAAGTAAGAATCTTTTGAATTTTATTTTATTCTAATTACTATTCATTAAGTTGTTGGTAAGTCATTAATTAGGATTCTTTTAGGAATTAGAAGGCTAGGTTTTGGTTAGGATTTGTTTTATTAGGCTTAATAAGACGAATAGATAAAGACAAAACGCCGACTAATATCTTTTGGATGATTAGGAATTCTTAAAATAATTAGGATCTATTCAATTTGATTTGATTTAGTGGATTTAAATGGTTTTGAGTTATTAAAATAATTTCTAATCAATTAGGAATTGGTTTAAATACAACCAAAATTAATAAAATCCCATAACCATTAGTAGGAAAAGATAAATTGAAAGGAAAACGCAACATTGAACAAGGATTGATTTCAAATGGCTTGATGAATTAGTGAAATGGAGGATGGAGCGGGTTACTATGAAACCATTTATCTCATGACCCTCGATGACGGTACAATCGACCACTCCATGGGAAAGGTACGTTAAAATTCTTCATATTTCATTTTTAATTTCAATTTGATTAAAATTTCACTTAATAGAATAAATCATTGAAAACTTAGAAATAATTAGAAAAGAAAATTAACATTAAACTTTAGAAATTACAATTATTCGTTGAGAATAAGAAGTAATTAATTAATGAAATTTAACTCGTTAGACTTTTAAACAAATTTCATTCATCAATAATTTTTTAATCATTTAGTTTTAATGTCTTACCTTGTTGGGAAGGTAATTTCTGAATTTCCATAAAACCCTAAAAAACCATAATTTTAGAATAGAAAGTTTACTCTACGATAGATTAGAAGATAATTAAAAAAAAATTCTAAAGAATCTTTAAAGAATCATTTAAATTAGGAATCAATTAGAGAATCTTTTAAAGATTCCAGAACTTATTTTCATTTAAAAATTACTTTAATTTTAAGTGAGAAAAGGTTGGATGAAGTTTGATCCTAATTTGGATGAAGTTCTTTGATTAATTGGTCAAAATTAGGTTTAGTCTTAGAATTAGGTAATTAACATAATTAAAAACTCAACCTTAAAATTTAGAATTATTTCGATTAGTTTTCCTATTTTTAATTCATGGATGAAGGTTGTGATGTTGTTTAGGGATCAATATTTCATCCATGCAATTCTTTTACTAGGGAAGTTAAAATTTAACTTGCTTTATCATTTTGGAAAGGGCAAATTACATTCTATAAATTAGGTTAGATTGATGTTAGTTTGGATTTATCTTTTGATTAGTTATTTGATTTAGTTAACCATAGTTTAGAAAATTAGGATTTACCTGATTTAAGTTTAATTTGGATATTTAAAAAAGTGTCCATTGCTTGGAAGGTGCAAATTGAACTTAGATTAAAAACACCCTAATGAAATTGATTTGATAGGCCGTTAGAACCCGTGTGCACGTTTTAACTCGAAGGGTGGAGTTTAAAACATTCACAGGGCCCACCTCCACCAAATTGAAAACACCTCTCTGTGAGCGCGAAATTACCCACCCTTAGTAATTCGCGAACACAACCAGGTTCTAGGTTTCAACTAAGTGACTCGTACTTTTGGGTGTCTAAGCGTAGTTCACTATGCCTTCCAAGTAATGGATCTTTTTACTAAGTGCCTAAGTGACGCCCAATTTGCAAGATTCACTTAAACTACTTCCAATGTTTTGGCCGACCGAATGGATGGCCAACTATATGATCTGTATGGAATCTACGCCAGGGCAGAACTAACCTTAGAAACCTCTATTTCATTTTGTGCCATTTCTAAAAACATAAAACTCGACCCTATTTGACCTTCCTAGCCGAAGTTATGGGTGGATGAAGTTTAACCGCTACTCGATTCCTCAAACTTCACCCATCAATTACACCTAGTTTTCCAATTCAGAAAGATCCTAAATTTAGGGGTATGGTTCACAAGGACTACCCCTACCCAGATCTGGAGTTGGACCCTAATCCGGGATTTCTACTGAATTTTCATCCAAGCCTTATCCAAACTTCATCCGCTAATTTCTCCTAACCTACAACTCGGAATTGACTTTTCTCTTCGGCCCTGGACCCTAATTAGTAGCCTCCTCCTACTCTACTCAATTCTCTGTCAAATCCGAAGTTTAGCTATTCTTCATCCAATTTGATCCTAATCTTCATCCGGTGATAACTTCCTCATTTTAACTCCGATTTGGACGTGCCTTAGGGTTTTGGGAAGCTACAGACCTCCTCTATAGGTTTCTACCCTAATAAATGACCTGAACTATGGTCCTAAGGGTCTATCCTAGGGGTAGGCCTCGGCCCAAGCTACTAGATTCTAGTTAGAGCCCTAGTGAAAGTTTGGAGAGGTTTCACTCATACCTCGGAACTTGAGTCGTTGACCGCACCCCCCGGAAGCTCTACCTCCTCTGCCATGAAACAATGAACTACTATTCTAATCATAAAACAAATTGGTACAAGGGTGTAATTGTCAATTTCTATCCTATTTCTTTCCACCTCCCTTCTTTTCTTTTCTCCCACACTCTAAGGTGGCCCAACTAACCCCAATCTTCCTACTAAAATAATCTTAAATACGCGTCATCCCCTCTTCCAAGTTGAGCTACTTCTTACATTCTACTTCTTACATCCTACATTTATGTCTCACACTTAATCTTAGGGTGATTACCTACTTCTAATCCAAGGGCCTAAGAAAGTCTTGTGGATTTCCCCCCATCTTCCTTATCTACTTCCGCTTCCTAACCTTTAAATTGTCCTTCCTCTTGCCTCTCTCTCATTCTCTTGTCCATTTGATCGTTGCCTTGAGGGTAGTTTGTGGAGATGGGGAGTTGGATTCCCCGCCTCGACGATTACTTAGCATGGTGGAGTTTGTTGTAGACCTCCTTTCTTCTTCCGCCTTGATTATTGGACCTTTTCTCATTTTCCCCTTCTTCTTGACAGCTCCCTGTTCTCCCTTGCCTCACCCCTAGATAACCCTTTTTTTTCTTACTCAACTCCCTAGTACCCCCTAAGTGCGGACCTCGACTTCCCAGTAAGCCCTAGTGGTGGACCCGACCCCCTAGTGAACCCCAGTGTGGACCTGTGAGTGTTTTAAACTCCACCTTTCGAGTTAAAACGTGCACACGGGTTCTAATGGCTGGTTAAATTAATTTCTTTAGGGTGTTCTTAATCTAAGTTCAATTCGCACCTTCCAAGCAATGGACACTTTGTTTTTAAATATCCAAATTGAACTTAAATCATTTAAATCCTAATTTTTAAACTATGGTTAACTAAATCAAATAACTAATCAAAAGATAAATCCAAACTAACATCAATCTAACCTAATTTATAGAATGTAATTTGCCCTTTCCAGAATGGTAAAGCAAGTTAAATTCTGACTTTCCTAATAAAAGAAATGATTGGATGAAATATTGATCCCTAAACTACATCACAACCTTCATCCACAAATTAAAAATAGTAAAACTAATTGAAATAAATCTAAATTTAAGGGTTAAGTTTTTAGTTATGTTAGTTACCTAATTCTAAGACTAAACCTAATTTGACCACTAATTAAAGAACTTCATCCAAAGTAAGATCAAACTTCATCCAACCTTTTCTCACTTAAAATTAAAGTATTTTTTAAATGAAAAGAGGTTCTGGAATCTTTAAAAGATTCCCTAATTGATTCCTAATTTAAATGATTCCTTAAAGATTCTTTAGAAATTATTTTTAATTATTTTCTAAAGTATCGTAAACTAAATTTTCTATTCTAAAATTAGTATTTTTAGGGTTTTATGAAAATTCAGAAATTACCTTTCTAACAAGGTAAAACACTAAAAACTAAATTCTTAAAAAATTATTAATGAATGAAATTTGTTTTAAAATTCTAACGAGTTAAATTTCATTCATTAATTATTTCTTATTCTAAACGAACAATTTTAATTTTTAATTTTTTTTTTAAATGTTAATTTTCTTTTCTAATTTTCCTAAAGTTTCCAATGGTTTATTTTATCAAGTGAAATTTTAATCAAATTAAAAGAAATGAAATATAAAGAATTTTAACGTACCTTTCCCATGAAGTGATCAATCGTACCGTCCTCAAGAATTACGAGATGAATGGTTTCGTAGTAACCCGCTCCATCCTCCATGTTGCTAATTCATTGCGCAATTTGAAATTAATCCTCGTTCAATGTTGTATTTCAATTTCAATTTTTCTTTTCTTACTAATGGTTATGGGATTTTATTAATTTTGGTTGTATTTAAAACAATTCCTAATTAATTAGAAATTATTTCAATACCTCAAAACCTTTTAAATCCGCTAAATCAAATCAAATCTAATAAATCCTAATTATTTTGTAATTTCCTAATCTTTCAAAAGATATTAGTTGGTGTTTTGTCTTTATCTATTTGTCTTATTAAGCCTAACAAAACAAAACCTAACCAAAGCCTAGCCTTCTAATTCCTAAAAGAATCCTAATTAATGACTAACCAACAACTTAATGAATAGTAATTAGAATAAAATAAAATTCAAAAGATTCTTACTTCATTAATTATCTAGAATCCTTCTCTTCGTCTCTCTCCTACTCCTTACTTCCCTTACTTCTTCTCTTCTCTTGGTCATATCAATTCATTGATCTTTGTTTTGCAAACTTGTTGTGGTTTTGAAAGGGATGGAGATTTAAAGCAAATTCAAGTGGACTTCCAACTTATTTGTAGAAGTATTAATGACTGCTTTAGTTTAAGAACTTGTGAGAATTTTTGAAACTTCAATACACTACAAATTGGAATTTGAACCTTACCTTTAGTTTTCAATCCCTAGCTCAGCTCCTCACTCAATCGCCGGGAGTCCACCACGTGGCGGGGCGTGGTTGGCCGACAGTCGTCCGGTTCTGTCCAGTTAGTTCCGTCTTGTTTTGGTTCCGTCCAGTTGGTTTCTCATCTGCTCTAAATCTTATCCTTGTTGGTTTGTCCAGTTGGGTTCTCGTTTGCTCTAGTTTTGATCCTTGCTGGTTTGTCTAGTTGGGTTCTCGTTTGCTCTAGTTTTGATCCTTGCTGGTTTGTCCAGTTTGTTGGGTTATAATTTAAGTTGAATTGGTTATCCAGTTAAGTTCCTTGGTTCTGGCATTTTATATTGATTACTGGTTCACAACTCCACTATGCTAATTTTCACTAATCTAATTAATGGACTTTTGACTAATCTAATTTTCAAGATTTAATTCATTCTCTAACTAAAACTAATCAATTTGGAGGTTTTGGGAAACTTCTTAAATTCTAAACTAACAATCTAATTTTTTGGGGATTTTTGGGAAAAAGTTAAAACTAAACAACTAGGTATTCTAAGCTAATTAAAAATCTCTTCCTAGGATAATTTTCATGACCATAACTAAAGGGAAACTAATCTAAATTTTGGTTTTCTCTAACTGCTACTAAGGATTTTATCAAGAGTTCAAACTAAAAAATTTTGACTACTTTTCTCTAATCTTTCTCACTAAATCAAATGTTCGTAATTAGTATATCTGCAAAGCATTTTTCCAAGCATGCAAATAAGGAAATTTCTCCAAGTGTCAATTTCAAATCTTCCAAAGTCAAGGCTTCGCCGTACAGGGGCAACCCCAGGCATACACAATGTCAATGATCAAATTTTAGTATTTTGAAAGTCAATCTTTAAAGGAGGTACACATGACAGTGTTTAAACCAAACTTTAAAGATTAATTCTTTAAAAATTTCAAAGTATCCAAATTTAATCACTAAAGAAGGTATGCAAGACAGCGTTTAAACCAAACTTTAGCAATTGAAGTCCCAATCTTCGTTATACAACAAATTTTGGGCAAGGGTTGGTTTAATAAACTTTTGGCAAAGTCAAGCTTCACTGCCTTAAGTATATTAATACCAAATTCTGTTGTAATGAACACAATTTGTTAGTATTCAAGAAATCTTAAACGAAATTAGAGTTTGGAGGTCTATCCCTTCCAAAACTCTCACAATTCAAAGAAAATGGAGACTTAGCCTCGAGAACTTTAAAGAAATCAAATAGAAATCACTTTGAAGGGACCCTCTCGTCCTTCAAAGTGTGCAAATCAAGAATTAGAATGAAAATCAGGTCGGATCTCAACTTGGATCAGTGCCTCAACCACACCGGTAGCACAAAAGCAAAGGTTAGATATAAGAATGAGGGTACCGACAACCTCGAGGGAAGGGCCTTTTATACTTGTCCCAGGCCCCTCCTCGGTAAATTGTCGGTGGAAAAACATTTACTTTTGATCTTGAGATATTTCCTAAACTACCCTAATGTACTTCCAAAATAATCTTTGTTTAATGGAAGAATTCTCTAGAACCCTCTCCATTTAGCTAATAAATCTTGGCTAAATCAAATCCAAGATCTTTTCCCAAAGATATTTTGAAAATAACCCTAATTAACCTAGATATTTTGCTAATTAACCCAAAGTATTTCTAAATTGTCTTTCTTTAAACAAAAGATGGATTGTTACGAAAGAAAAGAGGTCTTACCCAAATCCAATCTTCAATTTTCCAAAAGATATTTGTGAAATTAACTTTGAATTACCACTAATTACTCTAAAAAAGTCAAACCTATTGCTGGACCCTTCCTATCTTCTAGGGAACAACTCCAAATTGAAAAACGATTGCGCCATTGTGTTTAGAAGACCCAAATTATCCTAAAGGACCCCCACCCCCTTCTTCCCAACCCTTCGTAAGTGTAAAATCAACTTACGGTAACTCCAAAGAAAGGTGAAAACTCTAACTTTTGGAATTTGTTTCCTTTGAGGAAACCATCTGTCTAGGGTTACTTAGAAGGTTCGTGGGAGTAAGAAAAGACCCCTCATTCACGTCATTTGGACACCACCATCTCCTGGTACATCGGTCCACCCGCCGTAAAGTCGCAAATTCTTCAAAAGTCCAATGTCATTGCCGATTCTGGTACCTAGGAATGTCAGAATGTCTCCAAACTTTGTGGAACGCTTTATTAGCACACAACACACTATCCTAATTTTTAGTGGGATTTTACCGCAACATGGTTAATTCCTAAGAATTTACGACCATGTTCAAAGGTAGTTGACTTCCCATGGAATCATTGTAATTGTTTCGGAAGATGCTGAAACTTTTTGGGTAGCTTCTAAAAAACTCCCAACACCAAAGTGCAACATTATATTTCACTTTGCACTATTCATAGGAAAACTAAAATTAGCAATTCTCTTTTAATTTCCGCCCGAGGGGGAAATTATTCTTGTATCAGGGAATCTTGGAACAACCGGCTCCAATGTTGGCTCTTGGCATGCTTTTAGAGTAATAACTTTCTTCATACTCCGGTCGCTCTCCCATCACTTTATTTGCAGATTGGATAATTCTTCTATAAGTTACCTACAAATAAGAACTTATGTAGTGTAGTAAAATTTTGTTCTTTTTACTAATTGTCTTAGTAATGTAAAAATGCAGCCTTTTACTACTTGTCTTTAGGAATGAATAGGAAAGGAATGAACAATTGGACAAAGGATTCCAAAAGAGGTAGTTTGGCTGGATAGGATGAGTGACAATTTGTCTTAGCATCGGTTGGTATTTAGGTATTGCATCTTTTCAGTGGCTTAAGATAGACAATTGGTCATTCTTTCCTTTTTTTCCCCACTTCAAATTAAGCTATCTCGTGTCTATAGCTGTCAAGCTTGAAAAATACTGTGAATTTTTTTCAATATTGTAATAACAATTCGTCTTTTTGAATTAATTATCCAGCACCGTAGTATTGTGGTGTAGTGATTGAGATCCAGTGATTGGATCAGTTGGTTGTGTGTTAACCTAGTGATTGGATTGGTCTAATTCTTTGTGCTTGATTGTTGTAGGATTAATCCAGTGATTGGATTGTGTAATCTTTTGACTGTGTGTGTCTGTAACAAGTTGTTGAATTAAGTGTGAAGTTATTGGATGTTTGTAATAAGTTGTGAAGTGAAGTTTTCTATGACCAATTGTTATGCATGAATGTATGTATTGTATGTGTGTGAATTGTAATTGTTAAGTGTCTTTCAAGCATGAATTGTGACACTGGCTTGGAGACAAGTTGTCAACTGAGGAATTAAAGAAATTAAGGAACGAATTGACTGAGGAAGGCGAACGTGGAGCCAAGTTGTGAAGATCCGGTTGAAGATTAATCTATACTTGGTAAGTTGATTTTCAACAAATTGTCTTATTTGTAATCCTTGTTTATATAAGAGGTAGGACAAATTGTTTTACTTTGTATTGGATCCAGTGATTGGACCAGTAGTTTGTTTTCACCAATTTGATTTATGTGGGCTGTGTACCAGTTATTGGGCCAGCCACTTAGTGATTTAATTGTGAGAAAACAATTTGCTTTGTATTAGTTTTGTGTATGTGTGAGTGTGAGGCTGAACCAGTGATTGAATCAGTTAGCTTGACAAATTGTCAAAAGGAATTATAGACCAATGATTGGATTCGTCTAAGTTATATTGTAAACAATTCGTCATTGTTATTAATATGATTCAGTGATGATGTTAATTAAATTGGAAATTGTTAAATGTTGAGAACAATTGAACAAATTGTATAACATGATGTGTATTTTATGTTAGACTAATTGTCTGGTTTAACATGTATATTGAACAGTGAATGCTGTGGAATTGTGTTAGACAGGGAAGAACAATCTGGATGCAGACAAATTGATTGTTTTTGTGAATTAAATTGAATTGTGAATTAGAATTATGTATGTTTGTCATTGTTATGTGTAAGAATAGAATCATTTGATCCTACATAGAATGAGGTTATCAAATAATTTTTATAAGTGATTATTAAGTTTGTGAAAGAATTATTTACCGATTGGAAATTTAATAAATTGTCTTTTGATCTCTAATCGATAGTTTTTGAGTAACTATACAAATTGTCAAAGGGCTGATTTTTAAGAATTAACGTGAACTAGTGATTAGTTCATAAGTAGTGAGTGATTGGGATGTAAGAGTGCCCTAGTTTTGTGAAGATTGAATAGGACTAATTGTCTTACCATTTAGCACAGGGAATGTACGGAATAATTAATAATAGCAAACGAATCAAAAGTTTACTTTGCAAGTTGTGAGAATTAATCAAATGAAGTGATTTCATTGTGGATAAGACAACTAGTTTGAGACTTAATTGAATTGGTCAAGTTAGTTAGAGACTACAGGCCTTGGTTTGAATTCTGAATCACAGGTGAATTGTGTACTTTGACAAATTGTTTGTGAATGTGCAGAGTAATTTAAGCTTGAGGAATGCATTGCAATCATGACCTGCATTAGATAGGGACAAATTGTTGTAGGACTGGGATAGATTTCTACTCATCTAAATTAGTAATCAAGCTAGATAAATAGTGACTGGACAAATTGTCTTGGTAACGCAAATCACCAGTAATTAAGGAACATGTGTACAAATATATATATTAAGTGAATGTTATATTTGCATTTGTCTAGTTTAGATCATGCGCATGACAAATTGTGGTCAAACCTGACAAATTGTTGAAAAACTCCCCTAGAATACTAGGCAGGATTGGGACTGCATTTCACGCGTCCATAGCATTATTTAATGGACTAGCCACCAAATTACACTCGTGGAAATAAGAGTGAATGCGTATTTCTTTGTTGTTGTGAAATATTGTAGTAAATCCCATTTTAATCTTAAAAACAAGTGACTCGAGTCACAAGACGTTAGACTACTTGATCATTCCCTTGGATTTTGAACCCCTATACTAGTTCTCTGGGTTTTTGCAGAAGTAGCAAAATCTAGACTACAACTTACCAATCCAAATTCTTTACGAATTGGATG
Organism: Straminergon stramineum; assembly: GCA_963920665.1. NCBI lineage: Eukaryota > Viridiplantae > Streptophyta > Bryopsida > Hypnales > Calliergonaceae > Straminergon > Straminergon stramineum. The sequence goes on along the minus strand of OY987270.1, from coordinate 6,961,124 downwards.
GTGACCTATACTAGACTTTTTAGATGTAAAATGGACTTAGCTAGCTTGTCACATGCAATTGTAAGACTTAGTTTAACATGGACAATTACTAGGACTGGCTAACACTCAAACCTTTAATTCTCTCCGAAATACTTAATTGACCTCTCAGACTCTCAACTAGGCATTAGAAGTATGAAATTTGAGTATTTTATTTACTCTACACTTCTAGGATGACCCCTCACTGTATTGGTAGGGACTTCTATCAAATACCACTCAAACACTCTTTTTATGCATTTTTGCGTATAATTACGCTAAAATACTAACTAAACCGAAAAAAAGAAAACCCTGAGTTCCAAGTGCCAATTTTAGGGCTCACAGGCCCACGGTAGATAGCAAACGGGCGGACGGGGAAGAGGGCAGGAGGGAGAGGGGATTTTGATATAGTGGAATTGGGCCCTCAACAGATGGGGAGGAGGGCAAGAGAGGAGGTGTTGTTGAATTGGTGGAAGTGGGCCCACGACGAATGGGTAGATGGGGAGGAGGGCAGGAGGGAAAGGTATATTTGATTTGATGGAGGTGGGTGGTCGGCAAATGGACGAACGGCCAAATGGGAAGGAGGGCGGGATGGAGAGGTGTTTTTGACTTTGTAGAGGAAAGAGATGGACAGACAAGCAGAGCGTGCATTGCATGGTGAATCAAAAAAGCTATAGAAATTATATCTTTAATATGTTATATTATGAGGCACTAAATTGATACAACTATGAAAAGTGACACCAAATAGCCTCTTGTTTGAAAAATCATTTGATTTGTAAACAAAGAATTCAAATGGGTGTGTAAAGAAATTTAGTTTTACATTGGTGCTTTTTTACAAGTTTGCCATATCAACAATACTTTTTGACTAATAGCAAAAGAAATTGAATGTCAAGATTGTAACAATTTCATATTTTCATTGGTTTCAATTTCTAATTGCTTTCTATGCCTTTGAAGGATAGTAATTAATCCCTAGAGTCCCAAAGACCCTACATTCTTATAGGGGAATCTTGTGATATGTGATCAGTAATCTCAATTAAATGATTTATTTTTGAATTTTTTGTCCAAGATTCTTTGCTTATTAGCTAAATTCTTCAACAAAAGATATTATAAAATTAAAATCATTAGTGCCAAATTTAAAGTGAAGAAAATTAGAAGCCCAAGAATCTAGTATAGTAAAATGGATGAAAACATTTTTCTACTTACTTTAAATGCAAATATCATACAATGTATGCACTCAAAGTTTTCAAGATGACAAGAGTACTCCCACACATTTTTATACTAGTTTAGTACAAATTCCTATGGTTAGATATGTCAAAAAATTAATTTATAAAATGTTTTGCTCTTTGCAATAGAAATGGCAGTTTTGAGTGATATTCAATGGAAAAAAAGGCTTAGGACTTTAGGGGTTCAAGATTTAAAAAATCCTAGGCCTACACAACTATATAAGCAACTCAATCAATATTATAAATTTATAATCAACAAAATATGATATTACAAAACTTCTTATAAAATGATTTGCAAAGAAGTCTTGAGATGAAACGTATTTGTAATCAATGTTGGAGTATGACCTACTTATCCCAATTGTTGTATACTTGTATTGAAGGCTCATCATATTTGAAGGTCAATTACATTCTACACTACCTAACTCTAATATTTGGGGATTGTGATAAATTTATTGATAGTTTAAAATTTAACCCCTAAATGCCCAAGCTTTTTCAAGTGTGTTTTGACTATGAAAAAAAAGCATTCTCTTGTAGTTATCCTCAATGAAGAAAATTATGTTTTTTTCCAAATCTAACCATATAGATGTTAATAGAGCTTGTTTATCAGTATGCTTACCAATTTTGAGTGCGGAATCTCCTAGGAGTTGCACTACAAGAAAATGGGTGTTTTATGACTACAAAAATATGACTGAGGATGACTGGTGACTATTCGCAGTCATATTTTTGGAGGCCAACTCTTTGAAAAAAAATATGACTACAAATATGATTGCTAGTCATGTTTTGGCCTTGTACGTTGCGGGCGTATAGTATATGTTCGTTGGGAACTCCAAAATACTTCATAGAGCTTCATAGGGAACATGTTTGGGGAACGCACAATCATATTTATTAGTCATATTTTTGCACCAGTCATATTTTGTAGTCATATTTTTATGATAGTCACATTTTTTTTCTTTTGGGCAACTTGAAGAAAATTTGGGCGGGAAATATATTTGGAGAGTGCTAAATCATATTTGCTAGTCATAATTTCACTTTAGCCATATTTTGCAGTCATATTTTATAGTCATATTTTTATGATAGTCACATTTTTTTTCTCTTGGGTAGCTTGAAGAAAATTTGGGCGGGAAATATATTTGGAGAGTGCTAAATCATATTTGCTAGTCATAATTTCACTTTAGTCATATTTTGCAGTCATATTTTTGAGTTAGTCATATTTTTATAATAGTCACATTTTTTTTCTTTGGGGTAGTTTGAAGAAAATTTGGGCGGGGATTGTATTTGGAGAGTGCTAAATCATACTTGCTAGTCATAATTTCACTTTAGTCATATTTTTGAGTCAGTCATATTTATTAGTCATATTTTTGCATCAGTCATATTTTTGAGTCAATCATAATTATTAGTCATATTTTTGCTTCAATCATATTTTGCAGTCATATGTTTATGATAGTCACATTTTTTTTCTTTTAGGTAGCTTGAAGAAAATTTGGGCGGGAAATATATTTGGAGAGTACTAAATCATATTTGCTAGTCATAATTTCACTTCAATCATATTTTACAGTCGTATTTTTGAGTCAGTCATATTTTGTAGACACATTTTTTTGGTAGTTATTTTTTGTTTCTTTGGTGGAAGCCTAAGGAAAAGGTTGGCAATGTAAGATAGGTCTTCTATATTTTGTCCCTAGAGACCATTCCTTGGGATGACTTTGTTTAATACCTATTAAAAAAAATTATTTTCTTTTGTATAATGTGTCTATTACGAAATTAATGTCCAAATAATTTGGGATGGCACATGTTTATATTTTAATTAATATATTTAAATTTTTTATAGGAATTAGAAAAGGAATAGAGAAGAACAAAACAATTAATAATAGGAGATAATCAATTTTTATTTGAGTAATTAAGAAAAAATTAGAGAGGAATAAAAGTCTATGGTCAAAACCAAAGCACTAAGGTGAGACTAAGCTTGAGAATCCAAGATAGAAATCGGACCTGCTTTGATTCACTATTGGAATTTGCTGTGGAATTGGTTAATTATGTTAATTAATTGTGATGGCTAATGCGAAGCGAAATATAATGCATTTAAACTAGTAATGTAGATTGAAGGCTGTAGAGTTTAGAAAAATTACTTGAAGATTGGGAAAAATCTAATCCAAAGAGAAGAAAGAACAATGTGAGAAAAATTCATGCCCGAGTGGCCATGGAGCAAGAGTAAGTGAGGAGTGTGATTTGTGTTGAGAGTCTCTAAGTGTTTGAAGAAAAAGCGTACGTTCCAAGTTGCTACTTCAAGCTTTGGACATGGTTAGGAGACTAATATGACCCCTTTATAAGGATTTAACTATGTATTAAACAAAGATTGTTGATTATAATACACGTAGTTGATCAAATGAATTTTTCAAGTCTTAAGTAGATATTTAGTTATCACTTACGAGGTTGATGTCGTTACAATTGTTTGATTCTTAGAGTAATTAGAAATCAATTAGTAGTAGTAGAAGTCAAAGATTGCAATTCTAAACCATTTCAAAAAATGAAGGAAAAAACAAAAAATGTTGAAAATAATTTGGAGAAAGTCAAAAGGGGGAAGTAGAAAGAAATAGGTTGAAAGAAAAGAATGAGATCATATATCTAATTTATACTCCTTGTTGTAAAAGTTGTTATTTAAGTTGTATCCAAAAATACAAAAAATGTAACAAAAATGAATTAAAGCAGACTTCATGATACAATTACAATATACATGTTGAAGAATAGGGATGTTGTGGAAACAAATTCCAAGGCATGTCCTTAAATTTGGCGTTTAGTTTATTCTCTTCTTGTAGAAACTATAGTTGTGCTAGAAATTAGAGGTTTAAATCAAACCTTTAAGAATTTATTAAATCCAATTTGGAATTCAAGAACACTTCGTTAATTTGTAGAGGATTCCAGTAACATATCACACTTGAAAAAATAGAGAAAAACTGTGGAAGATAGAGTACGATGAAATTCAATAATCTATCGCATTAGTTTTGGATAAAAAATACCAAAGTTCATCTAATTCAAGTAAAAAAGGAAAGTTGAAATTTAGTGACATAGAGAATTCAATTTTGAAATTATGAATGAATTTAAAATTATAGGCTAAGAGAAAATGTTGGATGAAATCTTGAAGGATAAATTATAAACAAACCTTCATCCATCTATATTTTTTTGCTAAAAACATTTCCTTATAAATATCTTTACGATTTTAGAATAAGCCTGCAACATTCTACAACTTAAATTTAAAAAATTAAAATTTCTCAACTAGGATTTGGAAGTCTAGAGTTTTGACTGTGATTGGTCAAAACCATCTAAAACCTTTGACTTTTATAGTTTGAGTGTGTTTTAGTTTAGATGTGAATCACTTATAGTTTATCATTAGAAAAAAATTGTTCATTGCTTAGAATACCCATTGAATAATATTTAAATATCCAACTTAGGATTTGAAGTCCAACAACAAAAAATATAGTTGTATTTATTTTATCTCAAGGATATAGATAAAACACTCCTATATATCATGTATTGAAGTTTGTTTCTTTTTTAGAAAGGTTCTCCGTAATGTCATATAAGTCGTATTTATAAAGAATCTCTATAGAGTTGTTTAGAAGTTATAGAATTATTTATATGAAGATTGAGGCTCACTGTGGTATACATAGTTGAATTGCAATTAAAAGATGGTTGTTTGAATGTTTCTACAAGGATATAGAGTACAAAAACATAATCCCTTTTTAAAAATTCAAAGATGTTTTTCAATATTGCCTCTATAAAATACTTTTGCTCTTATATACTTAGTGCATGGACATAGATACTTTGATTCATGCATGACTTTTTTTTGCTATAATTATAGGTACTTAAGGCCTTGTAACTTCCCTTTATGCATTTTGTAGAGTTGTATTGCAATATACATTCACTTTGTAGCAAATTTGGTTGTTAAAATAACTTAATTGCTTAGTATAGTTATATTTATTGACTCACATGACTACGTCAAGTCGCATGACTACAGCAAGTCATGTGCATGACTAGGGTTTTAAAACCCTAGCTGCCACTTCTATGTAGCCGCCATTGATTTAGGGTTTTGAAACCCTAGCCGACATTTCTTCTTCTTCTTCTTCTTCTTCTTCTTCTTCTTTGTTTTTTGTTGCCTCTTATGTTTTGCTTCTTGTTGTTTTCTAGCTCTTGGTTCTTCTTGCTGTTTTCTAGATCTTGGTTTTTCTTGCCTCCTAGTCTTTACTTTTTGTTTCTTTTTAGTTCTTGATCTTTGCTTCTAGTTTCTTCTTGTTACCTCTTAATTCTTGCTTCTTAGTTCTTATTTTTGGTTGCTTCTTAGTTCTTGATCTTTGATTTTTAGTTCTTGATCTTTGCTTCTAATTTCTTCTTATTACCTCTTAATTCTTGCTTCTTAGTTCTTGATTCTTGTTTGTAGTTTCTTCTTGTTACTTCATAATTCTTGCTTCTTAGTTTCTACTTTTTTTGCTTCTTAGTTCCTGATTATTGCTTCTAGTTTTTCCTTGTTGCGTCTTAATTTTTGCTTCCTAGTTCTTGTCTTTTGTTGCTTCCTAATTATTACTTTTAATTTCTTTTTGATTCATTTTAACTTGTGTTTCTCGTTTTTTTTAATTCTTGTTTTTTCTTGTTATTTATTGCATTTGATTGCATCTTAAATTGTGTTTTTTGTTGCTTCTTGTTGCATCTTAGTTCTTTCTTCTTTTTGTTATTTATTGCATCTTAAATCATATTTTTTGTTGCTTCTTGTTGTCTTTTAGTTCTTATTTTCTCTTGTTATTTGTTGCATTTTATTCTATTTTATTGCATCTTAAGTTGTGTCTCTTGTTTTGTTTTGTAGCACCTTAATTCTTACTTCTTGTTTATTATTACCTCTTAATACTTGCCACCTTCTAGTTTTTGTTTCTTTTATCACTATTGTTGTTATTTCTTCTTATTTATTTATGTTTTCTATAGATATAGTGGTTATGAATTTTTTCTTACTTTAAACTTGTGCTTCATATTTTTTGTTGCCTTAAATCTTTGAAGGTTGAGCTATATTGTTCATTCACTAAAAATTAATCTCCTTCATTGTATATGTAGGCACTTAAAGCTGGATTGAAGTTATCGGAGGCTACTTACAACACTTGAGAGGCAATTTCTTCAAATTTCAATAAGAAATATAGGTCTTAGAGCTTATAGGAATATACACTTATAGAGTGTTATTGTCATATGTTTTCTGTCAGTGACTATTAAATGCCATTGAAAAGAGTCACATTTTTTCTGGCATTTTTTCTCTTTAATATGATTGTCTCTTATGCATCTCAAAAATCATATGTAATCAATTTTTATTTGATGGAATCATTTATTTAGTTGCTAAACCATGTTGATGCATGATTGCAATGCCTCAAGTCGATTTAGAATGTGTGGAATATGATTGTAGTTTATAACAAAAGCTACTATAAACCTCAAGTCACCCCAATTATAAATATTACTTGCTTGAGTCATATTTTATAATATATCTTAGCCAAAATATGACTTGTTGTAGTTATATAATGCTCACAATCATGTTATTAATGTGACTCTATACTTTTAAAATTATGACTATATTCAATCATAAAATTACAAGTAATATTCCATGTGAACTACTACATGAACTAAAATATGACTTACATTAGTCATATTTTACATCAATAAAATTATGATTCATGAAGGTCATATTCCACATCAAGAAAAAAGTATGACTTTCTAGAGTCATTTTTACATCAACATGTAGAGCATATGATTCATAAAAGTCATTTTTCATAATCACAAAAAATATGACTCACGAAAGTCATTTTTCACATCAACCAAAAATATGACTCATGAAGGTCATATTCCACATCAACAAAAAATACGACCCACTAGAGTCATTTTTACATCAACATATAGAGAATATGACTCATGAGAGTCATTTTTACATCAACATATAGAGAATATGACTCATAAGAGTCATTTTTCACATCAACCAAAAATATGACTCATAGAAGTCATATTCCATGTTAATAAAAAATATGACTACATAGAGTCATATGCCACATGAACCAAAATATGACTCAACGTAGTCATATTCCACGTCAGCCAAAAATATGACTACATGGAGTCATATGCCACGTAGACTTTTTTTTCTTTTGCCCGGGCAGTTCAAGGAAAAGTCAAGACTCCAAGGATAGTCAACATATATGCCACATAGGCAATATACGGCTAAGTATACCCCTAATACAAATGACTACAAATATGACTCATGAAAAATTTGACTAGTCGATAATGACTAGACCTAGTCATATCATGCGTCATCTACAGTGTTTTCTGTCTAAGTCATATTTTGAGATTTTACGACTCATTGTAGTCATTTTTTGCAGTCATAAAACACCCGTTTTGTTGTAGTGTTGAAAGATTATACAAAAGGAAATGTATATTTTTTATTTTTAGTACGTTGTCTTTGTCCACAATGTTTCAAAAATTTGCATATATGTTTTTTGGGATTGGAGGTAATATGAACAACTTCAAAGAGTTTTAGCACACTAAAATGCACTTCCAAAAAACTTAATTTCACATGAAAAAACATCAAACTCATTACACAATCCACCTTGCAATTGTTGAAATGTAATTTTTGTTTATAAGTAGAAATTGCAAATAGCTTCAAATAAACACTTGCATGTTGAAATTTTCAATGGTGAAAATCATGAAAAGACTTTAAACTTTTCATTGGGACCATTCTCAAAGCAAATGGATAAGTACAATTTCTTAGATTTCAAATCAAATGAAATTGCCAAGTTTTGTAAAAGGTTGGCAAATGAAGTAAAATTAGCAAGCTTTACACTACACTTTTAGTACACATATGCCTTTGAAGACCTTTGAATAATTGAATATGTACTTTTTTCAATGAAAAATGAAAGTTTTCCATAGTTAACCTTCAAAATTGCCTGAAAATTTTTTTAGATTGGTCACAGGAATTTAACTGCCCACACGAAAATAAGCTTGAAATTTCAGATCGACCATATATGGTTGATTGGGCAGTTAGGGGTTAAGGTGCACACAAGTATACATAGGTATAAGCGCATATAATGAGAACCTCAATTTCATTTTGGTTGTATAAATGCTTACTTTAATCTTGTCCACATCATATCACATCAAATTACATTTAAGTGCTTAAATTATTTTGAGCATTGTCCCATAAGTGCCATAATAGAATAATGAGATAATATAATTTCTTTTAGGATATTTACGTTGGTATTTTGGACTATCAATGCATTCTACAACAAAAATTGAAGAAACATTCTAGGTTATAATCCAATGTTTCACATTTGTATAGTGGCCTATTATAAGATAAATCTTACAAACAATTGAAACCTAAATGACAAAGTTAGTAGGGTCTACATCTGCATTACATTGTGATGATTGCATTCCAACTTCAAAGGAATCAAAGGCAAAAAAATTCCACACACTACACTACTAATTTTGAAAACTCATGCAATGTTATAAGTTCTATATGTATAGTTGAGGGTTTTTGTAGGGTTTAGGGTATAGGGGATGGAGAGCATGTTTAAATCTGGGGAGGAATATTTGGAATTAGTGAATTAACCTTTCCTACATTAAAATTGTATTAGATACTTTTCGCATTTAAGAGTTTTTTTGGAAATGAATGTGCACTTTTCAGGATTTAATGTTGTAGGACTACTGGTAGATAGAAGTCGAGTCGGGTGGACACCAAGGCGAATGGCATGGCATCAGCTCGGACAATTAAGGCAATCCACTACAACGGACAGATTGTGCAGATGGGATGGCGGACGCTAATTTTTTTGGAGCAATGAACTTCTTTTGCCATTTTAGATTGGAGTTTTTGGAGTTGGGGGCGTTTGACATACCATTAGAAAGGTATTTGGAAGACCTTTCCAAAGGTAAAAAACACGCCCTCAAATTCTAAAATACGAAGTCGAAAATGGCAAGTGATGCTAGTTGCAAGACATCCGCCCAACTGGTCGGTCGTCTACTTGTCCAACAAGTGGATAGGGGGTGGATGAGAAGGCAAACGGCTAGGCAGCTAGGCGGCCAACAAGGTGGACACTCACTTTTTAGGAGCAATGAACTTCATTTACCATTTGTGATTAGAGTTTTTAGAGACTAAGGGCATGTGATATACCATTGGAAAGGTATTTGAAAGACCTTTTCAAAGGTCTATTACACCCCTCAAAACTCCAAATACGAAGTTGGAAGTGGCAAGTGAACCTCGTTGTAAGGTGTCTGCCCAATTGGTTGGCCATCTGCCCATTTGACAAGCGGACGGGGAGGGACCAAAGGGCGGACAGGCAGACAACAAGGTGGACGCTTACTTTTTAGAGCAATAAACTTCATTTGCCATTTGCAATTGGAGTTTCAGGAGTTTAGGGGCGTGTGATATACCATTGAAAGGTATTTGGAAGACCTTTCCAAAGGTTTATTACACACCTCAAAACTCTAAAAAAACAAAGTCGAAAGTCGCATGTGAAGCTAGTTGTGAGGCATCTACCCAATAAGTTGGCCGTCTACCCGTTTGACAAGCGGATAGCAAGGTGGACAGGCAGACAACAAGACAAATGCTCACTTTTTCGAGCAATGAACTTCATTTGCCATTTGCGATTGGAGTTTTTGGAGTTTGGTGGCATGTAATATACCATTGAAAAGGTATTTGGAAGACCTTTCCAAAGGTATATTGCAAGCATCCAAAATCCAAAAAATGAAGTCAAAAATGGCATGTGAAGCTAATTGCGAGGTGTCTAACCAAAAGGGTGGCCGGCCGGCCGCCCGTCCGCCAAGCGGATAGCAAGGTGGACGTTCACTTTTTGGAGTAATGAACTTCATTTGCCATTTGTGATTGGAGTTGTTTTTTTGGAGTTTGATGGCATGTGATATATTGTTGGAAAGGTATTCGGAAGATCCTTCCAACGATATATTTTACACCTTAAGATTCCAAAAATTGAAGTCAAAATTGAAAAATGAAGTTGATTGCTAGGTCATAGTAGGTGTCTGCCTATCCACACCCCTATCTACGTTGCAACCACGCGTTTGTCCTACACATCTGTCCGTCCCGTCTGTCGATTCGTCCAACCATCTGTCTGCCGGACTGCCTAATTGCCTAACTACTTGTCCGCATTCATCCATGGTAATTTTCCAACGAGATTTTTTACCTATCTAAGTTGCAGCATCTGCCAAGTTTCGATGTCCAATTTTTGGATGCGATTTTGTTCCAGATGCTAACTTTTGTCAACTCTAGCTTAGGGAGAAGGGTTACAGTAATTGGGCTTCGGAGAGAGGGTACAATAATTAGGCTTCGGGGAGAAGGGGTATAGCAACTAGGCTTCAGGAAGAAGGGGTACAATAACTGGGCTTCGGGGAGAAGAGGTACAATTATGGGGTGTCGGGAAAGGGCTAGCGCTGTCGGGGAGAAGGGGGGGCCCAAAAATAGGGTTAGAGAAAGGAGGTTCAATAGTTGGGCTTAGAAGGAGGGGGTTAGTAAGGTCCAAGGATTAAGAAGAAAAGAAGCAATGGGAGAGAGTACGACCCTTGCACTAAAGCACCAATTGGAGTAAGGAATCCAATGCCCTCTCCCCTACAAAAAAATCACCGAGGCAAAGAGGACAAGCAAAGTGAAGGTGGCGGAAGTGAAGAGAATGATAGATTGATAAGAGGGAGGGACTATTTGATGGGAGAGATGGAGAGTAGATAGGATAGGAAAAGAATCCCCAACCCTCATTTGAGCCCTCGGATTATAATTAGGTGATTATTACAAGATTAAATGTAAGACTTAGGACATAAGAAGTAGTTCAACATTGTAGGACGTCATGACACATCCTTAGTTAGCCTCCTAGGTAGAAACAAGGGTAGTTGGACGACCATAGTACATAGGAGGAATAGTGTGGAAGGAAAAAGAAGAGGGAGGGAAAGAAATAGGACAAAGCCAACAAATAAATCCTTATATTAAACTATTTTATGATTAGAAAGGTGGTTTATTTCATTGTGGCATCAGAGCTCATGGCGGAAGAGGGAGAGCTTCCGGTGGACACGATCAATGATTCAAGTTCCGAGGTATGAGATAACCCATCCCTAACTCTTTCAATGTCCCTAATTAGCAGTTAGTAACTTTGGCCGAGGCCCACCCCTAAGTCGGACCCTTAGGGCTATAGGTCAAGTCTTTTTTTAGGATAGAAACCTAAAGAGGAGGTCCGTAGCTTTCCAAAAACCTAAGGCACGCCCAAATCGGATCAAAAACAAGGAAGTTATCATCGGATGAAGGTTAGGGCTTAATTTGGATGAAAAATAGTTAGACATAGAGATTGACAACGAATTTCTGAGATTACAAAGGGGATATTAATTAGGGTCCAAGGAAGAAGGAAAAAGTTAATTCCGAATTATAGGTTAGGAGAAATTAGTGGATGAAGTTTTAAGCGCCGACTAGAGGCCGAACTTCATTCATCTAGAACTTTTAGTGAGAGTACCTGATTAGCAAGTGTCTTACCAATATGGAGAGCTAAAAGTAAAGGCTAGAAAGGAAAACTATGAATTCACAATAAGATAGTAAGTAGGCAAAAGCTAACCCACACTCTAAATGCTGAGGGAAGTCAATTACAAGGCTAGGAAGTAGAGGTTGAGCAAAGAATTTAGGACCCTAGGCTTGTAGGGAAAGTCATGTAGAGCCCATAGGACCCCCTTAGGTAGGGAAAACCATGAAAAATCCAAAGGATAATGAAAGATGATGTCTAGACTAGGGTTGGATGAAAAATCCATAAAAGTTTTCATTTGGTCCAAACTCCAGATCTAGGTGGGAATAGGCCTCATGAACCACTTTGAGAAATTTTGAATCAATTTGAATTGGGGAGCTATCCTTAATCGATGGATGAAGTTTGAGGAATTGAGTAGCGATCAAACTTCATCCGCTCATAACTTTCGCTAAGAAGTTCGGATAGGGTCAGGTATTAGGTTTTTAGAAATGGAAAGGAATGCCCTAGAGGGTTTTTAGGTTAGTTCCTCCTTAGTGTGAGTTCCGTCCAAACCCCACAGTGGCCTATCCATCCAGTCAACCAAGGATACTGGACATAGATTAAGAGATTCTTGCATGTTTGGGTCACCTTAGGCACTTAGAAAAAATATCCATTGCTTGGAAAGTACAATGGACCACGCTTAGGCACCCAAAGGTAGGATTCACTTAGTGAAAACCCAAAACCTAATTGTGTTCGCAATTTATCGAGGGTGGATAAATTGGCGCTCCCATCCGCCCATCTGCCATCCACTATCCACCCCACACCCCACCACACCTCCATCTGCCATCCACCATCCACACCCCACCCCACACCCATTTGCCATTTGCCATCCATTGTCCTTTAAAATTATTCATAGTAACTTTTTCAACAATGGTTTTTTATCCAACCAAGACATAGCACCTTCCACACGCAGGCATCCAAAAGTCTAGATGTTCAAATTTTGGACATCATTTGGCCTAGGATGTTTACTTTCATTAACCCTAGTTTTTTGTTTTTGAGTATGTTGGTTATGCATATTGATAGTTGCAAAGGATGAATGATGTAATACAATGAACCTTGAAGTTGTAAAATTTTAGTTCCAAGGTTGCACTGCAACTAGGGATACATGTGTTTGTGAATAGAACTTTCATATAAAAAAAATTTATATTCCACTATCTTGTGTTCCAATGTGGTTTTCTTCCTAGGAATTCATACTACAACAAGATTTCATGTCACAAATCATTGGTTCTATGTTCTATAGTTTGTTTTGTTGACAATGGTATTCTTCACTCAATGATTGTGTTTTCAATGGTCACTTCAATGGTATGCAATTTGTATTCTATGGTCTCTCTAGTGGCAATTTGAATGCTATGCAATGCTTGTTACTTAGTACTTGGTTTTCCAATGCCATAGTATTCTTCTTGATATTATGTAGTTCTACAATGAAAAAAAATAGGGTGCCAAAAATTACTCTCTAACCATTTAAAAAAAATAGGGTGATGAAAAATACATGTTGGTACCTTTTTATGTAAAAATAGAGAGGAAAAAATACTTACAAACACATAAATATCCCATGATTAAATACCCCATTATTGCACATGATGTCTAAATTTATGGGGGGGTGAACCCTCTAAGGGAGATTTTATGAAGTATAACTATTGTATTAAAAGTGATTCAAGATAGAGCTCAATTGCACCTAGCTTACTCCTGCATTTATGATCAATTTAAGCCTTGCAATGGATGGGGGCTAGTTGCCTATCTTCTTCAATATGTTGATTGTATAGTGAGTGTACTAGAATTGATTTGATTTGATTTATGTTACTAGTTGAGTTGCAAGGATACTTTACTCAACTAGGGGGGCAATTGGATGTAAGTTCATTTTTGCCTAGCTATTGTATAGATTTGCCTATGAGCATTTGTATTTATATATGTGAGTCTAATCCATGACACTTTTTGTTAGCAATGTAAACTAATGCAACAATGAGGTTTATTGTGTGCTTGGGCACTTCCTTGAAGTACCAGATAGGTTGGGGCAAAGATTGAGATTTGTATTTCAATCCATGATTATGCCTCCATATCAACAATTTACACTAATTTCTTCACTCTCTTTGTAAGATTTGTCATTATAAGGTCCATTTCTATTAATTTTGGACATTTTAAATTGGCAATATTTTTTCAACATTCTTAGAAGCATCGTGGTCTAGCAAGAAAATTTTGACAATTTTTGTAACAATTTGCATATTTGCGTAGAAGATAGTTGTATTGTGTTAAAGACCTCAGAATGTAAGTCAAAACATGATATTTCTAATCAATGCTCATAATCTTTCGACAAGTTTGTGTGTTGAAAGATTATGATCATCACATTTGTATGTCAAAAAAGAGGATTTAAGCCCTAAAGTTCCAAACAACATTTTTTGGCAACATAGATATTTTGAACAGCTCACTATAAATGAAAATTTCATTTTTTTCTTTGAAATTTTTATACAACATATGGACAAGGAATATCTTTAAGGCCCAAAAAATTTCATAACTTTTGACTACATACTTAAAATGTCATTGTATGATATGTAGTTTCTTTCTCAACTTGGGTAGATAAAAAAAATCACTGTTTTTAGAAACAAAAATTTGAAATTGGTTTTCTAGATTGATATCTATATGGAAAACTTTGAATCATTCCAGTTGGATTAATGAGATGAAAGTTATGAAGAATTTTAGTTTGTGGGCAATTATAGATTTTCTACTCTAAAATAAACTTTGAAGTTCTTCATTTAACTCAATTTTCAATGTTTTTGGGAAAATTAAATTAAATCATAGGATGGGTATTGTTTGTTACAACATTATAACCATTGACATTGGCATTTTTCAATTCCGTAACTAAATTCTTAACAATTTAGTATTTTGTATCATTTTCTACTTTTTTCTACTTACTATTTTTTTTCTATATGTTGTACAACTCCAAATGATTTGAATTTTTTCAAACATGTAGCCAACTTCCCTTGAAGAGTGAATCTAAAGACACACCACCATTTTTGGATATTTTTTCATACAAATTTGAACTGTAAGGAGTAGCTGCCCATTTTTTCGCAAGGCCAAAACTTGGATTTTTGTCAATTCAAATGTTAATATCTTGCAATTTACAAGGTGAAAAATTCTGAAATTTTTTCCACATCTTTTCAAACCAACTTACTACAAGATCCTATGGTTATACATGTCTAAAAATGTTTTTTTTCCTAAAATTTGGTACTTGTACTAGAAATGACAGTTTCAAACCATTTTTTGTGAAAACATAGTCAAAAACCTTTAGGGGTTAAGTGAAAATTATCCAAGTTAGACTACAAGGTCATGGACTCCTCAAAAATAATATCAAGTCAATTTTCAATGAAATAGGCTCCTAAAAAATTAAAGGAGCCTCAAATTGTTTTTAATTTCGTCATAACATGTCATACAACTCATATTGTGGTTCAAAAACATCGTAAATTCCTTATTGCTCAATGCCCAAGGCATCCAAATCAAAAAGTATCAAGGAACTCCAATTTTCTTTTTTCCTTTGGCAATGCCATCAAACTTGAACATCAACCTACATTCAGATTTATCAACAAAAAGAAGCTCACTACTTCCTTTGATAATGCCGCCAAGCAAGAATACCATTTCAAGTTTATAATGGTCAAGAAAGTCAACTTTCCTACTTCCTTTACCGATATCCTTAAGCTTGAATACCCACAAAAATAGAGTGTTTTCAAGGAAAACAAGTTCTCAACTTCTTAAGGCAATTTTGCCAAACTTGAATACTTTCTCAAATTAAGAGTCAACAAGGAGGATAAGTTCCCCACTTCCTTTGACAATGCTGTCGAGCTTGATTACTTTCTCAAATTGAGAGTGAACACCCAAACAAATCAAGAGTGGTCAAAGAGGACAAGTTCCCCACTTCCTTGGGCAATGTCACCAAGTTTGAACACCCAGACAAATCAAGAGTGATCAAAGAAGACAAGTTCCCTACTTCCTTTGGCAAAGCTACCAAATTTGAACACCCAGACAAATCAAGAGTAATCAAAGAAGATAAGTTCCCCACTTCCTTTGGCAAGGATGCCAAGCTTGAACACCCCCACAAATTGAGAGTGTTCAATGAAGACAAGTTCCCCACTTTCATTGGCAAGGCTACCAAGCTTGAACACTCAATCAAGTCTAGAGTAGTTAAGGAAGTCAAGTTCCCTATTTCATCTAGCAATGCTATCAAAGTTGAACACCCCCCCATATGGAGAGTGGTCAAGAAAGACAAGTTCCCCACTTCCTTGGGTAATGCCACCAAGCTTGAACACCCAGAAAAATTAAGAGTTGTCATAGACAACAAGTTCCCCACTTCCTTTGGCAAGATCACCAAGCTTGAACACTTTCTTAGATTGAGAATAGTCAAAGAAGACAAGTTCCCCACTTCCTTGGGTAAGCCTACCAAGCTTGAATACCCTGACAAATTGAGAGTTGTCAAGGAAGTCAAGTTTCCTACTTTCTTGGGCAAGGCTGCCAAGCTTGAGCACTTTCTCAAATTGAGAGTGGATAAGGAAGACAAATTCCCCATATCCTTTGGCAATGCAACCAATTTTGAACACCCACCCAAATCAAGAGTGGTCAAAGAAGACAAATTCCCCCAATCCTTTGGCAATGCAACCAAGCTTAAACATCTAGATAAATCTAGAGTAGTTAAGGAAGACAAGTTTGCTACTTCCTTTGGCAAGTCAACCAAGCTTGAACACTCACTTAAATTTAAAGTGGTCAAGGAGGACAAGTTCCCTACTTCTTTGGGCAAGGCCACCAAGCTTGAACACCTTGACAAATCAAGAGTGGTTAAAGAAGACAAGTTCCCCACTTCCTTAGGCAATACCACCAAACTTGAACACCTAGACAAATTTAGAGTAGTCAAGGAAGAGAAGTTCCCTACTTCTTTGGGCAATCCTGCTAAGCTTGTACAACCACCCAAATTGAGAGTTTGCAAAGAGGACAAGGTCTCTACTTCCTTTGGCAATGCCACCAAGCTAAAGCAAGAATTGAGATTTAGTCTCAATAGGGTATGTCTTGATGCAAATTTGCTTGGCAATTGCTCGAGGAATCCAAGACCTATTAGATCAAAAATCTTTAGCGATGCACATGTATTACAAAGATTTGATATCCTCCTCTGTAGAGTAACTGCAGTATTTGTTGGAAGTATGTGTGGCAATCTAATTTGAGAGTTCACTATTATTATTGCCTCCAATCGTAAACATTGTGAAGCAAATTGAATGAATATGTTCAACTTGTCAAAATGTGCATCGAGATTGCCCAAAGCACTAATCAAAATCAACACACGAAGATTTTCAAATTGAAAACTATGGTCATATTTGATCAAAGGTAGATGGTTCATAGTGCCTTGCCAAGAAATACCTTCAAGAACCTCAACATCCTGCATTCAAAGAAGCTTCAATTAGAATGTATTACATTTGGGATTACATCTCTATTACAAAGGTTTCAAATGATAATTGATTTTTTTAACATATTTCAAAGTTCATGATTCATAAAAAGATATAGGTTTGGATGTTTACTAATTGCATTTGGAAGTATATAACAAAACAAATGATTCATGTTCAGTTGTATTATTGGAATGTTACCTCGTTTGTAAATCCGCTTTCAGGTATCATGGACCCTTTCCAAATTCTTGTACTCTTGGCAAACATTCATCCCATATCACGCAATTTGTCATGCATTTCTAGAGTTTCACCATCTTCATTGAGCTTCAATAATGACATGTCTATCAAGCTTTCCAATTCAGACAATGGATGAATGCCGTCTCTAGACCACATGTACAGGATGGTCTCTTTTGATATGCCAAATGGATATACATCTTTACAGAAGAAACAAGCCACATCCAAAAACATACTCTTCTCAACATCATTATTGAATCCATCAAAGTTGATTTTCAAGGTGTTCCAAATTTCTTCATCACCATCCAAATTCCTTCCTCTTGCCATCTTTTGTAATGCTCGTTCCCAACTTCGCAACCTCTCTTTACGATGTAGAAATGAGCCCATGCCTTTCAAGCTCAAAGGCAAACCCTTGCAAGCTTTCACAATTTGTTTGCGTAAAGCCTCAAAGTCTGGTGATAAAGGACCTACACCCCAAGAAAGATGAGTGGTGAAAAGTGTGGTTGCTGCCCTTTCATCCAACAATTCAACGTCCAACCTTCCCGCAATGCCCACAAATGATTTTATGGTACTCCATTTGCGGGTGGTCAAAATTATTGTAGTACCCTTGCTAGCTTGTATAATGTTGGGGGGCACAATATCATGCACTAGGGTTTCGTCTTCAACATCATCCAATACTAAAAGAACATTCTTTCCAACCAAGATCTCTTTCATCATCTCTTGTGCATCTTCCAAATTCTTGGGTTTTCGATCATTCCCAAGTTTGGGTAGTATCTCACAATATATGTCATATGAACTTTGAGCATTTGTGGATTGAGAAACAAAACATGATGCATTGTATAAGGAATTCACTTTGGCATCACCAAGTATTGCTTTTGCTAGTGTGGTCTTACCAATTCCACCCATGCCAACAATTCCAATATAATTTAGTTCCAAAAGTGCCTTAGCTTTACACAATTGATGCTCCAAATCAATAAGAACTTCCTTTAGAGGTGCAACTTTCTCATCCACCTATACAAATACAAAAGTCATATTTACTACCTCATTCACATGAAATTAAACACACAAATGCCAAGTATCAATGGGAAGTACAAAAACCAAACATGACTATGAGATTTGTAGTTTAGTAATTTCATACCTTTGGAACATGGACCACAATAGACTTGGAATCTCTTGAAGTGCAAAGTGAACCAAATTGTGGAACCATTTCACGTGAAAATTCCCCCTTCAAAAAAGACTTCTTTAAACTTGTGAGCCTTTCACAAATTTTAGAAAATGTTGGTCGTTGAAGAGGGTCTTGAGACAAACATTCTTGAATTAAGTTTGTCAATTCTTCAAAATTGTTTGGGAGGGTTGGTCTAAAGCTTTTCTTCTCGGTTCCATGTGGATGTGATATTTGATCATAAAAATCTTCTTGTTTCAAATCAGAGTATGGAACCTTTTTTGATAGAATCTCAGAGCATATCATGCCAAAGGACCACACATCAGCTTGAAATGGATATAGTGGCATTCTTCTCCCCTTGATTGTTTCTGGGGCCATGTAACCTATTGTTCCAACTGTATACTTTGATGGCTTTGGATGCTCATGATAGTTGTAGATCTCCAATTGAGAAGTTCCATAATCAGTGACCTTGAATATGCGATGAGGATCCAAACCCTCCATAGATATTGAACTTGATAAGACATTATCAAGTTTCAAGTCAAGGTGAGCAACTTGCATGTCATGAAGGTAATATACACCCTTTGCAATTTGGTGCATGATGTCAATTGCAAGATGATAGGGTAAAGGTCTCTTTGCTTTCTTTAATATTTGAGACAAGCTTGATTCCATCAACTCCATCACCAAATGTATCTCATAAATTTCATTTTCCTCAACATTTTGATATTCTTTTTTGTGAATTCCACAACCAAAGAATTGAACAAGATTGGGATGGTTCAAACCTGTAAAGATGCTAGCCTCCTTCCGTAAATTAGAGAGAAATTCTAGGTCCCCTTTCAATACTTTTGTAGCACTTGTAAGGCCCAACCAATTGGATTTGAAGACATTTCCATAACTTCCTTGACCAATTTTTTGGATGAATTTTGGTGGTTTGAAATCAAGGGGAATGTCCAAAGCATCCAAGTCTCCTTCAATAAATCGGTCCAAATTTCTCAGTCTCAAGAATAAATGTTGTGCCATTTCATAATCCTCTAACACTTTTCCCTCAAGGGCAAATTCAAGCTTCTTCTTCAACTCTTCTTCATCTTCAAGGACTTGTTCATAAGAAGCCGCATCAAACTCAATAGGTACCATATTGTTTGCATGATTTGGATGGAGAAGTAAGTACAAATCATGTGTTGCATTGTAACAACACTTCAAATCTAAAAGCAACTCACGAAATGTTTCTTTGTTTTGGAGTTGAAATACAGCTGAATGACACCATCGCTCTTATTCAATGCAACTTTTCCCAATAAACTCCACATTCCAGTGAAGACAACACAATTCTTCAAAAATAGACTGGAACTTGAGATCTTTTGTTGCACTTGACAACATTTTGTTAATCCCCTTCATGGCTAGTAGGAATTTGCCATAAAGATGTACACATTGATTCTTATTCAAGACTTTTGCCTTTGAAGATCCTTCCATATCCTTCAAGCATTTTTCAAGACTTTGAATAACACAACAAAGTCTTTTGCAATATTCACTTTGCACTTGTAAAAAGTCTTTGTCCTTCCTGTTGAATATTTCATATCTATTGTCAATGAGATTTCTTAACAAGACATAAAGAAAACAATTTATCTTATAATATTCAATAAATTAATTAAACACGTTCTATAGATTAGAAGACATTGAACACTAATAATTGAATTGTGTATCTATTGAAATCACAATACATATTTTCAAATGCTTAAAACATGATTGCTTTTAGAGTCCAAACTAAATCAAAGAGAAAACTAGACAAAGAATTTAGTCACTGGAAGAATACTTTATTCTAACTCACACTTTTCAATCACTAACACTTACTAAATAGAAATTATACTCACTGGGTGAACCACGCAGAAACCATGTATCTCCAAAAGATGACCATTGTGAAGATGCTTGCCATGCATATAAAAAAGAATGCCATTTCATATAGCAAGTAGAGTAACATATCAAAGATCTACAATATCCTCAAAACAAATCCAAGAAAAATAGTTAGAAAATAACATTCAAACAAAGAGTAATAGCAAGGGCCCAAGAAAATATCAATTAAACAATATATATTAAAATAATGTCATCTAAAGAGTCAAATTAAAACTACTTACCAATGCCTATTAATCTAGTATCATACAAATACATAAGTAACAAAATACCAAAATTTTAGCCAAAATTCAGAAGCCACAAAACTTTGCATTATAAGTAAAGATTCTGAATATGGCACAATAATCATATTATCTACATTAATGCTTCAAAAATACCAACAAAAAATGATTAATACGTTTACAACATACAATAATGAATGATGAAAATTGCATCCCACTATAACAAAGAATAATCTTTGTCAAAAGATTGAAAGTAGAATCTTGATTCACCAATATTTAGGGAGTATGCATTAGGATTCAAAATTGTTTTAGTGGTTGATGTCAATCAATTTGTACATAATCGAACAAGACTTTCAAGTGGCACATAAGCAAATACAATGAATTAGTGCAAACCTATTGAACCTTTCATTTCAACATCTGGATGTGGTGTCATGCTCGAGTGTCCTCAAAACATTATCTACATTGAGTTTTCTACAAAATCTATTAGAAATCACTCTTTGTAAATGAGAGAATGAAATGTAAAGAATGAATGTAATGCAAGCAAGCAAGCTAGATACATATCCTTCCATTTCTTAAGGCAAAATAATAGGGACCAACTTTACTTACTTTAGAAATCTAAATTAATATTTTTTTAAATTATTGACTTGTTGTAGGCAAGACATTGAAACTCCAAGAACAATAATGGAATAGTTTCAATACAATTGATTCCACAATTGAATCCAAATAACATTTTTTATTTGAATCAAGTATTCAAGTTTGTCCATTTTACTAAGAACTTTGTATTGCCAAGAATACTACAAACAATAATAATTTAGGAGTAAGGACTGTAATTATCATTTTATGTAACTTCAAAATAAAATTAAAAATTAATACATATGGAGTGTAATGAAGCACAATGAAGTTAGCTAAATAATTAATTTAAATAACTTTAAAATTACTCCATATATCATTTAAAAATTAAATTTTTTTAAATTTAACTCTATCACTTGAAATTCCAAATCAATAAGAAATTTAGAAATTTAGAAGTTCTTCAAATTGGAAAATAAAAAATTTGAATTTTCGAAAGATGAAGGTTTTATATCTTCAAATACTATAAATTTCATAATTTTGATTTATAAGTTGATCATAAATTTTAGCAAGTATAACAATGGGACTCTAATGTATCGAAAATACTAATCTTTTTATCTATGCAAGACATGCTATTTTAGTGGCTTTATCACATTTACAATGTAATCTTTGTTATCATTAAGACTTTGTCAAAAACAAAGGATTCTATAGAAATAAAACGTTTCATTCATTTCAATATTAAAATTAAAAAATATTTTATATTTACACATTGGAAATATTACCCACTTCAAATTTACAAATTAACAAGTTAAAAGTTTATAAATAATTTATGAATTCTTGGAAAGGTCTATTCACTCTATTGTTGCTTGGGCACTACCCCTTATATTTGTATGTGGTTACATTGAGGTGCATGACTCTTGCATCAAGTAACTCCCAAACTTGTGAAGTTTTTACTAAATTTGCTAGTGAATAGTGATCAACTTTTGTAGATTGTTTACTTGTTCATACTTCAATCTTTCCATACCACTATGATGATGATGAAGTTTAGTGTTGGCAACATTGATTATGAATAGTAATACTAGTTGTCCACAACTCTAATAATGTTACTAATGCCAAGTAGCAATTAGGTACTTGATTGGAAGTTGAATAGTATCACCTATAAGTAGGTTTTGCAACAAGGTAACTAACACTATTGTGTTACCAACTTTAAATACCATTATTATTGGTGTAGTGTGATGTAGAGAATAACTTCTTTGTTTATTGCTAGATTTAGATCATTATTGGTGTGAAAAAAGCAAATTTCACTTCACACTATTATTAGCTTGTGTTGTCTAAAATTAAGGACATAAATACTTGATACTTAATTTGTTTCAATACTAATAAGATCAACTCCTTAGAATTAGCTTGTCTTACATTCTCTTGTGCTTATAAAATTCTTCAAGGTTTTGATTACAATAATGAATTTTACTTTCAACTCCACTAGTGATGTTATGGCATGGTGTTCACAATTTTCAACTTGGTTTTTAGGAACTAAAAGTGTACCACACCAATACTTCATGACAAGCTTATATTAAAGGGGAGGAACATGGCTCGGCAAAGTTGATGACGCCTTGCAAAATGGATAGAGTTCCAAGGCCCATTGGAAATGCAAGGCATAACCATTCTCCAATGAGTATGCTAAAAATTGTACATTGAAACTCGCCTAACCCCTAGATCATTTTCTCCCATTTCTTACAATAATTTGAGGTGTTATTGGTTATACCTTTCTTCAAATTTTGGGCTACATGTTAAAACTTCTAATTTTCTTGGTGGCCCTACTTTCTTGTGTTCTATTGTGTGCAATGGGCATTTAATCGTAATCTTGTTTTTACAACTCCTCTTCATCTCTCTTCGAGTTGATTGAACCTTCTCCCTCCCTTCCAAAAATCACTAACTCTTCTTCTTTCTTTAGGTTAATTAGACCTCCATTCAAACATTGGAAATCAAGTATACAATTACTCATTCACATTCTAGATTAAAAAAACTCTCTTCAAAAAATTCCTGTGTACTACAAACCTTTGATGTTCAACCACAATAGATCAAACAAATTACACATCTATTGTGTACTTTTAGATCTCTTTACTATCACCTTCTCGGCTTCTCTAATGGCACATCCCTTGTTCACCTAATCTTAGGCTCTTAGCATGTGGTCCATTACTATTCGAAATTCACATTATAGTGCTACAAATTGTCACAAGGTGTGATAATAAGGAGTTTGACATGTGCCAAAAGGAATTCTCAATTGCTTTTTGGACATTCATGTTTCAACAATATCCCACAATATCTCCACTTCAAAATTTCATTGGTGAAAGTATTCTTATTAGAAAATTGCCAAAATAGAAATTTGTAACCATCTCAATATCCTTTTCAAACATTCATTATCAACCCATTTATTTTGAATGCCATGACCCCAAAGCAAAGATTTTCACCAAATTTGAAATCTTGAATTCTTGTTCAAATTTGAGCTATTTTGAAGTGACAAAAGATGCAATCTTATGGGCTTCTTATCAAATTAGAACATTGATCCTATTATAGAGACTTCAAGACCAAACAAGGAGTTAAAGGGTTTTATGTACCAGCGTCCATGGTTGCTCAAACATGCTAACCTTGAATCCTTCATTCTTTTTCATGCCTTTTAGTGGCTTTTTATCGAGTCCTATAGGACGCATTTGTCCACAACTGGCAGAGAGTAAACAACAAAAACATACCATGACTTTGAAACAACTCTACTAACTAAATATCAGTTTGACGGTCCATTCAGGGAACAAACCTTACGTGCAGTGAGGGTCCAGTTGCGAGGAAGACGAGCGATCCAGCTGGCCCACGAAACAGTGCAACAACTCCCACTCTCAGAGGCCAACAATAAGAGGACGACAGCAACGAACGGCGACGGTGCGAAACAATGAGTTTCCCCCAATCGACGTTCACCGATCTCCGCCGCTCAGATCTGCCATCTTAGTCAGAAAATCCAGTGATGACATGAAGCAGGAGAGAAGCAGTCAACAGGCTCCCACATAAGCTAGAAACACAAGCGACTATAGTCTGGATCTCACTTTGGAACAAAATGACGGAAATGATCGAACTCCGACACATGCAAACGTGGTACCGAATTCCTGACATCCAGATCTCTAGATCCCTATCCAACAAGCCACCTTTGCGGTATCGTTCAGAAAAACTGGCGAGAGAGAGAAGCTTTTTCAATGAATCAGGACACAACCCGAGGAGTGTGAACTTACAGTGCTAGAGTAAGTTCCCAGATGCCGACTGTGGTAGCGACGATGCAGGAGAGTTGGCAGGAATGGTGAGAGCGTGAACTTGCACGTGGAGATGCTCAGACGATGTGGCTTCGGAGGTGCAAAAGACTGATGAAGATCTCGAAGGCAGAAGCATTAATTCAGAGTGGGAAGAGAAGAAGAATTGCAGAGTTCGGCAAAGGAGAGAACGCCATAGCCAGTGTGAAGGAGCCAGGGACTTGGCAATAATGATAAGTTAGTCTGTACGTGGAAGTGTGGGGCCTGCTTGCGTGGAGAGGCAGCCCCCACCCACCCACCCCCCACGTGAAGAATTCTATTCTAAGGAGTCATTGTGAGGATGAGACCGTTTCCAATGCTCGGGATTCGCGCTTTTGTTAGCCCTGATTCCCTGAAACGCCTGGCCTTTGACCAGAGTTGGAGGTCAAATTTCAAGCAGGACGTTAAAGTAGTCCAACGAAGTCTGTCTTGCAGGGTGACTTTATCCCGTCATTTTCCCCAGTCAATGGTAAATGTAAAAAATTGCCCCTATTTTTGGGTTGGTTAATTTCATGTTGGTTCCTTGGGTCTTTGATTCCAAATATGAATTCAAAATTTTCAGATCATATCGGAGATGGAAAAAAATTATGGTGCTTTTTCTAGGGGTAAATTCACTTTGCAAGAGAGAGTTTGTATGACTATTTTAACATCCTAAAAATTTCATCTCTCTATATTCTCCCATTTATCAAATACATGTGATTTTTTTAAAATTCAAAGATGCAAATACATATCTTCCTTATTTCATAAAAATTAATCATTTTTGTGGAAAATGGATTTTTTTGGAAATTTCTGAAGAATAAGTGAAAAAAAATCATATCAAATAAAAAACTATTTGAATTTTTTTTTAAATTTCACCATATGTGTATATTATAGTAAAAATATCATAGTGCACACACAATTTATGTGTCAATCTACAAGTAGAATTAAATGGACATTGGAAGTACACCCAAAGTTTAAATTGCAGTAGAATATTCAATTTTAGGAAATTTTCAAAATTCAAATTTTCGTAGAAGCTAGAATAGATGAACTTTATTTTATTGGTTGGATTCAAACTCAAAAAATGTCATTTTCATAGAGAAATTTCAGATCTAGAGTGAGGAGCAACAACTTCCCCAAAGACACTAAAACAACATATTTTGTGATCCATTTTTTTACTAACTTCTCATATGCGTGAAGACAAACTTTTACAAGAATACAAACACAATTGCATGCTCTTCATAAACCACCATGGAAGGTCAACAAGGAAAAATTGGATGGAAAAATGCGTCAAATTTCCGTGCATCTGATTGTCACCTGATTGACATCCGAACGACATAAATTGGCATCATCTGCATTCCAGAGTGGGAAGAGAAGAATAGTTGCAGAGTTTGGCAAAGGAGAGAATGCCTCCTTCTAGCCAGTGTGAAGGAGTCAGGGACTTGGCAATAATGGTAAGTTTAGTCTGTACGTGGGAGTGTGGGGACTGCTTGCTTGCAGAGGCAGCCGCCCCATTTGAAGAATACTATTGACTATTCTATGAAGCTTTCGAGAGGATGAGTACGTTTCCAATGCTTGGGATTCGGGCCTGTTAGAATGCTTATCCCGATTCCAGGATTCCACAGGCTGGGTCGCAAGTCAGTGCCGTCTCGGTGAGGACAAGGCTAAGTATAGGTCGAAGATTTTCCAGTTGGCCATGGCTGAGCCACCCCTCTTTCGTGGGGGACAGAAAAGCTCCAAAAAATCCCGATGGGGGATCGCAGGAACTCAGTACATAATTTTCCACCAGTCTCGTTTCCTGCACATGATCATACAAGTGTTGGTTGAGCCCAAAGCATGGGATTGTCTTCATTACATAAAGGCCCTTTTTCATGTGGCCTTTGCAAACACCATGAGTTTAACCCCTAAACGATTAAACAACATTTTTTGGCAACATAGTGATTTGATGTAGCTCACTACAAACGAAATTTTTATTTTTTTTCTTTGAAATTTTCACACAAAATGTGCCCAAGGAGTAGCTTTATGGCCCAACAATTTTCATAACTTTTGAATACATGGTTAAAAAGTTATTGTATGATATGTAGTTTTCATTGCTCAACGGGTAGCAAAAAAAACTTCTTTGAAAATCAATTTTTTAAAAATACAAATTTGAAATTGGTTTTCTAGATTTATATGTATGTGGAAAGCTTTCCATCATTCCATTTTGATTTATGAGATGAAAGTTACAAAGAGTTTTAGTTGTGGATAGTTTGTAGGTAGTAATAGAATCTCCACTCTAAAATAAAATTTAAAGACCTTTATTTAACTCAATTTTCCATATTTTTGGAAATAAAATAAAATATTTAGGTATAGATTGTTTATTTCAACATTATACCATTGAGAATGGCATTTTTCAATTCCTTAAATAAATTGTTAACAATTTAGTATTTTGAATCATTTTCTACTTCTTTCTACTTACTACTTTTTTCCTATATGTTGTACAATTCAAAATGATCTAAATTTTTTCAAGCATGTAGCCAACTTGACTTGAAGAATGAATCCAAAGAGTTACAAACATTTTGGACATATTTTCATAATGATCTGACCTTGTGCAGTGTAGCAGCCTAGATTTTTGCAGGGCCAAAAAAAGGCTTTTTGTCACTTAAAATGATAATATATTGCAATCCACATGGTGGAAATTTCTGAAATTTTTTTGACATCTTCTCAAACTAGCTTACTACAAGATCCTAGGATTACATGTGTCCAAAAATGTATTTATTCTAAAATTTGATACTTCTACTAGAAATGGCAATTTTGGAGAGTTTTGGGTGAAAACATAGTCAAATGCATTTAGGGGTTAAAGGTAAAACCTTTGTATTAGAGGGAAATAGTATTTTTTTACAGGAGTTCACATTCATAACTGTAGTGATTGTTTCTAATTTAGTGCAATTCTTACATGGCTCATACTTTATTAATCCATCATGAGGTATCTCATGTCCCTTGCACAACCACTTCCCATAACCAAAGGTCATGCTTAGCCAAAAATAATCAAAATTCCAAACTCTAGATGATTTTGAAAATTAAAAAGCTACCTTGCCAAATCCAAGGAAAATGAATTGTAAAGAAAATCTAAATCCTAGATATTTTTTTATTACAACCCAAGGTCAACAAATTTCCACTAAATAAAAGGTGGAGAGATTGTTTTTATAATGAAATTCATTGTTCATCATGAATCTTCAAAGGGTATGGGACAATTTTAAGATGAGCTTGACCACTCATTGTCAAAACACAAGAATTGTGTTCAATGTAGAATTTCAAACCTCATGTAGGCATAGTAGAATAAATGTTCTTAAGAAATTTTGAACTTAGAAAAGTTGTGAAATCAAGCTAACTTTCATTTACAAAAATAGTTTTGAGATTCAAAGACTCAAATCAAAATTTAGGGACAAAATTCAGAGAGGATGTTAAAGAAAATGTTCCTCCCAACCCCTCTTTGAATTATGTCTCTAACTTTTGACTCGAGGCTTGAAATCTCAAAAAAAATTTTGAAGATGAAATTTTGCTTGATTTCACAACTTTTCTTAGTCAAAATTTCTTGAAAAAAGTTATTCTACTATGCCTAATTGACGTCTAAAGTTCTACATTGAACACAATTCTTGTTCATAACTTAACTAGATATGAATGGTTGAGCTTCTACTAATCCTAATTTACATATATCCTACATGGGTTGTTTTACCTCCCATCATTGCACTTGTATAAAGAGATTGCCTATACACCCTCTTATACTCACATCACTAAAGACTTTAAAATTTATATGAGGTGGTTGCCAAAAAGTTCTAATATTTTTTATTTTTCTATGTTGGATCTTGCTAATTTCTATCTTGGGCAGCTAGTATTTTTATGCAATGGGCCATTGAGAGCTACACTTGATAAGAGTGTCTATCAAATGCTGAAATCTCTATTTTCAAAAGATTGTTATATTCTTGTTATGGACTACTTTCACAATAGTGGGCCAACAAAGCATGAGTGATTAATGGACGTAGTAGAGTTTTCAAGTCCATGCCACCTTGCCTACCATGCACATTTAATGGATAGCTAAGTGTGAGCTCCCAATTCATCACTTGTGATTCATAGTTTTTCTTTTTTTCACATTATGTAATTTAATAGGTAATTAGGTGTAAAAAGTCCAAAATAGAGCATAAGGCCAAAATAGGTTATGACATACCAAAATAGGTATTTGACCTCATTTAAGTTTTTACGTCTATTTATCCCTTAGATACTCACCTATACATAGGTTAGAACCCAAAACGGTGAAATTCGACGCATTTGAGTGCAGTTGCCTAACGATGACCAAACCTACTAAGTAGTAGCCTGTGAGCCCTTATTTCATCACTGGGGATTCACTCATAAGTGTGAAAAATAGTACAAAACCCCCCCAAAAGAGTGTAAAACCCAAATAGGTGTGTTACATGCCAATATAGTATTTGGTCATATTTTGAGAGTTTTTACGAATTAGATTCAAATTTCACTTGTAAATATATTAGAACCTAACCAATCGTGGTAATTATGAGTTATGATCATACTAGGCTCAAAATCCCACATAAAAGGGACATTGGTTGGCTAATATTGGTTGAGGGAACCCTGGTGAGGCACATAGGTCAGTTCCCGGAGATAGGTTCTAGTTTCCCCATTTCATCGACGAAATAGCGGAACCCGAATTATTGGCTTGCAGATGTTAAAAATACCAAGATGGGACCGTGGAGGAATCTCTGGTCCAAGGAAGGTGACTTATGGTTAAAACCATGCCCGGGAAACAACGGCGAAGTCGGTTTGCCAAGATTCCCGCTGATGTGGAAGATTCTCTAGCCATCGATAATTAAATAAGGGGGTGGATTTTGTTCCCCCTAGGCCGATGTGTAGAGTAAAAATATGAGCCTACAAATATGTTGTGGGATTCCATGGGAGGTTCCACAAAAAGTTTCGAAATTTTCTGATAGTCAGAAGATGCCTTTCCGAACGGTCAACTACCTAAACCTACGATGAGAAATTCCTAAAATTTCTCCAGGTGGTGGGAAAATCTCACTAAAAATTAGAATAGCTTCTTTTATGTTAATAAGACGCTCCAACAAGTTTCAAGACATTCCGATAGTCAGAAGAACCCGAACTTGCAAGATTTCTCAACAATTGACAAAATTTAAAGATTACGGTGGAATTGACCAGTGGATCGGGAGCATACAAAAGCGGAATGGGGTCAAAGATAGGTCTTTTCTTACTCCCCCAAACCTACTTAAGAGCCTAGGCTAGTTAATTTTTTCAAAAAAGTCAAACTCCAAAAGTTGGGTTTTTAACCCTTTTGGGTGTTAAGTTGGTGTTAGGTTTTGTTGAAATTTTGAAGTTAGAAGAAGGGGTGGGGGTTTCCGTAGACTAAAAAGGCCTTCTGAAGCCAATGGCGCAATCCGTTTGTGATTTGGAGTTAATCTCCAAAAGTTAGAAAATGGACTAGCGTAGAAAGTCAAAATTGGTAAATTAGGGTGAAAATCATAATTGATAAGATTACCATGTTGAAATGAGAGGAGGTGGGTGCCCTTGAAAGAGTATATAAAGGCACTCATTCTTCTCTCAAATCACCCCTTCTAGCCATTATTTTGGCTTTGTAAACACGTTGGTCCATTAATTGTGGACTTTTGGCCATTTTTGAGCCAAAGTTGTAAACGTGGTGTTTTTGGAGCATATCAAGCTCCTTTTGTTTCTATTTTGTAAGCTTAGAAGGACTTTGGGATCCCTTCAAGTCTTATTTGTTGTTCTTGTACTGGTTTTTAAAGTTCTTGACAGAAATTTGGTAGTATTCTATTGTACTAACTCTTTCTTTAGTATAATTGTTGTTCCTTCAAGTCCTTGTTTAGGACTTGAGTATTGTGTACTAACTCTAGAAGATCCTTCCCTTATGACTGGTGATATTGCTTAGGGAAAACCTTTAGCTTGTTGTGTTTATAATTTTTGTACTAATTTTTGTAGTAACACTTTTGATTCATCTTCCTTTAAGTTCTTTTCTCAAAATCTTTGTGTGTGTTATTTTTCGTGTTTACTATAACACGGCGAAGCTTTAACTTTGGTTTTTAGAATTAAATAGAAATTTAGTGGGCTTTGGGGGAACACGGCGGAGCTTTAACCTCCAAGTTTAGAAATGCTATATTAGTTTGTCAAAAGTTTCCCATGCGACGAAGCTTTGAACTTTACAGTCCTAAAATTTTTTCTCAAAAACAAGATTATTAGAAAGTTCATCAAGTTAGCATAAAAAAAACAAAAACAAAATCTCATCACCATCTCTTTCTCACAAATCTTTTAGTTCCATAAGAAGGTAGAGGGACTAATTTTCATAGAAGTTCTTTGAAATTTAGACAAAAATAAAAATGAAAAAATGAAAAAAAATGAAAAAAATAGGGTCCTGGCCAGGAGCCCCATGGCAGTGGCAGGAGCCCCCTAGCCAGCTGGGGAACCCCGCAAGCAGAGGCAGGAGCCCCCCTCCCCAACCAGCAAGGGAGCCCAATCAAGTGGCGGGTAGGGAGCCCCCAGCCTCAAGGAGAGCCCCGATAGTGGGGGAGCCCCCAACCAGGCAAGGAGCCCCGCCCAGCCAGGCAGGGGAAAGCCCCGCTAGCTAGGCCTGCCTGCTGGGCTGCAGGCCGCGGCTAGGGAGCCAGGGGAGGAATTAATCCCCTTCCCTCTCAAGAAATTTGAGGTTCCTTTCATTTTTTTTTGTTTTTTTTGTTTTTTTGTTCATTTTTTTTAGAACTAAGGTAGAAAGGTAGACTTAATCTAGGGAAAATAGAAGAGAGGAAGAATAGAGAGGTACCAAACCAAAACCAAAACCAAACAAATTTAAAGTAGAATTAAAATAGGTTAGCCATAGGAATAGGTTGAGAAGGAAAACTATCATAGTTTGGAGAAAAAATAGCAATCAACACTAATCTCACCACTCTTTCTCTCTTAGAAGTTGTAGCAAGTGCACAACGAGATTAGAAGTCACAAACTCAAAGTTGCATGATAGAATGAAGAAGGAGTACAAAAGCTTGAGTTTAGATAGAAATCAAGAAAATCTTAAAGAATCAATTAGAACCATAGAAAATAGGATAGATTAGAAAGTTGCCTTGAATTAGTGGAAATCTTATCAAAAACCATATCCTTCCAAGTCAACTCATAGAATAGAATAAGCAAGTTTAAATAGTGAGAAGGGATAGAAAAAATCTCCGTTAGCCATATTCTGCCAACTTGTAATTAAAATCCACTTTTCAAGCTGTAAGCAAAAAAATGACAAATGAAGGAGAATTCGATAATCTATACAACAATGTACCAAATAACTTCCAGAATGGGGTAAGTTATTAAATAATCTAAATTTTATTAATTTTCAAAGTATGTCGATTAATACAATTTTAGTAGAAAAATCCTATGTTGTTTAGGACTAATCTTTGTGAATTTGTTTGTTTCCAATAAATTTTTTTTATTTAGGATTTAGGAAAGAGTCCATTGCTTGGAAGGCTCAGTGGACAACGCTTAGACACCCGTTAATAAATAAAATTAAGACAAAACAAAAAGAACCTATTGTGGAAGTTGTTTACCATGGTTGGGTAAATAAACACTCACATAGCCCCATCTATTAAGGAATTGTATTGAAAAAAGCCATGTGAGGTCCCTAGGTAGGTTTCCGTTTCTCCATTCTACCATTGAAATCATAGAGCTTCAATTATTAGCATTGCAAGGGTTATGATAACAAGACTGGCTTGTAGAGGAATCTACAAGCCTTGAATGTGGTTCTACGGTCTAGAGTATGCTAGGAGATTGGAAGCGAAGTCCATTCGCTAAGATTCCCTCGTATGCAAAAGATTTTTTATTTTCTATGTAATTAGCGAAAGGTAGAATTTATCCTCCCCATCCCTATATGTGCAAAGTAAAAATATGAGCTTACACGACCATTATGGGACTCCTTAAGAGGTCCCACAAAAAGTCTCGGAATTTTCTAGCTTGCAGAAATATTCTTTCCGGATGGTCAACCACCAAAACCCACTATGGAAAATTCATGGAAATTCCCTGGAGGATGGTAAAATCTCACTGAAAATTAGGGGAGGTTATTTTATTCTAATAAAATGCTCCAACAAGTTTTGCAACATTCTGATAGTGGGAGGTATCTGAACAAGAGATTTCCTTTAAATTAAATAATGTGGCTATGCTGGAGAGGAGTTGACTGGCATCTCAGGAGCTTATGAAGTTGAAACAAAATCAATGAAAGGTCTTTTCTTACTCCCTTGGACCTTCCAAATCACCTTGGCCAATCAACTTCCTCAAAAAAGGCAACACTCAAAAGTTAGATTTTCAACCTTTTTTTGACTAGCGATGGCATTGGGTTCCGATGGTTTTGTTGCGGAGGAAAAAAGGGCAAGGAGTACTTTGAGATGAAGAATGGCGTTTTGGAGCCAACAACGCAATCCATTTGCTAATTAGAGTGAAACTCCAAAAGTTAGAAAGTGGACCAACGTAGGAGCTTGGAAATCAACACTCTATTTAAGACCATAGATCTCATGAAGATTAGGGTTAGAAGTTCCCATCTTAGGGACGGGATTCCCGTATTGTGAGTGGTGGAGAGCTTGGAGGTCAAAGCCCTAGTGTAGGTAGAAATCCCAAGGCAATCTAGGGTTTGTCAATGCCCTAAGTAGATAAAAATCTTGAAGAAGATCTAGGGTTTTAGGGTTCTCATTCGTGGAAATGGAGTGTAGTCTAGCTTTTTGTCTTTTTGTAGAAATTTTTCAATTTTCTCTGACATTTTCTATATTATTTATATATATATTGAGTATTTAGTGTTAAAATAGTCCAATGTACACTAAAAGTTCCCCAAAGTAGAAAAGTATTTTAGTGTATAGTAGATATAGTAGTTAAAACGGGAAAAAGCAAAAAGATAAAGAAAAGCAGAAGGGAAAAGAGAAAAAGATAAAGAAAATGTAAAATTAGGGATTTGGAGGCGCGAGCAGGAACGTTGCGCCGGTTACGATGCGCTGCAACCTTTCCGATCATCCCCAACTTTCACCTTTAATTTCTCTCTTTTCTCTCATTTCCCCCCGGTTGTCTTCGTTCTAAATTGTGCTGTAATTCTTGCACGTAATGTGCTGTTTGTAATAGAAGTGTTATTTCTTCAATTGTGCTGTTTGTGGTGTTGTATTACGTGGAATTTTCTGAATTTGTGGAGGAGCAATCAGGAGTTTTGTGTGTGTGTTTTTGTTTTGTTTTTTTTGAATTTCGGAAAGCATCTGTGCACACGGTGAGTAATCGGTGGAAATTAGAATGTCTCGGTGAGGAATGGAGGCGTAGCAAGGACTGGAATTTGCGGTTTTCGTTTTGAACTGAGATCTGGGAGTCACCAGTCAGTCACGGGCTCACGCAAGCGTTGCAGTTCCTTCGAGAATCTGAGTGGTGTGAGAAGATTGACAGAAGTGTAGCAGTCCGAAGAAGAGATCGACAGTCAGAGCGAAGTCAAGAATCAATGAAAACGGGCAATCTGGTTTTGAATTCTCGAACTAAAAATTGCCTTAGGAAACACTGCGAGATTTCGTTGACGGTTTAAGGACGCGGTAATCAGGCTATGAAATACAGAGTGGCGGAGATGGTGCGGGAGAATCGTTGTGTGTGCACGAGGTGATTGAGATTGCAAATCCGATCAGGCCAATGTCGCAGGGGTTGGAACTGCTGGAGGGATTCGGGATTGAAGGTGCCGAAGGTTTCGACGCAGTGCTGAATCGGGCTGAGTAAAAAAAAAAATCCGATTTCTCAAATCTTTGCGGGAATTCTTGTGAGCCTTTGCTCAAGAGCACTGAGTGAGTATAATTGTGTTGAAATCAGTCGGATTTCGGTACAACATTGCAAAATCGGTCTTTTGTGAGGTTGTGAACGAGATTAGGGATTTGAGATTGTATCCAGTGATCTGCGACTTGTAAGTGAACAACAAACCAAATTATGTGGTTCCGTATGATTACTAGTGCGGAGAGAGAGAATTAGGCGAGAAATTGAGCAAAACACCCTAGAACTTTAATCGTCAAAGTTTGGAGTCGAAGCAGTTGTCGCGGCAGATAGGCCAGTTCGACGTATAGGTAGACAAGGTCGTGAGATGAGACAGCGTTGATGTCGGGTTGGGCCGAAACCCAAGGCCCGGCAGCCTGCCGGATTGAAGTCCACCGGACCAGTCAGGCCGGGTACTGGGCACGGATATTAGCCAGGTTCTTGTCGGGTTGAGTTTTGACTGGGGTATCAGTTGGGTACAGGTCTTGGCTGGATATTACACGGGAATAGGGCCTAAAGGTTTTGAATTAAATTTCAAAATCATTCATTAAAAACAAATTAAAATAAGGGGTCAAATTTTTTTCAAACAGCCCTTTGGGCCGTACCACTAGTTTTGGTAGAGTTATTAGTACTTATTAGATTGTTTTAATTCTATATGTTGTATTGATTTGGGATTGTAGGTGGATGCTAATCCTTGATATTGGCCATATTGTCCTAGAGTTTTGGGGGTGATTTTTTGTAAGTTTATCCTAAACTCTTAAACTCTAAGTCTTTTGAAATATTAATTATGTATATTTGTACTAGTTTCAAAATACTATAGTGGGCTGTACTGAAATCCAAAAGTCCTGCATTGCACACGCATTCATCACAAGTTAGTCCACATTGAACTATTGTCCCAGAACTATTGTCACGAGCCAGTAGTACACTAGATAGGACTGTGACTGCATACATCAGTCAATAGCATCTACTAATGGACAGCTTGAGTGATACCTTGGAGTTTTAATATGAATAAGGGTGAATAAACCTTTTAACTCATAAACTAGTACATTGTGACCTTTGAATACACTACGCTAGCCTTACATAGTTTATTCCTTGGTGTTCAAACTCCGGTTTAGTTGCATAAGATTAGATTCCGGAAAATATACTACATGGAGTTCCCAGATTTTAACTTTGAGGTGAAGAAGGGTGCCCAACTACCTATAAAAAGGGCACCCTTCTCCTCTCATTTCACCCCCATTTTATATTTGGGTCCATTGGGTCCACTTTGTTGAAATTTTTGGCATTTTACCAAAAACCTTGGTGGTGTTTGTCTTTTTGTTGTCTTTTGCTCCCTCTTCTCTAGTCTTGTTGCAAGTTGTAGAGGTCTTGGGGTCCCTTTGCACCTTGTGTCTCCTTGTTTTGTAGTTTCTAAGTTTTGTATTCCTTTGTGGCCGTTTTTGTCTTGAATTAGCTCAAGTCTTGAGCTCTTAGTTCTACTAACCTCGGAGAGAACAATGTCATGATGTGGGCTGTTTACAAGCTAAGAGATAGACATCTTTCTACTTCTATGTTGATTCCAAATAGTAAGGTAGCTGGCTTGTTGGGTGAAAATTGAAGCTTAATGACTATTTAAGTTGTTAGAAGGAAGATAGGGCATTTGCCCCATATTGTTTGTAGCTTTGAATTGCTTTTGACGGTACTTAAAGTGTTTGGCTTCTTCCATTAATTTAATTTTTTCCAAGGTGAAATATATTTATCATTGAATGTTCAAGTTGTGCTATTGAAAGTTGCTTTTACTTTTGTGTTTTAGTGAGAGTTGCTTTTATTTTAAGTTCTACTAAAGGTTGTGAGTGAAAGTGATTTTGCTAAAGCAATAACAAAGTCTCTTTTTGAGTTCCATTGAGGGTTGCGAGTAAGAATGAACTTGCTAAAGCAATACTAAGTTCATTAGGATACATATTATAATTAGTTATTGTGAGTGGGACTTGGTATTGGATTTAAGGTTTCTTTATTCAACAGGATTTTTTTCCTTTTCACAAACATCTATTATAGATAGAAGCCTTGTGCTTTTTCAAATAAGTAGAAATACGTCACGACAGCGTTGTACCTTCTCTTGTTGTATCTTATCACGTTTTGAGGAATCTTTTAAGTATCCATTGGTTTATTATACTAACCCTAGAGCCAATCCCCCACCGTACCTTGGCGATGCCACTTTGAGAGGCCTTTAGCTTGCTTTGAGTTCTTACTCACCTTTGTCATACTAACCCTTGCCACAAGGTGGTGAGAGTGTCTTAGGTCCCCGTAGTGTGCTAACTTTGTCTTACCTTACACGTGTTATTATGGGTCCTACCGAGAGAGCAAAGCTTTGGACCCCTTAGATCCTTAGAGTCTTAGATTGTGTGTTAAAAGTCTTACCAATGGTGGAGCCTTGAACCTTTAGGTACCTCCAAGTCTTAGATTTGATGTTAAATCCAAATCCACAGCAAAGCTTTGACCATAACCGGTGTCCACCTCCAAAGTTTAGTTCCCAAAATATTTTGGGAACAAGTCAAAGTTGAATACCCCAAATTAGGAAGTAGGTCCTAGCGTGTCCATGATTGAAAGTTCCCTCTACCCTTCTTTGTGTCACCACCCTTGGAAGGCCTAGGATTTCTTTAGCACTTCTCAAGTTCTTATTCCTGATTTTTGGGTGTTAAGCCCAAGCCAACTAAGCCATTGGGCTCTAGTAGCCAGCTTGAGCCCTAGTAACCAACCTCAAAGTCTAACCTAGCAACCTGCCTAAGCCCCGGCCCGGCAGTCAACCTTGAGGCCTAGCCCAGCAGCCTGCCTAAGCCCCACTCCGGTAGTCAACCCAAGGCTCGGCTAGTAGCCAACTAGACCTTTGAGGTTGGCACTCACTATGTTTTTTTGTATACACCTGCGATAACCACATAATAAAAAAGGGGGTATTATTTCTAAATTTGAGTATTAAATAGGCCCTTTCATTAGAGAAAAAGAAGAATTTGTCCATTTCTTAATACCCTATGTTTCATTGAAATGAAAAGCTTGCAAATTTTCTAGTACCCTATTTTACTTATAAATTTTTTATAAAATATTTTGATGCTTCTCATTACTTTGCAAGACAAGAAATATTTCACAGTAGTGTATGTTATTCCTTCACAAAATCAATTGCATACATAAAGTACAAAGAAGAAGAAAAGAAGCATTTATGTCTAGAATTCCATTAACATGCAAGCAATCACAATGAAATGGCATAATTTTAGCAAGTGCAAAACGAACAAAAAAGGGTAGGATTGAAATACAAGTGTAGAACTCTACGAGTTTTAGTAAATGAAGCAATCATAAGTCCAAAGTTTCAACAAGTCAAAACTTTTGGCTATCCTAACACTCGAAGAAGTAAACTACCAAAACAGACAAGAAAAAAAATGTAGGTGAAGAACTGCCTTAATGAACAAGAGTAGAATTCACCCAAACAATACAAGTCGTTTTTGTATTACCAAACACAAATAGGCTTCAATTGAATCACTCCATACATTTACAATACTTCCTACATTCACAATCAAAAGTTGTAGAGCGTCCAAATTTCAATAGAAGCATTTAATATGTCCTATTGTAAACCTATCATGAATAATTGCCCTACAGTACAATCAAAACTGAAACTAAGTACTCTACAAACAACCCTGGACCCCCCTACCAAAGAAAAATTTAACAATGCAAGAATAAAAGCCCCTAAATCTACCTAAATACAAAATTGTTATTCAATGAAGTCACCTCCACGTCATCGGCACCCTGCAAATTGAGGACATTGGACACATAATTTACATTCAGATACACATATTATCACCCATTAAAAACTAGAATAATAGAATTGGAGAGTACTATAATTGGACAACAAAAGTGATCAGAAAAGATAAGGTTTTGTGTTTATATACTTGCAAATTTGGCACCAGAGAACTTGCATTTAAGTGCAAATCTGAATGACCCTGAAAATCGGAGTAAGAACTTTGTGCAATATACACCTAGCTCATATGAATGGCCAATCCACAGATCTGGCATTCAGATGCAAGTTCGAATGCAATAGAAAATGGGAGGGTAAGAATTTTGGGGAACTCACTCAGAGCTAACAGAAATGACAACAAAGAATTGGCAATAGTCACCCACTAGCACAATCAAAGCAACTACACTAAATTAAAATTAAGCTATTGATTTAAGCCAATGAGCACCCAAAGGACTAGCTAGTCTACATTAAGTTACGTTGAACTTAGTGAATGCAAGTAGCTAGCATCCAAAGGCTTTACACTTTAGTGTCTACTTGTAAGCAATTATGTACCTCCATCTCTTCTTCATTCATCAATTCCTCCAACGAATAGACAGAAAGTGAAGGTTTCATCCACATTTATCCACCTTTATCCCTTCCAGATCCTATATTTTAATCTAAGAAAAATTAACCCCTAAAGGTATTTGACTATGTTTTCACCAAAAAAGCTCCAAAATTGTCATCTCTAGTACAAGTACCAAATTTTAGAAAAAATATATTTTTGGATAAATGTAACCGTAGGATCTTGTATTAATCTGGTTTGGGAATATGTGGAAAAAATTTCAGAAATTTTCACCGTTTGGATTGCAAGATATTAGCATTTGAAGTGACAAAAAGCCATTTTTTGGCCCTGTGAAAATTCGGGCAGATGTACTTCACAAGGTCAAATCATTATGAAAAAATGTCCAAAATGTTTGTAACTCTTTGGATTCATTCTTCAAGTCATGTTGTCTACATGCTTGAAAAAATTTAGATCATTTAGAATTGTACAACATATAGGAAAAAAATAGTAAATTGAAAGAAGTAGAGAATGATTCAAAATACTAAATTGTTAATAATTTATTTATGGAATTGAAAAATTCCAATCCCAATGGTTAAATTTTTGTAATAAACAATCTACATTTCATGTTTTTATTTTTTTTCAAAAATATTAAAAATTGAGTAAAATAAAGATCTTCAAAGTTTATTTTAGAGTAGAGATTCCATTACTACCTACAAACTAACCACAACTAAAACTCTTCATAACTTTCATCTCATAAATCAAGATGGAATGATTCAAATCTTTCCATGTATATATAAATTAGGAAAACCAATTTCAAATTTTTATTTTAAAAAAAATTGATTTTCTAAGAAGTTTTTTTTTGCTACTAGAGCTGCCCGCCGAGCAATGAAAACAACATATCATACAATGACTTTTGAACCATGTATTTGAAAGTTATGAAAATTGTTGGGTCTTAAAGCTACTCCTCGGGCACATGTTGTGTGAAAAATTGAAAGAAAAAAAATAAAAATTCCATTCGTAGTGAGCTACCCGAAATCACTATGTTGCCAAAAAACATTGTTTGGTCCTTTAGGGGTTAAAAACCTTAACTTATAATGACCCTATTTTTTTTATAATACCCCTTTATCTTTTTGTGATCCCTAATTTATTTCTACATTTTTTCGAATTTTAACTCCAACTAATAAACAATATTCTATATTTTATCACACATTGTTTCTAAAAAATCGCTAGTGCCGGCCCTGAGGCCACACCCAAGCCAATAGGCCTTGCTTGCCAACAGAAGGCCAGCTAGTTGAGCTAAAACTCTAGGTTTTTTCAATTTAGGTTCTAAATTAGGGTAGCATAGGGGGAAAAATTAGAAGGGGAGTAGAAGAAGAATAGAAGATAGAAAATAGGGAAAAATAGAAAGGGAGTAGAGGTTAAAAAATAGGATAGAATAGGAGGGAAGTAGAAGGAGATTAGAGGTTAGAAAATATGATGGAATAGAAGAGGAATAGGGGGAGGATAGGAAGTAGAAACAAGTTACAATAGAAGTAGAGGAAAATAGTCATAGGAAAACAACCTCACACACTCATTTTCTCCACAGAGCGGCTCTCCACAACAACAATGCAAGTGAGGGAGGAGGAGAAAGGAAGGGACTTAATAGGAAGTTAGGAGGTGCCTTCCACCACTAGAAGTAGCTAGGAAAATATGAGAATTGATTAGGAGTTAGTGGTGATGCAAGAGGTAGTGGCCATTAATCTTTGGAGTTTAGGCTAGTGGGGTTAATGCCATGAGGTAGGTGAGTGACCATTAATTACCCGGGTTAGGTGGCCAACCAACTACCACACTTCATGTGGAGCGAAGGTAGGGTAGAAGGAATGGAAAGAAAAGAAAAGGGGTGGAATGAAAAGGAAGAGGAGGAATAGGAAGGAAAGGATGGGAAGTTAGACTCTCCAAGTGTATTCACCTCCGACTTACAAAATCTTCTAAGCATTCATCCAACTCTACGAAGGTGACATGGTGGTGAGGGACGTGTTGAAGGTAAGTCTTGGGCACCTAGAGGAGGAACACCGAGCCAAGGTATGACACCAACACTTCTTTCCCCATCTTTGCTTGCTTACTTCCCTGATTATAGAATAGGGCCGAGGCCTAGGGGTGGGTAGGACCCTTGGAACCAAGATTCAGGTCAGATATAGCTTTATAACCATAGAGTAGACGTCGAGGGGATTCCGGGGGTATAAAATATGCCCCAAACCGACTCACAATGAGGAAGTTATGAGCGGATGAAGTTTGTGATCCAAAATGGATGAAGTCGGGTGAATTTCATCCGTCCAAGCCCAAACTTGGAACTTGCATACTAGTTAATAGGTTAAGAGTAGTTTCCAAAAATAAGGGTCATTCAAATTAGGGAGAGGGTCCGAAAAGATGGATGAAGCTTAGGAAGCCTCTTCAAGGGCTAAACTTCATCCAACTATAGCTCCTTATAGGAACATCCGATTTATGAGTGTCTTAGGTTTTTGGAAATGGCATGAATTGATTTGCAAGTGAATAGTAGTAGATTTAGATCACTTTTAGTTCTACTAGGAATCCACAACGGTCAAGGGTTCAAGGTAGTGGGTCTAGATTTAGGCTAGTTTGGGGTACATGGTGAATTATAGGACTTAGGAGGCTTAGAAAGGATTTCTTGCTTAGAAGACATAGTGGAACACCGTTAAGCACCCCCCCTTCCTAAATCCAAGAATTTGGTTGTACTCGTATATTTGGCCAAGGGTGATAAATATCTGTTCACATCGAGCACTCAAGTGGAAATGCACTACGATTTACAACTCTATTAATGCCACCATAAGGCTAGTTGGAAACATACCTTAATCCTCTTACATTAATTTATGCTCTATGTACAAGGTGACTACTTTATGAAGATAATTCGTACTAGTG
This sequence comes from Straminergon stramineum, assembly GCA_963920665.1. Lineage (NCBI taxonomy): Eukaryota > Viridiplantae > Streptophyta > Bryopsida > Hypnales > Calliergonaceae > Straminergon > Straminergon stramineum. The sequence goes on along the minus strand of OY987270.1, from coordinate 6,919,534 downwards.
CTTTTCCGTGGGGCGAATTGAAGCTAGATTGCACCAATAAATTTGCTTGGGTGAACCCCTAGTTTCAAAAAAAGGAATTTTTTTACTATTACAGCCAAACTAAATCTATTGCAAAAGTACCCTTCACCACATCAATAGTTGTACGGTCTACGAGAAACTAACTTTTTACCAGTACTAACAAGGTAAATCATTCATGAGGCTAATTTGTACCACCATCACATGTCCATCTCACAAGTCATTCACTAGTAGAAATCATCTTCTTCACATGTTCACACTTCCTTCCAAGGATCATATTGCCATTATTTATACTTAGATTTCAACATTGTCATAGCTAGTATGTGTTGTCTTAAATTTTCCTTGATTGTTAGTGTATTTTTTTTAGGGTTTAGGCTTTATTGAATTCTCATCGATCACTAGTTTGCTGCATTTGCATGGCAATATTTATTTTGGGGGAGTTTTGTACTTTTGGTACACTACAAGGAAATGTAGTCCAAGATGACAAGTTTTTTACAAAAAATTGACTGAAATGACAATAGCCATATTATCACTACCTTATCTTGTCAATTTGTGAGAACTTATCAATTTTTTGTCAAGTTGTTGTTAGATTCATAATTGATGTTTGATTATCTTCCCCCTATTGTCAAGACAAAAACAATTCATAGATGACATATAGACTCACTAATGATTATTAAGATAGATGATTTGCCAAAAATCCAAAGATTTCATTAGATATTTTATACATGCAGTCTTTTATCATTCGCCATAGATATTATAGTATGAGTTGTTTGTAGAAGAAAAGTTCTCTCTATATAAATGGGGTGGTAGGAGGTAGAATAACCCACGTGGGATATGTAATTTAGAGGTTGCAAGAGCTCAACCGCTCATAGTTAAGTTTGAAATAGGAATTGTGTTAAAATTAAAATTTCAGGCCTCATTTAGGTATAGTAGAATAACTTTTTGCAAAAAACTTTGAACTAAAAAAATGTGGGAAAGCAATTCAAGTTTCATGTTCAAAAATCCGTTTGATATTTTGATCCTCCAATCAAAAGTTATAGACAAATTTTAAAGAGGATGTTTGAAAAGGTCAAAAAACATTTCCTTCCACCACCTCTTTGAAATTTGTCTATAACTTTTGATTAAAGGATCAAAATATCAAACGGATTTTTGAATATAAAACTTGAATTGATTTCCCACATTTTTTTAGTTCAAAGTTTTTTGCAAAAAATTATTCTACTATGCCTAAATGAAGTCTGAAATTTTAGTTTTAACACAATTCCTATTTCAAACTTAACTATGAGAAGTTGAACTCTTGCAACTTTTAAATTACATATCCCACATGGGTTGTTCACGTCCTACCACTCCATGTCTATATAGAAAGCTTTTATTCTCTTTTCAATTCCATGGAACATAAGTGGTTTGTGAAGTATTGGAAAATAATAGCAATTGGATGATTTGTATATGCATTTCTGCTCCATATATGAAGGTTTAAATTTAAAACAATTTCAATTTTCATATTTTGTCTTTCGTGGAAAATGGAGGCACTTATAACCATTGATTAAGCCATCATGCCAGCATAGCAATGGGATAACTAACAAAGGAGGGTATTAGGAAATAGAAGTTGACAAAAATTCTAGCAAAGTAACAAAATAGTTAATAGAATTTTGTCAAATTGTTGGCTAAATCTATAGGTTCCCATTGACAAAGCAATTGACAGATTTTTGTCAATTTTCTATCAAATAGGACACAATTTTTCTTGTAGTGGTAGCTGGGATTCAAGGTTAGCACAACAAAGGTGTGCTCCTATGCAATTTCTTCTAGTTTGGTGCATTTGCATCACAATGTTTCTTTTGGGAGAGTTAAGCGCTTGTAGTAGCTAGAGTTCAATGTTAGTGCATCAAAAGGTACATCCCCATGCAAATTTTGTATGCTTTCTTTCTAGGATTTCTTGAATGCATAAATTGTAGTTTTTGTTGAACAATGGATCACCTACTTCTGTTATTTGAGTTTTGGTCATTGTAATGTGTAAGAGATTATGCAAGGATTTGATTTTTTAGTACTCTGGTTTTGTTTTTAAAAGAGTATCGAATTGTAGATCTAGTTGGTTGCATTTGTTTTGGGAAGAATTTCCATTTCTAGAGTTTTGGGTTGTTTTTTATGTAGCTATGGCAAAGGAGGGTGCGGATTGAGATTGATGAGGTGTAGCTATGTGGATGGAGACTGTGTTTAGAAGGGTAGAGTTGAAGGCCCGACACCTTGAATACTAGAAGTTTGTTGCCGCACAAGAAAATATGAAGAAGACAATCACAAAAGCAAAAAATAGAAAGATTGCTTGCAAGAAGTGCACTCTTCAAGTTTAATTCACGAGTGGATGCAAATTCACTCAACATTTACATATGGTACTCAATGGTGTCTCATCCAACATGCCTAGAATAGAGCCTAATTTGATTCGGGTAGCTTTACAGCCATGGACTTACTTAGCTTGCCAAGCAAAGATCTTGTTTTTTTTGACACAGAAAAATACTAGACTAGCACCTTGCACCTTTCTAACCTTATACAATATAGTAGTCATGTTCCATAAATGTGTAGCTTTGGGCACAGAGGGGCCATCTTGTGCATGATGTCCATGATTGATTCATCATGCGCGTTTATGAGGATATAAGATACTCCCTCAATCCCGAAATAAATTCATTTTTTTTAAATGACTAGATTAAGGTATGAGTTGCTCTTATTTTTAAGGGATTGCAAAGTCATTGTAGCTTCTAATAAACCCCACTAGGTGTGAAAGAATGGAAGTAAAGAATGGAACAATGCATATTGAAAACAAGCATCTAAAGTGATAAATTTTCTCCCTTTGGGGAACTACTCTAGTGGTATTAATTTTGATCATTCTTTGAGCAACGTTGGTGCAATGGCATCTATTTGATACCCTCTATATTCAATTCCAAGAATGTCTTGTGATTCAACTCTAAGAAATTCTCAACAAAAGATTTGCTAGTTGTGATTTTTGTATAGTTGTAGGTTGAATTATTTGCCTTTGGTTGGTTAGAGGTTGCATTTTGATTCCTTTTGCAAGGATTGAATTGCTATATATTGTTATTTCCAAATCCTTTTGCTTTGGGGTGTGCCATCTAACTTTAGTTGTTGTCAATGAGGTTGTGGAGGGTAGATTTCTTGCACCATATTGAATTTAATTTGGGACAAGTATATTTGAAAACCCTAGATTTATTTTAGAATAGAGGGAATATATGATACATTTGGGTGGATACAAGGAATGTGCTAGGGAATGTGAGACAAGTTGAATTCATCAAGATGGACTTACTATATTAACCCGAAAAGGATGTGGCCCCTATGGCCAAGGTAGTCACCAAAATTGCTCTGATTATTGAACCAATAGGTGCATTCTTTATTTCTACAAGGAACAATGATGTCATCCATCAACCACTTTTTGACTTCAACATCCTGTAACCCTTAAACGTCAACACAAATGTGTTCTATTCGATGGACAATATGAAATCCTTCTAGTAGGACAGAAGTGCAATAGTTTGACTTCCAATAAATGAATGAATATATATATATATATATATATATATATATATATATAAAACATGATGTCATATGGTTCCTCAAGGGATAATTTCCACAGGCACTAGTCTATCCTCTAAGGGTTAAGGGTTAATAAATTTGCGGGGTGGGTGGGTCTGCTAGTGGAAAGCTCAAAAAAATTTGGTAATGTGGTCTTGGATAGGGGGAATTGAGAGGATTTCCCCATCTAACTTACTCAGAGTTTCAAAGTCTCAAACCCTATGTGCAAGCTAGACTAAGGAAGGCTCTTAAGAAAAGCTTGGTTTTGGTAGGATCAAGAACAGGAAGAAACTTGAGTGGGCGACTCCAATGGCCCCAAATTGACAGACGAATGGATAGATGGATGGTGCTTTCTTGGACAAGGTTAAAGAGTGCCACATGAAATAAGAACACCAATCCAAATTTGGGTAGGCCTAAGTAGATGGATGGAAAAGGAGGATACCTTATGCAAGCTTGAATTACCAAGAGTTAACTTATTTGCATTTGAAAGTGTCGTTGAAGATGCTAGGACATACTGGGAGCAGGTGCCAATCTCTGTCACATCCAACATGAATGAAGGAATACCTAAAGAAAGACATCCACCAAAGTGGAAGGGTTGGAAACATTGAAAGTCCTCGAATGACCTCTATTTTTTGAGCTCCATGTGCCATAACTTTTGCTCCCAAGCATTGTTTGAAATAAAAAATTATATTTCTACAAAGCTATGGTATTCTTCTATCTTCTAAGAAGAGTTCAAAAAAATATGACAAAAATTGAGATCATAGGAATATGCTTGAATCTTCAAGAGTTTCTTTAGGAGACTCATGGTCATTTAGGGGTTCAAACATGGAGTTTCTAATTGCTTTTTTGCATATTTTTTGAAATAATTTTGAAAGGAAGTAGAAAGATAACTTGTTAGGCTTCATTCTCTTAGTGTTAAATCAAAGATGGACATCTTGAAGGTTACAATGAAGTTTGATCAAGGCTCATTGACTTTTTGGCAAATATTTACAAAATTGTCAAGAACTAGGACTTTGAAAACAACGTCTATTATTCAAATTTGATTAAATATTTAGAATTTGTAATCATAGGATCTTATTTTTTTATTAGTATTAGGGTCCCAAATAAAAATCTAGAGTTTGTGTTTAAGATCAAAGAATGCAAGTAGAGCAAAATGGATTTTTTTTTCAAAATTGCATGACTTGACAAAGTGGCTTTTTCAAGCTTTCAAGCCCCATAACTTAGATTTTTGTTGCAAAGAAGATTTAGGAATTTAAAATTTGCATAGAGACTCAAATTAAAAAGAAGTAAGGAAATTTTTAAAGCAAAACAATGTTGAGCTATCTCTTCCCAAGTTGGAGCCTAAAACAAAAGAATGCATATCCTTCATTTTTCCACACATTTGAATCTATATAAAAACTAGATTCTCTACATGTTTGTTTGATTGTAATCTCAAAAAAATGAGAAAAATAAAATAAAAATCTATAATTTAATTTTAAATGCCAAAATGTCTCAAAATCCATTTTGTCTTTCAAAGAGTTTTAGGGGTTAAAGTCTAGAATGATTAGGTTTCAATTATATCTAATGCAAAATATAAAACTAAAAAGGTTAACTAAATTTTTTGTATTAAGGGTGAAAAATTTCTACCTAATTCAATGTTGAGTGCAACATGGTGGGTGGAATTAATCTTAACCCTTAAATGCTTCACAACGCATGGCAGCTTTTGTCGCATGAGGTTTATTTTGGAATACGTTAATTTCAAGTAACTCTCTAATGGTTAGATGAACTTGAGATTCTTATTGGAACTACAATGCATTGGTACAAATGCCCCAGAATTTTCTTGTTTTTTTTTAACATAGTATACAACACTTTGAAATTCATTATATGCCCATATTGGCCAGAATTGGCAATACTTGACACATACGAAGCATTGAGGCTCGTGTAGCATTTAGCACAAGAACCCAAATGTACTTGAATTTTTTTTTGTAGAATAAGGGCCTCTTCACACTATGGCCGTCCAAGTCGAGAGGCCGTGGGATTGAGTGGTCAAACTTTGGTGAAAGTCCAAGGAAATGAGCAATAAATAGGCCCAAATAACTAGGAATTGGTGCCTTCAGCCGGCCATAGTGTGAAGCCTCCAAAGGCCAAAGTCCAAGCCCAAACCAATGAACTCCCATGGCCTCTCAACTTGGTTGGCCATAGTATGAAGCCTCCAAAGGCCAAGTTGAAAGTCCAAACCCATACCATTTGTTTGGCTTGTATCTATGTCTCTTCACTTGAATAGTCCATCCAATTTCTGTAATTTCCATCTCACCTTCTTTAACCATGGATTCAAGAAAGGAACGCATTCTTGTACTACTTTCAATTTTCATGGTCATAAAGTACATCATTGTGGGCATTTTGGCATTGCAAAAACTTGCAATATTTCAACAAAATGCACAAATGATGATAATGGCAATTTTTATTGCCTAAGGACGAAGGGTGAATTCTCGAAGGAATTGTTGGCAACTTCAAAGATATGGAGGTTTCTTGGAGCACACTTATGGGGTCATTTTTAGATCATGATTTTTGGAAGCAAATGAGGGTGAGTACATCTACATTTCAATATTTATGTACTCTCTTAGGGCTTGTTTTGAAGGACACACATCTTAGAGCAAGTATTAGTGTAGAGAAAAGGATGGCAAGAACTCTTTCTCGATTAGGAATGGGTAATTCTTTGCAAATGATTGCTGATTTATTTGGCATTGAATTGAGTACAACTTTTATCATTGTGAGGGAATGTTGTGAAGCTATTAGGATTCATTTGAGACCATTGGTTTTTAAGAAACCAAGTCTTTCTTGGATGAAACAAATAGCAAACGGTTTTGAAGCACTCCACTGCATTCCGCTTATTATAGGAGCAATAGATGGTAGCCATATCCCTATCATGGCACCTTCTCATGACCTCGTATCATATTATTGCCAAAAGGGATATTATTCATGTTTACTACAAGGAGTTGTAGATGGCGATTGCAAATTTTGGGATTATGATTTTGGATGGGCTGGACGGGTTCATGATTGGGCTTTATTTCAGAAATCATAAATTGGAAGAAGGACTATGAAAGGTGTGTTTCTGCCTTATAGATTTATTGGTGATGCTGCATATCCTATGAGGCCTTGGTTTTATTCACCATTCAAGGGTGAAAAAGAAGGATTGCCAAGAAGAAAAGCACATTGGAATTTTATTCAATCGAGCACTCATATGGCTGTAGAAAGAGCATTTGGAATTCTTAAAGGAAGATGGCGTATATTATTGAAAAGAATCGACATGCCACTTCAAAATGTGCCTGATATTGTTATGGCTTCTTTGTGCCTTCACAAACTGTGCATTCTAGAGAATGATAAGTTTTCTATGGATTGGGCAAAAGGAGCAGAAAAAGAGTTGCAATCTGAAGCAAATATGGCCTTAGGGAAAATGCAAGAAATAGATATGTTTCATTCCCTAGAATCATCATTAAGGGAAATGAGGGGACTACAAAAGGGAAATCCACAAGGTGAAGAGACTCCATTCATAGAACCAGAACAAGAAGAAGAAATTGAAAATGAGGAGAATCCTGCTTGTGAAGAAACGAAGAAAAAGCGCCAAGAAAAAATGAAGAGTATGTTAGCTAATTCAACTCGAATTCATCTATTACTAGCCAAGACTTTTTACAAAGGTCATTTGGCCAAAAATTCAGACATTCAATGGGAACATTGTGCCTACAATGATGATGATTGTAGTGACAATGAAGAGTAGTATAAACAAATCTAGAGCTTATTGATCAAACGATCAAATTGGTAGTCTACTCTTTCTAGCAACTCATTTGTTCTTTCAAAGTTTTTCATCAAATCTGTGCTAGTTTCTGCCATTTTTTCAAAGATGTCAATGGCTCTATCCTAAAAGTTTTGTTTACCTTTTGATATTGGTGTCGAAGCGGTTGTTGGCGATGGTATCGCAACGCTTGTTGATGTTGGTGCACTCTCCTCATTTGGGGCCAAATTGGTTTGGATTCGTATATTATTTGTGGTTGTAGCTGAAATGTGCTTCATGACTTGTCCGGCTTGGTGATACCACTCATCTAGAGCATCATAGAATTTTCTCTCTTGCCAATTATTGCTCGAAATACCGTTGGCCATCTTGTCTTCCTTGTAAGCATAAAAAATGGACTTGAACTTCTTACAGCATGCCACAGCAGTGCCGTTGAAATTTGATAGTGTAACAACCATTCTGGAATGAAGCCTCATCCAAGAGTCAATTCCTATAAGCAAAAGATTAAAAAAACATGATTTGGAGTCAAAAATGACATTGGAAGAACTATCACAACACATGCTCTCACTGTCAAACAAAGACCATGTAAGTTATAAATGAGAAAAGAAGGTGGCAATGGTCACCGGAGAGAAGTAGGTGGAGGGTCTTTGCACATCATTCATGCAAAGTCTCACCATTGTGAAGGTGGAGATTAGGGCTCAAATCCCACCGGCGACATCCAATTTACATATGCAATGGGGGGAAAGGGGGGCTGGGCACGGGCGTGCGGCCAAGGCCTTTAGGCCCCTAATTGGCCCCAATCCTCAATCTGAATATTTTTATAGAAACCCTAAATTAGGGGAGAAAATTTTTACCTTGTTTTTTGCCATTTCTCACAAATTCTAGCTCCATCTCCCCCTTCAATGCAATCAACTGAAGCACCTCTGAGTCCTCCCACATTCGATTCACCTCTTCCCCTTCAACTTCTCCTTCAATTTTCATTGCATCCTTCTTCTTCGAAGTTTTTTTTTCCTTTAGAATAGCCTTTTGCTTGGGAGCAACTCTCTTTTTGGAGGATCCTATAATCTCACAATCTCCTCCTTCAACAACCCTCTCTTCTATCCTTTCCACATTTGTCTCATGATTCTCTTCTACTCTTTTTCCTCCAACATTAGATGAAAAAGGCTGAAATGCTCCATAAGAACTTGGAGTCAAAAAAATTTCCACCCCCATCAAAGGTAATTGGCTACAAATGAAAGGGTTTTTAGAAAAATTGTCCATCTTTCCTACTTGTGAAAAAATTAGAGAGCCGATACACACAAAGTGCTATAGAAACAAGAGCGGCTTCTACCAAGACGCACAAAAAAAAGAGAAGAAGAAGAAGGCGCATCCTCCTTTTTGCCTTGCGGAAAATAGTCCTTCTAATCTAACGGTAGAGATTTTGTTAGTTTTTGATTTTTTTGATTTTAAAAAAAAAAATTCGACAGACTCTCAATCAAAGTTTGGGGCGGCAAAAAATGGAGACCCAAACTCTGATTGAGAGTCTGTCGCCATGTAAGCATTTCGATGCCATGTAGGCTGCCATCAAGGCGATGGAATTTGGATTGTGCCACCTTGTGTGAAGGGCCAAGAGGCCGAAGTCTTAGGTCTTTGAATTTTGATTGGCTAAGACCGATGGAATCTCAACCTTGTGCCATAGTGTGAAGTGGCCCTAAGAGTTGTAGATCCGCGATAGGGAGTGTTGTGCACATTCGATAAACAACAACAAATTTTAGAGAAAAGTTTTTACAATGTCACTTCTTGAAAGTGAAGAACTAGTATGCAAACAAACAGAGGTAAAGGCCAATTACGTTGTAGGACAATATGTACTATAAAATTCCCTTGAATAGACCTAACATTTCTTGCAGGACACACTAAAGGACACCAAATATTATCCTAGAAACCTATCAATTGGGTGAGTTTGGTATGCACAAGATTGCCTTTTCCTATTCAAGTCCACAGGGGCTACTTCTAAGACAATAACAAAGCGGAATTTGTTCTGAGCATGGGAATGCAGTCTCTTGAGAACGGGTTCAGGCCCTATGGGATCCACACCGACGAAGCTGCTTGTCTCTGGGATGTATCTTCTGAGATGCTCAAGCAACAAACCACACAATCTGATTCAAATCAAGAAACTCCCAATTTTTTATCTACCTTACTAGGAGAATGTCCCAAATGTTTCCGTTATAGGGTTGCTACACTTGTCTTGGAAAAAATTGAATTGTTAACTCCAACCTCTAGTCCCGATGTGTGAAGAGTTTGCTTGGATGGTTTCATTAACTTGGTCTTATGGGCCTAGATTGTGAATGACACGAATTCTCAATGAAATTGAATCTGTTATACTACTCAAATTTATTGCAACTTGGATGCATACATTGTTGGTCAAGTAGCTTTTTCATCACTGCTATTAGTTTTTCAGTGGACTTTGATGTGAGATTTGGAACAAGGTGCAAACATGCAGTCATATGGAGATAGCTTATTAATTTGGAAGTTGTCTCTGCTAATAAGGATTATTTTCTATACATACTTTTGGTATGCAAATAGCTTATTTTCCTTGTAATTAGTCTGTGGATGGATTCTCAAGCCAAGAAAGGGTGGTGTTGTGTTATGGCTTGCACAGAATGCAATTGAATTACTGGCAACCTCTATTTTTAACAATTATTTTCTCATTCTATTTGCAAAAACAAATTAAAAACCATTTGTGATAGAGATTTACGACATAGGCAATATGAGCCGCTCCAAGGATTCATGATTTAACGCAGTTAGATCAATATTTGGGAGTTTCCAAGCTGTGCAATTTGTGGAACAAATGAATCATTTCAAATTCATGTACTATGAATTAATTGGAGAAACTATAGCCACCTCGATTGTGTTCATCTCCCTACAAATTTTGTATTACACATAGCCACTGGCGTTCTTGTAGGGAGTATCTCCGACCAATGCCAAGCTAGGGAAGGCCAATACCTAAGAGCACAAGAGGAAAATGAAAAAACTAGCTATTCACCATCTTTTCTTTGCTAGATCTCCCTTCCATGAATGTGCCACCACAAGCGTAGGTGTGCATACCTTGGATGCTACAATAATTTTCCTATGTATTTCACATAGAAATTGGTTGTAGAGTATGAGTTCATTTCAAAATTTGAATGTGATTCTAATGAGTTCGTTGTAATCCTCAAGCGCTATCATTGCCCTTGCTGGTCTTGGGACCAATTGAGGAAGCAAATGAAAGGTTGCATCAATACTTCCTCCTTGAAATTTGGATCCAAAAGTGATCGGGTTCACTTCAAAAAAAAACATTGCATTGGACACGATGGTTTGTCAAATGCAAATTTCCAGGCTCTCCCAGTTATGGAATCCAAACTGAATACGAACTCAATCTATTGTCCCTTTGCTACGTTGCGCAATACATAAGGCTGCTAATATGTAATACAGACACTTTGGCACCCCACACATGCCAAAGGAAGCATCACAAAATTAAGCAAAAAATCCCTAAAAATTATTAGCATCCATGCCATCATTATTGTAATTCAATATTTGTTGCAATATGCTCACTATCCAAGTGAATTCAAGGTTTCTAGGGCTTCGTAGGCTAGGAGAGGTCCCTACATTGTTTAAGGGTTAACCTAGTAGCATTGCAGGTGCCATGTGGTAGTGGCTCAGGAGATGACAATGTTATATAATCTCTAAAGGGAATCAAAAACATTTTTCCTACTTTGTGTAGGATATGGATTTTTTTGGATACAAAGACATATTTGGAAGGACATGAATTCTTCAATTGCCATGATTTTTTTACAAGATTGCTAGCATGTGAGCCTGTGAGCCTGTGAGCCTATGAGCCTATGAGCTTGTGATCAAGAAATTTTTTTGCGAGAAAAAATGGCTGAGGGACCTATGACCGCGGGCATAAGAAAGTAAAAAGTGCATAGAATGTATAATTTATTTTTCAAAATTCAAAGCGCTTACCCCCTTTTTTGATTGAAGGGTTTTCCACAACAAAATGTATTCCACATAGATGAAATTCTTATAGTAGAAAATAAGAATTAGAAGAACGCATGTCCAAGATATAGCCATAAAACACACAAATCCAATCATAATAGAAAACAATACACAATAGTACGACTCATGAAATATATCAATTTCATGAGTCTAAGTCGTAGTGTAGTCGGTCGCGGATTCGGAGGACTTGGACGAATCTGAAGACTCTCTACCCTCAGATGTAGACCCATCTATGAACTGTAAGACATTTAGAGCATATGTGTCTTTACGACGTTTTGGTTTGGAGCAACCAAAATCCACAAAGGCTGTTGCCATCTGGTTGGCATAGACTGGAAGCTCGTATGTCTTCTCCGGACTATATAGAAGACTTTGCTTCTTCATCATTGGATCAGGTGACATCAATCTTCGATGACTGCAAACAAAAATGTCACCATGTTAGAGTTTTGAAAAGTAGAAGGCATCATGTACAAAGAGAATTAAAAAAGTGCCTACTTACTTACTCAATTTTCCCTTTTGAATGAATTTGCAAGGCACCACGGGCATGGCATCCGGATCTTGCGAAATTGCAACTGCTGGAGGAGGTGGCGTCACTTCTTTGGCCGTAGTGAACTTCCGCATGGGTTTGAGGATGGCTTCGAAGATGTCTTTGTTCTCCTCCAAGGCTACAACGTGGCGGCCCATGCCATGACAAGCGACAATGGATGCACCTGTAGGCACGGAAATTTAAAAATATAATATGAGAGATTGAAATTGTAGTTTGGTTACAATTGGGAGGTAGAGTAGTATCATTGAATATTGACCTATGGATGCGGTGCAGTCAAGAATCAGATCTCCTTGGACGCTGGTAGCTTCAAGGAGGATTTGAAAGAACCAAGGATCTTTTTCGCGAGCCCCACGCCAAGGCTTCCTGTCATCCATGGCCATGTCATCTGGATGGGTGTAGTTCATCAACATGTCGTCCTGTGCGATGTCGACACCAACCTTCACCATTGTGGTAGTGCGCTTGAAAGAGAAATTGGATTTCCCTTTCGTGCCCAAGTCCTTCACCACCAAGGTGATTCCAAATTTTTGTGTCTACACAATCATCCAAAATAGGTGTACAATCATTAGTAATGCGATGAAAGTAATGCATGTGAAATTGCCATTTGGAATTGCAGAAATGGAATGCAATTTACTGTCTTGGTTTTGTCAATAGCCGAGGTCAAGTGCATGCGGTTCATCCCCATCCACTCCTTCTTCACCATGTCATATGTTTCGCACAACCCTACAATATCTGACTTTGCTTTGGCACTCCATGAATGGAAGACTATGATGCAGCCGTGGTCTTGGAGATGATTGGAAGCAAAGTTGAATGCCAATTGTAGAGCTTCATCTCCCACGTCCTCGTTCCAATCCGGCACCTCATGTGGCGGAGAAGACAGCCCAGGCACGGACAAGTTCTTCGTGCAGTCAAAGAACATGACATCCATCCCTGGCCTAGCTTTAGGGACACCATGGAACATGGATGGTTTCCCTGCCAACACCTACGAAGGAGTAGTGGAACCTATAATGACAATAAATGAACTCAAAGTACAACCATTTGAATGAGAACTTATGACCGTATTTTCAAATCCAAATGAGACATGCATACCTTGTTTAAGAAGTCCAAGACTTCTTTGTACCATGTCTTTGTCTTGGACTCCATATCATCGACGAGGTCGTCAATGGAGATGTTGAGAATTAGATTCTCAGACTTGGCCAACTCATCGTCACTGAGGACAATTGCCTTTGTTACATGAGTGATGACCTCCTCTGTGAGTTGTGAGAGTGTGGCCTTCCTCTTCACTCCACTTTGCGATCTGACTTGTAGCTCGGAGCCTTGATCCACCGTGGAGGATGCTAAAACTTGGTTGTCACCCTTAGCCTTCTTCTTCCCTTTGGCCTTGGCCTTCTCTTCTTTCTCCATCTCCTTCTCCTTCTCCTTCTCTGCCATCTTCGCAAGTCTCTCCACTTCCTTCTTCTCTTTGGCGGTGAGAAGGACTTGAAAACGGGCCTCCTTTTTTTGATCATTGGCTTCCCTCCTCGCAATGGCCTTCCTCTTTTGCTTGTCCGTCATTCCTACAAACTCGTCTACATTCAAATCTATGGCCCCTTTGCCATCCAACGATGCTCACAGCTGCACCTCGGACGGATGAGTGAATGTCGATGCACAGTCCAAGTACCATGCTCCTCCACTAAGGTGAGCCATGGTAAACGTGCATAGTTGGTTTGTTGAGAACATGCAGTCCCTTGAGCTACGGTCCAACCACGATGTGAGGAAGGGAGGCAAGTCTTTCCTTTCAATGGCACCCTTCGCTTCGAGCTCATACTTGAAATAGCTGTCGAAAGAGAAATCAATCATTCTAGGCAATTAGAGACATGACTATAATAATGTAGACGAGCTCAACACATACAATTGAGTTTCACAACCATGCACATTCCATCACATTCAATGTGACAGAAAGAGATATTTTCAAGCGTTTTAGTGTGCACACATTAGAATTTGAAGAAATGAGTCGTTGCCAAATCGATTCCAATTGGATAGGTCTAAAAACATACCAGTAGAGAACCCTCCTAACCACCAAGTTGGACCCCTCAAAATTCATAAAGGAATCCCCCTTTTTGAAATAATTTCCTCCTTTTAGGTAAGGATGGAATCCTTGGTTCCAGATCTTCCTCCTCCATCCCTCGATGTACTCTTGCAAGGTTTCCGGTTGGAGCGGGACCTTCATGTTGATCTTGATGTTGTCTTGTTTGACAACCGCCTTGAAGTACTCCATTGCAGCATCTCCGAGCTGCACGAATTGATGATCACAATAATTAGTTTTAGTCCACCGTGAAGAATAAAGAGACATTACAAATTGAGACATGTTATAATCGATTGTCATAACGAAACCGTGGAAATCAACAAATGAAGTCAGCTAAGGCACTTACCCCTGCAAACCAAACACACTTGTTTAAGAAAGGGCCAAGGTGTGTTTCGGAGACAGGTCTGGCTGGGAACTTCCTCGCATCATGAGATGGGATGGAGGAGCTCCACCACTGCAAGAACTTCACCTTATGCTCTACCATGGTGTTACACGTGGCTACCATTTGCAATTTTTCCAGTGTCATCTCTCGCACCTCGTTGGAGCTCCAATGCCTCTCTACCTACATTACCACAAATGAATTGAGTCATGTTTACACAAGCAGATTCGATCCTAGATAATTTATTGGCATGATTTGATGAACATGAGAACTCACCTCTTCAAGGAAGCCCACCCCATGAGTGGGATTGGCCACTATCAAGAACTTGATCATTTTCACGTACAACTTCATGTTTTTTTCCTTGGCCCCTACCCTCATGGCATGAGCTGCTCCTTCAGCACTCTTTTCATCAGTTAGTGTTGTTTCATGGTATCTTCGAAGCGCCGCATCTGCTGCCTGTGCAATCTCTTGCTGTGGAGTCCCAAGAGTATATTGTGAGGAAATTAGACGGGCAAGAAGTACAAAAACACCAAAGAAGATTCCAATTGAGTACTTCACATATATAGAGAATGTGTATCTCACCCTAAAGACGAATGAGGTGAAGACCTCAGCCGGCATGGAGTACCATGTCTTCCTCGATGGCATTGCCACACATTTTTTCTTCTCTGATGGCCTGAGCATGTCATTGAACCTTTCCATCAGTAGCAAGCCATACTTTTGCACCCAGTACAAAGTATGTACCAGGTCTATCTTCATGTGGGAGTCCTCCGTAGATCTGCATAGTGGTTAGAAGTTCATGCTTTGAGTACATCATTTTGCAAGTGTACCATGACATGAAATTCAGGTTTGAAACTCATAATGAAATGATAGTGGGATTTGCAACCTTACTTGTTGATGTCGTGCATGACGTGCATGACAATCTCAATTTTGCCTTTGGTGTCCAAAATAATGTTGTCCACCACATAGTGCCAATCAAGATTTGTAGAATACATTCTAGAGATGACATTCATCCAGGCCAAGCATTAGTGGTTTTTGTTGCAGACGAAGAACTTCAAGTTCTTGAGGAATTTCAATGCGGGCTGTGAGTCCACATACTCCTCAAATGTAGCATTCTTTTCCTTCCAAAAAGGGTCCCATTCATCCATCTCTTGTGCCGTGAACTGTGACGTCTCGCCTGCCTCATTCGTGGTGGAAACATAGAAGACTGCTACCCCATCATGGTATCCACATGCAAACTCTTGCTCAAGAAATTGCATGTTGCATGAGAGAGTCGGCCGCACCATTGGCATAGCGACAAGCTGGCAAAGTGGAATCGAAAATTGGAACATGTGTTCCGGCTTCATCCTCAACGCATTGATGGTGTAGACAAAGTCTACTTTCTGCAACCTCCGTAGGTCATCCTCCAACAAGTCTTTCTCCTCTTCGTCTAGCATATCCTCCTCCATTAGGTGTCCTTCTTCTTCTACTCTGATTTCAGGTTGGGTAGTGTCATCGGTTCCTAGTGTCTCCAAAATTCTATCATCTTGAGTTTCATTCATAGGCGACACATCCATCTGCCAAGGCAACCACGAAAGAGGATAAACATATAGGCATGGATAAGAATAAATGTACATGAGATATACGAAAGCCAAACTCCATGGCAATGGACCCAATGCTTCACTTCAACGACCAATTGAAACAATACTTGTAATAAAATTTGGAAATATGTTCAAAACATGGTTTCTTCAAAGGTCATACTTGGCATATACCATACTTTGAAACTATAGAATGACATCAAGTCCGGTCAACCCTCAAGAATCTCGACATCACTCTCTGAGTCTGAGCTCAAAAGAATGATGACCTCTCCATGCCTACCCACACTATCGCTACAATCACATTCCTCCAACTAGGGACTAACAATGGACATAGATGTCTATGGCTCTGAGCTGTATTCGGTATCAGAACTCGATGAGAAAAACTCCGGCCGCATACGTTTGCAAGTATATCCTACAATGAGGTGACCCGGCCAATTGGTATTCCGACTAAGCTTCGAGTCTTGAGAAGCCCTAGGCGGAAGACAAGCACCATTTCTAATATTTTGAGCCCTTACCAAGTCCTCATCTCCCCCTTCGCCCTCGGAGTCACTCGATACATCGATGTCTTCATCCGCGGGAGTTTTCGGTTCAAATTGCTCTCCAGCGTCTTCCTCTGTGCCAAGCGTCACTGACTCCAGTAAGCTAGATGGTAATCCGCTAGGTCCTTCATAAATCTGACACCAAAATGATGTAATATGAGATCAACTACCAAGATGTGGGATCTGACTGAACCTTTGGGCTTGCTTGCTCCACCCCCTCAAAGTAGGACCCTGAATATATTTTGACGCATTTTCCTTCAACTGGGGAAACAAATAAAATCAAAATTCGAAAGCAAAGGGACATCGCTCGTGCGGCCAAGGAGGCTAGAGCTCGTCCAGCAGCTGGAGGAGACTCAAATTGAGTCAACACCGTGGACACAGAGAGACTGGTGCGGCGTGGTGACCGCGAGGTAGTCACCTCCATCGTGGCCCCTGTCTCTGCGACCCGTGAGCAACAGCACCTTTGAGGCATTATGAATTCAACTGGGTTTGTAGAAAGATTTGAATTCTAGAACCAAGGCAATTGTGTCAATTTCTTGCTGAAGGAATTGGCATGAATTCGAACCTTTTGCTGGCCATTGAGCTTATGTGGCCGCAACGTTGGTGTCCCTTCCACCACCTTCACATCATCTTTTGCGCAGCTTCATGTTGTTCGCTTCCCAAGTGCACTTTCCTCCCTCTACGCTTGTGTCATGGCGAACACCGCATGAGAATTGGGCAACAATGCACACTCTTTCAAATTTGAGATTCGGAATTTCAAAGGGGGAGGTCGATCATGCCCATGAATTGGTGCTCGACGATGTGCAAGAGAATGGAGAGGATCGATCCGGGGGGAGGATGAGGTGGCAGGGACCCCCGAATTAGAAGGAGGAGGTATGGGCGGGCGGCCCATCCCGCGGCCGACCTCAGCACGCCTGAGCTAGGGAGGGGAGGAACTAGAGCTGGCAGGGAAGGTGGGGAGGGTTGGCTGATCCGCTCCCTTCTTTGGAGATTCCCTTCTCTCCACCACCACCCTCACTCAATTCACCAAGTGCAGTCACTTTTTGGAATCTCGATCTCTCTAAGAATGTGATTGAGGAAATGTGGCCATGCAAAATTGTCGCCATGCACGTGGTGGTCGCGACTACGCAGGGACCTGCGAGGCTTTACCTAGGCTTCGCCATGCTTAGACTAGAAAATGGACGACATTTTTAATCTATGTATCTCATGCATGTTGAAGGTCTATTATGTTTCTATCTTCGTAAATTCTACAAAGTAATGCTACCTGTTGATTTTAAGTTGTTAATTCCACGGCCCTTGTACCTTAATTTTCTATATGCCGAATTTCACAAACGAAGAGCATGATTTGTAATTGTAAAATTGGCTCGCTACTTCTCTACAGTCAGAGCCTTCATTTCCTTCCAAAAGACTTCCTCTCGTGACGGAGAGTAATCACTTGTTTCTCTCAGGAGATCCATAGTTCGCCCCAAACTGTGTTTTAAGGGTAATTGAGTACCCCTATGGGATCTCATGTTTTCCTATTTGTTATATTTCACAAAGTAATTGGACACACTGATTTTTGGAATCATATACCTGAATTGGACAAGAAAAAGATAGAAAATGGCACTTGGGACTAGAATAATGAAACAACAAAAATGGAATTAATACTCACAGTGGCGCCGAAGTTGTCTTCTTCTTGCTTCCGGTTGACACTTCACTCCTCTAGCATGGGCTGACTTCCACCAACATTTTTTGGTGCGGGGCTATCCTCTCTACTACTTCCTCCACCAGCAAAGCGAAGGGACTTCCTCAACTCTCCAGGTGTAGACTGAGAAGTCCTAGACACTACCTTCTTCTTGTTCATCCTGGACTTCTTTAGAGCCTTGGAGGAGGAGAAAAAAAAATTACGACGCCTCTTTCTACTCCTCACGTCAATGGGCACAAGATCAGCATTTGGGGATTCTCCAAGCATAAGGTGAAAGAACTCTACATGAAACCTCCCTCTCCTCTCCACAACCTATACAATGGCCACCAATTAAAATGGACATGGCAAAGTTGAGACACAAAACATATGCACTTGTTTAAGTGCTTCGGCCTAGGTGTACTACATGGATTCGATAAATTCCTTTGTGCTTGTCCGGCAACCAAGCGTATAAACTCCGCTTCATGGCGGAACTTTCAATGTGCTGCTTAGAGGCAATTAAATAGGTTGGGGATTTCTAGATCAGTCGACACAATTAATTTTGCTCTTCTTCCAATGCATGGGTCACGAATCTAGTGCCTCCACTTAATGAACAACAATAAATAAATGATGAGGCTGTTTCAGTTTTCCTAAGGTCACGAATATGCAATAAAGGACTACTTGGACGGCGGTGCATAATGGGTAGCTACCTCTACCAGTGGATTTTATCACTCAAATCCAATGATTAATTATCATACCTACCCTAATTAACGTTTTGCTCACCCAATTTTAAATTCCAAAATGAAAGGGTACTACATAAGGCCATTTGAATTTGGATGCCTTCACTGATACCAAAGTTCCATTGCCTCTCAACATCCCTCAGCTCCTGCTTGTGTTCCACGAGGATGGCTTGTATTAGAGTGAATGGTCAAGATGCTCTGCTTGTGTTTCCCATAGACGATGGACAATTAGCCAAGGTCATGAGTCACCTCCTATACATACGCTTCAAATTTGTAGAGTCCTCCATCTACATTGAAGAGGAAAAGTTGTCCTAGTCAGGTGAATTGGTGCAATCCATTTCCGTTGTCAAGAGTCTAGATGGAGATGGCCATTGCTGGTACCTAGCCCCAGGGAACTACACGGCTTATGGACTTCTGCTTTCCATGGTAGGGGTTTCAACAGAAATTTGGAGTCGACAGTTAGATAACTCCATTGTCGACATGCCATATGCTGCACACACGGTGTCACCCAGTCCGCCTCGTGAGGGCTTCCCGGTGCTCCCTAAGAGTACAATTCTACGGTTAGTGAAGGTAGAGAAATTAGAATCTATCATAGAATTGTCGAGTGAATCGGAAGGTGAGTCACCTAACGTGATGCTTGAAAAGCAACAATGTCCAATCTCTTTGGAGACGAGTGAAAAGGCCTACATCCACTCAAAACAGATCACCCCCTCCAATAGTCCAGCCCCATCTCTACTGTCACGTCCTCCGGTGCACCCATCACCTACTCAACAAGTCAGCATAATGGAGTGCTTGAAGAGATTGGCGACTGTGCAGCGTTCTCAGAATGAACTATCCAATATGGATGTCAATGTTGTGAAGCACCATTGTATACAGTACTTGCCGACTCATTTCAACGGGGACGTCATCTTTGAATTGTCCCCATGTCAATCTACGTCCTCCTCCTCGGCGGCCAAGAACCTCGAGGGAATGGACAGGGGGTACAACAGACACTCGTGGTGTAATCTGATGACCACGAACATTCACAACTCCGACAACCTCAAGTTCCGTAAGTCATAGTGCGCCAGACACCTTACTTGTCAAAATCTTGACTGTGATTATGTTAAAAGGGCTTCCAAAATGAACGAAACAGAGTGGACCGGTTACATGATCTGTCCTTTTGCTAACGGGGGGACTCCTCCCAAAGATTGTACTCTAGTATGCAAAGTTTGCAAGAGCCCCCCTATGTGCTTGAATGCATGTGATGCTAGAATATACTACGTATATTGCGATAATGAAAAAATGACCAGGGCCGCTATACACTTCGGAGATCATACACACCTTGTAGAGAAGGGCGTGTACAAAGACTCCGTAGAGAAAATCTCGGGACTCATTGCCCAGCAAGTGGCCAAAATGCCCACGGCCACTAACTCTGCAATTGCACTCTCCGCCAGCAAAGAGTTCCTCACGAACTATTTGTTTCACAATGGAGAGGGGGAGAAAGAGATGTTGAAGGGAGAGGAACTAGAGGAGGTCATGGATCGATTCCAATATCTTAGCAGTCCAAACATTAGGAATGTCATATCATCGTTTCGCTCCAACAACAAGGGAGGGGTCATCGACAACATCATGACAATGAAGAAAGAGTCAAAGTTCGAGTTCATACATGACAGTGTCTTCCCAGGACAGGGAAGGGAGAAGGTCTACCTCTTCAAAATGCTCATAGAAGGACCCGGAAGTGGAGTAGACCTCGTCAAATGAATGCAACCAGGAGGGGATTTACAAAACGCATGGATAATGTTTGACCATGTCAGACGCGTCAACGAGTGGAGCACCATGGCATGCCACGTGTACGACGCGGCGTACAAAAAAGTCATGACCGTGGCCACCTGCGATATGTAATCGGAGAACACGGAGATCCAAGTCCAATTCTGGAGATCTCTAAACACGGTCATGGCAAGACATGGAGTGGAACACACCAACTTCAAAGGATTCATGGTAGATAGCGCGATGGCCAATTGGAATGTGGCATGGATTGTCTACAGAAGTGGGTTGCCTGATGAGAAAATGGAGAATCACGAGAGAATGTGTTTGCTACATTGGAGTAGTTCACTCCACAAGCATACCCAGAAGCACATCAAAGAAGCATTCCAACAACAACACATTACCCTTTGCAAACAATACAAATAATCCAAGACTATCAAAGAAGCAGAGACGTGGTACCTCGCAATTTGATCCTGGTGGTTGTTGTCAGGTGCTGCAAGTGAAGAAGATCTTCATCACTTAGACCACTGGCTAGCCTTCTGGCATTTTCAATACCTACAGTGGGGAGGCTTTATGACTATGGTAAGTGACTTTGTAAGTTGATTTTCAAGTATTCATTCTCCTCTATCTAAAGCGGTTGTTGAAAAATAGAAGTGTACCCTTCAAACTTAGAGGCATGTATGTAGAGACTTTCATTGAGAATATTCCAGTACGAATTACTTTTACCTTTTATGAATTTATTGATGAACATGTGAGGGGGGACCCAAATGAGGGGTTCAAGGATAGGGCACCCAGACCTTAGTTGGATCCGACTGAAGGTTGTGGGCTCAAAAATGTTACTCTTTTTTTAAAGACTCCCACTCAAGAAGGAGCTCTTGGACCCCCTCTTGAGAATTTCATGTTAGTCTTTTTCCTCCAAAATAGTCGTCTTGTGTAGTGCTCATTCGTAGAGAAAAAAATCTCTTTTGTATTTTTACATTCACGAACGTCTTGCTGTGTAAGCAAATGAGGTTCATACATTTGCAATGAGTACGAGATGATCACATGGGCTGTTAACCCTCAAATATGAAATTGGATGTCCTCACTCATGTATTATGGATGGATGGATTTGTAGAAATTGAGTTTGGAGGAGATGATCGACCTACCTTTCTACAATCTGTCTGAAACGGTTTACAACAAATGGCTTCAAATGTCGGGAAAGCGAGGAAACAACCTCTTCGACGCAACTTGCGATGACATCATTCGTGCATGGATGCAAATGACCAACTATCGGGCATACCTCAAAGGACATGCATCTGAATCGGGGTCGTCCAAGGGGGAGCTCAAACTCAGAGCTGCGAGACGAAGTGGATGTCCCAAGAAAATCGCAGAAGCGTTGAACACGTTGCCTAGAGCAGAGGGGGTGGGAACAAGAATACCACACTTGGAAGGAGAGGAAATCTTTGGGAGCACAAAGAGGAAGTTGGACATACCCATCGGTGATGCCGGAGATTCACATAGACCGGACAAAGTGAACTTCTCTCAGCCACGTGTGAGAACCAGGTCCACAACGGCTTCTCTTCAATCTTTGGAGGGCCCAAGTGAACAACCTCAAACCCAAAACCCTAAACATGTCACAACGGCATTTGAAAGTGACTGTGACACCTCCAAGTGGCACATTGCTAGGATCAACCACAAGTCCAATGCAAAATGCCATGCTCAACAACGGACCACCAACATCAAGTGCGCCTCCAAAATCGCAAGGGGAAAGAAGGGAACACCAGCTCCAACCTATCGGGGCAGAAAAGAAGATTATGGGAGCAAGCACGAGGTGGTGGTCAACTTTTGGTTCTGTTGGGATGACATTGAATGATGTGTAAAAGGTACGAAAAGGAAGTGGGCCATTTATTGGCTTGAGGTACCAGAGGTGTGGCCCATTCTCAATGGGACCAACCTCAATAGGGAGGAGACTCTGTTGCTACAACATGCAGGCTTCCACCTTCAAGAAAGGCCGACATTGTCCCCAGGGAGACTCTTCACCATGTTGAAGGTTTTCCAAACTGTCTCATATGACCAACCAATGCCCAAGAACCCGGATGCATATCCAATGGTTAGGAACAACCGAACCATTCGGAGGATAGCCAATGCACTAACTACGGAACAACGGAACAAGTGGGAAAGTGCAGCAAATGTTAGAGGGCAAATAGTGGGAGTCACCTTGCTCCCCTTCCGAGGCCTTGGTGCTATAGTGGCGCTTGAGACAGGGACAAACACTAACAAAAACATCTATCGAATTACAATGGTTATGTTCCCCACATGCACATGCCCAGACTTCGTGAATATGGTTGTTTCAGCTATTGGAGGTCGACAGCAATACGTGAATTGCAAACACCTATACTACTTGTATAGGTACTTTTGCAAGATGGACATCCATGAAGACAAATTCATTCATGCACCTAGTTATAGTTTCAATGAACTGAAGGTACTCCTAGTTTGAGCAGGAATCATTACAGTTCGAGAATAGGCATGGCTACATTTATCCATGTACTTCAATTACATAGTATTCATTCACATATATTGCGATAGAAATGATTTGCAGTGTACAGAGGGAAAATGTTAATTCACTCATGAAATATAGAAGCATGTTTCATAAGTGAAGTGTTTTGTTGCCAATTCATGGAAATGACTATATTTCCAAGTATTTTTCCTACTTTCAAAACGTCTTCATAGTCTTATTACTTCCAATGTGTTCCCATTCATTTTCCCATTTTTTAAATTTCTATCCCTAGTTTTTTTTTCCCATTTTTTTCCCTTTCCCCATTTTCTCCCTTTCCTCATTCTTTGGATTCCTCGGGGGGGTTTCTTTTCACATTTCGTTTATCTTCTCCATTCCCTACAATTTGGGGGAGGATGTCAACATTTTGGCACTTCTTACAATTATGAAGAGAAATAAATTTTTGTAATTGTAAATTATGTAAACCAACAAAACTTAAGATTTGAGTCAAATGCCGTTCCTAAATCCACCATGGCTTCTACTCATCATCTCACCCAAACCTTGAGGCTCTCTACTCACCCTACACGTATGTACTTATACAAACTCACATGAAAAATCCCAATTGTTCTAGGATATTCAGACACCAAATCCTATGTATTCAAATTAGGTAGTGAAAACAACACCACTAAGTTGTGTCCAAATGGCATCTATCTATAATACTGAAACCATCTAGCATATTTCCCATTGTAGTCATTGAACTAAGTGCTCCAACTTTCCAATAAAATTTGACAATCTTTTCCTACAATAATAAGCAATTTCAGAAGAATAAAAAATAACTCATTCGAGAGTCCACAGTCTTAGGGGACACGGTCATAGGTCACAATATTCACTAAAAATAAGAAATTTTTGTCTATTTTGGGAGAAAAAATGACCAAAAAAAATTTGGGGGCAAAAAATTGCCCCCAAAAAGTTTTAGGGGCTCCAGGCTCACATACTCCACGCTCACAGCTCACAAGCTCACATGCTAGCGTCATTGGATTTTTTTATGAACACAAAAGTTACTTGTGGCAATGTTGCATGAGATAGTGTTTGCCATAGTCATGGCATTTTAATCCCGAAATGCCCATTCAAGCCTTTTGAAGTGTGTTTTGACTATGAAAAAAGAGCATGGGTTTATAGTTATCCCCAATGAAGCAATTTTTTTTCTTTTAGAATCTAACCATATAGATGTTTAAAGAGCTTGCTTATTAGATTCCTTACCAATTTTGAGGGTGAAATTGCATAATAGTTGTGAAATTATACCAAGAAAAATGTACGTATCCTATTTTTAGTATGCTATCCCTCCCTATAATGTTTGAGAAATTTGCATATAAGAATTTTTTTAGATTGGAGGTGGCATGAATTATTAAAAATTGTGTTAGCACACTAAAATGCACTTCCAAAAACCTTAATTTCAAATGAAGAGCTATCAAACTCATTACACAATCCACCTTACAATTGTTGTAATGCAATTTTTTTATAAGTATAAATCACAAATAACTCCAAATCAACACTTGCATGTTTAAATTCTCAATGGTAAAAATCATGAAAATACTTTACTCTTTCCACTGGGACCATTTTCAAAGAAAATGGATAGGTACAATTTATTAGATCTCAAATCAAGTGAAATTGACAAACTTTGCTCAAAGTTGGGAAATGAAGTAAAGTTTGCAAGCTTTATTATGCCACTTGTGGTTATACATGCCTTTGAAGACCTCTCAAATATCAAATATTCATCATTTTCAGTGACAAATGCAAAATTTTAATAGTTAACATTGACAATTGTCTATAA
This sequence comes from Straminergon stramineum, assembly GCA_963920665.1. NCBI lineage: Eukaryota > Viridiplantae > Streptophyta > Bryopsida > Hypnales > Calliergonaceae > Straminergon > Straminergon stramineum. Next base: position 6,894,627 of record OY987270.1, on the reverse strand, counting down.
AAAAATTTTAAATGATCAAAAGAATTTAACTATCCACACTAAAATGAGCCTGAAATTTTAGATTGACTATATATAGTTGCTTCGTTGATTAGGCAATGAGGGGTTAAAAAAATGGCATACATTTGCAACATGCAGAAATGGTGCACTTCCACATATATGTTGCTTTCATGACAACACAAGACATGGAGTACTTGCCCAAATGGTTTTCCAATTTTTGACGAGTGCAAATCCGACACTCATGCATATGATTATGGCTATAATCCAATTAAAATTTGTGTGTGGTAATTGTAGAAATTGTTTGTATGATCTTTACATTGAAAAGGGCATACTCTTGGTTAGCTCGAGGAGAATGATTTGTATTTCTATATTTCATGTGTTGTTTGGGTGATGGAATTGTGACCTCACAACACTTGAATCAATATTAATTCTCTAGGTGTGACATACGTTCCCTATTGAACACCAAATCAATGACTAGCTTTTGGGATGGCAGAGGTTTTCAGGTTACTGATAGCATCTTCTGTACACCGGTAAAATAGCCTTGCCAACTAATTTTTGAGCGGCCAAGTGAAATCCAATCCCCAACAACACTATAGTTGGAGATGTAGAGGATCGGGGCCTCTAGAATCGTCCTCACCCCTAGTAAAATTTCCATTTGTAGAGGGGACCTTCACGGAGCCTTGTTGTCATTGGATTCCGTGTTTTGACAAGTCAAAGGCCATTGTGGTGATGACAACGGCAATTTGGAAGCCGTAGTTACATTTGTGGGTTGCACTACTAGAAAATTCAATGTCTAAATCAATAGAGAAGCGTTGATATCTTATGTTGTTTCGGATGTGTTGTTTTGGACAATAATCAACAGACATTTGTTGATTTTTTCTGTTGATTTGGGCAAATAAAAAATGAAAAAAAAATACAAAAAAACTTTTTATTTCGCTTCCTAAAATTATTGGGCATTAAAATTTCTTTTCTTATCTACCCAAAGGCTTTGGGTAGCCAAGCTACACACCCACAGTTGCTACTTGAATTTGAACTCAGAACCTCACACTTGAAAACACAACATTCTAACCAACTTGCCACCATTAGGGTTCAATGAACAAAGTAATATTTTTTTCTTAAATATACACTTACAATTCGGTGTTTTGGAATTCAGCAGACTTTGAAGACCATTTTGGCATAGTAAAATAACGTTTTTCAAAAATATTTGGACTAAAAAAAGTTGAGAAATAAAGCTAAATTTCATCTCCAAAAATCCGTTTCTGATTTTGAGCCTCCATTCAAAAATTATAGACAAAATTCAGAGAAGATGTTTGAAAATATCAAACAAAATATTCCTTGCTACCCCACTTTAAATTTTGTCTATAACTTTTGAATGGAGACTCAAAATCTTAAACGGATTTTTGGAGATGAAATTTAGCTTGGTTTTACAACTTATTTTAGTTCAAAGTTTAAAAAAAAAAGTTATTTTACTATGCCCAAATGGCCGCCAAAGTCTTCTGAGTTTTTTAAAAAAGAATTGTGAATGATTAAGTTAAAAAAATTCATAGTACATAAAACTTCAACCATGGTGCTTTAAATGTTACCCAAATGAGGGTGTTTTAAACATTTTAAGTGTTTTGAAAGTCACAATTGTGTGTTTTAATGCCTTTCAACTTAAGGGATTATGTTCACAATTTTGTTGAGAGTTTATATAAAGAATTTCAAACCAATTGAATCTATTTGTCATGGGTGCCCGAAATTCCCAAAACTAAAAAAAATCACCTTTTGAGAAAAAACTTGTTAATTGCAACTTGGATTGATCAAAAAAATTCTAGATATTAACCTCGTAGTGAAACACAAATTTTATTAAAAATTTCACATCTTGTACAAGAATTGTATTCAACAGATATTGTATCAAGAAGGGCCTACTCAAAAGTAGAAAATGGTTTGAAATCATAACTCACGGTTTTGAAGGTTAATTAATTATTTGGCATCAATGTGCCAACCTTGCCCTATTGCTAGGGTATAAGAACATTCCAAAATCTTATAAATGTACGAAGTAGAGTCGATAAATTGCAGAAAACTCCAAAGATTCTAATAGTTTTTAACAATTTCCAACAATTTCCAACAAGATTCCAAAAGATTCTAGATTCTTTAATATTTTTCTGATTTGGCCATCGTACTATTCGAATAAAAAAAAAGTAGGTAGTAATTTTTTGGTTTTTACAAAAAGTTCAAAAATCAGTGAAATCAGTCACTACAATGCCCCAAACAATAGAAATCAATTGATTTTCTGTTGATTTGGTCACAATTTTCTAGTAGTGTTTGTGTGAACCACCCTTCTCAATTATCTTCTCAAGGTCTATGAGTTTTTTCCCGAGGGTACATGTAAAAAAAGAAAAAAACTATTTTGTGCTTGATTAATCTATTTTTTAAACTACTCCACTCTAATTTGGGACCTCTAATTGCCTATATGAATTCAAAAATTCCTATATTTTATGATGCATGGCAAATGAGTAGCTCATGTGTTTTTCCTAAGGATACAACCAAGGATGAGTATTTCCTTGTGAATGAAGATGTAAGTGCTGTGAAGTAGACAATTTTGTGAATAAAGAGGTAAATGATGTAGAAGACTTAGTACATTTTTACTAATGTGACTAATGCCCTACAAGCTCATTAGTCACATTAGTCGCAATATATGAAATCTTCTATAATTCTTAAACGAAGGAGGATTAAATGTTTTTTAATATATATATATATATATATATAATACAATATAAGCATGGTTGTTCGGTCGAACAACTCGACAACACGACGAACACGACATCCAACATGTCTAGTAGACCCCCTTGTCCGTCTAATAAAGTCAACTTTAAGGTTGACTTTCAAATAAAACACTTTCTATTTTCAATCTTGACATATTTGAGTTTCATTTTATTGAAGTGTCTCAATTTAATAATCACTTATTACATTCTTAATTATGGATCATAAATAAAATGAGATTTCAAATTATCTCTGCTGTTAGGATAAGGCTTTATTCGTCAAAATTGTCATGTATACACGACACTCGTCTTGTACGACACACAACATCAGACGAACAACTCGACACCAAACCCCAAAATGTGTTCGACAGAACAACCCTGAATATAAGACACTTGGTTGCAAATTTTTAGGAACATTAGACACTTTTAGAACTTTTTGATTGTTTTAAGTCTCAACCCAAAAAATAAATAAAATTGGAGTTGTTGAACCCAATTTCATATGCTTGTTTAGGATTTTTTGAATACAAAATGAACATATTTTAGGAGATTTGCTCAATTGTGACTAATGTGACTAATGCCCCCAAGGGACATTAGTCACATTAGTCACAATTGAGCAAATTTGCCACAAATTTTGTGTAGGTAGGTGAAATTTTCTGAAATTTTTTATATATGTTCTACATTATGTAAGACACCTCCTTGCAAATTTGTGGAAGCATTGGACACTTTAGGAATTTTTTAGAATTTTTTGATCATTTTAACTCCCAACCCCAAAATAAATAAAATTGGCATTGGCATGTCCAATTCCTACACACAACCTAAATTAGAATCCATCCCTCTCTTTGTCATTATGTATTCTTGCAAAAGGCTTGTCATAATCCATCAACTAACTCAATTGGTGTATGTGCTAATTTGTCAATACCACAAGATACATACCACACACTTTGCATGCTTGACAAATTCAAGCTATATTTTGCACAAAATTTGAATATATGGCCAAAAAGGAATTCTAGAATAAGCATTGTAGTGCCAATTTTCTTCCTAAAAACTGTACAATGTTCATCCTTATATTGCACAACTATTCCTAATTCATACAAATGTCTAATACGGTTGTCTTCCTTGTCATATTGGAGTTTCCACAAATTTTAAGGACTCCTTCAATAACCCTTAACCCCTAAAGTTCATTGGCTATGTTTTCATTAAAAAAGCTCCAAAATTGCCATTTCTAGTACAAGTACCAAATTTTGGAAAACAAACATTTTTAGACACATGTAACCATAGGATCTTGTAGTACGTTGGTTTGAAAAGATGTGGAAAAAAATTCAAAAATTTCCATTGCGTGGATTGCAAGATATGAACTTTTGAATTTACATAAATCTTTTTTTGGCCCTACAAAAAATCAAACAGTTGCACTTCACAAGGTCACATTTGTATAAAAAAAATGTCCACAATGTTGTTGCTTCTTTGGATTCATTCTTCTAGGCTAGTTGGCTACATGCTTGAAAATTTTAGATCATTTGGAATTTTACAACATATAGGAAAAAAATAGTGAGTAGAAAGAAGTAGAGAATGATTCAAAGTATAAAACCGTAAAGAATTTAGTTATGAAATTGAAAGATGCCAATCTCCATGGTTGCAATGTTTCAATAAACAATCTATATCCTATGATTTTATTTTTTTCAAAATATATTAAAAATTGAGTAAAATAAAGGACTTCAAAGATTATTGCAAAGTAGAAAATTCATAACTGCCTACAAATAAAAACTCCTCATAACTATTGACTCCTTAACCCCTAAAGGACCGGCCTTGTGTTTTTGGCAACATAACTTTTTTGGGCAGGTACATGTGAGCGGAGATTTGACTCATTTAGGCTGAAATTTTTTGACAAGGTGTGGACGAGGAATATCTTTGATGCATGCTAAATTTCATTTCATTTGAGTAAACAAGTAAAAAGTTATCATGCAAAATGTTGTTTGTTTCTCAACTCGGGCAGCTCGGGCAGATCTGAAAAAATCACTTTTTTCAAAAATAAAAATTTGAAATTGGTTTTTTACATTTAAATATATGGGGAAAGCTTTGAATCAGTCCATTTTGATCAATGTGATGAAAGTTATGAGGAATTTCAGTTTGCGGGCAGTTAAGGAATCTATAGTCTAAAATAAACTTTGAAGTCCTTTATTTAACTCAATTTTTCATATTTTTTGAAAAAAATAAAATCATAGGATGTAGATTGTTTATTACAACATTACAACCATGGGGATTCTCATTTTTCAATTCCATAATTAAATTTTTGACAATTTAGTATTTTGAATTATTCTCTACTTCTTTCTACATTCTATTTTTTTCCTATATGTTGTACAATTCCAAATGATTCGAAAATTTTCAAGAACATAGACAACTTTCCTTGAAAAATGAATCCAAAGATGCACCACCATTTTGGACATTTTTTCATACAAATGCGACCTTCTGAAGTGCTGCTGCCCGGTTTTTTGCAGGGCGAAAAAACTGATTTTTGTCAATTCAAATGTTAATATCTTCCAATCCACATGGTGGAAATTTTTGAAATTTTTGACACATCCTTCTAAAACAACTTACTATAAGATCCTACGGTTACATGTGTTCAAAAATGTTTTTTTTCTTAAATTTGGCACTTGTGCTAAAAATGGTAGTTTTGGAACGTTTTTGGTGAAAACATAGTCAAGGAACTTTAGGGGTTAATCAAAATGGAATGATTCTAAGCTTTCCGCAAATACATAAATCTAGAAAACTAATTTCAATTTTCTTTTTATGAAAAAAGTGATTTTTTCTAATTTGCCCAAACTGCCCACTTACAAAAAAAAAGTAATATATTAGGCCATAATTTTTTACTCATACTTCCAAATGTCCTAAAATTTAGTGCATATGAAAGATATTCTTCATCCACACCTTCTACTAAGTTTGGTCCCAGAACATGGAAATCTCCAGTCACACGTACTTGCCCCAAATTGCTATGTGGCCAAATTTAGCAAGTTGGTCCTTTAGGGGTTAAAGAATGGGTTGGTGATTGTAGAAATCATTCATCTTGCTACAATGTGAATCATTGGCTTAAAAAATGCAAAACCACTCACTGGAAGTCAAACTATTATACAAAACATCCCCTTTTCACACAAAATTTGGAGTATGAATAGTTACACTTCTGTCCTACATAGAAGGATTCTTTGTCATTAAGTGGACAAAAATTGGTTGCAGTGTCCTTTAAGGGTTGAGCTTGTAATGTAGACTCAAGGATTTTCAATAAGTTTTCTTCTTTCTTGAAATTTGGTTGAAAGATGAGCCATGCCATCATACTATAATCCAATTTTTTATTTTTAAAATTTTCTATGAGGGCATGAATCTCACAAAATGGTTGAAAACAAATCACTATGAGTCCCCTGTCTTTTGAGTGGATAGTCACTCACAAGGGACAATTCAATTAGTGAATTGTTTATTTGTATTACACCCCAACCCTAAAAGTGATTTATTTATTCATATTCTTGGCTAAGAAGTCCCTCCCTCCCTCCCACACAAATACTTGTAATTTTTGGAAGTAGTCTAGCTACCAATCAATATGGGATATATTAATGTATTTTGTATCTATATTCTATATGGATACATACATATTCCATTTGTATAATTGTATCTCATATCTCACTTTGTATTTGTATCCATCTTCTATATACGTATATAGATCCTAGGGTATCCATATTCCATAATATCCATATCTGTATTATATTATTTTTCAAGATCAACGGCGTTGGAGGAGGGAGGAAAATTCTTGTTTACAAGATCAACGGCTCTTGATTTTTAGAAAGAGAGTGGGGTGCATTAATTGTAACCTCGGGGGCGGATGCATCATCATAGGAGATAGTGGGGTGTACTTTGACAATGTCAAACCATTCTGGGTCTATAGTCTTGATTAGGATTTCAACCATAAAAATGGTTCTTTTGAAATTGAGACCAACTAATAAAATGAATTCTATTAAGTGTAGTTTCTACTCCCATATATGATTTGAAGAATTCCCAAAAGTGAATAGTTTATTACAATTTAAAAATTGAACGAATAATCATGGCTTACCAATTTTATAATCATAAAATGATCTTGAATTATAGTTCACACCATCATGTTCTAAACTATAATATTCACCTTTGGTGAAATTTTCAGATTTTTTGATGGGATTGTGTATTTGATAAGAATTTTCTTCATTTTTCCTTCAAAAATTCATAGAAAGTTCAAATTATCACAAAAAAAATCTAAAATCTTGATAACTTATGAGAGGCAAGTGATCTCATATTTGAAAAATGAATTCAAATAATCAACCACAAAATGGGAGCTTTGTAACATTCAATAGCCTTCATGTCCACTTCCTTTCCTACAAGCACCTTGGTAATCGCATTAGGTCACCACTTGTCCATTTAGCTACTAATAGATGTAGAATATTCCACACCATCTACTATATAGTCAAGACAATGCCAATGCATACTATGGAATGTTATGATGTAAAGAAATGAAATCAAAAGCTTAATTTTGGGATCATACACCCATCCTTTAGGGGTTAAATACTTGAAGATTTAAAATTTTGAGTGAAGGTTCTCAAATTCAAAGTTATTTCTTAAGCTCCTAAATTATTCTCGCATGAGGATAATATATATTCCACCTTTCATTCACCCCTTGTGTAATAAAAGCACAAGCACATAAAAACAAACCATTATGTAACAATTAGAATTGCAGTGATCATACAATACTAACTCTCCTTAACACTTCAGAATGTAATATGAAGGGAAACAATAAACAATTCAATGAGTACAAGAATTATTCCTTGGATAAATAAATACCACAAGCAAAGTCCTCAAATGAACAGCGAAGGGTGACCCCATTTTAGCTGTCAGTGCACGTGAGAGTGCTCCATTTCATGTCGTCACATAAATCCATGAAACTGGTGTGCCTAGCTCAGTCACCAATATAAACTGCATTAGGTCGACTACTGGTATTGATGGACACACAAAAACTTAGCCCAATCATATGGACAAAGCGTATCTACACTTCCATCGGATGCTCATTGATTTTTGGTCAATGTCACCACCAATGCTACAGTTGTAGATCGTCCTCTCGCTTCTGCAAAAGCTGCAGAAGTGCTCTGGCTGACCGCTTCGGGGAGGATGAACCTAGAGGATGCTGGGCGAAATGGGTCAAAGGCTCAACGACATTAGATTCTCTGGCTTCCGTGATGAACTGAGGATCATGCAAGCACAGCCTGCGCAAGATTAGAGCTGCTCTATCCTTGTTCCACCCTGATTCCGACGCAATGAATTTTACCAATACCGGTACTGGTCCGCTTGCAGCAATGGCAATGAGACTCTCGCGGACCTTTGTCAATTTGGCCAGGATCACCAAGGCATCATCCAGCATGGTACAAGACTGTTTTGCAATCAAATTCATGAGAGGGGGGATGATGCCAGCCTGGACTGCACTTGCATAGTCCTCCTGAGAGTGACATGTCCTGAAGAGCATGATTGCGGCACACTCTTTTCCTTCGGCAGACCCGTCCTCTAGCAACGTCTCTAGAGCAGGCACAGCACCAGAGTTTCTAATCTTCATTCTGACCTTGCCTCCCAAATCAGAAGAGAGTTTCACGAGTGCTTGTGCAGCATTCTCTCTAGCCTTCATGCAACCGACCTTCAAGACCTCAACAATGGGTCCAACTGCACCTGAACACACCACTCTAATGCTTGAGAATATGGAATGAAAGACACATTGCATTACAAAGAAGGCCTCACAATCATCAAAATATTTTACAGATGTATATCATGAGAAAATCTTCAAGACTTACTGCCAAGATAGATCTCTTTGCTTAAAGAGTTGACAGAGCTAGTGTCCGGCCTTAGAGAGAGCTCTTTCAAGCTATCTATTTGAATTATTAGTTCCCTGTCAACAATTGACAAAGCTTGAAGTGCAGTAATTGCACGCTCCCGAGCCTTGAGATTTTCTGAATAATACAATGCAACTAGGAGTAGCATAGCTCCTTGCTCTTTGATGTAGGTCCGGTGATCCAAGCTCTTATTTACCATTAGATGGATGCCATCGGCATCAATCTGTTGTACCTGCGCTATTGGACTAGATAATTTTGCAACCAGCTCATCAATAGTCACTATATCTTCTAATGGACATTGGTAGATCTTGGCCTTCCAATCTGCAAGAAAGTTGCATTAAACATAAGTATGTGTTTTCATAGTTAAAAGCAATAGACAAATAGTAAATTCCAAGCTCTCAAAAAAATACTTACATATTTGCAAGTTTGAATATTTCAAATTCCTCAATTCTTCACAAATATTGCCAAAACTTGGTCGTGTGCTAGCCTCAGCACTCCAACAAGCCTCAATCAAAGTCTTCAACCTATATGGACATTCTCTTGGTAATGAAGGGCGTTCACCACTCAATACTGCCTTCTTTACTTCACTACACCTCAAGCTCAAGAATGGTTCTTCTCCAGTCAAAATTTCATAGCACACCATCCCAAAACTATAAATGTCAATTTTGAATGGATAATTGAGCACTGCTTCTCTTTCTTCATCAACATCATCACTTTGTACATTACCATCTTTCATCACCTCTGGAGCCATCCATCTCCTGGTACCGACATTCATAGTCATGTTAGAGTATGTTGCATTGTGATCCTTTATTTTTGACAACCCAAAATCAGCCACCTTCACATGCAAATACTTCACATTTTCTTTTGCCACCTTGCCAAACCTAAACAAGATGTTGTGAGACTTCAAATCTCTATGTACAATTTTCCTCTCGTGGAGGTAAAGCATTCCTTCTCCAATTTGGAGAATCAAGTCCAAAGCTTCTGGAATGGTGAATGGAGACCCTTGGTTTCCATTTTCCACCATCCTTTGCTCCATCAAAGAGAACAAATCTCCATCCATCAACTCCATCACAAGGTGACATTTCTTCCCATCCATTGATGATCCAATTAAGGAAACAATATTTGGGTGGTTTAGACCATCTAAGATTGACACCTCTCGAAAAAAATCATCACCAGGTGGTCCTGAAAGGGTCTTCTTGGCTACTTCAATTCCAAACCAGTTTGCCTTGTACACAACTGCAAAGGCACCTTTTCCCAATTTTTGATGTGAACTCGTAATCATGAGAGGAGAAACTCTTTCCTCAAATCTTCGTGACTTCATGTCTGGAGACAATGTCGTAGATTCCAATCTTCCAAGTAGAAATGTGGCCAATTGCCGTTCTACACTACTAGATGCTTTGGACTCAATGACATTTTTCAAATCCATTTTGAGCTTCATCCCATCAAGATCAACCTTCTCTGTAACAATTTGAACTTCAACTTTGCGATTTCTTATCGCATCAAAACATGTAAAGGTTGTTCTCCTTTGTGATTGCCTTGGAAAAAAGATGTTTGTGCAAAATTCCAAATTCAAACCAATTGTTGCAACTTGCTCCAATGTATTTGTTAACATGATGGCGGATTGAATCCAAGCTTCTTTGCAACAATTTTGGATGAAGCCCTCAACCTCCACTCCCATAGCATGAAGCAACTTGAAAATCTCTAGAAGCTCCTCCATTTCTTTAGGGTGAGCTAGTGAAAGGAACTCTTTGTTGACATCTTTTATGATGGAGCTTGCACTTTGAATAGCTAGTTGCAATTTGATAACAAGATATTTGCATTGCTCTTGGTTGAACTTTAGCAAAGGAGAACCACGAGTTGGACACAACCTATTCACTTGTTCCATACATCTTGTTGCGAGCTTTAAGTATAGATCTGGGGTCTCTGTTGGTGGGGATACCCAATCCAAAACCACATGCATGTCAAAGCAACAAGCCAACATCAATTGCAAAGATTATGTTTTGTTGACAACCCAAATGAACCTCAAATGTAGAACAAGATTGAAACTTTGCAAAACAAGTGGAAGGAGGATTACCAACTTCAATAGAATTTCCCTTGGACAACCTTGACCAGGGTTTCATCCAAATACGAGGATCCATGATTTATAAAAGTGCCAACAAAGCACCCAATATTCAAAGGCTCCTTGCACCCAAGAAGTGTCCACTCATTTTCTGACAATGACAAGCAAAACAATTTATAAGATTTAGATTAAAAAAGGATTGGAATGCATCACCAACAACCAAAGTACCAAGTACATTCAATGTCATATGGCAAATTTGTGCTTCTCTATCAATCTTTAAACCTTACAACTTGCATCAATCCTCATTCTTATGCCCACTACCACCAAAACATAGGATTTGCTACACCTTACATGAGAAATCATTCAATCCATCAGTTTGATAATTCATTATATTCTTCTCAACATAGGTGGTGCTCAACTGATACATGATCTTGATATCCATTTTTAGTACTCAACACACACAAATCTGGAAAAAAACTTGGAAGTGAACTTCTTTTCATTTAGAGGTCAAGGCTCTCTACTTCCACTTACTCGACCTTCACTTATATTTGCAAAGAAATACAAGTTAGTCCTTTATCTAAATTCCAATTAGTAGTAGCTTCCTTGTAATAAGTGGCAATTACACAGGCTCATACTTTAGTGTACAATCAATCAATTTCTTCAAGAGTCAATGGAAAAAGAACTAAGTAATCAAATTTCATCCCCCAAACTACACAAATCCAACTCCAAATACAATTAATGGGGCATGGAATCATTCCATTCCTTGTACCAATCACTTCTTATTGGCTATACAATCATGTCATAAAGGTCAAACCAAATAGCCTTCCAACCACCAAACTAGTAGACAATGAAGATGTAAAATTTCCTCTTAACAAATTGGGGACATGATTACACAAGTTATGTGAATTGCACTACCTTTATGTGCTCCAAAGTCCATATTCATGATGATGAACACAAGGTTCAAGACAATGTTTGCTCCAAATAACTTCTCATTCATTCTATGTTCAAATCTCAGCTTAAAAGACAATCTTCCTTTAAGACCAATGTGATGAAATTGAGATAAATAATATAAATATACATAGATACACATAAAATATTAAAAAGAAGATTTAGGTATTAATTCCTAAAGGACAATTGAATGTTAGGGTAGGTTCCTACGAAGTCAACTTTGAATGAATGTTTCTAAATTTTTTGACACAAAGTGCGTGCACTAACTGTCTTTTATGGGTTAACAGGTTAAGATGATCTCTTCGCTAATTATCTTACGGCAGTTCATGGTACACCAGCTTGGAATGAAACATCAGTGGGGTTGCAGAATATTCTGCATAAGAACAAGTCAGAAGCGGGCACGTCTTTGTTACAAGGTCTCACCTGAAACTAAACGCCAGAAGGGATCTGTGTGGCTACGCCTTCAGAGGCCCTGCATCGCGAGCTCATCCGCACCAAAGCCAACTTCCCAAGTCCAGATTGGCCATTCATACTCCACTCCCAGTATGCCCAAGAAACAGGACAAATTGTCGGTAAACAAACCCGGAATTCTCGAGTGCAGGAGCCCAGTCTCCTGCTTTGTTTGCATAAGAGTGGCCTGTAACAATAAGATTGGGCGTCTCCAAATCATGGGCGCAGGAGCCTGGCCTCTTGACGAGAATCTCACAAATGAATAGCAGGCTATGACAAATGATCAAGGGGGGGGGTAGTAGTCGTCTTCAATAACACAAGAAGTCAACGCCAACACTCGTTTGTACAAGGTCTCACCAGAAACACCAGCAGAGTTTCGTGCAGCTAACCCTTTAAAAGTCTTCCACAGCAAAGCCACCTCCACACGTCCAGATTTTCCATTCTTACTGCACTCCCAGTCTGCCGAAGAAACGGGAAGAATAGTCGGTAAACAAACCCGGGATTCACGGGCTGGTTTCCCGGACCTGTTGCTTTCTTCACATAAGTGTGACGGACTTCATAAAACAAAAGGAAAAATAGGCTATAACAACAAGAATGAGTGAAGAGCAGTAGTAGCAGTATTCTATAACCGAAGAAGTCAAAGACGGTACTCGTTTATTACAAGAGCTCACCTGAAAACAGCGATAGGGTTGGAAGTGGCTAGCCTTGCAGACGCCCTAACTAGCAAGGTCGTCCACCCCAAAGCCAAATCTCTCCAAGCCAAGATTCACCATTTTTGCTCATCGCCCATTCTGCCGAAGAAACAGGAAAAAAATTCGGTCACGAAATCTGAATGCCATGGCCCCTCACCCTCTCCGCATCCAGTGTGACTTGAATAAACACAAAACGAAACATCAATTACAGCACAAGAGCAAAGGAAGAGTAGTGGAAGAAATCTGCACCAAACCAAGTCAAAGTCGACATTCGTTTATTATTCCAAGGACTCACCTGAAGCGCCAGGAGGGTTCGTGTGGCAAGCCCTTCAGAGGCTCTGCATTGCAAATCGATCCACACCTAAGCAGCCCCCACCCCCAAGTCGGTAAACCAACCCTGGCCCTCCGTCATGAGGTGATGGTTCCTCACTCTCTTCGCACCAACTGCAGTGAAAACTCAACACAAAACACAAAATCGCATGATGAATGGCAGAGTGATGAGGAGTACGTTGTAGTGCGATAAGCTTCGCCAAAGTTGAGAACCAAAACAGAGAAAGCCAAAGTCTCGACCTGGTCACGGCACCTTCGTCTCGCAAATGAGTGTGCAGACTAGACAGAGAGGCAGGATTATTCGTCGGAGAAGGTGCAAGGATGGAAAATATCCATTAATGAAACAAGTCAGAAGCGGACATGTCTTTGTTGCAGGATCTCACCTGCAATTAAACGCCAGTAGGGTTCGGTGTGGCTAAGCCTTCAGTCAAATTCCAGTCAATTGCTGCTTGATTGCAATAAGTGGCACCTGCGGGTGCTCATAACTTACTGTACAATCGTTCAATTTCCTCAAAATTCAGTAGATCTAAGCCAGCGATCAAATTCATCTCCAGCAGCCCCAGATGTACAGCTCCAGCTCCAAGTAAGAGCAACCGGCCTCTCAATTCCTCGTATGAATTTCTTCGTGCTGGCTTTAGAGTCACGTCACAAAGGTCAATCGAGTTTGCCTTACTATCAATTACAGTCTTGCCAGGGTCACACAGGATACTGCACCAAACAGGCAAGCAGCGAAGAGGGACAAAGTATTCTTGCAAACTGTGGAACAACGTTACATGTTTCAAGTTCACTGCCTAAATATTATCCTTCCACTATTTTGTTAACGCCAGTCCCAAGGCGAGATTAACTATACTCCCTCCATGCTCAGTCTGCCGAAGAAACAGGATAAAATTGTCAGTAACTAAACCCTCGATTCACGACCGCAGGAGCCAGACCTCTAGACGGAAATCACAGAGAAATGAAAAACAGGTTATACCAAATGGTGGAGTGAAGAGTAGTAGTATTCAATAACACACGAAAACGCCGACACTCGATTGTTACAAGTTCTTACCCTAAACTTCGTGCGGTTAACCTTTTAAAGGCACTCCATAGCAAGCTCTTCCACACCAAAGCCAAGTCTCCCCAGGCCGAGATTGACCATTCTTGATCCGCTCCCAGTCTGCCGAAGAAACAGAACAAATTGTCGGTAAACAACCCGGAATTCATGGCCGCAGGAAATGGGCCTCATGCATTGATCGCATAAGTTTGACGGAAATCACAAAATGGAGAGAACAAATGGCTACAACAGTAAGATCGAGTAAAGAGTAGTAGTATTCTAGAACGAAACAAGTCAACACACTGCTTTGATACAAGGTCTCACTTGAAAACATCAATAGAGTTCGTGTGGTTAAAACTTTCAAGGACCTACATAACAAGCTCCTCCACACCAAAGCTGAATCTCCCCAGGTCGAGATCGACCATTCTGGCTCACCTCCCACACTGCCGAAGAAACATGACAAATTGTCGGTAACCAAACCCTGGATGAGGGCACTGAGGCCATGGCCTCTCACACTCTCCGCATCCAGAGTGATCGAAGTTAAACACGAAAAGAAATATCAATTACGACACAAGACCGAAGGCAGGGTAGTAGCAGAATTCTGCACCAAACGAAGTCAAAGTTGGCATTCGTTTCTTATACTGCACCAAACCAAGTCAAAGTCGAAACTCACCTGAAGCTCGAGGAGGGGTTCCATGTGGCAAGCCTATCCAGAGATTCAGCAGTCTAGCTCCGCTCGCAGTCTGTCGACGAAACAATACGTAGTGTCAGTACAAGAATCCTGGCCCTCCTGCCTCACTCTCTTCGCATCAATTGCGCCGGAATGCAAAATACAAATTCAGAAGCAGGCTATGGTGATGACCGAGAGAGGAGCAGTAGTGCTGGGACTCACAAAAGTCAAGCCAGTGCTGAGAAACAAAACGGAGGAATGCAAAACAGACACGCAGAATGCTTGATCTTGCAGACAGTGTGGTGAAGAAGGCAAGGCCGGCCCAAAGACTAGTCGGAGAAATGTGAAGTACCGGTAACCGCAACCTGGGGTGGCCTTAACCGCGGAAGGACGGAGCCCATTGACCATGGAGGTATTCCTCAAAATTCTTTACCTGTATGATCCATTTTGCTACAATACTACATATGAGTGGAATTCTGAATGTTTTTTCAAGAGGTGGGATATCACACGCCTTGGATACGAAATAAAATTCTCAGAGTTATTTGTGAAGATTTGAAATGATCGTAAATTTTTTAAGAAGATGTGATGAAAATCTATTTTAGAAGACAAAATATCTCCCCAATGAATCAAACAATTGCACCATATGCATTTATTACACCGGTAGTGTAAACTAATTTATGTGTTATCCTATACTTAGAAATGCAGTTATAGACTCTCAACTTTGAACTATACTCCCTAAAGTTCCATGACTAAGTTGTCACCAATGATGCTCCAAAACTGCCATTTTTAGTACAAGTACCAAATTTTTGAGAAAAAATCATTTTTTGACACATGTGACCATATGATCTTGTAGTGTGATGACTTGAGAACATGTGGTAAAAATTTCAGAAATTTTCACACTATGGATTGCAAGTTATAAGCATTCATATTCACTGAAATCATTTTCTTGCCCTATGAAAAACAAGGCAACTGCACTTCACAAGCTCACTTTTCTATGAAAAAATGTTCAAAATGGTATTGCTTCTTTGGATTTTTTCCCTAGGAAAAAAATAGTAAGTGGATAGAAATAGAAAATGATTCAAAATACTAAATTGTTAAGAATTTAATTATGGAATTGAAAAATCCCAATCCCAATGGTGGAAATGTTGTATTAAAAAATCTAAATCCTATTCTTTTATTTTATCCAAAAATATTGAAAATCAAATAAGATAAAGGACTTTAAAGTTTATTTAGGGTAGAGAATCCATAATTGCCCGCAAACAAAAAATCCTCATAACTTTTGACTCATTGATCAAAATGGAATGATTCAAAGCTTTCCACGTATATATAACTCTAGAAAATCAATTTCAAGTTTTTGTTTCTTCAAAAATGATTTTTTCTAATCTGCTTGGACTGCCCATTTACGAAAAAAGGTATCATACTAGGCCATAACTTTTGACTAATATTTCCAAATGTCATAAAATTTAGTGCATATGAAAGATATTCCTCGTCCCCACCTTCTCTTAAAATTTGGGCCAAAAATATGGATATCTCCAATCACACGTATCTACCCAAAATTGTTTGTAGCCAAAAAAATGCATGTTGATCCTTTAGGGGATAATGACATACTTTATTTTTGGAATTATGCAAAGTTTTCAAGTAAAGTAGAAATTAGACTTGGGAAACACCCTTTTGTTGGTTTTAATGGGATGAAACACGAGCCATTATGACTATTAAGATCAAGGATTTAGAAAAAATAGTAAAAAATACTAAATACACTACACCAATATGTCATGCTAAAAATATTTATAATGCTTGTGTAAGTAGAATCATAAAATAACCAAATGAATATGGCCTATACTTTATTCAAGGACATAGATCTATTGATTCCAACATGATTGTATACAAAAGATTGTATGAACATATCCATTCATCAATGTGGGAAAAGAATAGTTTGATCATTTTCTAAGACATTTTTAGGCTTTTTAGACCTTAGTTATAGGTTTAAGTTTATGGGTGAAATCATAACAAAGTACTATTATAGTCTTATAGGGCATCAAAAGTTGTTGAGTAGATTATTTGTAATCTAATCAAATATAATTTTATAATAATAATAATAATAATTATTATTATTATTATATAGAATATTCTAGACTTTTTTGCTAAATTATAAATAGAAATTATAAATAGAAATTATAAATACAAAAAATATTTTCATTGAGAATATATTGAAAATATTGAGAATGTATTAGTTGAAAGTTGGTATTTGTGTACTTTTTTAAAAATTGATCCGGGCACCTGATCGGAAAAAAAATGATATTCCCACTTAGGGGGTACATGTTTACACCTTGTGTCAAAATTTTGTGAACATCCGACCAAATTTGACTTTACAATAACCTACCCAGATTTTGATTGTCCGTTCAATGGACAATTGTCCTTTAGGGGTTAATATCATATTCTTCTTAATTTTTATGTTGATAGTGATGGATTTTTTACAGAAAATGTACTAAACAAGGTAGAAATAATAATTGGGTGAGTATTTGATGATTATTGTCAAATTTTCATTTGATGAAATTACTAAAGTGTTAAAATATCTTTAAATAATAACACACTTTTTGAATATCTTGAAAGTTACCAATGCAATGAGTTTGACCGAAGCCCATTGACTTTTTGGCAAATATCTATAAAATTGCAAGAGGGACTCCAATTATATGGCTATTATTCAATTTTTATTCATTAAAAAAAATTAATTGTACGATTGCGGGTTTAGTATAAGGGTCATGAATTAAAAATCTAGAATCTATGCATGAGAACAAATTGTGCAAGTGGAGCAAAGAAGATTTTTTTGGAAAATTGCCTCGCTTTTTCAAGCTTTGAAGTCCCATAAGATAGGAAGACTTTGGAATTTGAAATTAGAATAGAGCCTCAAACTTAAAAAGAAGTCTGCAAATTTTTAAAGCAAAAATATGTTGAATTCTCATTGGGCTCCAAATCAATGAGTAGCCTTTGAAACAGAATGGGTTTTCAAGTCACTGAATGTACATAGTTTACAAGCATGGCTAGTCCCTTGTCCACTTCCTACTTGTACAGACCAATGGACTAGGTAACCTTCAAGCCACGAGGAGGCAATGAGTGGATTACAGGACCTAACTAACTCTGCACGGGGATGAAAACTCATGTAATTGTTGCCTACATGGATGAATATCGTGTGATCACGATTGAACTATCCTACTCGTGGATGAAACATTGTTGAGTACACAAATGCACACAACCAGAGTTGTTTATGGAATAGTTCCCATCCTTCAAGGCTTCCTTGAACTAAATAGCAATTAATGTGAGGCTCCAGCTCATAAGCTACAACAATTTGTTGTAGCCACACAACCTAAATTGGAATTCGTCTTTAGAATCCATCCTATCCTTCGTCATTGGGTACTCTTGGAAAAAAATCTATCATAATCCATCAACTAACTTGATTGGTATATATAATAATTTGTTGGTACCACATGATACATATTGCACACTTTACATGCTTGACAAATTTAGACTACTGATTTTGCATAGAATATACATATGCAGTCAAAAAGAAATTCCAATGTATGCATTGTAGTCCCAAATTTATTTGTAAAAATTAGACAATTTGCATCTTTACATGGCATGACTATTCTTAAATCATACATATGTCTAATATGGTTGATTTCTTGGATATATTGGACTTTTTGCAAATTTTGAGAACTCCATTGGTTCTCCATTTTGTTTGGGCCCGGGGAGGACACTCTTCGTATTTTCTGGGTACCACGTGCGGCGCTGGGGTATTTTTAGGGGGGGTATTTATTTATTTTTTTGAATTTTCAGGCCCCTATAATTACTTATAAACCCCCCTAGAGCCCATATTATCATGCCTATCTTTACTTATAATACGTACATAGGCTGAATTTATTGGAGGCTATTTTCTTTATAAAGAACAAAACTAATTTAACAAGTAATGAGAATTAAAGTGACAAGATATGCCCTGTACACCCACAAGATTCAACTTTAAGGCAAAAAATGGATGTGTTTACATTAGAATGCATACTTGAAGACAAATACATGCACAAATGCTAAATAAAAGCAAGACATTACAAATGACAAAGTAATGAAAGAGTTTAATGTACAAAATGTGTTAAAAAACACAAACATTACAAATGAAAAAGTAATGAAAGAGTTTAATGTACTAAAGGTGTTAAAAAACACAAACATTACAAATCATTTACAAGAACTATGGCAACAAGCTGCAGTTCTAAGCCATCCAACACATGTGAAAAAAAATTTAGAGTCTATGACACAAATGTCTACTTGTACATGAGACTCAGTCACCCCAAACCAATTGGAGAAGTGATCAGCTCCTTCACTCCTACAACCATGTTCTGCAAATCCACCAATCATCACATTCCAAGTGATTACACTGCACCCCATAAATCACAAGTCACAAGTCTGATTGACAAAACCAGCAGCCTCTCAGAAAACAGTCATGCATCAAAAAAGATGCCACACTTCCAATACATGTGAACAAGTGCATCCCTCACACACAAATGTGACTGAAGTCCTCCTTTCAGCTCTACTTTCAGCTCTTCAAGGCCCCAAGATGTGCACATGCATTCAAAAAAATTGCATAAGGAATAGCATTTGGTTTAGGGCCAACCGGTTGCACTTGAAGAAGCACTTCGACTGGTTTGTGCCCACAGCCATGTTCAGCGACTCCACCAATCCTCACGGTCCATGCAATTCATGCGATCCTCCACAACTCCTCCTTCACTTGTGCATCATCCACACTGCCACATTTACCACACATGTGAACAAGCGCATTGTGCATCATCCACACTGCCACATTTTCCACACATGTGAACAAGCGCATTGTGCATCATCCACACTGCCACATTTACCAAACATGTGAACAAGCGCATTGTGCATCATCCACACTGCCACATTTACAATGCATGTGAACAAGCGCATTGCCCCCCGTACATCCCATTGTAGCCCACAATATCACCACCACATGAACTTTTCTGCCCCACTGCGAAGGTTTAGGACTCATCTGAAGTATGGGAGGCCGAAGGTGATCCACCGAAAGTCAGCGGGCACTGTGGTCTGCCAGAAACTGCCGCAAGTGCTCGGCATCATTCCGATCCAGACTGTACACCTCATTTTGAGGGTTGTACGCCAAGGTCACGTTACATATAACGCAGTCAATGTCAATCCACTTGCTATCAGTATGGTCATACTTGAATTTGTCCCGTCCAACGTATTTGCGATAATACTGCAGCATAACCTCTATGTGTGGATTCTGATTTGCACATAAACATGTCCAGGCATGTCGCTGAAGGATTCCATCCTCTGCGGAACTCTGATTTGATCATCGTTGTCCCAGAATTCGAATGGCCATTCGAGCGCCGCTTTGTCCTCCAGACGCAGCCTCAAAGACGCGTAGGTTTCATCGGCTGAAACCTTCACCTTGCTGTACAGAGTTGCAACACCGAAGTCTTCCTCCATCGTCCATAGCTTGATACAAGTCGCCATCTCGTTCAACAAGTACCGCTGCAAACAACCCTAAACCCAAACAACCCCTCCACAAGCAAGAGCAAACACCTTCGTCACGCTGCCGTGCCGTGAACACGAGTCCAGAACAAATCGCAGGCATACAGAACCCCCGCCCGAAGATTCCCCAGCACCGTCGTGAACACACTAGCAGAAAACACACCCGCACAAACAAACACACCCGCACAAACGAACACACGAACAACACCCGCACTCCGTGACGCCGCTGACCTGAACACACCACCACAATTGATCGCGCACAAACAAGCAAGCTAAAACAATCCCGAACACCATCCTCCACGCTGGTGAACCTTGCACACCCCAGCAGAACTGATCGCGCACCCCGCAAAAGCAAACCCCGCACCAGACAGAACTGATCGCGCACCCCGCAAGAGCAAACCCCGCACCAGGCAGAACTGATCGCGCACCCCGCAAAAGCAAAACCCCGCACCAGGAATCGGTGATCGCGCACCCCGCAAAAGCAAACCCCGCGCCAGGAATCGGTGATCGCGCACCCCTCAAAAGCAAACCCCGCACCAGGAATCGGGAACACCTTTGTCACGCCGCTGACCCCAAAACAGAATTCCACAACTGATTGCGCACAAACAACTGGTCGCGCACACACAAGCAAGCGCCCCCGCACAAGGAATCGCCGACCCCTTCGTTCACCTCCTCACCCTAAGCCCACCACCAATCTGATCGCGCACCCACAACCAAGCGCATGCCATCCCCAAGAGCAGCCTCCACGGTTCAGCCGAAGAACTGATCGCGCGAATCGGAAACACCATCTCCACGCTGCCGTCCCTCAACAAGCAGCAGAACTCATCGCGCGATTAACCCTAAACCGCACCCAGATTGCAAACAAATTCGTGAACACACGCTGCCGTCCCTCAACAAGCTGCCCCCCTGATCGCGCGATTAACCCTCAACCGCACCCAGATTGCAAACAAATTCGTGAACACACGCTGCCGTCACTCAAGAAGCTGGAGAACTCATCGCGTGATTAACCCTCAACCGCACCCAGATTTGCAAACAAATTCGTGAACACACGCTGCCGCGCCTCCCTCCCAACCTCGAAATTATCGTTCGCGCCTAAACCCTAGCAGTAGTCGTTAAACTTAACAGACAGAACAGATGGAAACTACCCCATTCATCGACTGAGTACAAGATATGTTGTAGTTATACTTCAGATTTGTATAGTACCTGTATCTTACTAATACTGTAGCATAACCATAACTGAACCTAGTAAATAGAATTCCTTGGATCCTATTCTTTGGCCCCTATTTTACATTTAAAAAATAATTAATGGACCATAATTTTCGGGTATCTATTTTACTTATAAAAGACATGTCACTTTTTAAGTCCCCTTCTTTAAATGTAAAATCTTTATAAATTTTACCTATGATGAATTAAATCCACCCTATTTTTCGCCGCAGGTCACTTTGTAAAGCGCGGGGAGTGTCCTCCCCTAGTGTTTGGGAGTTAAGCTTCTAATGTAGACTCCATGATTTTCATTTTTTCTTCTTTCTTGAAGGGTGTTTGAAAGAAACATCAATACTTAATTATATCACATAGAGAGTGACAAAGCTATCCTCCACTATAAATTTTGAGGCATGAACTCAATGAACTTGACTTTTATTTTGGAGATGGTTGTCTTGATTGTCATTATATCACTTATTTTTCAATAAAATTAAAAATAATTTTATATTTAAAAGCTAATTTTGCTTATTTGTCACACTTTGAGGTTTAGGGGTTTTGAGTACTATCAAGTGCCAAAAATTAATGATCTAGAGCTGAAATTCATGTGGTCTATCCTTATAGTAGGTGGGCATATTCCTACCAAGGGTCATTTAAAAATATATTATTTTATGTCCTCTATGTTTGTGCAAATAGGGCTCCCTTGTGGCTTGTGCATGCACTTTTGAATATTGAAGATGGTTTTAAGCTCATTCTTTTGGTGAAATCTCTTCACCATCAAGTCTTCACAAATGACCAATTCTTAGTCTCTTTGAAATTTTTTTTTCCTATTCTTACAAATTAAAACATCAAAATGCCTAATTTTCTTGAGATTTTGCACTTTTTTAGTTCTTCTACTTAGAGAAATTTTTAAAGTTTTTCCTTCTAGGGTGCCTTCTTCTTATAGGTGTATAAGTTGGCCATATTTTTTATATTAAATTTTTTTTTTTAATAATTTAATAGTATTCCCCCCTAAAAAGCATGAAAACTACCCAAATGGAACAAAATGGACCACTCATTCTTGCAATAGACCTAAAGTTTGATTGAAGATGTATTAGGTCATCACACCATAATCAAATCTTTTACTTTTTTATTTTCTATAAGGGCATGAATTTCAAAGAATGGTTGAAAACATATCATTGTCATTGTAGGGGTACTTTGGTTGTATGGCAAATTCTAGCCATTCTGGGTCTATAGTTTGGATTAGGATTTTAGCCATAAAAATGGTGCTTTTGAGATTGAGAACAACTAATATGACAAATTCCATTAAGTCTTGTTTCTACTCAAGTTATAAATTTTCAAGAATTCCCCGAATTGTATAGTTTATTACAATATAAAAATTGTAACCAATAATCATGGCTTATCAACTTTCTAATTATAGAATGACATGTAATTCTAGTTCACACCATCATTTTCAAATTTTCAGATTTTCGATTGAATTGTGTATTTGATATGAATATTTGACATTTTTTCTTTAAAAAATCATGGAAATTTTAAATAATCACAAAAAAATCTAAAATATTTATAACTCAAATAAAACAAGTCAGCAAGTGAATGAAGTGATATCATAATTGAAAAGTGAAATAAAAAAAATACTTTGAATAGTCAATCACAAAATGGGAGTATACATAGAAAAGATATCAATTTTGGATTCATACGCATTAGGGGAAATTTGAGGCCTCTACATACCCATTTTAGGGTTGTTCCCTATCTTATCTCTACGTTGTCCGGGAATAGCTAGCTACTGCCAATAAAATAAATATAAAAATAAAATAAAATTCTTAATTCTGAAATGCAAAAATAAGTTGAGAAAAAAAATAAAAAATTTTAATTTTTTATTTTGATGTGGCACAGTCTCGGTCACATTAGATTGCAACAGTGGCGCAGTTCCTGCATTCCTCGCAACCTAAAAACTCGTAGGCATGTTGAGGCCTCAAATTTTCCCTAATGCCTATCTTCAAGAATTAACCCTTAATGGACGGTCAGGTCATTGTGGAGATCATTGCTTCTAGAATTGTGTGACATCATCTACTTTAATCCCTAAAGGACCAGCATGTGTTTATTGGCTATATTGTAATTTTGGGCAGGTATGTGTGCAGTGGTGCTATTTTATGAGCGTGTGAGTATGAGCCTATGAGCATTGAACAAGGATTATGTGAGTGTTGAGCTCAGAAATTTGAAAAAGCATTAAAAAACTTAACAATATTTCTGAAAATGAATCCCATCTTGAAATTTGGATCAAAATTTATTATTTTCAGTAAATTTTAGTATCTACTACCATAGACCTATTACCGTGTACTTATTACCGTGGATATGTAGAATTTAGATGAAAATTCTAATAATCAATCTTGTTTAGAAGTATACACTATGAAGATGAAGAACCCAATTGATGTGAAAGATGAATGGAGATGGAATTAAGTTTGTTTAGAATATTGGTTGATCATTATTTTATAACAGCATGGACCCTCTCAGGATTCATGGGAAGGTACCAATATTTTTTTGTTGATGGGTTGTTATAGGATTTGTTTAGATTTTAGAAAAATAAATTGTTGATACGATTCCATTACATGTGTGGAAAGAACTTAACTCCATCAAGTTTCATTTTTGTTGATCACTACCTTGTAGTAGCTTGGATCTTATTAGGGCTAGTGGGGTAGGTATCGACACTTACATCTTAATGTGTCGGTAATCGGACTTCTTGATATTTTAGAAAATATTCTTAAGATTGAGAAGATTTTAAAAAAATTGGTTGATAGGGATTATTTGTATAAGGAATGAGCTTAGTTACAACCAAATGTTGATTAGTTGATAATTGTCTTCTTGTGGGACCTCCTGGGGATCCAACTCTTTTATCTTGATTAGATGGTCGTTTGATTGATCTCTCCCCTCTTGCTTCTTGGTACCCCTTGGTACCAAGGGGAGCCCCTCAACCATGCGAAAAAAATAAAAAATAAAATTTCGCTTTCCACGACTTGGTGGCTCTCCTTAGTACCAAGGGGTACCAAGAAGCATGAGGGGAGTGATCATAAAAATCTAAACAACCTCATTTGATTTCAAAAGAATCCTAATTAATCACCAATTTTTCTTCTTAAAATCTAGCAAAGTCTAATAAATGCACATCAAGGTTGTTCAAGGGACCACAATAATAGGTCCACAATAATAGGTAACAATGAAATTTATTTAAAATAGTAGATTTTAGCCAAATTTTTTTGGAATCTCTAAAGAATTATATGCTCATAGGCTCAAAGGCTCATAGGTTCACAAAATAGCAACCCTAGGTACATGTGATTGGAGATTTCCATATGTTTGGCCCAAATTTTAATAGAAGGTAAGGATGAACAATATCTTTCATATGCACTAAATTTCATTACATTTGGAAATACAAGTAAAAAATTATGACCTAATACATTATTTTTTTTATAAATGGGCAATCCAAGTAGATTAGAAAAAATCACATTTTGCAAAAACAAAAATTTGAAATTGGTTTTCTAGATTTATAAATACATGAAAAGCTTTAAATCATTCTATTTTGATTAATTAGTCTAAAGTTATTAGGATTTTTTGTTTGTAGGCAGTTATAAATTTTGTACTCTAAAATAAACTTTAAAGTCCTTTATCTTACTGAATTTTCAATATTTTTGGAAAAAAAATAAGATCGTAGGATGTAGATTGTTTATTACAACTTTGCAACCATTGGGATTGGCGTTTATCAATTCCATAATTAAATTTGTAACAATTTAGTATTTTGAATCATTCTCTCCTATTGTCTACTTACTATTTTTTCCTATATGTTGTACAATTCCAAATGACCTGAAATTTTTCAAGAATGTGGCCAACTTGTCTAGGAAAAAGAATCCAAAGAAGTACCACCATTTGGGGTATTTTTCCATAGAAAAGTGAGCTTGTGAAGTGTAATTGTCTTTATTTTTGTAAGGCCAAAAAAATGATTTTTGTGAGTGGAAATTTCTGAAATTTTTACCACATCTTCTCAAGTCAACATACTACTTAAGATCCTACAATTACATGTGTCAAAAAAAGTTTTTTTTTCTAACTTTGGTAATTGTACTAAAAATGGCAATTTGGAGCATTTTTGGTGAAAACATAGTCAAGGAACTTTAGGGGTTAAAAAAATCAAAAATATTCATTGGAGGTCAAACTATTGTGCAAGATATCTCCTTTTTGCACAAAATTTAAAGGATGAACAATTGCACTCCTATCCTACATAGGAATATTCTTTGTCATCTATTAGATACAAAACATCCGTGTCAATGTTTAAGGGTTAAACATTTGAAGATTAAAATTTTGACCAAAGGTTTCTAAGTTTAGAGTGACATCTTGAACTCCTAAATTATTATCCTCACATGAATTACATTTTAAAATCTCAATAACCTCATGAGGATAATATGTAAACATTTTGCCTTTCATTCATCCCTTTACATAGTCAAAGCACAAGCAAAGCCTTCATGTCACAAGCAGAACTACAGTGATTATGTAGTACAAATTCTCATTAACACTTCAACATGTACTATAAAGGGAAACCTTCATTGTTGTAACACCAAACAATTCATTGATTACAGGAATCATTCCTCAGATAACCAATTACTACAATCGGAGTCCTCAAATCAGAGTATTTCCAGCACTTGAGCCAAGGGTGACTCCATTTCCGCTGCAGTGCACCTGAGAGTGCTCCTTTTCATGTCGTCACATAAAACAACAAACCATGAGTATGCCTAGCTCAGTCACTATTATAAAGCACTACGTCCTCTACAAAAATTCCTAGGCAAAGATAACTTTTGGAATTGGTGGGCATACAAAACTTAACCCCATCGTATGGACAAAGGTATCCATACTTCCCGTGGAAGCTGATTAATTTGTGGTCAACATCGCCACCAGTTCTACAGTTGCAAATCGTCCTCTCGCTTCTGCAAAAGCTGCAGAAGTGTTGTGGACAGTTGCTTGGAGGATGAGCTTAGAGGATGCTGGGCGAAATGGGCCAAAGGCTCAACGACATTGGATTCTCTAGCTTCCTTGACGAACCGAGGATCATGCAAGCACAGCTCATGCAAGATTTTTACTCCTCTCTCCATATTCCACCATGACTGCGACGCAATGAGTTTCACCAATATGGGTGTGGGTTCGAGCGCAGCAATGGCAGTGAGGCCCTCACGGACCTTTGCCAAAGTGACTAAGATCCTGGAGGCATCGTCCAATATGATGCCATTTGAGTGCTGAGCAATCACACTCATGAGAGGGGGGACGATGCTTGCCTGGACTGCACTTGCATAGTCCCGAGAAGAGCGACATGCCTTGAAGAGTAGGATCGCCGCATACTCTTTCTGTTTTGCAGACCCATCCTGTAGCAATGTCACTAGAACATGCAAAGCGCCACCATTTCTAATCTTCTCTCCAACCTTGACTCCCAAATCAAAAGAGATATTTATAAGTGCCTCCACAACATACTCGCGAGCCTTCATGTGACTGGAACTCAAGACCTCAACAATGGGTTCAATTGCACCTAAACACACCAATCCAAGGCTTGAGAATATGGAATAAAAGACACATTGCATTACAAAGAAGGTCTCACAATCATCAAAATATTCAACAAAATCTATATCAAGAGAGAATCTTCAAGACTTACAACCAATATAGTCTTCATTGCTCAAAGAACTATGAACATAGTAAAGGTTTTGCCTTAGAGAAAGTTCATTCAAACTATCTCTTCGACTTGGTAAGACGTGGTCATCAACTAACAAAGCTTGAAGTGCAATAATTGAGAGCTCCCAAGTCTTGCGATCACTTAAAGAAAACAAAACTAAGAGGGGCAAAGCTTCTTATGCTTTGATGTACATCCGGTGATCAAAGCTCTTCTTTGCCAATAGATGGATGCCAAAGGCAACATGTTGTTGTACCTTTGCTATTGGACTTGGTAACTTTGCAAAAAGCTTGTCTATAGTCGCTACATCTTCTAATGGACATTGGGAGATCGTGGCCTTCCAATTTGCAAGAAAGTTGTGTTAAACATAAATATTTGTTTCCATAGATAGAAGCAATAGACAATTCATAAATTTCAAGCTATCAAAAAAATTACTTACATCTCCACAAGTTTTCATATTTCCAATCCCTCAATTCTTCACAAATATTGCCAAAACTTGGCCACATGCTAGCCTTAGAGCTCCAACAAGCCTCAATCAAAGTCTTCAACCTATTTGGACATTCTCTTGGTAATGAAGGATGATCACCTCTCAATACTACCTCCTTTACTTCACTATGGCTTAAACTCAAGAACGGCACCTCTCCAATCAAAATTTCATAACACACCATTGCAAAACTATAAATGTCCATTTTGAATGGATAATGCAACAATGGTTCTCTTTCTTCGTCAACATCATCACTTTGTACATTACCAACTCTCATCACCTCTGGAGCCATCCATCTTGTGGTACCCACATTCATAGTCAAGTTAGAATATGTTGCACTGTGTTCCTTTGTTTTTGACAACCCAAAATCTGCCACCTTCACGTGCAAATACTTCACATCTCTTCTAGCCACCGTGCCCCATCTAATCAAAATGTTGTGAGACTTCAAATCTCTATGCACAATTTTCTTTTCATGGAGGTAAAGCATTCCTTCTTCTATTTGGAGTATCAAGTCTAATGCTTATGGAGTGTTGAAAGGACACCCTTGATTTCCATTCTCCATCATCCTTTGCTCTATCAAAGAGAACAAACCTCCATCCATCAACTCCATTACAAGGTGACATCTCTTCTCATCCGACGTATACCAAAGTAAGGAAACAATATTTGGGTGATATAATCCATCTAAGATTGCCACCTCTCGTAAAAAATCACTAGTGCTTGGTCCATAGAAGGTCTTCATGGCTACTTCAACTCTTAACCACATTGCCTTATATACACTACCAAAGGCACCTCTTCCCAAGCAACCTTGCATTTGTTTCAAACTTGACATCATGGGAAGAAGTGTTTGGTCATCAAATATTGCTTTTGTAGAGCTTTGATGCAATGTTACCGTTTCCAATCTTCCAAGTAGAAATGTGTCCAACAACCAATCTAGACTACTCAATGGATTGGACTCAATAACACTTTTTATATCCATGATGAGCTTTGCTTCATCAAGATCAACCTTCTCTTTTACAATTTCAACTTCATCTTGGCAAATTCTTACAACATCAAAATGTATCAAGGAAATTGATCTCTTCGTAGACCTTGCAGAAAATATAATTGTGCAAACCTCCAAATTGAAGCCAATTGATGCAATGAGCTTTGACATACTTGTCAACATGATGGCGGATTGAATCCACAATTCTTTGCAACAACTTTGGATGAGGTCTTCTACCTCCAATCCCATAGCATAGAACAACTTGAAAATCCCAAGAAGTTGGGCCATATCTTTGGGTTCAACTAGTGAGAGGAACTCTATGTTGATTTCATCTAGAATGGAGTTTACACTTTGGATAGCCAATTGTAGTTTGATAGCAAGATATTTGCATTGTTCTTGGTTGAATTTTAGTAAGGAAGAACCATGTGTTGAAGACACCCTATCCACTTCCTCCATACATCTCCTTGTGAGATTGAAGTAAAACTCCGAGTTCACCTTTGTAGTGGTCTCTTCTAGCTTGGTCTCCTCTAGAGTGTAATACTCTTGATAGGATACATCGGGTGAACTACCTACATGCCATTCAATGCAAATGAACCAACATGGATTTAGTAACATGGAAGTCATAAACACAAAATTCACAAAGCAAAACATGAATTGGAATTGGAAAACAAAAAAGGTCGCACAATCTATGACACATGGTTAAGCACACTATAAAGGGAAAGCTCTAATGAAGCTCAAATGTTGAACAATATATTAAACCTCTCAAAACCAAGCAAGTTGAAGGATCATTACCAACATCGATGGCTTTTCCCTTCAACAACCTTGACCAAGGTTTCTTCCACATGCGAGGACCCATACCAAAAGCTCCTTGCTCTTGAAAGATGTCCACAAACTTTTCTTACAAGGTCCTACAAATCAGGTAATAAGACTTAGATTATAAAGAAAGATAAAGAAAGAATGGAATTGTAACCCCAACAACCAAAGCACACTATCAATCATACAATGTCAATCCATCAAACTAGAGACAACAAAGTTTGTGTTATTCTAGAAGTCTTAAACCTCTCCATCAATCCATTCATCCTCATTCACTTGCCTATCACCAACAAAATGTATGACTTGCACAATATAGATTCCACATATTAACATCTACCAGTAGCACTTCTTGGTAGTTATTTAGTGCAAGGAATTCAAACCATTTTATTATTATAACTTCTCTAAAATTACAATCTATAAATTATTAGATTGATTTTCTTGGACACTTGCCACACTATCAAGGACTAAGGTAAGTGAGTCCATTGTGGACCACATGGGAGCAAGCTCATTGTGGGCAAAATCTTATTAATGGAACACATATTTTAACTTGAATGTACACCACCATAACAATTTTGGCCACAATGGGTTTGCTCCCATTTATGCCTACAATGGGCTCATTTACCTTATAGCAGACTTATCAAACATTCAAACTATGCATTGTATCACAATCATCACAAATTCATATTACATTTGCGAATGTGTGCCAAGTGCACTAAAGCCCCCAAGTAAAAAGCTTAAAGGGTATTAGTGTAAAGGTTATGAGTTCCTTCAATAACAACAAAAATCAGTACACCTGCGGTGGAAAGAAGTGACGCAATCCATCATTCTAAGAGCTCCTTGTGTTCTTTAAGACATGTGTTGCCCTTAATTAATGGGTGACCCTACAATCAATTATTGGTGCTCCATAGACATGAACTTTGGAATTGAATAGCTGTACATTTCAGAGCCAAGCTTCTCGACCTCCACTTAACAGACCTTCTCTTCTTTTGGGGAAATAAAAACATTGCTCCGTTAATTGTTAACCAAATTCCAGTCAATTGCTACTTGATTTCTATAAGTGGAATTTGCGTTTGCTCATACCTTACTGTACAATCGTTCGAATTTCTCTAGATTCAGGAGATCAAAGCCAGTATTCAAACTTCATCCCCAGCAGCTCCACAGCTCCAGCCTTAAATAAGAAGTGAAACCGGCCATGGAATGATTTCTTTCCTTGTATCAATTGCTTCGTGCTGGCTTTAGAATCACGTCACAAAGCTCAGTCGAGTTAGACTTACTAATGCTTACAGTCTTTTCAGGGTACTGCACCTGACAGGCAAGCAGCGAAGAGAGACAAAGTATCGTCACAAACTGCGGAACAACGTTACATGTTTCATCTTCACTGCCTGAATACAATCTTTCCACTATTTTCTTAACACCAGTCCCAAGGCGAGATTTACCATTCTCATTCCATGCCCAGTCTGCCGGAAAAACAGGACGAATTGTTGGTAATCGAACCCGGAATTCACGGTCGCAGGAGCCAGGCCTCTTGACGGAAATCACACACAAATGAAAAACAGGCTATGACAAATGATCGAGGGAAGAGTAGTCGTATTCCATAACACAAGAAGTCAATGCCGTCACTCGATTGTTACAAGGTCTCACCTGAAAATACCAGTAGAATTTCGAGCAGCTAACCCTTTAAAAGTCCTCCATGGCAAACTGATCCACACCAAAGCCACCTCCACACGTCCAGATTGACCGTTCTTACAACGCTCCCAGTCTGCCGAAGAAACAGGACGAATTGTCGGTGAACAAACCCGGATTCACGGGCTGAGGTGTTGGACCTTTTTCTTTGATTGCTTAAGTGTGACAGAATTCACAAATTGAAATGATAAAAAGGTCATAACAATGAGATCGAGTGAAGAGTAGTAGTCGCAGTATTCTAGGCCAGAAGAAGTCAAAGCCAACAGTCGTTGGTTACAAGAGCTCACCGGAAAACGCAAGTAGGTGTCCGTGCCCTTCAGCGGCCCTAATCAGCAAGCTCCTCCAACCCAAAACCAAATCTCCGCAGGTCGAGATTGACCATTCTTGTTCACCTCCCAGTCTGCCGCAAAAACAGGACAAATTGTCGGTAACCATACCCTGGATGACGGAACTCTGGCCATGGCCTCTCACACTCCCCGCATCCAGAGTGACCAAAACGAAACACAAAACGAAACATCAATTAGGACACACGACCAGAGGAAGAGTAGTCGTAGAATTCTGCACCAAACCAAGTGAAAGTCGGCACTCGTATATTAATGTAAGACCTCACCTGAAACGGCAGGAGGGGTTCCGTGTGGCCAGCCTTTCCAAAGATTTAGCACTCTTGCTCCGCTCCCAGTCTGTCGACGAAACAATGCATAGTGTCGGTACAAGAATCCTGGTCCTCCTGCCTCACTCTCTTCGCATCAAGTGCGCCGGAAAGCAAACACAAATTCAAAGGCAGGCTACGGTGAATGACCGAGAGAGGGGCAGTAGTGCTCAGAATAACAAAAATCAAGCCAGTGCCGCCAAAACAAAACCGAGGAAGGCCAAACAGACACTCAGAATGCTTGGTCATGTGGGCAGTGTTGTGAAGAAGACGCGGAAGGGTGGAGGCAAAGATTCGTCGGAGGAGACTGAAGCACCGGTAACCGCAAGTCGGTACGGCGGAAGGACGGAGCCTATAACCATGGAGTTAATCCTACATGTACGATCCATTTTTCCTACTAAGAGCATCCCCACGCCAGACGCGTCAGATAGGGGCGCCAAGTGGTTCTTGGCGTGGGGTTTTGAAGTGCCTCGCCTCACTGCTCGTCTTGTGCCCCACGGCAAGGACGCCAAGGAGGGGGTGCCAAGCAGACCTCAAGATTACAAGGTTTCTTTTCATGGATTTGTGAGGCGGAACCACGGAAGTGAAGGAAACTTCATTGCTATCTTAAACGATTGTCAGGCTATTTTGGGCCAGTTGGGGGGGCGGTACGTGGAAGACTGGGCTGACATTCATTGCAAATTGCTTAGCGTGGCACGCTAAAGCCACACCATTTGCTAGTGCCATCTCCAAATTTCAGCATGGCCTATGATATTTTTCTGCTTAGCGCGTTTGCCGTGGCGAAGAGAATTAGCTTGGGCACGTCCACTGCCTGTGTATGGCCTGCTTGGCGCCCTGCCATGCGGATGCTCTAAGGGCAACCCCATGGCAATTGCGTCAAGCAGGGGTGCCAAGTGCCTCTTTGTTGTGGTTGTTGAAGAACCTATGTTTGATTGCACCAGTGGTGCCCCACGGTAGAAGCGCCATTGGCACACGCCACCTATGAATTGCAAGCAACTCTTTAATTGACGTGGGTGTGGCTCAATCGCCCTCCACTCACACCTCCTCGTTTGCCTACCATTTCCGACAATGTTGGATAATGCTAGCAAAGATCCCTTCAACTATAGCAAAGTGTGTTCGTTAGACTGATGGCTCGCCACGCCCAAGGTGCACCATTTGGCAGTGCCTGCCCCCAAAATTGGCGTGGCCGACCAGTTTTTCCTGAGTGGCGTGCCTGCCGTGGGGTTGCTCTAAGAACAACCACATAGCAACACACCGAACAAACTCAACCCGCTCAGTGGGCAAGCCTGAGCTGTAGGAGACCTCCACGGCACCCCACGACAAACATGCCAAACGGGCAAAAGTGGTCGGCCGTGCCAGAATTTGACGAGGGCATAGGCAACTAGTGCTCTTTGTGCATGGCTCGCTACAGCCATCTGACCTACATTCCAAGGTCATTGGGCAGGGATGATGACATGGAGAGCTGCAAATAGAATGAATTCTATATATAAGAACAAGTACCAACTAGTTAGGTCAATTTCCCTTGAAGAAGATTTTGATTGGACATGTGAAGGTATTGCTTCAAATGCCTATAGTGAGAGTCTAGGTTTGAGAGGTTATCTTTATAGTGAAATCCATGTCCATCATGAACCCTCAAAGAATATGGGATAAATTTAAGATGAAAGCTTCACCGCTCATTGTTCAAACTTAAAAATTGTTTTTTTAGGTAGAATTTCAGACCCCATACAGGCATAATAGAATTATTTATTTTTTTTAAAACTTAGAACTACAAAAAGTTGAAAAATCAAGTTAAATTTCACCTCCAAAAATCCTTTTGAGGTTTCAAGCCTCCATTCAAAAGTTATTGAAAAAATTCAAGATTGGGGTTGGAAGGGAAATTTTTTTGACATTTTCAATGTTCTTTGAATTTTGTTCATAACTTTTGATTGGATGATTGAAACCTCAAACGGATTTTTAGAGGTGAAATTTAACTTGATTTTTCAACTTTTTGTAGTTCTAAGTTTTTTGAAAAAAGTTATTCTACTATGCCTAAATGAGGTCTAAAATTCTACTTTCAATAAAGATCCTACTTTTGATTTAACTATGAGCGGTTGAGCTCCTAGTAGTTCTAATTTACATATTCCACATGGATTGTTCTACCTCCTACCACCCCATGAGTATAGTGTGAACTTCTATTCTCATCGTGACTCATGGAATGTAATCAAATTGCTTTTGAAAGCAGTGCAGAGGACCTCTAAATGCATCTTTCTAAATGAATTGGAATTCCTAGTTTTTGTTACTTGATTTGTAAGAAATGAAATTACCTAGCATTGCTCATTCCGCTTCGCGTGTTCGCTTGGTGAGTGCACCATGGGGCACAGGTGTAGCAGACACCGTCCGGTCTCCACAGCCACATACCAAAGAAGAATCTGGCCTGTGGTCTTGGCGAGTCTGCCGTAGGGTTGCCCTAAGGTAGAGACTCCATGCATTAACCCCTCACTGCCAAAGGCCTAAACAACTCTAAAAACAACATTCCTTTTGAAGTGTTACAAATATAAATTTCACTTAATTATAGAGATCTCAACTGTACAATCTTGTAGTGCATTTGTTGTAGATGGTGTGCATCAAATTTGGTGTCATTTGACCGCATAGATTGCAAAGATTATAATGTTTTAGAGTTGAAAAAGGATGTTGAAATTTTCCCAAAAACACATTTGGAGGCAAAATTCAATTTCTAAATCTACTCAAACTTGAAACTATAAAGTGATTCAAAATCAGCATACAAACACATTGCTGGAAAAAAATTTCATTGAATTGACTCATTGTGTGTGCAATATGGCTTTGAAATGTCAAAAAATAGCAAGAAAAGTTGCAAAAAACACATCAAAAACTGAACCTCCTACTAAAATGCTTCTCAATCACTCATAACTTCTTAGATGGTTATGAAATTTTATACACAAAAACTAGACTAGTATGCGCAACTTTTCCAAGAAATTTTTTTGGAAACAAACATTGTATGAAGAAGAAACAAGTTGTCGAAGTTCACTATAATCCAAAAATGTTGGGATTTTGAACTTTGAATTGCTCCAAGACATTCAAAATAATATGGATTGACATACAAATTCTACCACAATAAGTAGACTTCAAGAGGAAAAAAACCCAACAATTTTTTTGGAAAAAGAACATTAGATGGAGGAGATTCAAGCCCCTAAAGTTGCAGCCATCAAATGGAGTTTGGAGAACTAAAATTGAACCTATGAACTTCGATTGGCTTCCAAAAATTCATCAAATCTTGGATTGATCTGAAAATTTTACCACACAAACTAGAAGAAAGAGCGCAAATTCTCCAACAAGTTTTATGGAATTCAAACATTCGATGCAAAAGTTACAGCACTTTGAATTTTACTTGAGGGCACTTTTCGTCACCTTCAGCGGTGAGGGTTTAACCCTTTGGCTCTTGAATCCTTTCTTGAATTTTTGCATATTTTTGCTCTTATGTTTATAAATATATATTATACACCTCAATTTCATCAAATTCATCATAGTTACTAAAAGTGTGATTTTTTAAAAGTCAAGCATTGATTTTGGTGAATGAGAAGTTTTGTAGTCAAAAAATTTGGTAGAACCTCTTTGTTTATAGTATATATAACTTCTCATTCATGCAAATTAATGTTTGACTTTTGAAAAAACCACAATTAATACAAAAATCTATAAATATTTAGATGGATGAAAACATATATATTCCGTGTGCATTTTTTAGCAAAGATTTTACGTTGGCCTCAACAAACACGTCATGATATAGATTTTATCGAGCCAAACACAAATTTCTTCTAATGTTGGGACATGTATGAGGTTTTTCCACTACAAGGTGAAGAACCCCCCTAGAGTTGGCCAACGGGGAGTGTATGGGACACCTACCTAGATTGCCTTCTAAGCAATGGACTCCACAATATTCTTTAATACATTTTTAAGTAAATGGATTAAATGAAAGAGGGGCAACACCCTAAATCACCCAATTATGTGTCCTAAAATCATCACATACTTCTAATACATATCCTAAGAGGTTCGAGCAACCTTCTAGACCAACAATCTCCAAGTTAGACCCCAAAATGGGACAATTAGAGTCCTAAAAACTAATTACAACACACCCATTCACCAAAATTCACCAAAACTCCTAATCCCACGTGCATTGACAAAAAACCATTAAAAATTGACAATTACCACTTCCAAATAGGTTTAATTGCATCCCCACCAATAATTTCAGCACCAAATTTATCTACACTACATACTCCACACAACAATCACAAGTGTACTACTGCTCTAATTCACCATGCATTGACATCCAATTAGTATCTTCTCCATGACTCCATGGTTCCATTCTTAGGCATGCACAAGTTCCTTGGTGACCTCAACTTAGACCACACTTCTATGAAATCATGGCCACATATGTAAATTTACCTACAGGCCTTAACTTTCATTCACACCATGCAATCACCTAAAAGCCTATTTCATACAAACTTGTACCCTAAGTATGTTGGAAGTAGTTCAATCATGATGGATAATTTTGGGTGATTAATTCACCATTCATAATTCCATGCTCATGCCCATGGACAAGGGCCAAGAAAAAACCTTGTGGTTATTACCACAATTGTCTTAGGAAGCACTATCTTCAATCTTCACCTAAAAATTAGCTAACAAGGTACTAACATGGTTCAACTCATCAAAGGGAAAGAAAGGAAGGAAAAACGAACTGCCGCTATCATGATAACAAACCCTACTTCACTACAATGGCTGCCAACGCCTCATCTGAGCTCCAAATCCTTTTATCTTTGTCTCATTGGAGAGTTGACTTCAAGCTTGACCTCCTTCCAAAAATTCAGATCTTAATTCGTTGATGTCGCTCCGCTATCAACCTCCAAACTTGACCTATTTGAGTTGCCCCAAGTTGCAACAGCCACCAACATCCTTAGACTCAATTGATCACCACCGCCTCAATTTTCTTTCAAATGGTCCACGACCAAGCTCATTGAAAACCTAACTCGGTTCCACATCCGCTCACCAAAATTCACACTCAACTGAATTGTGACGCCTCCAATATTCTCCCTCAAAATTGTCGCTCCACACTTGAGCGGCAGCAAACCTCTCTTCATGGAAATGGCCACCATTGCTTCAATTTTCTTTCAAATGACTCAAGATTAGTTTCTTTGGGAACCTAACTTATCTTTGCATTTGCTCACCAAATTTCATGCTCAATTGAATTGTGATGCCTCCAATATCCTCCTTCAAAGTTGTCTCTCTTCATTTGAATGGTAGCCGACCTCCTTCCAAGAAAATGGCCACCATTGCTTCAATTCTCCTCCAAATGACTCAAGATGAGGTTCTTTGGGAGCTTGACTTTGCCCCACATTTGCCCACCAATTTTCAGATCCAAATTCGTTGTCATGCCCCCAATATTTTTATCCAAAGTAGATGCTCTCATTCTCAACTCCAAAATCCTTTCCAATCTACACAAAAACCCTAAAATTTTCCCATAATCCAAAAATCAGCCTTCAAGATGGCCTCCAACACTCTCTATTTTCACCCATTTTGCTCATATAACAAGTGAACCTACTCGACAAATTGCCTACTTCTAACCCTAATGCATTGCAAATCCTTCCTAACACTTTTTTCTTCCATTTTTCATCACATTTCTTCATCAAGCTCTCAAAAACACATCCTATCTACAAGTCCTTGAAAAATTGAGAGAGAGAGGGCTCCAAACCCTAATTTTGCCTATATCCAACTTTCTAAAGGATTAATTTTCTAAACTACTTTCATCCTACCCTAATTCACTGTTAATCCGCTAATTTAGTGCAAAATGCGCCAAATTAGTGCAAATCGCGCTAGATTACTGTAAATACGCTAATTTAGTGTAAATTGCGCTATTTTAGTGTTCCACCCCTAAATTACTGTAAAACCCTCTAACTTACTGTAAAATCTTATTTTAGTGTTTCTAACACTATTTTAGTGTTTTACTCACTACACTAGTATTTTAGTCATAGTTTTAGTCTAACTAACTTCTTTTGTGTTTTTTTATTATTTATTATTTTTGTAATTTTTAATTTACTTATAGTTTCATTTCCTACTTCTAGGCTTTTGTTTTGATTTTCATTTTTCATTTTTTGTTTTCATTTTCTCATCATTTTACCATTAGCCTAATTTGGTTACTCTACCAAATCTTGCTTAACCTCTTTTTAGTTTTAACTCCCCATTTTTTCCCTAGAATTTCCCCTAATTTCTTCCTAATTGCATTTTCTAGCATCTTGCCCTAACCTCTTGAAGTTTCCATTGCTATCTAGCGGAAAACTCCTTAATTAATGGTTATGGCTTAATCTAGAGTACTAACATGTCCGGATTTATAAATTCATGTCTAATGTTTATATTTTTGGATTTTTAAATAGTGAATCAATATAATGGTTCACAACATGATTGTTTGCATTCAGTTGTTGTTTAAAATTTGAACTTCTAGTCCTCTAATGGTTTAAAGACTCTCACATACTCATAATAGTCTTGAAGGCCACACTCATTGAATGAATATGTAATTCTCATATAGTTGCAAATTAAATACTTGAACAATTTTTTTTTTCACCAAAGGAAGCTGCATGTGCACATAGTCTTCTTCTTGGTTCTTGGGTTCCTGTGACTCATACGTTGAGAAAACACTCCACATTTTCTAAAACAAGATTATGTGAGAGTTGTGCAAGCATTTTATTCTTGTAAGAATTCAAAATTGATGCAACATTTTCAAGGTAGCCATTAAACAAATGGAAGTATTCCCTTATGGATTCATTTTGAAAAAGGTAATTGCTTGTTTACACCACCAAGATTGGAGTTTGCTCCAAAGTATTAAAACTAAAACAAGAGGACTACTTTGCAAGTTAGTAATCAAGTAAAGTAACATCCAAAATTTATTTCTATCATCTCATAATCACTATTACATTTGAGACCCCTTTGCAACAACAAAACTATTGCTAATAATACTAAAGATTATTTGGAAGTTTTACAAAAAAACATTGTTCAAAATGAGCTACATTTTGGAACATGCTAATGTGACACTTAGTGCTCTTTCTTTTAGGAACATTTGTTCCCAATAATTTATCTATTTCTAGAATGATAGATTTTTAATATTTTCTTAATTTGGATCAATGAAATATCAATATCAATATAGAGAGAGATGTACAATATTTTTATATTGGTACAATTTATCAACATACGATATTGGATTAATAAAGTGCAAAATTTCACATTCATATTGTATCTCTATAATACTAGTAACTTCATATTGGAATGAATCTTTTGAGCTCACATTGAGGAAGAACGCTCTCAAGTTGTGCTTTGGCTTTTCATCATGAATGTCAAATGAAATAATTGGATGATATATCTTCAAGATGAAAATGTGATAGATTATGCAACATACTAAGGATCATGATACTACATACTTATTAATATAATATATATAGTATACGATATATATACATACCATATGCACATAGTATATTCAATACACTATTGTATATATTCAATATAGTATATAGTATAATACACACTTTCCATTCAATATAAAAATGAAGTATGTTAATAGTGTCTATGAGACTTCATGGGAGTCTCATTGTGAACCACCATCTTGCTTCACCTTTTATAAAATGGAAAATATAAACATTATGTGTGAATTCAAAAGTTGGAAGTGTTAGTACTTTGGATTACACTACAATTATCCATTAGTGAGTTTTCCGCTAGATACGGCTAGGAATCTTGGAAAATTATTGCTAAAGATTAGGGAAGGCAATTAGGAGAAAAAAAAAGGAAAATTCTAGAAAAAAAAGGAGATATAAAATTAAAAGACTTAGGTAAGATTTCATAGAGTATCTAAATTAGGCTAATGATAAAATGAGGTAAAAAAAACCCCAAATTACTACTAGTTAGAAGAACGAAATTAGAATCATATAGGATGCCAAAAATATAACGACTATAAAAATACAAAACCAAAACCAAATATTATAAGTAGAAAATGGCATAAGAGATAAATTAGAAACCCAAAAGTAACAAATACAAAAAATATAGATTGAAAACAAGATGAATTGAAAATTAGAAGTGAAGACAAAATGAGTAGAAATGAAGGTCAAAACTATAAGACAAGTGGATGAAGACTAGAAGACTAGAAGATTAGAAGATCAAGACTAGAAGAAAGTAGATGTAGACTAAAAGAAAGGAAATGTAGACATTGGGTAGATGGAGGGGAGTAGGGTTTGTAAACCCTCTCTCGCTCCTTCTCCCGCCGCCTCTCTTCTTTTCGGTGTCTCTTGCATTTTGTGTTTTTGGGGAGAGAGATGGTTGTTGTTGTGAGAGAAGGAAGATGAGTTAGGGCTAGAGATTAGCACATTTGTCGAATAGGTTTTCTCTCATGTTGTGAGAAGAGGGGAAAAACAATTATTAAAGTAGAAGTTTGAGTGAGATTTGGACTGCCAACTTTGGAGGGCGATATCCAATGGATAGTATTTTAGATGGATTTGAAATTTGAAAAGGTGATAGATAGTAAGGTCAGCTTTCCAAAAAGCCTAGGCTTGTAGAATTCCGAAAAAACCCGAAGACACAGTGAGCATTTTACTGAGAGGAGGTTAGCTACCAATGGCGACCAAAACTGCCAATTTCAGAGGGACAGAGACGACGAACAATATCTTTGATGGAGCTGAAATTTGGAGGGGTGGTGGATAGTGAAGCCAAATTTCCCAAAAGCTTAGGCTTATTAAATTCCGATTGAAAACGAAGACAGAGTGGCCATTTAAGTGGCAGTTGGTCTCAATGGATTTCGAGGTTCCTAAAATCTCTTAACTTATACTTGTTTGGCAATTTTCATTACATTTTGATAAATTAGTGAGTTTTCTTGGTTATATGTGGGTTTAATTTATATGAGCTTGCAAATGTACGCTTGATTTTTCCATTTGTATTGTTAAAATTGTGTTGTCAATGGGGGTGGTCTATTTGTATTGTCAATTTGTGGTGTCAATGCACGTGTAATTGGTGTAGTTAGGGTAGAGTCTAAAAATAGTAATCTGTAGTGAATAACTTAGGGAGTCCATTGCTTGGAAGGCGGACTAGGTAGAGGTTTCATACACTCCCCATTGGCTCAACTCTAAGGGTATTTTTTGCTACACCAGTGAAAAACACTCATACTCACCAACAACAATGTTTATGGGATGATGTCCTCAACAAAGAATGAAGATGGGAACATTGAGAATATTGAAGCAACATTTTGGTACCTCATTGTTATTCTTAATCTCCAAATTTACTTATATTGTAAGTACAAATGTTATTCCCTACTCCTTGAAGCATTGCTCATTAGAGAAAATATTGCTAAGATACGTTGCAAAGGGGCCTCACATGTATTAGTGAATGTAGGTAATGATATCATATTCAATTATTGATACAATTTTTTGGCATCTTCAAGGCTTCCTAAATGATCCATTCAAAATCTTGAAGAGATGAAAAAGGACACTAATGACCATAAGTTGTCAATATTTTCACCTCCAAAAAACTTATATTTTCATCTACTTGACAATACTCTCAAAAGAGGGTCATTGCAAGAAACACCATGTGTTTTTTATAGCATTTTTTATAATACTCTTTTTTTCTAGGAGTACTTTATAATTAGAAAAAAATATGGAAAAAAATATGTTTAATGTATAAACCCTTAAGAAGAAGGAACCCTAGGAAGGAAAAGCATAAAAAAAATTTCTAAGTAGGACAACTAGAAAAGTGAAGATTCTAAAGAAAATAGGTACTTTGGCATTTTAATTTGTAAAAATAGGAAAAGAATTTACAAACAAACTAAATTTATTCCATGTGGGAAGACTTCCTAATGATGAGATTTCACCAAAACAATGATATTCAAACCATCTTCAATGTTCAAACATGTATACACAAAGGAGACCTATTCGCACGCATGTGGAGGATATAAAATAATGTTTTTTTAAATGCCCTTTGGTAGGTGCATGCTTGTCTAGTGTGGGAATATACCATAGAAATTTTAGCTTTAGATCATTAATTCTGGATACTCTCTAGTACTAAAAACCCCTAAACCACAAAGTGTGACAAATTAGCTAATTTGAAATTCAAAAATATAAAATGATTTTTGAATTTTTTTGATAAATAAGTGCTCTAATTATTGTCTAGTTACTACTCTTCAAAAGAAATTTCTAGTACATCGGCTTGTACCTGCAAAAGTTATGGCTAGTGACAACTCTACCACTTCAAGTGTAATGCAAAGTAGTAACAATCTTTCTTGCAATCACCCAAGAGGTATTGTAGATTGGGAGACTCATATAAAAAATGTTGTACAAGTTTAGCACATCTAAAGAATTCTATACACTAACTTAGATGCACTTGATATGAATTTTCTTTCAATATTAATTAGTGTGCCATGTGTAGTTGCCACAACTAAAATTAAAGCAAAAATAATTTTATATAAAAACTTTGAAATTCAATAACTTTTGCACTATGCGTTGGAATGACATGAAACAATGTCCATGCACCCCTCCCCATCGAGAGCTTTTTGACAATATCAAGTATGTGATTGGGGACTCACGGTCTATGAGATCTCAACATAACAAATAAAATAAAATAAAACAAAAAACCACCTAACTTAAGGTATAAATCATGCCAACTTTGATAGAATTCACGTGAAAATTTCCATCCATGAATAAGGTATTCTACTCTTAAAGTGACCATTTAAAGGCTAGTATCTTTTTTTATGGGCTTCTATGAATGGGAATACTTTTGGTTTATTTTTTAGAGAAAGAAAAATACATGTGGTTTAGAACACAATGAAGTGGTTTCATATTTTTCCATGCATTATTGAATTACTTATGAATTTTCAAAGATTTCTATCCTAGGCACCTATTTATGACAGTAGATTTGGTAGAAAACATACACACATAGCCTATAATAAGAAATGGAAAAACCAAGAACAAACATATAAACTTGCAATAAATAACAAACACTGGTCCTAAATGTGACTATGCTTGTGTTAAATTAAATTTATAGATTTTTCATTCATAATATAATAGTTGGCTTGCCAACTTTTAATGCACATTCATGAATGTCCACTTATGATTGCATTTGAAATTGGACCCTTCCACATGCTTGAACCATATATATTTCAACCTTCACACAACCTTTCACAGATTTTAATGTGCTTCCTTTTCATCTTAAATTCATTCATTGTCTATGATCCTTCGATTTTAAGACCACTAAATATCCATTTTTGACTTAAGTCTAGGGTTGATTTGAAGGTGGACACTTTAAGAGCAGACTACTATACTCTCTTTCTCATCTCCTTTACATCCTCAACACTGGGGTCTGTCCATTTGACCTAATAATCCTTTCAATTCCCCAACAAATACATCAATTTCGTTCGAAGCCGTCGCTGCACC
Organism: Straminergon stramineum; assembly: GCA_963920665.1. Classification (NCBI taxonomy): domain Eukaryota; kingdom Viridiplantae; phylum Streptophyta; class Bryopsida; order Hypnales; family Calliergonaceae; genus Straminergon; species Straminergon stramineum. The sequence continues at coordinate 6,851,331 of OY987270.1, read as the reverse complement.
AACCTCTTTTTCCTGCTCAACTTGCTGCCTCGCTTCTCTTTCGCTGCCATGTGTTGATCCTCACCACCTGGAAGAAATTCCTGTTTCTTCCCAGTCACTGGTTGTGCATTTAAGTCTCCTGTTTGTACCTGCACTTTGGATGGTACTAACTCCGTGACTTGGTTCCTGTGCAATTGGTGCTTGTGCCAAAGGACGACCTTGCCGTAGACCGTGGACTCTTCTGTTGACCCCAGCTCCTTCAGCTCTCCATGTGATATCTCTGGCAAAGTGAGACTGATCCGGTGCTTGGATTCGCGAACCCGCCGCGCAATTTCAATCTCCAGGTCTTGGCATTCGCGCATTCGGTGTCCATGGAGTCCACACCAGTTACACGGTGGAACTCGGTAATGGACATGAGTCTCTGCGTCATAGCCCATCTTCTTCAGATATGGTGAGGTGCTCCGACTCTTTCCCACCGTTGGGGAGCTTTTCTGACGGACCCCTTTCTTGTTTTGGAAATTGATCATGAGCTGTTGATCTTCGGTGAGAGACTCTTCAGCCAGCTGCTTGGAGAGCTGCTTCAAGGACTGCAGCTCTTTCTGGTTATTAACAGACCCGACCACGGCATCGAAATTCGCGGAGAGCACATTCATCATCCCTTCAAAGCCATCCAACCGGCTTGTAATCGCTTCTCCAATTCCCACAAGCTGTTGAAATATTTCTTGGACCACACGGAAAGCTTCCATTTGAGATGGGCCTTGCATTTGGAGATCCGCCAGCTTGTCCTTGAGCAGCAGCAGCCTGACTTCGTTTTTAGTTCGGTAGAGTGTTCGGAGGCACTCCCAGCAGGCCTTGGGTCCATCAAACTCTGCGACACTTCAACGCAGCAATGCATACTCAGAAGAAGCCTTCGTACTCGATTTTGGGTAAAGTTCCAAGCAAGGGAGCATGTAACCGTTACAAAACATTGTAGGCTGGAATTGCTGACACTCACTCTTCTCCACATCAGACTCAAATTGGAAAATATTTCAATCACTGTAGAAACTATCGCAGAGAGAAACGAAATTCTAAACAATTGAGAAGGTGATTTTGCAAAAACTGTCAAGATCTCAAGATTGTGTACAAAAGGAATTGTGCTTATAACAATTTCATAACAGTCTAGACCACTCAGACTGCCACCATTCACTCCTCTACACTGAAGACTCAAGTCGGAAAATCCTTCAATCACTGTAGTAAACTATCACATAGAGCTTAAAAAACATTCTACAATCGAGAATGTCACTTTGCAAAAAGTTTCGTGAGCTCGAGATTGTGTTCAAAAAGAAAACCAGATTCTTTCTACAGTTTAAAGAGAGTTAAGCCAGCTTCTCAAGAATGTTACGCATTCTAGGCAATACATGACAACGCATGATTGTACATACAATGCCTGTTGTTCCAACAAAAGCTAAGATGTGTTCAGTGAGCTCACACTTAATGCTAACAAAAAAGAACATACATGCACATATATCCAAATTCAAGAAATTTACTATTTTAGAGAAATCTCCCTTGTCAGGTTTTTACCAGGTCTTAAACCAGGCTAACTTATTACCTGGTGTTGCATTCAGGTACTTGGTTCCTACGATACACTGGCTCACGGCTAGCGGTGCTTCGTTGACCTGACTCTGCGCTGCTCTCGGAAGCGACCTTATAGTTCCCCTGGCACTCTTCGCTGGCTGCATAGCAGCGTCCCCACCGCTTTTGAAAGCCTTCTTGCTCCGTCGAAACTTAGTGAAGCCATGTTTCGATGGTAAATGGACCGCCACAGGGCTCTTGTCGAAGCAGAACTCCTCCGGCAGGACTGACTGGGGAGCCTTTTTCCAGAAGTAGGAGACTTCTCCAGGCTCTAAGCTCAAAGCAATACGTGCAGATTCTCTTGAACTCGGTGGCTGGACGTTGAATCTGCAATTCACAATCTTTGTGTCCATTACGTCCATGGATTCTGGATTCTCAAAAACCTCGGTGGTGAGCTGGACAGTGGAATTCAGACTCTTGGCCTTGTAAGGGGATGACTCGCGATCTGCGTGCATCCGCTTTGTCTGACGAATGTACAAGTGTCGAGGATCTTCTCCTCTTCTAGAGCGAATCCATCTGTGAAGAGAATGAAGTACCCGTTCAGTAAACAACATCAAGTCTGAGGATGTATAGGATAAGCTCCAGATCGAGAAATAGGGTTTAGGGTTTGGATGTTAGATCATAGGAGAGTTTGGCTCTTGTGCACACTACTTAGCTCTGTGCTGAACTCCGATAAAAAAATCTCCTACGTATGTTGAAATGCTTAAAGTAACGCAAATAATATTCTCCACCTTATAGAGAGAAAAATCTTGCAATTGACGTCGTGTAGAATTGCCTCACACTTTAGAAATAGTAGAGCATAGCATTTCCTCTAGGCTCAGGCTCGACTCTTCAGAAGAAAAACTAAACAGAAAACTTACAAGTTCCAGAGCCGTTTTCCCTTAGCGGCAAACTCGTCTATCGCTTCCACACACTTGGGTCCCCCATTTAACAACACAAAACTTCAACCGGTCAGAATTTCAACTCAGTGAACTGCAGTCAAAGTCACTCTCATTTTGGGTAAACCATTACACATTGAACCAAAATTAGTTTCCCATCAGGTTTACGATAAAATTCTAGTCTTACATCTCTCCACGGTAGTTCTTTTAGGTCCAGTTCTAGGTGTCGCCAGCAGACAAAGTTTGTTGACCTGGTATTGTGTTCGACCTGTAGTGAAGAAGAACAAACTCACGTCAGACAAACTGAGAAAAACAAATAGATCGTCTGACCTTTAATAGGGGGGAAATTGGAGGTACCAGTGGTAGCAACAGCCTTAAGTGGCATTGCAATTGGCAAAATCTAAAGAAGCTGGATTTTCTAAAATCCCTCGACTTTCTATTACAAGGTGGACTCCATCTAAGATCTACTCGAAAGATGAAAAGAGTTGCACACCGGTAGACCGACTCGAATCTTTTCCACCACATGGTGCTGTTCCTCGTAGGCCGTTTTATAGTTCTCAATAACACTGGACATTCTGCAGCAGTTCATCAATCATTTAAAAATCAGTTTCGCCGTTATTTAAATCATTTAAAAATCAGGTGAAGTGTGATTTTTAAACAACCCTTTATGGTTTGCAGCCTCAGTATTTCCCTTGGTTCTTCATGTCACCAGCAGGGCTCATTACGTGAAAGAGTTAAAGACTTTCTAATAGAGCGCAATATAATCTGCGTTCGGATACAGCGTATATGAGACTACGGTTTCACGATCTTTACATGACCTGTAAAACTTTAAGTCTTTACTGCAGAATTCCGGCCAGCGGCTTATACCAATTGCACCAAACTTGCCAAAATGCTGCACCACCAGCACTATGTGTTGATACACCTGCTCCAAATCCAAGTGCTGGTATCAAAATCTGCCTGTAAGGTTCTTCGTATATTTCAAAAAAGCGAATAAAGCGAAACTATACACCGTTCTTGTGCACAAGGGATGCATCACACAGTGGGTTTGGAGAACTAGACACAGAGCACACTGACCAAGATGATTACTGAAGCGAAGCTCACATGAATATATATATTCCTTTTCTGCATCTGATGTCAAATGGGTAGGAAAACATAAATGGAGAAACTACCTGTGACCTATTTCTATTCTATCAAGCAGGTGGCGGCCTGGTGGATACCTCTCATCCTATGATCGAGTAGAATCATGCAGATCTTTATTACGGCTTTATGGTCGGCAACACTTTGTCTACCTGATCGTCCAACACTGTCTGGAAGCTCAATGGATAACGCTCCACATCAGGCAGCCCAGCCTATAAGAGAAAAAATATTTACTTACCAGCATCAAGAAATTATGCATTGAACGTTGACACGTTCATTCAGAAGGCAAAATGAAACAATCCATTGAAAACAGCTAATGCGGGCTGTGAAGTGAAGTGTACCGTCAGAAAAAGTGCAACAAATACAGCTTCCACACACTTGATGGGTTGCGGTGAAGCTATGATCTGCTTCCCAACAAAGTCACTCAGTCCCGTCATAATTCTGGTATAAGGTAACCCCGAAAAGAACATTCAAGGACCCACACTATTGAAATGAACAACTCGCCTCATCATACTGTGAAAAATAAATTTCAGATGGAGCCAAATTATTTATCACCAGAATCAGTAGAGAAAATTGCAAGTGTAGGTCTAAAAATAAATATGATTGGAAAAAGGAAAGTCCACATGTGACCTACTCAATACCGCTAGAAAACACGAGGTCCAGGTTAGGCTTCTTGCCCATCCAGGATACAAGAATGCATTTAGACTACAGGAATCACAAAAGGAAAATAAATATATGAATGAATCTACTCATGCCAGAGTTCAGTACTGATCAAATTACCATTTTCGCTGTGTCCATGATCAGAAAAAGCGGTCGCTGCTTCTGCGAACTGAAATTCGTCTGTGGATGGAGACTATATTCAAACGACGCAATGTACTGCATTGCGCCATTTCCAGCTTCAGGTCAGCTTCAAGACGTGAGCTTTCCAAAAAATTGTTTGAAATTGAAAGCAGTTAAAATTAAGAGTTCAAGACCTGTTCCACAGCCTTGAGGCGTGGTTTCGGCATGAGCCTGTAGAATATGACTGGCAATCTGGGACGAGAGCTTTTGGCTACCACTGTGGCCACTGGTGGTGCTTCCGTGGTCTCTTCAGAAGTCACCGATACATCCACTATGGGCGGGTCTGCAGGGGCAGGAAACTCCGCCTCCTTCTCCATTGCGTGTGGTAGGCTCACAACCCCAGTTGTGATGCAGTTGATGCAGGGGTTGGGGTTTTATCCAGTCTATGGTCCATTTTTGGATGTCAACATATTCTCATTTTTCAGAAAAATCATGCACAAATATCCCATTCTCTAAATATGACCTTCTGACATCAGACCTAGAAGGACTGTATCGTCCCAATAAACCCTAAAAATTGAAGTGGGAAACTCTGTATTTTCATAAATGGGTGAGAATCACAATCTGACATAAGGTAGAGGATACTAAAACCAATAGAGCACTGATCTTATCGCCTATTGACTGAACTCTGTTACCAGCAGCAACTCATCTCTTCCAATACACTCTGTTGGCCTTGAATTAGCAAGTGGTGCAAGGACGACTTGGCTAAATGGAAATCGGATTGTCTAATATCCCTTCAATAGTGGTCTACAACCTCTCACTGTGAATGAGTGCATAAGAAATTCATACATAGTGATAAAACAGACTTGACTCTTGTACCCAAAGTGATCTCTCCGGAGCTCTATACTGATCACCCATGAAAGCACTCCTACATTTTGGCTAAAACGCTTAAAATGCAAACTCTACGTTTCAGGGAACAAAATTCAAATGCAGAGGCAAAATGTGAAGTTTAGATCCTACCGCCCAGGTCTGTCCACATTAACTGTCAGTCTCCGTTCTAGCAGATTCTTCCCAAGTGCAGAAACCCTGCCATACTACTTCAGAGCTCAAAGCTTTGTTTCTCTTTCCTGTTTCCCATTTCTATCTTCAAGAGGAGCAAGCATACATCACATGACTACCAGCAATCTAGTTTCGCATGCCCAATTCCCTGCTAGAGCAACATATTTCAGATAGTTTGAATCTCCTTGCCATCGGACGGTTTCGCTGTGATACGAATGGGAAGAACAAAAGAGGCGCTTGAGTCACAAACCCAAGTTATAACACATACTCAAATTATTACAGCATTCCATCGGTCACAGTGCATCAACAAGAGTCAGAGACACAGTAGCTGCACTTGCTCAAATCTCATTTTGAGGTGATCAACTTTCACAACACAAGTGTGAATAGGGCACTGTAATGCTCAAAAAACGAGCATTCCCACCAATGGTATGAACAGGGTCGTCATAGACCACTTACATTCAATCTCCAACCTTTGATACAAATTTTGTCATGATAGACCCCCAAGGCACTGTTTTAGCTCTGCCAAAGCAGTTTTCACACCAGCTGAAGCCACTTCAAGACCCTCCGGAACTAACCCTTTCGCAGCCTTCACTTCCTCAGTGATTCCTTCCACCAGTGCATCGGTTTTAACCCCTCTATCACGCAGCTGATTAATCTCCTGAGGCGGATACAGAGACGCGCCAAATTCGTCCACCTCCACACCTAATGTTTTACATTGCTTGAGAATGGTTTCCAAGTACAGAGTAGCAGACTCGTCGTTACCTTGTTGAGGATCAGCTGCAACATACAGAAGCTCCTTCAGGAAGGCGAGGACAGAATTCACCACCCCTTTCGTTGCATCTGCCACCACTATCTCTTCGGGTGAAAGCTCGTCGTTGAACTCCAGGCTCTCAACTGAAGAACTTGCGCCATCTTCGTGCTGGTGACCACAATCCTCATGGCTTGAATGATCATGCACATGCTCATGGCTGTGATCGTGCCCACAAGCTCCATGTCCATGCTCGGAGCCATGGGTATGGCCGTGATCGTGACCATGGCCATGGCTGTGATCATGCCCACAAGGTCCGTCGTGGCTGTGGCTGTGAGAACCATGGCTATGATTGTGATTGTGTCCACCGTGGCCATGATTATGAGAGCCATGGCTATGACTTTGCCCATGGTTATGGCTGCCTGAAGGAGCTTCATGTGCATGTCCACAACCACAACCATCATCTTCCACTGCCTTTCCACCATCCCGCATCTCCCCAATCTCGCGCAACACGTCCTTGACAGAAGTTGCCACTTGCGCCAAGCTCCGTCCAATTGCAGCTCGATTCGTAAACGGCGTTTTCTTCATCACACCACAAGCCTCCCAAACACAACCTACAATAGCAGGCAATGCGCCCTCACGCTCTTCCTTCGAGGAGCCTTTAACAGAGAACGAGACAGCGCTCGTCAATAGAGAAAGCGAAGCACCCAGCACGCCTTTGACCGCATTCCGAATGGTCTGCTCCAGCGTTGGCCCTGCGCCTACCGTGTAGCCGTGGCAGAGGAGAATCAGACCTTGCAAGCTGTTGGCGAGGGTTTTCATGGCGTCCTCAGCTTCGTCCACTTTGAGGGAAGATTGCGTCCAGAGGAGGCCGATGCTGGTCGCGTGCTTGGAGACGAGGTCAGCGGCCTTCTTCACTTCGGACCACTCGAGGGTCTCAGATGCGGACGGTGCGGAGGAGTCCAAGAGTGCGAAGGATTCGTTGAGGGAGGTTGTCACTCGTTGCAGAGTGCGGGAGAGGGTCGCAACTCGGCCCTTCTGCGACTTCCCCATCGCTGCTGAGGTCTGGATGGAAACAGAGAAAGGGCACAGTATTGTCAGGAATTGCAGGGGGAGATCGGTCGCTGGTCTCTGTTTACTGCCGGGAGCTTTGAACGGAAACACTCGCTACTGAAATTTCCAAGGCGAGAAATCCAGGCAACCTAAGCAAAATCTTCGCTGTCCCTTGATGAAATGAGAAACAAATATCACGCTATTCTCACAAACAGATGATTTCTCGTGCGAGCGCTTGTGTCGTGTTCTACGGCCGGCAGCTTCAACGGAACCCCTCGCTACTGAAATTTCAAAGGCGAGATCGAAGTCTAAGCCAGTTCGTCGATGTCCCATGATGAAAAGAGACACAAATATCACGATTCTGTCACAGATTGCTGATTTCTCTACCGCAATCGCTTGTCCTATGTTTTACTGCCGGTATCTTCGACGAAACACTAGCTACTGAAAACACAAATGCGAGAAATCCAAGACAGAATCCAAACCTAGGTCAGTTCTTTGATGTCCCAGGACGGAATAACCCAGGAATGTTGTCACGCTGTAGTCACAAGTTGCTGATTTCTCGTGCAAGCGCTTGTCCCGTGTTCTGCAGTCGGCACCTTCAACGGAATCACTCGTTACTGAAATTTCAAATGCGAGAAATCCAAGACAAGATCGATACCTAAGCCAGTGCTTCGATGACTCTGGATAAAAAGAGACTCAAATGTCACACTCTTGTCACAAATGGCTGATTTCTCTTCACCAAGCACTCGTTGCGTGTTTTCCTGCCCCCAGGTTCAACGAAAACACTCGCTACTGAAATTTCAAAGGCGAGAAACCCAAGACACGATCGAAACCTGAGTCAGTTCTTCGCTGTCTCTGGATGGAAATGCCCACAAATCTCACGCTATTGTCGCAAATTGCTGATTTCTCTTAAGCGCGCCTGTAACTCTGCTCTACTACCGGCAGCACACTCTACCAAATGCGAGAAACCAAGACAAGATCGAAAGTTAATAAGGAAGCTCTTTGACACGCATTCCAGACCTCAGACAATGAGAACCCATACAATCCTAAAACCTAATCCACTCCAAAATTTCCAAAAACTAGATTTCAGCAGCCCAAGCATGAAAAGATGTCAACCATCATCGACTGCAGAGCTCTGAGCAACGATTGTAACTGTAACAGTAACTATAACTTAGCCTTCAGTCGCACAACCCAAGCCGAATGCAACCCCAATCAAACGCACATGGCTCCCGAAAAGCTCCACACGCACAAAACAAATTGCAGACATTGAAGCAGAAGCGAAGGTTGGCCCACCTCTAAGTCTCCGTGCGAGCAAGGCCTCTGCAAACTGGAAATCACAAGTCAAACTGAGCTTCGGAGATGCTGAGTGACAACACGGGAAAGGAATCAGAAACAGTGTCCCCAGAAAGGAGAGCAAAACGTCGAGCAAGGGCACTCGGATTAGGGTTTAGCCAAAAGTTAGGGTTCAGTGAAGGATTGGGGGTTTGCAGCTGTGCAAACTGTTGCACTTGATGTGTAGGCTTGTTTGCATGCCACTACGATGGTGCTCTTGGGCGGCTGGTAAAGATTTTCAACTTTAGAGCTTGTTTAGTGCATTTAGCGGAAACATGGGAGAATTGTTGTATGGCATCGGTAGAACAATTTTATGTTAACAAAATGTAAACAGCCTTTTGAGTCGGTGTTGTTGGGAAGACTAAATGCTTGTTTACATGACTTTTAGATAAGATTGTTTGGATTTGACAAAGCTCATCATATGAATGACTATTAGGTTGACATTATTGGGAAGTTAGAAGAGATTGAAATGGTCATTTGTGTGGCATGTTGACAAGATCTTTTGGACTTGAAAAAGCCTTTCCACCAAATTTAGCCCTCCCATTGTTGTGAATGTGGGGCAATTTTCAGATGTTGATAGAAAGTCTTTGCATTACTAGACTTGGACATACCATCTTATGTAAACAACCCTCGAATTGATATCGTGCAGGAGCAGACTGAAAAGTGCACAATTGCATTGCATCCATACCTATCGAAGGTTTGCTTGAACTCGACAACAAATTAAAGGTTCCAAGGCCTTCCACTACAGTTCGCTAAAAAGAACAATCTTAACGGATCTTACATCTCAAGTAAACGACCCTGTAGACTAATGTCAATGTTCAGAATTGCGCAAAACATGAAAGTATGAGAGCCAGCTTTGCAGTTCATGACAAGGATTGGTAGGTTTGCTTTTCGAGTTGACAAGAGCTGTGATAGTCAAAACCCAGAGGAGAACACATAGTGTGTCCAAACTCACAAGCATGCACTGATTGCATTTTCAAAACTTTCAGTCGGTGAAGTTACAAATGCGTTCTAACAAATAATGTTCAATCTCGTAGCAAATAAGAGCGCAGAGATTTGTTTCAACTCAGTGATCGTACAGTAAATAGAAACAGACTCGTTTCACATTTGTGAACAATTTGGGTACATTTGCCGCTGAAGAGCCTTCCCAGCAGAGGTTGTCGCACTTCTTCAAGTGACGGATAAATCGACGGATGCGTTTCTACAAGCTATCTGCACTAATTGCTAGGCTTCAATCAAAAGGGATCTAAGAGACATCTAGACACCAGCATTTCTCCAGGACTCAGGAATTTCCATCAGTAGTAGTCCCTTCAAATGATGCCACCTTAAATTCAAAGAGGTGACGATTTTGTCACAGGGTCTACCAAAAAATCTGCAGATAACAGCCCCGCACTGATGGGAAGGACTTTCTCTGTGAAAACCTGCAAAAGAAACAGAAAAATCAGACAAAGCATTCGGTTAGCCCAGCCAAGAATTGTCAAGTAATAATCTCTAAGGGGAAGCAGACCCTTCTGAGACTTCAAAACACAGACTGAACTTACCCTCACGTAAGCAGGATGCTTGCTGAATGTGTCCAAAGCCTCCTCTGCAGTTCAGAGCATGACGAGGGTCAAGAACATGTGAAAGTGAAAAGGTTTCAACATTGTCACAGGAAAATGAGAAATGAGGTCAATACGTAATGATCAATAAGCTTTGAATAAAAAAACTTCCTCTAGCCATCGATGCACTGCACCCTTTCTATATACAGATGCGAAGATATTGCACTAACAAAGAAGTTCTGCATCCACTCCTATGCTACCCTGAGCATTTATACTTACATCATTTTCTTGTTTTACATCCCTCAGCCTTCCTCTCAGTTTAACTTCATAGAAAGAACGCAAGAATGGGCAACATGGATACCCAAGATTCAAGGCATCATGGCCGACTCCAAGGAGTCATAGGGCCTCCCTAAATAATTTTGATTTTATGTGATTCAAGGAATAGGTACAAATTTCCTTTATTTAATGATGCTAAATTGCTTACATACTTTGTGCAAACATGCCCACTTGGGTTGCAGGAAAATGACCAATTGGTATACAGTAAGACGGACCTGATGGCACCCGCACAAGAACGGCGTGTGTGTAACCTTCGTTGAGGTCAGAAACGTTGGCACCTGGTCCAAACCCAGATAAAAGTCAAGAAAAAATTGAATTTATCCTGGAAACAAACGTCTGAGGGTGCTCTATAAGGGAGTCGTTCATACAAGGAACATGAGCAGGCTAGCGAGAGAGCGCATTCTCACCTGCAGTAAGCTGGACAATAACAGACGAATCCATTTGTTGCGGTAGAGCATTGAAAGCTTCAAGCATTGCTTCAGTTCCAGCTTCGCTTGCTCCCTCTCTTACTTTTATCAAAACCACATGCTCTATTCCTTGTTGAAATTTCTGCCAGCCCCAACTGCATCATATGATTCTCCACTCTATGGAATCTTAACTATGAAACAACTGTTCCATGACACAAAGGCCTTCCTACCGAAACAGTCCCTCAAATCTATTTCCTCACCTTTTCCTATTCAATGGAGACCATGCATATTCTCTCCCAAAGTTTAGAGAGAAGCCCATGCTCTTTATGTAACATAACACGAATTGGGACCTAATTTTAAGAGAAATTTAACAAATACTCAAGAGGTAGGGAATCAAGCAGGAATTTGGAGAGATTGTAATGAACTACTAGTGTCAAGACAAGAGCACACAGCTTGATACTATATCTCCAGCCATATTTCAGGGGTTCAATGTACGCTCAAGCATCAGCATAACTCAGGGAACTGAAGACGATCCCCACTGAGGTGCAAACATTCAAGAAAAAGTGGCAGAAATGAAACTTACATCACCTCGCCTGAAGAGTGCTTCAAGGTCGTCTTTTACTTCTGCTTCGAAGTCTGCCACAATGATTCCCTGCAAATTCAGTGTGTCATACTACTGGCAATCACAGTAGATAGGCTCAGCGTCGATCTCTCCTGGGTCTAAGCAGCACTAAAACATCCGAACCAAAAAAATTAAGTAGAGATATCTTGCAGGGTGGACCTAATGACAAGGACGAAAATCGAATTGAGCCATCGAATCAGTCCCATACCTTGCAATATGGATCGATGAATTCACACTCAACTTTGAGAGGAGCTGGGTGGTCCATGTACTGCTCAAGAGTTTCAAATGATGGAAAACGCTGAAAGAATGCATGTGTAACTCCTTCGGGCATTCTTTCAACAACGTTTCCTGAAAATATATATTAGGTAATCCGAAATCCGTTAACTCCAAAAAAAAACTCCCAGACTATTCCGTTAAACCTAGACCTTCAATTTGTTAAATGTTGGTAAAATTTACTTCAATCCTTCTATCAACAATTTAGGTCTGAGCAGCCCCGTCAGCTGCGTGACATTTAACCGGCATTACTTCAACACAATACTTTGGACTCGAATTAATTATTTTTGAGTTCATTTTAAAAACACCCGTGTGTTGTCAAGACCCAGCTTGATATGTAGAAAAAGGCACGCACCTAAAGAAACAGCCAAAATGCCTCGGTAGTGATACTGGAGGGAGTACAGATGGTCCAGCATATCCTTCTCTTGTTCATCAGTCATATCCTTCATTTTGAACAGAACAAGATGCTCCACCACCTTCCTGCGTGGCCCATCTATTTGCTCACCATTCAGACAGCATCAACAATCCATTCGACTCATTTCTTCTTCACAAAATATCACAATAAGTTTCTATCAGCAAGAACTGCACCCCTATTTTCTGAGATCCGGCCAAAGATTAATAAGAATACAAGACCAAGACTAAAATCAGACTACCATAATTAAGCAGCATGGCTATGCTCGGATACCTCGTACCAGTCGGCCTAGTTGATCTCTGTGGGCCATTCATGGAGGATCGTTCCGCTGCAACTGTCATACTGCTCATCCTCCTTGACCAATTGTCCAGGACTGGGCCAAGTTGAGATCCAATTCTCAACCTGCCTTGAAAATCTGCAAGAATTCAACACCCATGTCTCAAACCAAGTACTGCACTCTTACAATCTCGCCATTGATGAATGATAGAAGTCATAGAATTAGGTGAAAACCTACGTTCATAAAAAAATTGGGGCAAAACCTAAATCTCGGTAAAAACCTAGCAGTCGAGCAGGGTTGTTGCATGCTTGCATTCTTTTCAAATAGGGCAGAGTTTCAGAGACCGAATGCCAATCAGAACCAAGAATGACAGTATACACATACAGTCTAGCACGCTTTCTTCTCCTGCTAACTAACTACATTAGCAATTTTATTACATCTCCAATTGACTGATCCCTGTTTCTAACAGTAATTCATCTATTCAAACATACGGTTGAATTTAATTGCAAGTGGTGTAAATGGCTAAATGGCTATTGGAAACGGGGTTGCTTACTGTCACTGGAAGTGACCTACAACCTCCCACTACGAATGATTCCACAAAAAAATCAAATATAGTGATACAGAAATATAACCTCAACAGATTGGGCTAAAGCACTCAAAATCTCTATCCTGCTCTGTACTGATCTCCCAAAAATCCCACTCCTACATACGTTGAAGAGCTTAAAGTGACGCAATAGCATCATCGACCTTAATTGATTCCAATAGCGAAGCAAATGCCACAATGTAGAATCCAATTGTGTAAAACGAACTCAAGAATTACATTGCCGTGCGTTAGTCCCATTCTTTGATAGCCCCACGTTTCCGTCAAGTACGAAATCTTGATGAATGCGCCTTTCAAACCAAGGCAGATCAAAATGCCACTCCAACAACAAGATTTACATTCCAATTCGCCTTCAATCTCTCTTGAAACTCGAATTACTAACCTCAAGCTAAACAATCCTCATAAATCCTCGCAAACAACTTACATTCAATACGGAATCAAAGTGGGTACCGAATCAAATTCCTTATCCATTATCTCCAATTCTGCGGTAATTCTTGTGGTTCAATTCTTTGCGGGGCCAAGAGAGGCTTGAACTCATTAGTCAATTTGGGATTCGAAGGAGAGAAAGAGACAGGGAGAGCAATTGCGACAATGTAGAATCCAATTGTGACGAATTCAAATTCAAAGCCCAAAGACACCCAAACAACCACCACATTCAGATTTCATATCCTTCACAACCGCTTGATGAAAATCGAATCCCTGCATTCAATGCAACCCTCAATTTCAAACTCCCTGCGTCCCGAATCAAATTGGTCTTCAATTTCCGGGTATAATAATTCCAGTTCTTTGGGGGCCAGAGAGGCTTTAACCAAGTATCCCAATTCGGGATTGGAAGGAGTGAAAGTGCACCTGGGCTGGGAGCCGGCCATGGCGTGGCCCCTGTCAGTGGATTTCCGAAGCTTTTGTTGGCGTCGATGGTGATGGCGATGGCGTTAGAGAAGGGGGCGGGAAGGGGGCAGGTAGCCAAGGAGAAGGAGAGCGCCATGGTCAGGTGGGTCGAAGCCGGCCGGTCTGCGCCATAGCCGTAAGCTCAGCCAGGCGCCAGAGCTTCTCCTTCACTCTTTCTGTTGCTCACTGGAGGGCCTCCTCCCCGGGTTTCCCATCTTGGTCTGCGGCCTCCGCATTGGCTGATGGGGTGGACAATCGAGGTGGCACGGGTGGGACGACGTGGCAAGGAGCTTATCAATGCCACCCAGAGTTTGTGCTCCCAATCTCGCCACGTGGAAACCCTGGACTGCCCATTTCAAATGCCAAACAAGGTAAGGTAGAAGGCTCTTAAAGTGAGCATCTAAGGAATAATGGGCCTCTGTAGGAAAATCAGTAGAGCGTAGCATTTTTCACATATTTTGGGTAGAAAGAGAAAAGAGAAACAATTCCTTGACAATTTAAATCCTAATTTTTTTACTTAGAATGAATTAACTAAAAATTTTCAAAGTGAAAGGTGCATAGGTCACTACTAGTGCTCATAGAGTGAACCAATCTTAATCAAAATCAGTCTTTGAATGGAGCACATCAAACTTAGGAAGTTTCTATAATTTTTGCTCTCAGAGAATGATCCACATCATGCTTTCAATTATTTTAGATTTAAGAACACAATTAAAAAGCAAAAAGGACATTGAAGGAACTGTGATCCATTTTTGAAACTCTCTACACTATTCATGACAATTCTACTGCACTATTGAAAATGCCTGCTCACAATTCAAGCCTCCTACCTTGAGGCCTCTTTCTCCTTTGAGCATACAAATAGTAAGCATCTTAGTTTTGGTTTCTCTCAACCCCCAAATGCCCAAGCCTTTCCAAGTGTGTTTTTTTCCTATGAAAAAAGAACATGATGGGCTTCTAATTATCCTCAATGAAGCAAATTGTTTGTTTTTTTCAAAATCATTTGAAAGAGCTTGCTTACTAGAGTACATACCAATTTTGAGTGTGAAATTGCATGGGATTTGTGAGATTATAACAAGAGAAATGTATGTATCCTATTTTTAGTATGCTTTCCCACCCTGCAATATTTGAAAAATTTGCATATAAGAGTCTTTTAGGATTAGAGGTGACATGAACAACTGAAAATTGTGTTAGCACACCAAAATGCACTTCCAAAAAACTTTAAGTTGAAATGAAGAGCTATAAACTCATTACACAATCTGCCCTACAATTGTTGTAATATGGTTTTTTTTAATAAGTATAAATCACAAATAACTCCTAATCAACACTTGCATGTTTAAATTTTCAATGGTAGAAATCATGAAAACACTTTACTCTTTCCATTGGGACCGTTTTCAAAGCAAATGGGTAAGTACAATTTTTTAGATCTCAAATCAAGTGAAATTGGCAAACTTTGGCAAAGTCATGAAATAAAGTAATGAAAATTAGCAAGTTTTACTCTTCCACAAATAGACATACATGCCTTTGAAGACCTCTCAAGAATCAAATTTTTGCCTTTTTCAAAGAAAAATTGAAATTTTCATTAAATAACCTTCAAAAGTGCCCATAAAATTTTTTGAAACAGTCAAAGGAATTCAACTACCCACACCAAAACAAGCCTTAAATTTCAGATCGACCATACATGGTTGATTGGGCACTTAGGAATTAACCCCTCATCGCCTGACGAGACGAAATCCGTCCCCTCAGAATTGAAAAATGGGCCAGATGGCTCAGATTTGCTTGTTTGAAATTGGACTTCAATAGGTGGGCGGGTGCTCTGTCGAATGAATTGTACTCCCGATCTCTGATCATGCGAATCTGTTAGCTTTGAAGCCCGAATTGGCCACACCCTGAGCTTCCACAGGAACAAATTGTCCTGCATGATGCAGAGTGACCGCGAGAAGCCGGTTGGAGACCGTTGCTGCCGAATTCGCTTTGGATACCTTCTTCCAGGCGGCTCAGGTGGATCGAACTTGTTTGATTGTTTTTGGCAGACTATAGAACCCTCACACTGCGAGGGTGGTAGTTCAATGTGGTGACCCTGCTATCGATGGAGCCGCTGGACCAGCTTTGTATCGTCAAATTTGAATTCGAATTTTTTTCTGGCTCCGTTTGTGATCTTCCTATGGATGCACGCTTGTTGTTGTTGCTTGAATTGTGAACGTGGAGCCAGCCGTGTGGACCGTTTAAGTCCCTATTGCTTCATGATCTCGGAACTAGGTGCATATGTGAAGAAAATGGTCGCAACCCTCCCAATTGCTAAATGTCCATTGCAAATGACATTCATGTCAACCTGCTTTCACCTGTTCCTTGAGAGCCCCAATTCCAGTCAACCGGTCACCATCTGTGTCTACTCCAGTGTTCAATCCAAAACTTTGCACAGATGGTCTACATTCGTGGTCCAGAAATGACAGAGGACCCTCATGTTGTTCATGGCCTCCCTATCCACGAAATGCTTTCAGAAAATTTGGCGTTGTTGTAGCGAAATTCAGCTCCGCGGCAGAGAATGTCGGCCACAAAATGGGATGTAAGCTTGACTATGTTCCATGATCAAACATTATAAACGGAAAATCCGTCCCACCAAATCCTGATCGGAGGTGATTTCTCGACTCTATTCCTCCTGAACTACGAATTTCGTCGGTGAATTTCCCCACAATTGCGTAATCTGACTGTGCGGGCAATTAATTATGGCGCTGCCGTTGTGGGCTTCCCAGCACGTCTTCGGAGCTCCGGCGATGAGGGGTTAACCTTGGAAAGATGCTGCTTTAGTGACAAGTACTCAACATGATTCAATTTTTATTTCAATAGGTGCATTCTTTATTTCTACAATAAATAAAGTCATCCATTGAATACTTTGTGTCTTGAATGTCATTTCAAGATTATGGTAATTCCACTTAAAGTTTTTGTGGGGTCTTACTGGTGGTCAAAAGGTGATATTGGATTATCTCAAAATGCTTTTTTTTATACAATATGAATAAATTATGAATTTTCAAATTGTTGAAAAGAAATATATTCAAATGAAACCTTAGGCCTATGTTTGGGAAAAAACAATGGCTAGTTCAAAGTTAGCTTATGGAATTGGAAAAAAAAAAGTTGCAATTTGAAAAGACAGGAAAGAAATCCACTACAAGAGAAAGGGGTGTTTTAAGAAAGTTTAGGACTATACTTTAAAACTCATTGAAAATACCATTTTCTCTTATATTGATGTTGGAAAAATATATAAAATTTCTATTTTGAATTTTATATAAAGGAGAAAACAATTAGACTCTATACTTGGAAAAATATTTCAATTTAGAAATTGAAGGAAAATAGCTAGTAAAACTCACTAAAAACTTCTCGAATAGTGCCTTAGGCTCTCATGAATAGAGGTTGTACATTTTAGACAAGAATTTGTAGGAGCCAAGTTTAGAAAAGGGTTGGAATGAAGTGTTGTTATCTCAGTAACCCCCTCGAGTAGGTGGATTATGAATGTC
Organism: Straminergon stramineum; assembly: GCA_963920665.1. NCBI lineage: Eukaryota > Viridiplantae > Streptophyta > Bryopsida > Hypnales > Calliergonaceae > Straminergon > Straminergon stramineum. Next base: position 6,833,897 of record OY987270.1, on the reverse strand, counting down.
TTCTAAATCGTAGATGCTTATAAATGATTCATTTGAAGTCCTATGTATGTAGAAATATAGACTAATGTCCAAAGAGGCACTTTGGATTATACAAAGTAATGGTTTCTATTTACCGTTGACAAAATCATAATTCCAAAATATAAATTACAATTATCTTGAAGGTATAGAATTTTGAAACCTTTCATAATTTTCACCCTAATTTTATAATTTAGGAATACACAAGGAATGAAAATGATCCATAATATAGAACTTTATAAAAAAAATATCCATTGTTCCATAGTTTTATATGAAATAGAATTCTATCACATTTGTATAGTCATAAATATTTGAACGTCATATCATTTTATCATTTTCATGTCATGCATAGTATGATATGCTAATATTATTTATAAAAATAATATAAAATGTAAAAACTCAATCAAGACTTGCATCAATTTTGAGATTTTCAATTAAAAAAAGATGGTATTAAAAACTTGGTATAATCAATTTGTAACTTATAGTAAACAAACACTCCAAAGTATGTCAAGAACTACAATCTATATAATGGTTATTTCATCTACAATAATGCAAATTAGCTTGAGTTGACCTAAAAGTGTTGAATTCAATGTCCCACAGTGAATCCAAAAGATGGAAGAGCAATAAGCCTGAATTTTTGCAATATCTTATTTTGCAATCAATGTGGCTCAATTCTTTTAGTAATTGAGGTTCTTTACTCTTAGCTTTCATCAATTTTTAAATGGTGTTAACGTTGGCAATCAATTGTTGCAATGGTTTTTGGTTTAGTAAAGTTTGAAGGTATCCTTCAAAATCAATTTTGGACTCATTTTGATTGGCAATGTGTAGTCATAAATATTTTAGCACAATCTTATCTACACCAGAAATAACTGATTTTTGTAGCTCTTTTAAAGCTTGTAAGCCAATAGAATCTATCCTTTGCAAAAAGGGCTCTAAATAGTAGATGAAGCCTCGTAGAGCACGATAAAGGGTGTGTACCATAAGATCAAATTCTATGCTTTCTAGCAAAAGCATCTTATACTTTTAAACAAATTCAAGGTCTTTTCCATACACTACCCCTTCCAAATTCCTCCACAAACACAAAGTTGTCTTCTAATTTGCATGCCATTATATACATATGAGCATGATTTTCTTGAGAGTTGAGATTGTGCTCTATGATGGACCATTTTTGATAAATTTCATGAAGCACATAATATTTGTTGCTTGAATTTTATTGGGAAGTTGAAAAGATGCATAAACTTGTTGAATTTTGCCCTCATAAAATCTTCGAAGAAGAAGCTCTTCTTCGATAGATAGATGCTTTGATAAAGGCCCTTCCTTTCTATTTGCAAGTAAAATTTCACCAAGATAGCTCAAGCTTCCATCGTATTGCACTTCTACTTTACTTGAGCTTTACTTTTATATAGCATCTACCACCCGTTGGTTTGAAGTTTGGTACTTGAATCTTTTTTGAAAAAATTTGTTAAGGAAAAATATGCATAGAGATGTTTCCTACATACCTTTCCAATCAAAATTGGAAATTCATCACCATTTGTTTTCAATAAATTATTATGTAAAATCATGAAAGTGGTCTTTAAAAATCTTCCAAAAATGAAGTTTTGATTTCTTGAAATTGAATTTTGAAGTACTTGATTGAGATTGTGTAAGAATGTATTGATAATTATGCATTACAAAAATTATTAATTATATTCTATGTTGTGTAGATTTATTTGAATTACACAAATAGGCAGTACGAAGATTTATTGCTAGCCATTGTACCATAGTGAAGAGGAAATATTAATGTCAACTATAAAATAGTATCACTATAAAATTTAATTTAAAAAGACATTGATATAATAAAATAATTTTTCAACCTAAAATAGATTATAATAGAATAATTGGGATAAATTAGTGTCACATACACTTAATATACAACAAATCATTGTACCTTAAATCCAAAGAGAAACTCACTACCTACACAAGAAAGATTATGAGGGTATACCTTGAATCCAAAGAGAGGCTCAATGTCTAGACAAAAAAGATTTTGAGGACATGAAGTTAAACCAATGTGTAGTCAAGTATGAAATAATATGAATGTATATTAAAGTAAAAATACATTGATAAGGCTACCCACATAAGAACACCCCCCAAATGCGATATTTTGGAGATTTCTTTCACATTGTTGGTCCTAGGTGAAACTAATAGTAAGGTAGTGGCACCTTAAATTGCTAGGTACCAAAAACAAACTCTAATTTTTTTGCTTGATAATAAACCAAATCTATATGTAAAAACGCTAGTCTCCTATTTAGAACCTCTACACAAGTTAAGTGACTATTAAAGGGTACCCCTATTCAAGCATCACTTTGTTGCTCCAAACAAGTTGTTTCGTACTAAATCAATGACCCATTGTAGAAACCTATAAGAAGATGCTTTTGAAGATTTATTACATATTCTCCAAAGAACAAAAAATCTAGATTCAATTGCAACATCTTTCACTACTATTTTTTACTATATGTGCACATAGAAGACATTGAGACACTTACATGTACAATTTATTGCAATACTACCTTAACCTCTAAACGACCATAAGGTCACCAACAAATGCCTTTTGCAACTACATTTGTAGAAAATTCGAATTGTGAACCTCACCAACAATCCCTAAACAATGAATAGTCCCTAGATGGATTTTTTCAATTGAATCCATCATTGCAATCCAATCAAGAAATGATTGAGTGTGCAATTTTTTTGTGAATTTTTTTAAGATGGAGAAGTCACTCTAGGCCACCACTTCAAATCATATCTATTTTCAAACATCTCAACAATTTGAAAAAAATTACACATCAATATCATAATGATATGTCCTAGTGAGAAAAAAAATCAAAGTTTTTGAAGCACTTTTCAGCATTCTAATTTCTGCATTCTCATTTCAAAATTCCAATTTCATCATATGTACCAAGTAAGGTAGGTACACCCAAAAGTGCCACAAATTGGTACTGTGCATTGCTACTATTATTGGGCTGATCAGTTTTTTATATTTCCTTGTGGGCAAGAGAAAGGAGGTTCCAATGCACCAAAGAACACATCATTTGGATATTATATGCAAAAGTTATTCACAGTCAAAGTCTAATTCTAAAAGCGCTCTATACAAATAGGTACATAACTGAATTTAGGAATGTTCAACTGTTGTAGATGGCGCTTTTAGGCACAGGGCGATTTTGGGGGTACCCACCGTATCTCCTAGCCGAAAACAACCCTGGTCAAACTAATACACTAGAAATTCCACACGTTTCCTGTCCTCATTGAAGAGCCCAGACGGAGATATATGTAAATTTTAGTCCTGAACCTTGAGGCTTCTTTTGATTGCATAAAACTCTGTTTAGGTTGCCTTGTTAGACTTGTCAAAATTGTTTTGAATATTTGTACACGAGGCCTTCAAGCTTAATTACAACTGATTCCCAATTTCACGAAAAAATTGACCATCATGGTCTTCTTCACCATCTGCGTCGTCATTATCGTCGTCATCTTCTTCCTCTAGCTCGCCTTCCTCTTCTTCCTCTTCCTCTTCCTCGTCATCGACCTCCATACGGCGAGGAGCGTTGAGGACCACGCTTTGGCCTTGAGACTCTGCAAGATCATTCTGTAACCGAACGAGGTTTGCTTCCTTTCGCTTAGCCTCAAGTTCAGCTTTCTCTGCTTTCCGCCTCTCTAAATCGGGCCTACATCAGATAAGATATCACCAGTCACAACAAGGATATATGAAACACGACAGCAAGAAACCAAAGGATGATCTTAAAATGTTCAAATTGTTCGCAATTCAACAGATATATTACAAATAATAGACAACTGCGATCAGAGACATGCTGCAAAAAGAGTTTCATTACTTATACTAACCCCTAAAGGACCAGGGGTGCAAAATACAGTGTTGCAGAATCCACCTGGTGGCCTTATGGTCCTTTAGGGGTTAAGAGTTCAGTGACAGAGATGCCATCTGTACCGTTCTGCGTGAATAAGTATCTGTTGACATTAAGTTTACGTGATGAACAGGGAGTGAACGGTTCAAAATTCAAATAGACTGCTGCACTTACCAGTATGATTCCATATACTCATCCGCACACTTGTTCACTTGGTTAAAGAAATCCACAACCCCTTCGCCTGTGACAGCTGATACACCAGCATTACGAAGATTCTTGTAGAACTCATCAAGGACCAAACAAAGACTGCGGCTCAAGCTGGAGGAATACGACGAATCACCCTCCACGGCACCTTGGAACGCCTCGAAGTCGTCCATCCACTGCAGATGATGAACAACCTAGAGTGAGTACTTGCGAAGACCAAGTAACAACCAGTGGTAATAGAACTGCATATGGAAAGTCTCTAAAACTGAACAATTTCACTTTAAAACTGCAAAAAGAAAAGCGAAGTACAAAATGCAATGGGAAACCAATTGAGGTAATTATAAAACATCCTGATATGCATATATTTATCAGATGATAAATCATAGAACACGACAGTAAGAATCAGACTAGAGTTCAAATAATCTTTGTGTAGGGTCGGTTCATTTACCTCTAGAGCAAACTGATGTTTGGCAACATCCACCTTGTTGAAAGCTAACAGAAGTGGAAGTCGTGTCTTGTACAGTATACCACATGCATAAAGCATGTTACTCATGAACGTCACTGGATTCACGGATCGCGGTGTGTCAACAACGTAAGTAACGACTGTGGGAAAACAAGATGCGAAAGCTTCCACAACAATCGCACCAGACGCTGACCACGTGAAAATTTCGATCTGCCCAGGAGTGTCCACAAGAACATAGTCCAGGTCCGCTGCGCGTGCCTCTACCAATCCCACAACCTGACAACCAAAATGCATGTCAGAATCAACTTTAGAGAGAAAAGCTCATTATTATATTATCTAAACTGCAAGTAGTATCGAATTAACCCCTGAAGAACCAAGCATTCATGGATTAAAGTGACCAACTGACTGATCATGTTCCGCAAAACATGATTTGGAGGAACCCATGTTTTGTATCACCAGAATCAGTGAAGAACATCGCATGTGTTGGTCAAAGCACAAATAAAATGGGATAAAAGGCAGATTCCATATGACCTCATAGTAGCCGGGAAGGAAAAAACATTTAACAACTTTGGGTCCTTTAGGGTTTTGTCATAACAACGCCCGAATACCAACAAATTCACTACACGCCACAAAATTTGACGAAGGTCAAAGAGAGATCACCTCATCAAACTTGGTGGCAAAGAGATTGAGAGAGGTGAGAATCCCCCCGTTGGGACCCAGGTGATACTCCTTCATCACATTCTTATAGTTGACAGTATCCCGAATGTCAATGTTTGCAGTGAACGGTAGAGACATCACCGCGGGATCCAGGTTCAGGACATAGCCTCTCTTTTTGGAGACTTGTACATGCGATACCAGACGCTGCATCAAAGTCGTCTTTCCACTACCTACATGTTTCAGAAGACCGCATTGTGAAAATCAGGTCTAAGGTAGAGGATCCTATAACCTTTGGGAACCTGATCACATTTCCTATTGACTGACCCTGTTACCAACAACAACTCATCTCTTCCACCACAATTAGTTGGTCTTCAATTAGCAAGGATGACTTTTATATTAAATGTCGATGGCCTCTAATCTTGGAATGAGAATGGAATTGTCACTGTCCATTCAACAGTGGTCTACTGTCCCTTAAGAAATATTGAGTGATAAGATATAATCTGAAGAGAATTTGGCTCTTGTAGTACACAGAGAGATCTCTCCGGTGAGCTCTGTTAAGTGATCTCACAATGAAAGCACACTGCCATACAAATTGGTTAACACATTTGAATAATATCCTCTTCCTTGAAGCTACGCAAGTCCATTTTAATAGGAGAAAACAGCAAGAAACTCAAAAACATGGATTTAGGGTTCCCACCTGCCATTCCGATCACAATGATCACAGTAGGTTTCTTCTGCGCCATCGCCTTCGCAGGACTTGCAGTTTCCTGCTTCTCAATTGTGAGGGTTTCCATCTTTCGTTGAGGAGCTGCTCTTCGCCAAAAAAATCAATCTAGTTCTTATTAACTCCGCATTGATGATGGCTCCCAGCCCCATCCCAAGCTTGATTCCAAGCCTAATTCTTATTTCTCAAGTCTGGCTTTGCAGCAAGTGCTTGCATCCATGGCCGAATCTCACCCCCAAATGCCCACCTTGGGGAACACACATTAGACTCGCCACCACCATAGCCAGCAGCTTCCACTCTCAATTCTTCAAGACACCTACTAAAATCAGCTCTCAAGAGACTGAAACCTGAAGTCCAGTATCAGAAAGCACGTCGTCCAACTCAACCACAACGCGCAAACAGGAGAACCTGTGCAAACACACCTTCCCTGAGAGATGTTGACGATCAAACCTAAGCTGCTCAGACCCCCGACATCAACGGCGGCGCTGATCAACGGCGACGGGTTTCTATTCCAAGAAGCACCATCGACGCTTTGCGAGGCGGGGTCTGATTTTCTTAATTCGAAGGTCGACGGCGGGGGTTCAATAGCACAACTTTTTTTGATAAATTTAGATCGACGGTGGAGGACATTAGCAAGTTTCAATGACACCAACCTTCATGTACTGAGAGGAGATATCAGAAATTGTTTTCATCACTAAGAACTCAATCATAAGGTGAGTGGATGAAGCCATTTGCACCATCCTACTTTTGGCCCCAATTCCACCACAAGACTCATCCAAATCCGTCGTTTTTTTGACAAAATCAGTGCATTAATGCCAACAAGGGTTAACGTCTCGAACCTTCATTGGTGCTGGGTATTGGTGAATACTGAAGTGCTAATAGATACATGGAAAGGCGGTTATGGGTTGTTTATAAGACATTTATGACTTCACTTTGTAGGCGATTTTGTAATTTTAGGGCAAACCACTTCAAAAATTCAAAGAAATTACAATTTTAATCATAAGATTATAATTTTGATAGGGCTTGATTTGTAAAGCAAGCACACTCCTCTGAAAAATATGCCCCCTCTTGTAGGTGGCCCAAGATATTTGGATTGGGAATCAAGGTGGTAATAGGCTTGTCTACTTTATAACCAAATTGAATAGGATTCCATTCACCCTAGATAGAATCCTTTTGGAATTTCAACATTTGTAGATCATCAAAATTATAATGAGTAGAAATCCATTCATGAACTATATAGAAAAAATTCCAAGAAAAATTCCAGAAAAAATAAAAGAAGGGATAAATTTGTTGGATATTACAGATTTCTACAACATTTATGTAGTCAAAGTGTCTAAGGTAGGTCTAAATCAACAATTCAAAGATAGCAATTATTTTCAAATACTAGATCACTAACTCTATAGTGAAGAAAGTAACCCCTCAATTATCAAGAACACCCAACATTTATTGTGGATTTGAATTTGTTGTATTCTAAAAACAATAAGATTAGATGGTTACATTTTGTAACACTAACAAAGAACATGGGTTGGAATGGTTAGTAAATAAATAAAATTGGACAAAGAAAAATATCTATGTGACCTATTAAAAATAGCTAATTAAAGAGCAACCATGGACTATCATATCCCACCTTCTTTTTTTGGTGAAACATAACATAAAACAATTATGGCATTCTAACTCCTATTTTGAGTCTTAAAATCTTTTGTGGCCTTTTGGAGTAGCACTTGGTAATTTATACATACAAGACCTCATTCATACTAGGATGCCCAATGCAACCAAACCAAAACCTTTGTCAATTACTTTGTTTGCCTTGGTGTAGAGGAAAATTGCCTTGTCATCAAGCATTTTGTTCATTTGGGGAATGTTTTCACCCTTGGAACCTAATGTCCAGTGACATTGTAATTTACCACATTTATATCAAAATTTTATAACTACCACATATCAAGTGAAAATCGAATTGCAACAAGGCACTACTTTTTTACATGAACATTGATTTAGATTTTATATATATATAATTTTTAACCTCATTCTTTGGTCTTTGATATAAGAAGTCATTCTAAAAATATTCTAAAAATAAAGTGATAACACTCTAAATATACTCTAAAAATATTCTAAAAATATTCTAAAATATTTATAGAATATTTTGAAAATTCTCTAAAAACATTCCAAAATAATTTAAAGGATTGATCCATACCTCCATACCAAATTTATTCATCAACAATTTCAAGCTCTTGTTGCACATCTTAGCCAGTTTTTATCTTTGCTTACAGGTAAACCAACCTATGACAGGCAGAATGGTTGGTTTGCTATGTTCACATTTTTTTTTTTAAATTAAATTAAATTTCCATATAAAGATAAACATGAGAAATGCAGAGAGTAATTGAAATTTTATTTTTTTGACAAATTATCAATTTGTTATGATTATTTGAAGTATGTTGCCCAAATAGCCTCAAACCATCTATAGACTACCCCAAATCACCACAAAATGTACCCATAATGGTCATTTGATCACCTAAAGCAATCTCAAATTTTCCTAACATGGTCACAATATTTTTTAACATGGCCATGACATAAAGAAATAAAAAAGTTAGCTCTTGAAATGAATTTACACTAGAAAGGTAGAAGGTCCTAAAACAATCACTAATAACTCCATCATCATCACCCAAGGCATTGATTTTGGCCACTAACAAATCTAATGAAGTATAATCCCATTTATTAGCAAAAATTTGCCATAGATTGATATAAGATTGAAATAGGTGGTATTCTAGGTATTTGCATTGGGCAGTTTGCATGTCATGGGTTGGTTTACCTTACTTCCAATACCATACATTGAGGTCTAATTTGGCATGTTGGTGCCGAAATATTTTAATTTTAGAATTTAGACAATTCAACAATTCAAGTTAAATTTCTTGGCTTTAGACACTTCATTCTTTCTAATTTTTGGACACTCCTAATTTTAGATTGATTCTTTCTATTCATGCTTAAATGTGTTCTTTTCTCTAAATTTTCTCAATAATAATTTTTGGATATTCAAAATTAGCAACAATTAATTTTTTCAGATTTCTAGAAATAGTTGTACAATTTTCAAAAAAAATTGACATCTTCCAAATTTTCCCTAATTATTTACAAAACTAACCTACATGTATAGTACTTCTTTTTCCTAGATATTGTTTGGTACCAATTTCTATCTTTGAAGTTCTAAAAGTTCTAAGAAATTAAAAAGTGCATTGCAAGAAAAGAGTTTGTGAATCATAATAACGCTAATGTGAACTCACATTGTATTTTAGAAGCATATGAAGTAATGTTCGTGTACAAGGTCCATGTGAAGTGACATTAATTACTTGTTAAGTCACAATTACTACATGTGCAATGTCTTTTGTATACTAAGTACATGTGAAGTATAATTATTCTAGTTAGTGCATGTGAAATGAAGTTCAACTATGGTAACTAGATTACTTTTACAAAAAGGACATTTACTTGTAATACTAGTTTAAGGGAGAAGCACCCAAATTCAATAGTGTATCCAATTGCGATAATTTCTAGACATGGTCTACAATCATTCTAAAACATAAATCTTGGTAGACCATAGACAGCTTATTGTTTGTTGACCAAAATGATAAGCTATTTATGGTCTACTGAGATTTATGTTTTAGAATCACTACCGTGTCTAGAAATTGTTGCAATTGGGTACACTATTGGTTTTGGGTGCTTCTCCTTTAAACAAACTCTGCGTAAAAACATTTGGCATACAATTATAATGTTTGATCATGAGGGTGTTAAAACTATGAATGTGATTTGAAGTCTTTTGATCTTCTTTTCACATGTCAAATTAAAAAATTTGGTCACCAAAAAAATAAGAGGTTAAAGGGCATAACATGCGTAATCCTAGTCAATTTATGGCTTTTCAAAATTTTCTCAACAATTTTTTAAAATGAATTTCTAATGTGATTATTTCTCCAAGATTTAGTGTATTTGAGGCTCATTTCCAAGAGCCCTCGATCAACACATGAATATCAAGATTTGCAATGGACGCCCTTGCACAAAATGTTGAATAGAAAAATCATAATCATTCGTTTTCAAAATTGAATTTTAGATGCTATACTAGACTTAAAAAAGATTTTTTCAAAAATATTAAATACTAAAAATAGTAACTTGGTTAGGTTTTATTTAACCCCTAAAGGACCGGGGGTGTTTGAGCAAAGCTCTTGATTTCTTGACTAGCTCTTGTAACAAGCATAATTTCTCAAATGTGTGATATGATTCTGATGATCACCACCATTGAAATGAAAGAAGACTTATGTAGCTTTCCTATGAAAAAAAGATCAACAAAATCGCACAATTTTTGAGGAAATGCCACTGTTGACAAAATTGATGAAAGATATCCAATTCTGCAGAACTTTGTACATGCGCTGAAATTGAAATGTTGAAATCGGAATGCTCAAAAGTGATCCAAAAACTCTGATTTTTTTTTCACAAGTACATATCATCATGATTTAGATGTGCAATTTTTTTTCAAATCACTTTGAGATGTGGAAAAAAAGATATGAGCACGTGAAGTGATAGTGCAAAGTCCTTTTCCTATTTTCAAAAAATTCATAGAAAATCGCTCACTCAATCATTTCTTGATCAGATTGTACCGATGGATTCATCAAAAAAAATCATCTAGGGTCTCTTTGTTGGTCATAGACTATTGGTGAGGTTCACATTCCAAATTTTCTATAAATGTAGTTGCAAAAGCCATGTGGTGGCCTTATGGTCCTTTAGGGGTTAACTTAAAAGTATTGTCGACACCAAAATTTAGTGCCTTAGGCATTTAGAGGGTAACAACAAAATAATCCCTCTACTTCACCTATATCCCCCTTACTTGCACAAAAGCAACAATTGTTTTGAACTCAATTTTGGCAACTTTGGAAATTGTCTCAAGAATCGTCTTGAACCTTCTCCAACCAACATCATCACTCTCAAAGAAGTCTACCCTCAGCAACAAAGTAACTATACCTAATTATTTCCAATTCGCAAAACCATCCAAATGAATCTAGATTCTTGGTTAAAATGTAAGCCCTCAAAATACAAGAATCTAGTGTTGATCTTGAATAGACCTATTTTTAGCACACTCAAAATTCATTACTTATTCATAAGTTGTCCAAAAAATGCATACAAAGAGAATCTTGAAACCCCGTGTGAATCCCAACAAGACCCAACAACAATTTTCACAACGGGAACCATTCTCAAATGCTTATTCGGTGGATTTGCTCAAGGTGTTGTCATCTTCGAGCCTTCTCGTGCCCCGTTGTGCTTGTTTCTCCAGTATTCCATTCCAACTCACTACTGCGAAACCCGTCGCTTTTCATTCCTTGAAATAGCGACGAATGAAATAGCGACGAAACGTGGAGTGAGTGAAAAAAGTCACAAGGGACAAATCGTGGGACCAACTTAGATACTAACAATAGATCATTGTGGGTGAGAAGCGACACAGCTCCGGATCTCCTCAATGAAAAATGACGGGGTTTGCTCTACACTAAATAGTGAAATTAGGTTGCCTTAACAATTAGGTTGCCTTACCCCAAGCAAGTTACTTTACAAGCCATCAAAGTCAACAAATATTTCTAAAAATATTTTCATTTATACACATGGAGGTTCATGATTTCCAAATACAAGGATAAGAAATTCAAAAGTAGTTCATTCTCTTACAATAACTGTAAATATTTAATTAGTGTCAAATGTCGAGAAATTAGTGAGGGGCAACCTAATTTCACTATTCAGTGTAGTGACTTGCCGAAAACACTGTCTGCACTTGCAGCCGCTGATTGCATGCCCTTGCATGACACGACAATCTGTACGTACTAAAGCTCCTGAAACTCTGGAATTAAAAATTCTAAAACTTTGACTAAATGAGCACAAATAGTTCGGCCGTGTCTGTACACATCGACGGCTGGAGTGTGTAACATCTCACGCGCTATAAGCATTTGGGTTGTCACAGAAATTCTAAGTCGGCTTGACGATCTTGCTTATAGAGGGAGAATATCTTTTTCACTCTTTTGTTTCAACGCATTCTGCAGTGGCGCCCGTGAATTCAAGCTGGATTTTGCTGCTGTTTTCTTGCAATTCGATCACGTCCTTCAAACTAAGGTCCTTTCGTTAGTTTCTGTACGTAAGCTTCATAGCTCGGCGATTCCGAAGCAAGTGCTGGAGAGGTATGGCGATTCCCGACGGTGTGAAGATTCAGTCGGCGAAACTGGTAGAGAAGACAAAGCGCGCTTTTGCTTTAGTTCATTACCTTCATCCAACAAGAAACCGCCAGGACAAGAGAGAGGCCATAGTAAAGATGAAGGCAATTGCCACAGGTGCAATTTTCAGTGCGCGTTGTATTTCATTCCATTTACTTTATATTCTTGAGACGTTGCCTGAATGAGCTAGCTAAGGAAAAAAATCCCGATTATTTTGTGTCCACAATCTTGAGCTCATGATCTGTCTTCAAGGACGGGTGTGGCTTGCGTTAGAATTGTTTAATTCCTTTCGTTTCGGCTTGGGTTGGCACGATTGCATCTGGGCTCATCTGGTAGCTATTGACAATCGAATCTATTGTTTCAAAAGTGGTCTTTTTCTTCTTCAATTTTGAAGTGCTTCTAAATTTATTTTTTGAGATCTGTGTAATTTTATACTTTTTTAGAGTGTTATGTTTCCATTGATCCCTCTTTGCTTCCCAGCAGGACATTTGACTGTCTATTTGAGTTTGAGTGACACTTCATAAAAGATTCAGACGTGGAGAATCTTCTCAACCTAAGCATGGTTTGATGTTGATGCAGAGAAGAGGAAAGCAAAGGAGAAAGCAATAAGGAGAGATTCTCGAAACCCTAAACCACGCAGGGAGCCCAGCCACTTCCACTTCCACTTCAACCACTGCACGTGCTTGAGGTGCTTCAGCGTTCAATGAGACAGATGAAACCACAACATGGATCCAGTGCACTTCACATCAACGTAAAGGACGGTAATTTCATATTTTTAAACCATTTTTAACAATTGTAGGAGTGATTTTGGAAAGACCAATAGAGCTATGGAGAGATCGCTTTGGGTTCAGTAGCTGCATTTGTTTAGATAAACGTTTTTCCCCTACGATTGTATGAACTTATGCAATGAGATCAAACTTTTGTCACTATGATTCTATGCATTTCTTATGCAGTCATTTAAAGTGAGTGGCTGTAGATCACTCTTTAGTGTTAACAGTATAGACAACACGATTTTAGTTCAAAGATTAGAGGCTATCGATATTTTGCCAAGGCATGCTTACAATTATCACTATGAAGTTCAACCAAGTGCATGAATAGATGAGTAGCAGTTGGTAGCAGGAATCAATATTCGAGAAGGGATGAGGTCTGTAATGGTTTTAGCATAGCCAGATTTCACTTGAAAAACGCATTGGTTTTGGAGAAAACAAATAGTGTTGTATATATGTATTTGAATACCTCTTTTACAGGGATTTGGAGATTGCAGACCACGCAGTCATCTGAGTTGATACTCAACGCTTGTTCAAAAACCCCATGATTTGCCCAGAAAGCAAAGTCAGGCTTGTTCACTGCATCTCTCAGGAGTATTACCTCCAGTCTCATCATTCTCAAGTAGCTTAGTTCATTCCTAAAGTTCCGTAACTGAGTTTTCTGAGTGTTGGCTCTTGCATCTGTCCAGGGATCTCTATATCAAAGGTTAGCCGATATGCTACGTGAGATGAGACCCTGTTCCAATTTGTAGTGTTCAAAGTTATGAGAGGCTTTGTCCTTTTGTTTTGCAGCAACGAAGCTACGAGAAGCTGTGGTTTTGTTTCAGAATGTGATAACATTGAAGATTAAATTTATTTCTTGTTAGAAACTCACACTCAGTTATTTGAGTAGCAACGTTGCACATAAGAACCTACTCAATATTTCTCACTTGATATTTCTCACTTTCACTGCAGATATAAGTTTTGTGTTGATCTCAGTTTCGACTCTTACTAATACAATTTATTAAAAGAGGAGCGGTTTTGCCTCACACTCGAGCTAGTAGACTGAATGGCTGAAAGGTTGAATGGCTGGTAGTAGATTATAATTAAGGTCTCTTTGAAATTAATGCAGTGAAGAAGAGTCACTGACTCTGGCCACGGACAGGACGACGTAGTAACAATTTCATGTTCATTTCACGATTTGGATCCTTACAACGTAAGCTTTTTGGAGTTGCAAGATTGTACTACATAAAAACATTTGGTAGGAAGTTACCATCTAGACCTTGACTCTGTTTTCGTTGCAGATTACAGTGACAGAACAGATGGCAGAGCCAAAAAGAAGCCAGCACGCCAACGGATATGATAAGGTAACAAAGTTACAAACTCTTCCATTTTTAGTATTTCCCTTTCGAAAGCAACACCATGTCGTTTACATGTTTAAAAAGCACCATTGTAGAGCGTGATCATGAAGTTGATCATTGGAGGGTGTATCAATCCTTGTGATTCCTTTTCTGCATTTTGCAATTTTGTTGGCTCGACAGCAAAGGGGAGAACTGAAGGCTTGACCTTGACAATGCTACATTTACAATGAATGTGAAGAAGTTTGATTGGATTACTTCCCCAGAAGCGAAGCTAGGGCAACAGAGATAGAGTATGTAATAGCTGCGTGTTACCAAACTAATAAAGAGCCTCTCATGAGAATTGCTACTTGTTACCAAACGAGACATACTGCTAACTCAAATTAAATTTTGGAATGCAATTCTTATATTGGTTCTTCTGTGGGTCAGCTTAACCCCTCAACGCCCCTGCCTTTTCAGCATGTTGGAGACGCTTTTGGAATCAGCTTGCGGATGCATCAATTTCTGGAACTTATGCTTGTTTGTTCGACAGTGCACCGTTGATTTAAGTAGCCGCTTGCAATGCGCAGTGAATCTTCCCATGAGCGCCTCATTTGACCGCACGGATGTGGATTCTATAACATTCGAAAGTGGCTGACTTACTTAGACAGGGATCAACTTTCCAAGGTCACTGCACTTTCGGAAGGGATGGCCAGAGAGGGACAACGATTGAGAACAAAAGAAATTGGAGGTGAGTAGATGTCGTAAGTAACAAGGTCTCCAGAAATTTTCAGCTCAATCGGAGCCCGTCCAAGTCACTACTAGACATCAAGGTGACGAACACTTTGCGTTCCCGACGCAAGAAGAGCTGGTTTTGCAGGTCTTCATACACTAAGAACAACTGACACATCGAAGGCAATGTCAGACAGGCAGTGACGCCCAACAACTTCCAATGGTTGTCCACCAGCTACAAGCGGCGGAAATCCGGAAACCCTATCTAACCACCAAGTCTGGAGATAGGCCTAGCGTCACTCCCGGCCCCATTCGTGAAGTCCAAGCTCACCATTCGTTCCAGAAACTACGTCATTGGCTTCGTCTCCAGAAATCGGGCAACTTTCATGTTCACTTTTTTTCCATTCCATATAATCTCCGCCCCCTAATGCAGATGGAAGAATCGTGAACAACGTTTTTTGCGCCGCCTGGGCGTTGAGGGGTTAAAACACATCCTAATAAGAAATCTTGCCTGATGTCGATTGTTGCTGAAAATTCCAAAAGGGAATTTGGACTCCCACATAGTCGAAGCACAAACAGTGAAATGTACCCATCACCTCCACTTGTCATTTTCCAGAAGTCTGCTCTTGCTCAAAACAGCAACCGTTTTGAAGACAACTACGTAACACTCAAGTAGATTTTGTAAAATTCATAACACGACAATAGTTCAATTGTTGCACACTCAATCAGCACAGCATCTGCTGCTGTGGACCGACTAACATAACCCTTGCACTGTTATTAGACATATGGTAAGAGCATCGCCACCCATTCTCGCCAAAGGTGGCTCGAGGAATGGGGTGGCCCGGGCCCTGCTCCTCCCGGTCTCCTCTTGGCCGGGGAGGACCCCTAGCCATTCCCGGCTTCTGTGACACTGGAAAAAAAGTCAATGAAGTAGTTTTAATGACTTGCAAAGTTTAGGTGTTTTATTAGTGGGTTGTCAGGGCATTGGTATTCAAGAAGGAGAAGAAAAACTTTGTCCTGGAAAAAATTTTATATTTAAAATGTGTACTTACAAGAATAATAAGACTAAATAAAAAATTATTCTTTATATATACACTAGATCAATATGAAAAGTAAAAGAATGTACTTACGTAGGCTTGGATTAAAGCAAAACAATGTCT
Source organism: Straminergon stramineum (assembly GCA_963920665.1). Lineage (NCBI taxonomy): Eukaryota > Viridiplantae > Streptophyta > Bryopsida > Hypnales > Calliergonaceae > Straminergon > Straminergon stramineum. Next base: position 6,817,745 of record OY987270.1, on the reverse strand, counting down.
TAAGGTAGGCATAGGTTAAAATAAAAGAATTTGTTGAGGATCTTTTACTTTTTACATAATATTTGAATAAAAATAAATTATAAAACACAAAAAGGATATTGAAGTGTGCTTGAAGTGTGCTTGAGGTTTACCTCAAGCACACCTCAAACACACTCAACACTATTTGATTTTTACATTGAATTTGACTACCAAAATATTTAAAATACAAAAAGTGCTTGAGGTATGCTTGAAGTGTGCTTGAGGTATGCTTGAGGTGTGCTTGAGGTAGACCTCAAGCACACCTCAAGCACTTTTTGTGTTTTTACATTGAAGATGAATCAAAAAAATTAAAAGATTAAAAAATAGTCTTGAGGTGTGCATGAGGTCTACCTCAAGCACACCTCAAACACTTTTTGTGTTTTTACATTGAAGATGAATCAAAAAAATTAAAAAATTAAAAAATAGTCTTGAGGTGTGCTTGAGGTAGACCTCAAGTACACCTCAAGCACTTTTTGTGTTTTTACATTGAAGATGGGGTTGTAACCTTGAGGACCAGGGTGGATTGACTCCCCTTGCTTGTCTCCCTTAGTTAATCCAAGGGTACATGAAAATAAAATGATCCCCTATTTTGTGCTTCACTAATTTATCTTCTAGAACTCCCAAACTAATTTGGGCCCTTCGATTGCAAATATGAATTCAAAATTTGCAAATTTTATCATGTGTTGCAAATAAAAAATTTCAGGGTTTTCCCTTTGGGTCGAGCCAGGGGGTCAATCCACCCCAACCACTTTGAGTTACTGTGTACTTAATTAAAGCGACACAATCAAGTTATAGTTAAGTGAGCTGACAAAAAAATGCTGACAGAAAAAAAAAATAGTCAACAAATGGCGGGGATGGTGTCCTAGTGTTTGGCAAGACACATTTGGAGTGACCCGACTCCCAGTCTCCCTCCCCGGGTCCCCAGTGGACTACATTTTTCTCTCCGGGCCCGCCCAAAACCACCCCAACCGGCTTTGGCGAGAATGGGTGGCGATGCTCTAAAGTCAAATCATACTTTAATCCCTAAACGTCTAGAGTCAATTTTGAGAAAAATCATTATAAAGTGCTATTTGGAAGAATATTTTGGAATTGGTATACAAATAAAAGTTGTAGATTGTGAGTTTTTTAGATTCCATCCATACGGTTATATTCACCAATGCCATCACAGACATTTTGAGCTGAAAAAAATTTCAAATCAAGGAATGTGCACCCATATTTTTTAGTTATTGAAATTAAGAAATAATGTGTGTCTAGAAATAACATGTGTCGTTTAGAAAATAGAAGAAAAGGAGAATTAGCACTAGAAGGCCTACTTGATTTGGCAAACCTTTCAAATCCAAAAATGGTCAAATCAAACTCTCGATATAGTCTAATCAAGCAGGCACTTTACAAGTGTAAAATGGAATTTGAGAACTTGACTCGAGAATTAAAATAACTAGTTACTTCCAAAGTTCATATGATTATGGCACTAATAATTGATAGTAGTTAACATAAATCAAGGCTCATATTGTGATACGTGTTGAAATGAATACCATGAGCACCCAAAATAGTGGATTCATTTAAAAACACTTGTTCAATGACTTCTCCCATTGAAGGCTTTCTTTAAGAGTATGTAGACATGCACTCATAATCAACATTGTCCAACATGCAACACCTACATTCAAACCAAAACGCATAGCTAAAGACTAGATATTAATTACACAAAAGTTTCCAATTAGAAAAGAAAGTCTCAAAGAGCTTAGTATTTATTTTTGGTACAAATAGAGATTGTACTTTGATAATTAATAATTGATTCAAACAATGTCGATATAATGCATTGGAATTTCTTTCACTTGCCAATAAGATCCAATAAAAAGAATTGTTTATGCTTAGTAATGATTGTAGGTGCACATATCCATCAATAGGTTTATGGTGTCTTCCTTAATCATTCAAATTCATGTCTTAGGTATTTGTATTTAAGTAGGATCAATATTTGGTGCCCGTACATCATCATCTTCATTGAAGTAGACAACAAGAGAGTGGACCGAGACCTTAAAACTTGGACTTGGAATCACAATTGATTTTATGTGAGCTTCAAATCATGAGCATGTGAGCACATGAATCTGTACACCTATATTATAGGTGTCTATATTATAAAAACCTCTGATGATTCTAAGGTACCTATGTTATAAACATGCCCATATTGTAGGTGTTTATATTATAAGCACCTTCAATGGTTGTGGAGTATCTACTCATACATATATGTTCAATGTTCATAGGCTCTCATTTCCAAGCTCACATGCTACCATTCTTGGACTTGGCATTATGGGTCAGAAAATTTTGTCTGAATCTCTTTCACAAATATAACTTAGGATATGTTCACACTTGGTGTTAGGAGAGATATTTACAATGTGAATCCAGTCCAGAAGTAGGTCCAAATTCGTTCCTAAGACCCTCAATAACAACACTCTTTAACACAAAGTGAGAACATACCTTTAAGTTATATAGTCTGCCCCAGTCGACAGGATTCTGTACTCCTTTCCTTGACTAGGAGATTCTCTAATAAGAAGGTTCTAATTGTCCAAGAGATTCTGGATACTTGCTCGGAGATGACTCAGCCTCGAGACATTGACAGGAGAAAGGTCGACAGACGTCAGAAGAAAGGCAACAGACATTATTCAAGACAAGCGTTAGGCTCGTCTCTCCAAAACGGTATCTGCAGTAAAAGTTTACTTACTGACTTTGGAGGGATCTATGCCGTATTTGGAAACTGTGTTTTGATATGATCCTGAATTAGAATTTCATGTATTTTAATGGACAAGATGCTATCGTGAATCATCTTTTGAAAAGAGACTCCTTTCGTTGTTGAGGATCCCAAGAAATGGATTCAATTTTGGAGTTGTCTGGGCGGTGCCAGTGGCAGTGTACTTCACCCCTCAACGTCACAGGCTGAACACCAAAAATTGGGAATCTGAACAACCCTTTTGAACAACCCAGAATAGTTTGAAGTTGCCTCATTTATTGAAGATTCCACCGTTGATTTGGGGAGCGAACTGTCTGATCACTACTACTGTGCAAGTTTTGAAAGAATCCACCATTGGGATTTTCAGATTATAACATTTGATGAACCTTGAATTTCAGAAAAGTTGGCTACTCATGGTCTGGAAAACGTCCACTGTGACGTTTAGGGGTTAATTTGGAGTCCAGAGTTTGGACACAAGTAAAAATTTAAGGATGAGATACCTATAACAGATTGCTCCTTGTAATGATATAATAGTGTGCCCTGTAGTGAACAACAATTGGCTCTATTGTTGATTGAAAAAAATTTGATTTGCTCACACTTGATGAAGAACATGTTTCAAAGCTGTCCGTTTTAAGTAAACCTATGAGACAAGGATGGGTCCAAATGAAAATTCGACATTTATACTGAATAAAATTTTCATTCTTGAGAGAAAAAAATTGCATTAGAGACCACTGCTCCACTCGCAATTGATGCTAACAAATCATTGAGGGCAATCGGAATTCCATGTCCACCAAAAGAAACTTCTACCAACTCAAGATCGAAGTTGTAACAACAGTAATCCAGTGACTTCCTGCAGCTCCCATAATTTGCTGTAACTTGTTTGAGCTGCTTTTCCGTGAAGACTGATTCTTGAGATGTACTGGGCATCAATGACTGTACGCTACAACACATGGGCAGAAATTGTATCCAACCGCAACTGACCAAACTAAGGTAGAGGTACCCATTGCCCATACTCAACTTATAGGGTGCACTGTTTCCAACCAAGGCTGGATCAGATTTCCAACCAAGATTTCCAACTGAAGCTGTGAATGGGTTTTCTTTCAGCTTTTCAAGGTTGGGACCAGCAAGGTCATGACACATGTCCCAAAGGATTGAGCAAAAAAGTTGGAAGTTAGGTAGAAACACCCATTAGTGTCCTTATTCCCATTCTTGTACCCTAGACTACAACTACATGTGTCCCTAAGCTTTGGTTAATGTGTCCTCCAATTGTCTAACTTTAATTTGTTGACACATTTGAAGGATAGATACTTATCTTTGATTTGATGACATCTGATTTTTGCAGATTTTAGTTTAGGGTTCACCCATGTGACAGTTTTAGTGGTCAAGGGAGTTGGCACTTTGAAAAATCATAGAAATTACATACCACATCTGATAAAATCTATTTTTTTAAATGAATAATCATACTTTTTACTTTTTAGTAAAGGCGCCTCCAACTATATTGAATTGCTTGTATTGATGGTTTTGGATGTTTCTACAATAATGAGTGGGAAATTAGTTCTTAAATGATCAAAATTGGAAGACTTTAGACATTGACTATAGGTCTTGAGCACTTTTTGGTTCTCAAAATTCAACCATAATTTCAATTTTGAGATAAAATTTACAACAAATTTGCAATCCCCATATTTACTATCTTTCTATATGGGAAAAATTTGCATTGCCTCAAATTCCTTATGATCTATCACAATATCACTTAAGTGATTTGGTATGGGTACAATTATCTTGTGGTGATTCCAAACAACATTTGGGAATTTTTTTAAGTTCTACCGGCTACTTTCCTTCAATTCCCAAATTGAATAGTTTTTTCTAGTACTAAGTTCGGCTATTTCCTCTATTTTTTACTTATACTAGAAAACATTATATTTTTTCACCGATTTTGTGGTGATGTTTTCAAATTGCAACTAATTTTTTCCCCAATTTCACTGGCTAAATTTGAACTAGCTGCCGGGTTTTTTCCGAACATTGATTCCAAATTCAAACCTTTTTTTATCTTACCATTGATAAGTTAACTTAGCAGGTGTGAGTACTCATCCTGGCCTAACTTATCCAATCAAGATACGGATCAACTAAAATAAAAACTTGAAAGTCAGACGTTCATCGTAAAGAAGAAGCATGGCACTCAACATGAGGTCAGTGTTAGTCTTTTAGATAATTAAAGTTATTGGTAAGTTCCACACGAAATGAACTCCATATTGTGCACCAAAAAGATAATCAGAACTCTGCAGTCAGGCCAGGCAGCTTGTCAAGAATGTCTTAACCATACTATGCATAGTGACTGGGCAATTGAAAGCCAAAAACATAGTTCCACATAAGGTGGGCACCTCCAAATGCATCACTGACTCAAAACCGCCATCGTCACTCTGGGTACATCTCCAAAATTAATATGTATCTAAGGGATGTTTTACATCTAGAGGTAGGGCCAATTTGTTGTTTAAGAGGCACGGAATCCTCTCTTGCCATTGGACAAAAGGCTGAAATTCATGCAATTGGTAGTTCAATGGAAATGATCTTCTACCAAAAATAATTTGATCCTTCTTAACTTTTGCATATGGTATCCAATAGTACATTCAATAGTATTCATAAAGGCTACCTTGAGTTCTCATCCACAAAATTCTTCCAATAGATTACTAGTTGTTGTTGGTTATTGCTTTGAATATTGTTTGGTTTGATTGTTGCTTTGATCGTTGACTACTTTTCAACACGATTTACCATGATCATGCCTAATGTCACGTGTCCCCATAGCTTCTAATGGGATGTAGAATATTCCACATCATTTCATTGGACGATGTAATGATGTGAAATATTCTACATCATCTTGTTAGGGGAAAGACAATAGAGTTGTAGACTACTAAATGTAGTGAAATGTAGCATTTTGTAGTATGTTGAAACTTCCTTTGGCTTGCCACTAAGAAAATATGAAATTTTCAACAATCTAATAATATTAATGAGGTACAATAGTAAAAAGTCATGGTTTGGGGGTGTTAGCACACTCCAAGGCTTCAACAATTGGAATAACAATATGTTGCAAATGATTTCAAGGAAAAATGTTTTTTGGGCCAATCATGAAGTAGAATACAACAATAGACAACTAATAAATGAATTGTTTTCCAATTATAAAAAATATACTTAGCTATAGTCTATGCTTTAGTTTAACTTTGTAATGTCAAAAATCCTTATTTGTAAATGATTTGCATATTTTTACTTGTATCTTTGTACCAATATATCTCTTACATTAATCTCACCAAATTGGTCATAAAGGAAAGGTGCTTTATAAAACTTCAAGGTTTATTTTGGATGAATGAAAAGTTGTTTGGAGAAAACATCACCCCTAAAGCTCTTTGTTCTTCATCCCAAATATGAATGAACCTTTGGAATTCATAGGGGTTAATGAAAATTTCACCAAATTTGTTCTCTTTAATTCTATAGAGTCAAAAATACCATTGAATTGATAACAAACAATTTGATATCATGCAATCCAGAGGTTTCACAACTTGATTGTCCACCCACCCTCCAAAACCAAAGGGTAATGAAAATATAGTAATGGGGGGTATTAATTCACTCACTTATCTTCTCACAATACAATAACTACACCCAAAATTGACCGAATAAGCAATTCAACACGGTTCCTATTATCATATTGAAAAACTATTTGTGGGTTCTTGTTGGTAATCAAAAGGAGATTCTAGATCCTCTCAAAATGCATTTTTTGTGACACCCTATGAAGAAACTATGAATTTTCAAAGTACTGAAAATAGGTGATTCTGAAATCCACCATAAACTCTCATGAATAGTGAGTGTACATTTAAGGGAAAAATCTAGACGGGTCATTTCAGGAAGGGGTCGAAATTAGCTCCCTTAACACATGAACCCTGCGCCACAGAATTCATAGTTAGGTGTTGTACACTACTTGGAAAATAATGCCAATCCTGGTGTATGGGGAGTGAACTAGGACTTAGAATGTGCATACTTAGCAGAAAAACGTGCACACCATTGCTCTCAATCATGTGAAAGCAAGGTACTTCGCAGCAGCAGCACCAGCTTGACAACAAATGAATATTAATGCTTGTTCACAGGAGTCTTGTTGAGAGAAGCTTAACCACAACAACAAAAACTTCCAACATGCTCCGTGGCACCATGTGAATGCAATAATTGAAATAATGGCAAAAACATTTATGTATATTTTTTCTAGATGTTTGGGCCAGTGTTCAGGAGTTTTTGGAGTTTTACTGGCTATTTGCCTACAATTCCCAAATTGAACCAGTTTTTCAAGTAAAAAATTTGGTTATTTTCTCTTTTTTTTACTCAAGTTAGAAATTTTCGAGATTTTTCACTGATTTTTTGTCGTTATTTTCAAATTGCAACTGGCTATTTTTTCCAATTCCACCAGTTAACTTTGAACTAGCTGCTGTTTTTTCCCAAACATTGGTTTGGGCAGCAAAAAGACAGTACTTGCAATGAATTTCAAAAACACAATAAATTAGTCATAACTCTACAATTTTAGGAGGTAAAGAGGCTGAAGTTGTAACTGAGGTGAGTCTAAAACCCACCAGATTCATGCAATGAGGAGGTATTCATAGCATCAAAATATTGTCCAAACAAGTGCTTAAATTGAGAGATATTTTATAAAAAAAGAACAATGGCCCCTAATATAGGTGCCATCAAGACATTACCATAAATGGACCCTAATTATCACCTAAATGGCTACCAAAATCAACCAGCAACTCCACATTGTTGTTGCCTTTATAATACTCACTATTTGGATAATTATCATAGTGCAAAAAGTAACCTCTATACAAGATGATTTAAGGTGTAGTGATCGAGTGGGAGTTTCAATATAGTCAATTGTGATTCATACTCATTTCAATATTGTAAGGTATTTAATGAAAAATTAGAGAAAATCTTAATTTCATTTTTCAAACAAATTTAGCTAATAATGATGGGAATACTAACAATTCATTTAACAAATTCAAGGCAACAAATATAAAACAATCATTTATGTTGCATCTCATAGATTACCTTCAACAAAAATAATTCATGCCTCCAAATCCAATAAGAATTTCAAAATAGTTGTTATTATAATATTTTTCATTATGTTATTTAATAATTAATCATAAATTTTGGACTAACATAAAATTGAATTTCAATTAAAGATATAGGTTTAAGATGGTGCTAAAATACTCAATATAGTCACACTTCAAATGGAACTACAATATATTGAATTTTATGTAGTTTTAAAAACTGAACTAAAAATTAATTGAGGTGTCCAAGAAAATTTGGGTGAATTAATGGGTTGGTGACTTTGAATTTCATTCTAAACTTTCATTTTATTTTAGCCTACAATTTTTATGTTTAGAATTTTACATAATTTTACTTCATGCAAATAGCAAAAAACTCTACTTTGGAATGAACCATATAACATTTTGTAATAGTAACCTATTTTGGGGCAACATTATTAGACTATACTAAAAAAGAGTTCAATATTTTGAACTAAGACTCCACTCATCAGTGCAATTTCATGAGCGAGTGAGCATGAGCCTATGAGCAGTGAGTGGGGATTATGTGAGCGTTGAGCTTAGAAATTTCAAGAAGTACTAGAAAAGTTTGTAATATTTCTAAAAATAAATTCCATCAAAAAAAATTGGTCAAAATTTACTATTTCCAATAAGTTTTAGTATCTATTACTATGGTTATGTAGATTTTAGATGAAAATTATAATTTCCAGTGTTGTCTAAAATATTAAAAGTAGACATTATGAAAATGATGAACTTGATTGATGTGAAAGATGAATGGAGATAGAAATAAGTTTGTATAGAATATTGGTTGACCATTGTCTTATAACAAGATGAGTCCTCTCGTGGTTGATGGGAGTATACCAATAACTTTCTCTTGATGCATTGTTGTTAAACTTGTTTAGATTTTTTTTTTTTTTAAATTGTGGATACCAATCATTTTTATAACTAATGATCTTTGTCATAGTAAATTTTATTTGGTTGATTAGTGTCTTGTAGCATCATGGATCTTGTTAGGGTCAATGGGAGGGTACCAACACTTTCTTCTTGATTTGTAGGTCAGTGGACTTGTATAGATTTTAGAAAAGAAAATTTGTCAATAGGAATTCATTATATGAGGAAAGAGCTTAGCCACACTGAATTTCATTTTTGTTGATCACTATCTTGTAGTAATGTGGATCCTTTTAGGGTAGATAGTGGATACTTACACTTCTATCTTGATGTTCTGCTAATTGAACTTATTAAGATTTTGGAAGAAAATATTTGGTTGATAGGGATAATTTTTGTAAGGAATCAACTTAGTTACACCAAATTATTGATTAGTTGATCATTGTCTTCTCCTAGGATCTCCCAAGGCTCAAATTCTTTATCTTTGATTAAATGGTTGTTAAGTGAATTACTCCCCTCTTGTTTCTTGGGACCTCTTGGTGCTAAAAAGAGGATCTAGAATTCACCACCTTAATGTGCTACTTATTGGACTTTGCTAGATTTTGATAAGAAGAAAAATCGGTTATTGATTTGAGTTCGTTTGAAATCAACTGAGATTGTTCCATTGAGATGTAATCACTTCCCTCTTGTTTCTTGTTTCTAATACCTCTCAGCGTTGAGAGGAGCCCCCTAGTCAGGGGGAGAAGGTTAAATTTTATCTTTCTTCTAGTAGCTACAATCTCTTCTCAAGGCCAAGAGGTACCCAACAACAAGAGGGGAGTGATTATAAAAATCAATTTCTTCATGAAACAACCTCAATCAATTTCAAACAAATCCTAATTAATCACCAATTTTTTTCTTCTTAAAATCTTGTAAAGTCCGATAAGTAGCACATCAAGATTGTTAATGGGATCACAGTAATAGGTCTATGGTAATGGGTACTAAAATTTACCAAAATTTTTAGATGGAATCTCTAAAAATTTATACACTCACATGCTCACAAGCTCATGCTTTCACACTCATAAAATATAAACCACGGGACTCCACTACTCTCTATGCTACCAGTGACGCCGGACTAAAGTTTTGGGGTCCCTATGGAAGGATGGAAGACCTTGGTGATGGAAATTTTCAGATAGAGGTTGAAGCCTTGAAGCATTAGATTTCTATTAAAATTCCATTTTTCATTGATAGTCTTCATTTATTCATTTGTATTTCTACTTAGAATATAGGATTTTTTTTAAATGACCTCAGAATGCTGTAAAACCTATTTTCTTGCATATATAATATTTGTCCAAAGCATTTATCTAATTACGGATTGAATGAAAAAGGTTTCAAATAGGGAATCTATTTTTATAAAGGCACATATTTAGTAATGTACAAGGAAACATTTGTAACATAATCAATTTGCTTGCAACATTTTAGAACAAAAGGTCTAGACAATCCCATGATCTTGTATTTTAGAAAGATTAGATCAAAAACTATAGAAACTCATACAAAAAAGTAATATTCAAAGGTGTCTTCAACTATGTTATAGTAATCCTTGTAGACTATTATATAATGTTATGAATATCCTTATTTTTAGTTGGAAATATGAATCAACAACTAATTTCATATTGACAGTAAAAGAATGGTTTAACCCCTAAAGTCCATTAACTATTTTTCACTAAATTATAAAAACAATTTCCAAACTTTCAACCATACAAATTTGTAGTAGAATGATGTAGAAATTTGTAGAATTTTTTTAACCTATTTGACCTCATAGATTGCAAGATTATAACATTTGAAGTTAGAAGAAAATAAATTTTGGGGCTTGCCCAACAGGGTCACCATAGTTTGACTCAACTTTGTGGAAAAGGAGGTAGTATCCAACTTTGGGAACTTAGACCATTAGATAGGTAGTTATGTTTGTTACTTGTATGCCAACTTTCAAAGATAATAGAGATGTAATATGCATTGAGAGGATGTCCCTACAAGACCAATTGCATGAGCAAGCTTTCAAATCTTATTGGAAAACTCATTTTTTGGAAGAATCAAAATCGCAACAATCAACACAATATTTCCTTCTCCAAATCAAGTACCAAAAAAAATTATCTCACAAATTTACACTAGAATTTGACCTAATGGTTCTAAAATTGCCATTTCTAGTGCATTGAGTGAAAATTGGAAAAAAAGAGATTTTTTTCTACTTTCATTTATAAATTATTGACCTATACTACTATGAGAAAAAAAATTCAGCCTATTTAACTTTACAGATTGAGAGATATAAACTTTCAAAGTTAATAGACAAATATTCCTAACTTGCCTATGTACTTGCATGATTGACCTTCTCTATTAACACGGTGCGTGAATTGCCTCTAAACTTTTGAATCCTATAACTTTTGATCCAATCATCTAATTGAAAAAAAAAAAAAAAAAAAAAAAATCTATTTTTACAAAGCTAATACAAGTGTGCATCTTTGGTAAAAACTTCACTTTCATCCGTTGAAAAATGACTTTCTATGAATCTACCTAAGCCATAAAAATGCTTAGGGAGAGCTTACTATCCTTTACAAGTTTTATCCTTGAGGGATGTTGAGGCCAAAAAGTGGTTGATGGATGATTTCATTTTGGATAAGAGAATGCATCTATTGGTTCAATCATTAGAGCAATTTTAGTGACTACCTTGGTGATGGGGGGCCGCATCCTATAATCGTGGAAAGATGTTGTCTCGGTGATAGATTGTCACTCAAATATGATTCAATCTTTGAACCAATAGGTGAAGTATCTATTTCTAAAATATTAACAAAGAAAATCTTCCACCAAATAATGGGGTCCTTAGTATTGTTTGAGGGTTGAGGTTTAAATGAATGAAATTGTTGACTTTCTTCTAAAAAAATTACTCAATTTTCCAATATTTGACCACAAGTTACAAATAATAGATGATTTTATAGATGAACTTATACTTATAAATGATTCTATCCATTTCCTCTTGCCATGCATGCACTCCAAAACAAGTGCTTCTAATCTTGTAAAGATAGGCCTATGACCACTAAGTTCTAGCCTCAGTGTTTGTTACTATATTTGCTGACATTAGATATAAATGAAATTTTTAGAGGCAAAATCATATGTTTGCTGTAAGTTGTAAAAAATTTCAACCTCTATTGGAAAAAATTGAATTACTATGAACTTTTTAGAAAAAAAATGAAGAAAATTCATATCAAATACAAAATATACTCTCAAAAACTCTAAATTTTTTATTGTAGATGTATAATATAGTATAGCATCATGGTATAGGTCAAAGTCACTATGTCATTCTATAATTAAGAAATCCACAAACCATGGTTATGGGTTTAAAATTCATATTGCTATGAAATACTAAAATTTTCCATTAGAGTAGAAAGTGTAGTGGATAAACTTCATTTCATTTATTAGACTCAAATTCAAAAAGTACCGCTTTTATGGCTAAAATTCACATCAAGAGTAAATAGCAAGAAATGGACTAAATACACTACGAGTGATCCGTGGATTAAGCATCTTCTTCTTGAGAAAAGTCAATAAGATCATAACAAGGGACTTTGCAATATTATTCACTGAAAATGTACTCAAGTACAATTCAAATAAATAAATTGGATGAAAAAAAATTCCATCATCCAATTTCAGCTGAAATCATCCAATGGACATTTAATGTGTGAGGCAATGGTACATGGTTAACAAATGTACAAACCTATATAACCCCTAAACATGTCGACATCCATTTTCTAGACGATGAACAAATTGAAACTCAAATTTCATCCTCCTAACTACTTGGATGAAAGTTATTTTAATTTGTGAAAATATGTTGTCAAGTTTTTGTCCTATCTAAGGGTTGAATTTGGTGTTACTAGTGTTCATATTTTTCTAAAATTACAAATGTGCAAGTATGTCAAGTGGTCAAATTGCATTGACTTTAGTTCAAAACTAGATTAGCCAAAATGAGGTCATAGATAGGAAGAACACAAAAATTTCAAAAAATCACCATGTGAAGAGAACCTTGTTTCAAATCCATTCCAACAATTTTACTCAAAAAATGATAATATTTTACTTGCAATTTAATTTTGAAGGAATTTTGGAATTTCTCTTTCAAAATTTACAAAAAAAGATTGGTGATAACATTGGTGAATCTAACCGTACAGATGGAATCTAAAAATCAAAATCTACAACTTTTATTTGCATTTCAATTCCTAAATATGCTTCCAAATAGCACTTTATAATGATTTTTCTCAAATTGTCAATTCTGGAGATGAATCTGGACATTTAGGGGATAATTGTTTAATAGCTAGCCAATAATTGTGAATAAACGGCAGCTAGTTCAAAATTAGTTGATGAAAGTGAGAAAAAAGTTGGTTGCATTTTGAAAATGAAGAATGCAAAAGGGGATATAAAATTTGGGGACGAAACATTAGAAGAGTTTTGGGGGGTCTGGAGGGTTGCGTGTTCCCCTGGGTTTCCAGACCCTGGGAATTGCCCCACAGCAATTGCCTGACTTGGCACAACAACTTCCACATCATTTATTTATTTATTTTTTGAAATGAACCTTTTTCAACTTTCTTTTACATTTTAAAATTTTCCAAAAAAGAAAATTTGACAACAGTTGTTCCCAGATTGCTACGGGAAGAGCACCGGGAACAAGCCTGAAATGGCCTTCCAGACCCCCCTAAAATTTCTCTAATGACTAACTAGTGCCTCCAAAAATTAGAATATATTTTACTGCTTCTTTCCAATACTTGGCAAATTTCAGCAGCTATGGGAAAATTTTTAGTGATTAATATATGTCTAGATGAGGATCAGTTTTCCTAAGTATCAATCTCTTCGCGCCACCTTCAAATCAACCCCACAATTTGAAATTATGAACACACACCAAAAAAACCAAGAAAGAGGGGTTAGGGGTACTATACCTAAGTATCAATGAGCACCGCAATGTGTGAAAGGGCTTTTTTGTGCATAATAAGACCAAACAAAAGCTTGAAAATCGCATGACAACATCAAATTTGCATAGTGTTATGCTATTGGCCTTAAAAGGACTAGACTTTAATAACATTCTAGAAGATGCTATTGTCCCTTGGAAGAATTCTTCTAGGTTTTGCCACTTCTATATTAATCCTCAAAGATACCTCACAAGGGTAGTAATTGAACCAATTGAAGGTGATTTTTTAACTTTGTTGATTTCATGCAAATTTTTCATGACTATCCTCAACTCCATCTTGTATAGGTTGGGAGGATTCTTGGCCTTGAAATGGTGAAGGGCTTTGCTAGTTCAATTCCTACCAAGAATGCAATATTAATCAATACATTCATTTTAGAATTATTATTTTTTACATTGCAAGAATTTAACAATTTTGCCAATGCCAATTTCAATTTGGAGGAAATTGGCTAGTAAGAAATTGATATTGCAGGATATAAATCAATACCTTTTGTGATTAAGAAGATGCAACCACTAACCATTGAAAAGAAATGGGTCCATTCTCTTGGAAGAAGGAAAGTAGTTGGAAGAACTCCAAAAATTTCCTAAATACTGAAGTTGGCTAAGAGCATCTTCACCAATTTTGCTACCAAGCCTCGGCAACATCAATCTAAGCTTGTTGCACTTGTGCCGACAAAAATGGTTCTACATCAGCACAACATCATAGTAAAAGTTGTGCCGTTATTTTTGTCACTCCTACACTTGCTCAACAACAGAGGGCCTTTATAGTGGGCAATTTTACACTCACACCAACTTGATCAACTTTGACTATGGCTTTAGTGGAATGCATGGAAGCTAGTGAGAGTTGCAAGAAGAAAAGGAGAGAACTTTAGCAAGGACTTTAATCCATAAACAACACGATGGACGCTTTTTGTTTGATGAATGATAAAAAATTCTCCTATGTAGGACAAAATTGCAACTCTTCATCCTTGGAATTAGGGGTGGAGAGGGGAGACGTTCTACAATAGTTTGAGTCCCAATTGGTATTTTTGTTTTTTTAAAGTGGATGATGTCACATGATTTCCGCAGTCACCAGTCTGGGGTTTAAGGGTTAAGGAGGGTTGGTGAGGACTAAGGCCAAACCTTGGATCTTGAGTGCACCGCTACATCTTAGGAGGTAGCAAGTGCCTTGCCACTTCTTGATGCCGTGGTCAAATGGAGTGCTAACTTACTGGTAGCCATGTTCTGAGGACGTTGGCTTGAGTTGAATACCAGTAACATTTTAATATGCATCTCCCATACAACTTCAATCCCATAAAGTTTTTAGGAAAAGTAGGATGCAATGCAAGTCAGCTTTCCATTATGATTGGAAACGAATCCAAAATCTGTCTGCATGCCTCTACTTTGAATCCATATGTTGATAATTCATTGACCAAAAATAAATAATAATTCAAACTTGTGCTGTATGGTAGAACCTCCCATGACCAGCCAAGACCCATGGTCAATACATAGGTAATGGGAAATTCAATAGAGAAATGACCAATAAGTAACCATTAGTTTTTTGGTTTCTCACCATCTTTTAGCCATCATTGTTAGGACACATGTGCTTCGTTTCAAGAGCCAACTTAGTCTTTAGATGAGTAGTGATGGAAGAATCTATGTATTGGGGATGGGAGCAAGTCAACTTTTAGCTTCTAAAATTCATAACAATTTGAATTCCAGGAAAGAAATTATGAAAATTTGACAACGCCCATCATTTCTATCTCTCTACATGGCAAAAATTTAACAATGCCTTCTACTACTCCAGATCATGCACAAAATGCTTAAGTGGCTGGTAATGGGCGGTTCTACTATAATTGCAATGAAATTCCGTTTCATTTGTGTCAAAACCCCCCCCAAAAAACACTTCTGCTGTAAAACAGACACGAAGCTACAGACTTCACCAGATCGACCCAAATGATGGTTTGACTGCACCCTCCACCTCTATCATACAGTAGTCGTTTACCTTATTTGAAGAAAAAGGCAGATGTGTTTCATTTATTACAAAAATAAGAAAAATGGCAGACGTTGAAAAGTTTAATATATTTTATGAGATTCTATAACTGGACTGGAAACAGTGCCTGCAATGATTCCAAACAATGGGCTCAGAGTGTCCATGCCTAACGACACTGGGCAAGCTGCATGCCCATGGCAGAATATTCATAGCCTACAATGGTACGCCACGTGGAAAATATCTGTAGCAGCCTTTTACCATATTTTAAATTACTCAGAAGCTGCGGTAAAAAATTTCGAGTCCAACTGAACCAGATCAGGGTTTTTTTCTTTTTTTCCTTTTTTCCTTTTTAATAAAGTGCCAAATTGACAATAGAAAATGTTACAAGTGGTGCTCCAAATTTCAAAATTCATCAACATATTTATGTTAATCCATGTTTATACCAAAGGTGTTATAGGAAACCTTTACTAAGAAAAGTACAAAAGAAACACAACACCAAAAATCCATCAAATCTAGTTTTGGTGTTTCTATGAGTTTTGTATTGGGTTTTTTTTCCAAACTTCAGCTCTTGGTACCTCATTGCCCACACTTTACAATTAACCCTATTGGATAAAAAATATCACATTAGAGTAGTACACATCACTATATCCATAATTTTGTTTTCATCTACAATCTCGAGATTTCATCCAAGACTCCTTTTGAATTTGAAGTTTTTGTTGAAAAACTTCAGGGTTGGTCATCAGTTTTTAGCCAAATCTTTTTCTTTGGTGCAATTTGGCACTATTTCGCCCAAGAAATGCAAGGCCCTAACTAGATCAATCATGTGGCAATGATCACGTACACAAATGGGAGTATGGGACTTTCATTCTGGCAATTTTTTTAACTAAAGTATATTGATTTTCTGAATTCATCCAGTTGGATAGCATAGTTCACTATTACAAGAAAGAATAGGCAAATACATGAATATATTTCATTTTATCTTAAAGAAATATGATGATTTCATCCACATAATTTCGGACAAAAATTTTGCTCTCTCATCTATGAGTAGGAGGTTGGTATTTGCAATACTATAATTTTGACAAAAGAAATTTACACAAATCTGAGATGCAATACTAAACAACTTTTTTTATCCTTTAGAGCAATCCAATGCTGTCAGTCACTCAATTCTCACATCTATTGGCCCCTCCCATTTGCATCAATCATCCACCCATTACCATGATCTTAGCAACCCTTTTGCATGGCATGACAATGCAGTTGGAGAAGAGACACAAGAGCATGTGACATTAGGGGGAATTTGAGGCCTCAACATGCTTATGAGTTCCTTGGCTGCAGGGAACATAGGAACTGCAACACTACTGCAGTTTGACATGGCCAAGACTATGCCACATCAAAAAAAAATTAAAAATTAAAAAAAATTTCAACTTCTTTTTGCATATCAGAACTAATTTTTATTTATTTATTTATTTGACTAACAGCAGCCAACTGTTCCCGAACAACATAGGGAACAAGCGGGGAACAACCTTGAAACGCGCATGTAGAGGCCTCAGATCTTCCTACACTTTACCAATTTAGTCCCAATAAACTTTGAAAAATTATAGAAAATTCATTTCTTGTTGGAATGTCTTGATTTGATTTGCAAATGGATTCTCCCAATCTCTAAAAACCACATGAGTTGACAAATAGCTTCTCCAAGGTACCTAGATAGAAAATCTGCTTGTTAGTAAATAGACGGCATAATTACAAATTTACAATGTGATTTGGGGAGAGTATAATTGTGGTTTTGCACTTTCACCTTTAATTTCCTAGCAGCATGATTGTGTTTGGGAGGAACATTAATTCCATATGTAAGTAGGTCCTTGTTTTCAGCAAGGACGTCTTTCTACATTGGGTGGGGAAGGCAATCATATCTGCCACGGGCTCAACAGGTCAATCAAATATGGGAAAAACATGCATTGACAGAGATCAATGGAGGAAATGCTGCTCAAGTGCTCCTTGACCCCTCAAGGTCCAAGGAGACTATTTTGGGCCTCTCACTTGTTGAACAAGTCAAAGTTATAGCTTCATTTCCCTACATTCTAAGAAGTATATCTAAGTGAATTTCATATTATGATGTTCATGTTGAGAGGGGAAGTTCAAAAGTACAATTGACATCATGTAATAAGCTTGATGTACAATACATAGTGTCAATCAAAGTTCAAACTTGTGAAAAAGTATAGAAATTGTTGGGGTCTTGAGGGGTTAAGGTGTGCCCTAATCTGCACGGCTTCTCCACTTTTAGGTATATTTGCACTTAATGTTAAAGAGTGTTGTTACTAAGGGTCTTAGGAATCAATTTTGACCTACTTTTGGACCAGATTCACATTGCAAACATCACCCCTAATACCAAGTGTGAACATACCTTAAGTTTGAACCAATGTCTGAACCAACGAGGTACTTAGTTAGAAACACCCATTAGCATCCATGTTCCCATTCTTGTACCCTAGACTACAACGAAATGTGTCCTTGGGCTTTGGTTAAAGTGCCCTCCAATTGTTTAATTCTAATTTGTTGATGCATTTGAAGGACATATACATAACCCTAATTCGTTGACAATTGATTTTTGTAGATTTCAATTTAGGGTTCACCTATGTGACAATTTCAGCAGTCTAGGAAGTCGGCACTTTAAAAAATCATTGAAATTACATACCACAATCAATTCTATTTTTTAATATTCATGATTTTCACTTGCTAATACTACAAAAAAATTATTTTTAGTAAAAGGTGCCTCCAACTATGTTGAATTGCTCATATTGATGAGTTTTGGTGTTTCTACTGTGAGGTAGGAGGCTCTGAAAGCAAGCAAGCATTTGAAACCACCCATGTAGACTCACCTGAAATGGATGTGAGATGTCTTGAAATGGACCTTCTATAGTCATTGAATGGGTCAATAAAAAAAATTATTTATTGCAAGAGCCAATCATTCTCTTTGCTTTCCCCATTTCTCTCCAAAGTTGCAAGTGAACAATTTATAGAAGACCTAGGGTCAGAAATAGGGCCCTATGACTCATCTTGTATGAAAATTAATAAGTAATCCGAAAATTCTTCAAAAAATACAAATTGACTTGTGTTATAGTCAAAATCTATTTTTCTTTGTCTAATAAATAAGCTAAAAGTATTCCTAGAAAGAAAATACATGAAAAAGATGGACCAACCTTTAGATGAGTAGTTCATGAGTCTCCTACCTTAGTTAAGGTAGGAGCTCCATAAAGTTCCCATTAAAGAATTGAAATTGAATTTGAGGAGGTTATTTTTCTTAGAATATTTTGTGGTAAATTTTCCTTGAAAGACAAATGGAATTGGTATCTAATCCAAGTTGTTTCCTATTTTTTGGATCTTTGTGGAATAAGTTATGAATTTTTGAAGTTGAAATAGCAAAAGGCTCTAAAATCGCCCACCTCCTCAAATGTACACAATTTGATCATTGTTGGTACAACAAAAAGTAACATGTGCAAGTAGTATACATTCAAGGAGGTGGGAAATTTAGAGCCTAAGTGCTTTAAGTACCTCCTACCTTAAAAGTTCTCCCATGTATAGAACATAAAGACAAAGTTGAAATAAAATCAAAGTACCTCAATGATAAACACAAAAACATTCTTGAACTTCAAGGTAAAAGATTTGGTCCTTCATTACTGAAAATCTTCAATTCAAGATGCCCATGAATCACATGCAATGTATCAAGAGAACCTATTCTATGTACAATGTCATCGCAAAAAGACCTCAAACCATCCAATTCAAAGTTGCTACACAAGATACAATTCAATTCATATATGGGAAGTAAAATAGAATGAAAAATAAATAAAAAAATGTTATGATGTTTTCAATATAGTTTGATCCCTTGATAGTCACCATTGCATAGTACTTAAAAGTACTCATGTGTTTAGAATATACAAGTAAAATTCACAAACTTTTTTTGATTAGAAGCATTTGATCCCTGCATGAGATATACAAATACAAATAAAATAAAATGAGATGAAATAAAATAAAAAATAAAAAAAATGTCCTAACTACATGTAATTTGCTCAACAAATCACGATAAAAGTTAGTAGAGATACTTTGTTACCTTCTCCCACAAATAGATTCTAGAACATATAAATACCCTAGATAATAAAATGGAACGTAGTAAAAGGTTTTCCTTGATAGAATGCTGAAGGTTGAATATTTGCAACTAAGATTGTTGAGAATTCAACAAATGTTTAAATTGGGAAATATATAGTGGCATTATGCACTCAAAGATCCATTTAAGACAACCATTATAGGGAATGAGTATCCAATCAATTGTAAATGATTTTCCTCACCACTTTCTTTTTCTATATTAGCGAATAAATTATCCTTGTATATACCTCTAAAGACCTAGATACCATTGCTTAAAAATGAATATAGTTTCAACAATGAAACCATTAATACTAAGATAATTGCTTCTAACCTTTATTGTCCTAGTTGCAACACATTTTAAAGCATCACCACTATCAGTTGATTAAATTCCAAAGGCCAATTGGCTTTGTGAAGATAAAAAATTGGCTTCATTACATGAGACTTTCTTTGGCCCCCACCATATTATGCTCAAATGACTCAATGAAAAGTCAAAACACTTGGAATTAATTGATATTCCTTTCTATTATGAGTTTTTCTTCTTGAAATTTTGAAATCCAACCACATCTACAATCCAATTGGGGGAACAAGATTCGATTAAACAAGGTAGAGAATTGACTGAGTTCTAGAAGTTGAAAACCCGGAGTTTTTTAGCCAAACTTGGTTCAAAAAGTGATTGGGTTGTAGCCACAATGGAGTGTAGATAGGAGTAGTGATGTTCTTAGAACCTTATCAAGAATAAATCACTAGAAGAAACTAGGCTAAAAATGCAGTTTTCTCTAAATTACGTTTCAGCCAACGCAAAAACTGCGTTTTTTGGCAGAAAACAAAATTTTGCGTCAACTGAATTCTATTGAAACCAACACTGGTTTCTTCTAGTGAATGTAAAAATTGCCCTTAAGATTGTGGTAGATGAATTTTGCACTTAGGAATTAAGAATCATATAAAACAAGAATTGAACTTGGTCCCACCCTTGCAATAAATGCTAGGGTGCTATTTAGATATGGGAGGTGCAAATTAGGGGGAGTCATAGTTGTAAAGCTTTCACCCATATTGTCTCTTAACTTGTTGAAAAGTCATGATGTGAAACATTGTGAATGGGCAATAGCCACTCTTTCAATGAACGCATTTCTTATGTGTTTTAGAGGACAATTAACCTTGGAAGGACATATTGGTCCCTATGGAAATCAGCCTTTGGAGTACCATGTGAATCATTTGCTTTAAACAACCCCAAAGTACTCATTGGAGGTCAAACTATTGTGCAAGACCTTCCTTTTTCATGTAAAATTTTGAAGATAAACATCTCCACTTCTATCTTATATAGAAGGATTTTTTTTATCATCCATTGGATACTTAGGGCCAACTTCTATATGCAATCAAGGTTGGTGAAGCCATTGGAGTCCCTTTTTTCTGGAGTCTCCATCCCATTGACCATTGGTGCACTTCACCACCCCTAACTCCATATGGAAGTCGTCTTTTAGTGTATGTAGTGACATTTACATTATAGGGTTAATCCTTAAAGGACGTTGAGGCCCCAAAGTGGTTGATGGATGACATCATTGTTCATTGTAGAAACAAAGAATAAATCTATATATTGGTCCAATAATCGTAGCAGTTTTGTTGACTACCATAGTCACAGGGATTGCATCCTTTAAGGGTTAAAGTTTCAACAAACTTGGGGAAGCATTGTTCACCACAATTCAACGAATTATTCTCCCCATATTGATGCAAGGGTTAGTTGCCACCTCTACATAGACAAATCACCATGTTACAAAAGAAAAAATGGAGCTAAACCAACATGAATTGATAAAGTCTAAGTAACTAGGAGACGACCCATTTCTGATCACCCCCCCATTTATGCCCTATAGATTGTTTTCTTTTTGTTTAGGTAGTGATGTATAGTGATTAATCATGCCATAGTTCCTAGTGTAGTTGGGGCACATTATGATTGTCTACAAGACTCTCAATATTGCAACCACCTCTTGGTTGTTTTTGCAACCAACATTTGGTTGAAAACAGGAAGACCTATATGATCATTATGGGTTGAACAAAATCTTGAGCTAAAAAATTCATAGTAATTATGTTTTGCGAAATAAAATTTTGGAAAATTTATTATGGAATCCTTCCAAATCCTATTTCTGTTTATCTGAAAATTTCTCCACTTGGGAAACCTGACCTCCCTATATGTGTAATTGTTGAAGAGGTTGGAAATGGGTTGCCTACTTTAACCCTAGAAAGACATTGATGACAATTAGTGTCCAATGAATGACAAAGTATCTCTCTATTTGAAAGAGAAGGACAATCTTTCATCCTTGAAATTTGTGAGGAAAGAAGATTGCCTTCTACAATAGGTTGACCTCCAATGAGTGATTCTTGTTTGTCTTTTTGCTCAAGAATGCACATGGTGATGAAATCTCTGATTTCCATGGAGACCAACCTGTCCTTTAGGGTTTAACCCGAGCTTGCTAACTTCCAAAACCAGCCATCTAATCTAAGCTAACCTTGGTGGAAGTAATGCTCTTGAATTGCTGACCACCCATTGCCTTAGAGTATGACGTGGCATCCAAGACCCAGTCTCCACCATTTCAAAATGTTTTTAGGGCATCAAGAAATTTCTCAAAAATGCTATTTTTATGCATCATGACATTACCGGTATGCTATTTTAAGAAACTTCGGAAAACAGTTTTTGATACTAAGTATGCTATTTTAAAATTCAATATCTATGTCATATAATTGAGCAGTCTCAACTAATCACACGATGACATATGGAAATTCTTAAAATAAATGCTGAATCTGGCCTTCACAACGGTATCAAAACGAGACGGAGGCTACCGTACATTTCATTCTTCTCCTGATTACCGGGGGCCGAGTCAGCATCACGAGGGGAGCTCCTCCTGCTATCATAAAACCCACCCCAGGCAGCTGCTGTGACTTTGGATTCGACCGATTAAGCCGGTAACCACAACCGCCTGGGAAAGAGAGACGTAGGATCTTAAAAGATGGGACTGATCCCGCCTCCACTGACAAGGACGTAAAAGCTCTTTAACGGCCGGAAAGAAATAGAAAAAAAGAAAAAAAGAAAAAGATCAGAGAGTGAGAGCGTGAAACGAGGAAAGAGAGCCGCTCTCACTAGCGACTCTTGGTCTGCCTGCTCTTTCGAGCTCCGCCTTGTCACATTTTGCGAGAGCAGTATCGCCCTTCATTCCGCGATTTTTCGGTGTGGGATTGATTTCTTCCACGCTGATCGCGGATTCTCTCGCAATTTGTATTTCGTTGGCGTTTCTTTTTGAAGGTTTGGAGAAACAAACGTGGAGTATGACCGCGGTTGTTGGTTGTGAAACTCTTTCTCGCTCGCGGTAACCAACTGACTAACTTCTCGTCGGAGAATTTTGAGCGTCTTTTCTGTGTAGGTGTTTTGACCTCTGGTGAGGAAGGAGCGTCACTTACAGTTGTTTGTGTGTGAGGGGATGGATGAGAGGGCTAGCGGTCCTTCGGTTCAGATGAGAGTGTGTTGCGTCGGTTTAATTTCAGTATGGTGCGTTTTGGTTAAGGATATATTGTGCGAAGTGCAGGGTCGATTTTCTCTTTTGCACCTGTTCTTAGACTTTCGGAGCTTCGTTTGGGTTGGAGAATGATCAATTCGGTATTTTCGCAGTAAAGATGACGGTGCGATTCACTACTTCGTAATTATGCAGACATTAGTCATTATGAGTTCGTTGAGATTTTGAGCCTTTTTTGGTTGCGGTGATGGAGCTTTTTTGGTTAGGGCTTGTGCGAATTGCTGGATCGACTTCGTGTTGAGAGCCGGTTCTTGGATCCTTATAGCTTCGTCTTTGTTTGGAGAAATATCAATTTCTGTATTTCTGGACCAAGAATGACGTGGCGACTCAATTTTTCGTTAGTCATCATGAGTTTGTGTTGAGATTTCTGGTCAGTATAGTATGAAAAGTGTATTCGTGTCTTGTTTGTAGTTTAGCACGTGAAATTTTAGAGACAATCGCAATTGTAGATGCAGCATTGCCCGTGTCTGAAGAAGTCACGCACAGCTTTGAACTCCTTGACCATCTGACTTAGCGGTTCTTCCGTTCCAGTTTCTAGGTTAACATGCTACGAGTCACGGTATCCTTGAGTTCCAGCTTCGTTTTCTCCATGCATGCACGATTTGAAGCTTTTCGTGTGGGACGATATGCTCTTGCTATGCTCTTGGCATTTTGGTTCGAAGCTTGGTTCGAAGCTTGATTTGAACCTTGAGAAGGTCGTTGTTTCTATGATTTAGGGTGTCTAGAATGTTTACGTATTTCCAGTGATATGAGGTGTTGCACATATCTGTGTCGAGGATTATTGTCAATATTATTCTCGTACGTTAAAGTCGCATTCAATCTGCATATGTGTTTTATTTTGTCGATTGTTATAGGCATTTCATCTTCTTATTGCGCGATGTTCACTGGTCAATTCGGTGCTGGAACTCTTCAGAGTGATCATGGTTTAAGCCAGGTGTGCGGATATGTCTGCGAAGGAGACGTATCCGCTCCTGGTTTCCTACGAAGAGGTAGAAATTCCTTCTGCCTGGATGTTTAGAAAATTGCACCGAAACCTAAAATGGATATTCGCTGACTTGGGAAAGGCTGTGTCTTCAAGTGCAGACTGAAAGCTTCTTGTACGGTACGCAAAGTATTGCTCTTCCTATGCACGAAGAGGCTTTCAGTCGATCAGCTATTTTTGAGAGTTCTGATGCGTGGTAGAGGGTGAATGCAAACACTGAAGTCGTCGTAACAGACAACACGATTGCACGGGTACAAGTGTGAAAACTCATAGGGTTTGTTTGTTTCTTCTTTGCTTTTCGTTGCATCGTAGCTTTGTGTGGTGAAGTTTTGGGTCATTGCTTTTGCAATGATAGAAGCGGAATTTTTAATCGGTTCAGGATCTTCTTTCTGGCTTCATTCGTGACAATCTTCTGGAGTCTTCATGTGCCTCCTTGATACTATTATTCTGCGAAATTAGTCTAGCTATTTCGTCAATTTACACCCTCAATGGTATCCTATGATGTATTGCAGCGTAACCAAGAGAAGATGGCTCTTGTCTCTCCGTTTTTGCTGTGGCAAGAAATGTTTTGGCATTTTGGATGAATTCTCACTAATTAGCCTCTATTTTGCGTCTTTATAGCATCCGCACAGATTGGAGGGCAGTGCGGCTGTACAATTTGCGTGGAAGTCCAGAGATACTGAGTATTGAATAATAATAAGCGACAAAATACTCTTAGAGCTTGTAGATTGAGACCGGCGAAGCTGGGAGCCTTCCCCGACTGTAGACGGTACCTGTTGTTGGCAAATTCAAATTAACTACGTTCTGCTTGAGGGACATGTGATTCTGTCGGTGGTCTTGAAATCATTCAAGTATCCTACAAACTTCGAAAGAGTGACTTCTGAGAGACAAAAATGAGTCATTGAGGAACTTATTTAGCCTCTCATGCTTCTCTGCTCTGATCAAGAAGATGTAGCAGCGGATTAATAACCCTTAATTGCATGCACTGTCCGTCAGTGAATGAGCCTCCTAACTTGTAAACCTTGAATTATTGACAGAAGTGGCAGCTAGAAGGTACAAATCTGGACGTGGGGAGCATATTTTTCCTGAGGCTCAAAACCCTGGAAACAAGAGCGCGAATGGCAGAGAGGCCTTCAATATGTGTGAGCTGAGAAGGGGTGAAACGCATGTGAAATGTCGGATTGGACTGTACAGTCATAGAATGCTCATGATTAACTTCTCACTAGTACGGGGACAACATTTATCTCGCCGGCTTCCTGGCGTACTCGACTCTACATGAAAGTCGTACTTGGATGGATATTAATGGCTCTTAGAGTGAAAATCTCATAAGTGTGCTGGAGTTTGTTGTGATTGTAAGCGGTGGGTTGGGCTACATTCTTGTGACTGGATTCTTAATTTAGCAAGAAGAGAATATGCGAAATCTCTGAACAAAGTAAGCGAAGCATATGCCAGAGTACCAAGCAACTGATGAGAATCATGACAATGCAGGTAGTACGACTCATTTCTGTTTCATTGTAAGCAAGAGGGTCTTTATAGCTGTATCATTTCGGAGGCTATAAATTGTTTAGCTGGTGGGGTCAAGATCGAGATCGTAGGGCAGAACAAGAAACTTGACGAGGGTAGGCCTACTGAGACAATAGTTTATCATTTCAGACGCAATGGCAGGACTAGAATTTAACTTTAGGCTTGAGATATCTTCTTGGCCTTTGAAATTCTAATCACCTCGTTGTTTTATCCTTGGTCCACTCAGGAGTTATTTATGTAAGAAGCAACGTCTTTGCTCTGCGACCAATGTAGTCTAGGTATAAGATATCTTTGACGAATCACTAGGTGAGTCCTGTATCCTGAGCTTTTAATTCTTGTCGGATTGGATCTTCTCTATGCATTCGCGAACCTGTCAACATATAAAGCGCAACATACGAATCGACGGTTTTTTCTACTCATTTTATTCATCAATTTTATGATTTATGATAAATGTGATCTGACAGCTTAGTGGTTGACTTTCATTAAAAGTGGGTGCATTTTTGCTTTAGCGTTCGGTTGGCCTTTAACTTTCATTTTTTGACCTTATAAGTGCCGCATTTGTGAGCTGTGAATAGACATGAGAGTAAATTGTATTCGAGGATGTGCAGAATCAGCTTTGTGTTTGTTTTGTGAATCGTCCTTTAGTGAGTAGTTGGCAAGTACGTTCAAGTAGCTTCGTGATCACAATAGTCAGTTAAAGTCATTGGAAGGAATAGGTCTGACTCATTCCTGGAGCTTAGATCAAGAAGTTTTTACTTTTCAATCACGATGGCTTTGTTTGTATGCAGGTAATGCTTGAAGATATTATTGCTGTTTGCTGGAACGTCTCGGATAAAGCTATCTTCATTGTGCCTCATTTTGTGCCTAATGTTGTATTGTAAGCACTACAAGCGCGCATGCATGGATGATGCTTCAGATTGCCCTTACTTTTAAGGATTACGAGATCAAGATCATTAGGTCTGATTGGTTTTTATCTGCTCTGCCCTACAAAGTGAACATATATGAGAGTCGGCCTTAGCGAGCAGGTCAGCAGACCTGCTTTTACGAACAGTCAGAAGGGGACTGTGTCTATTACTGCAAGATACATTTGAATTCTGCGCTCAAGCGAGGTGATATGTGCTTTGTACGAAGCAATGGTAAAGTTCGCAAAACAGTTGGAATTAACCTTGGTGCCGGAATGGAGAGCAGCGTACTGCCAGTACAAACTCTTGAAGAAGAGATTGAAAAAGATTAAACAAAACCCTTTGGATATTCCAGACGGTCCTGGATTGAGCTCAGTTTCTGGAAGTCCCCTTGATCGTGGGCAGAGTCGTCGAAAGAGCTTCTGGTCGCATATTGATCTCATTCAGGTAACTTATCTAAACTACTTTCTCGTTAGATAAACTCACCAGCTGGTAGGTTTCACTGAGGAATCAGAGTAGTTCTGACTTTTTCTGATTTTTTAAACTTAGGTTTTATTCTACATTGGCATGCTCTATTGGAGTGTCTTATTGAATCATGCCTTTTAATCTTGGGAAACATCATGAGATCTTGATTCTCATTTAATTTTCCTTCCTGCTCATCAGGTACATAATAAGAAGTCGGAGAGCGGAGATGACTTCGTTTATGAAACAGAGTTACTAGGGCCAATCGCTCACTCTGTATATGATCAGGCATTTTTCGAAAGCTTAGATGCACAGCTTAATAAAGTAATTGCCTTCTATAAACGAAAGGAGGAGGAGTTTGTACAGCGAGGTTCCATTTTAGATAAGCAGATATGCGCACTTACCGGTGTGAAGAAACTGCTGGAGCAGGACCGCATTAGGCAAGATGAATATAGTGAGAGCGGAAGGCAGTCCGAACTTGGTATGTTAAACCACACCCTTAAAAAAAGAATGTCGGATCGAACTTGGATAAGTTATTTGAGAATCTAAATTCGCGTAGCACATTTGTGTTGTCCCTGATTTGAAAGCACTCGAATGTTTTTTTTGCTGGTGAGATGAACTTAATGTGAGTGACTTTGGTTTTACGTTGTGGCCTCGTAGTTCCAATTTAATTGCTGCTTTCTGCATGAGCAATTTTTCTGGAGTATTCAAACCATGATTTTCTTCAGGGGAAGCTTTGGCGAGCATGGAGGCAGGCTTGTATGAACAGAACGACGAGCTGCTCGAGTCCATTGCTAAGGCCTCATTTTCTGCAACTGGTGTGCCCAGTGTACCTATACGGCGAAGGACAACCGAACCAGCGGACTCTAGCTCACTCGGGTCTACTTCAAGTTCAGCCTCAACAGAGGTTCCTGTAGGCAGTCTGTCAAGGAATGTAAGCACCAACCAAGTAAGACTAATTATTCCACGCACTACCCCTGCACATACAATTGCAGCACTCACACAGATGCTCTGGGACGACGTCTTCCGGCAGTCGAAAAGAGCTTCAACGGCTTACAGAGGGCGGGAGGACTATACCGTCAGTCAGAAGAAGATTCAAAGCGCTACAATCATGTTACGCGCGGCTTATGTTGAGTATTATCGTGGGCTTGGTTTGCTGAAAAGTTTCAGGTATGCAAATTCTCATGTACTTTTTGATCAGTGCTTCCTGTTGCATTCATGAACTTGTTCACGCTGTAATTTATGTCGTCAGAAGCTACCTGGCTCGCCCCCATGTTGTTAATGCCATATTTCGACATTTTAAGCTCATATCACTCAACTTGTTGGATCTGTGACAGTTCGTTGAACTTGCTGGCGTTTGCCAAAATCATGAAGAAATATGATAAGGTAGATTCGATTTACAGAAGTTGATATTCTGATTGTGTCACAGCACTTTAGTGTTTGGTGTAGTTGGTTGGTATAATTTGGTGCATGGGTTAATCTTCCTACAATAGATGACGTGCAGTTTGAATGGACACTGGACATGTTACCTCTATAATTTTTCTCTCAAAAATTGTGCTGTCGTACTAAATGAATAGTTTTAACTGTTGGTGTGAATGACTCTAGCTGCGCAAGAAGGTCGTGGCCTCCCCTTAATAATTTCAGTTGTTGCTAGCTAATGCGTGTCTCTTGCATGTCTTATTTGCTTCCTTCGGGGACTTGCGATAAGATGCCTGACTTTCTCAAGCTATCTCGTTCGTGATAAGCAGGTGACCGGCTTGGACATAGCTGATAAGTACATGGAACATGTGGAGCGTACTTACGTTAACAGCTCTGAGAAAGTAAGGATTCATTGTTCTTGTTGAAGGAAGTGGTGAAGTCTTTTAATATCTACTTTCTGCCGTTCAGACTCCAAGAAGAAAAATTGATTCCTGTTGCTAAATTGGGGGTGAAATTTTCTCTGTGAAGTAGGTTATTGCCCCTACCCACTGCTTAGGCATTGAGGATTCGGGAATAACAGTCTGTAATTGCAGTCGTTACTTTGAGAAGGCTACATCCGGGTTAGGTAGAGATTCTGTTGTTAGAGCTACGAATTTTTTCACATGGCTTCATGTTTTCAAAGTTTTCTTCATTTCCCTACCTTCTCTTTTATGTATCTGTGTAATAATTTGCAATCTTGATTCTCGAGTTAACCTCCTTCCCGACTATTCTTATCTATCGTATCCTAAGTTTAATGAAGTAGAGAATGTGCGAGTTACTCTGGATTCAGAAAGTCCTAATTATAATTATATTAATTGCACTCTTTTTTTTTTGTACCTCAGGTTGCATTACTGATGGATAGAGTCGAGGAGATATTTACGGAACATTTAGCAGGAGGCCATCGTCGTCAAGCCATGGCGGCACTAAGGCCCCTGCAACAACCAGCGTCTCATCATGTGACATATTTCCTTGGTACAGAAATCACACTGAACGAACATAGTGGTGTCTTTTTGCATGAAACTCTAATAAAGCCAGTATATTGAATGAGCTGAAGTGTAAATGACGTCTAGACTCCCTAAAAATTAGCTACGCCGACTGATCGAAATTTTTCTTGGAAATTTTCATGCAGTAACATTTGTATGAAGATATCTGTAGCTGCATCCCTAAATTTAGTTCAGGTGTCCATCTTCTGGATTTACAGCTCTCTGTGATTAAAACTCTTGTTCACGTACTCCTTTCAGCTGGAGTCTAGTCTAATAAATGTGGGAACAACTTTTGGGATAAATAAAGATAAGCAAGGAAGAGAAGTTCATGTAAACTATGCCATGATTAACTTAACGAGTTTAAATCATTTTATCAAAATCAGAAATCTTGGTTAACAGGCCTTTTGGTCAGGCTTCTTCACTGGATGTTCAGTGGCACTCATGGCGGCATTCGGGATTCTTCTCCGGTTAGATGGGGATTACAACGACAAAGGCAGAGTTAGTTATCTGCATACAATTTTCCCTACCTTCAGGTTTGGCCATCCATCTGGGTCGTCTCAGGTTACATATTTCTGCTATTTACAGTAAATCTTACGTTTAATTTAGTCTCATTTGTTTGTTCATCTGCATTGACAACTGCAATCTAATAAACTTTCAGATAGCTCAGCAGTATCTGAGCTATCTCAATTGAGTTCCAAGCATATCGCAAATGGATGGGCTTACACTTTTTTGTTGGGTTAGCTCTAATATTGTGTGAATATTGTACTACTGGTGTTCCTGATTTGGCATATATTCTGGTATTGATTGAATTTGGGAATTTGATATTTGGGAATAAACAGCATGCTAGCACTCATCCTCTTTCACATGTATCTCTACGGATGGAATATCTTTTTATGGAGGCGTGCTCGCATCAATTATGCCTTCATCTTCGAGTTTTCACCTGGTTCAGAGTTACGATACAGAGAAGTTCTTCTTGTGTGTACGGCATTGACCACAATACTGATTGGAGCCATGGTACTTCATCTGAGCATTCATTCTACGCTCATTCAAGGACAAGCGTCCCCGTATATTGACCTAATTCCTGTTGCTGTATTGCTGGTAAGTCCTTGGTTGCTTGTCTATTTGTCGTGGAGTCGATTCTTCAAAATGTGGATTTGCATAGGAAAAGAAAAATTTCGTTCCCAACAGATCTTTACAATTTGTTAAACCTTTGAATGTTCATGGGACAGATGTTTTTGGCGATACTGTTCAATCCTCTAAATGTGTGTTACCGCGCCAGCCGCTTCTTCTTTCTGAACGTGATGCTGCATATCATTTGTGCACCGCTTTACAAGGTGCTTATTCCTGGAATTTTCCTGAACTCTTGTGCATTTGGAATCAAGAGAAGATACAGTTCTTGGTGAAAGTGTATGGTACATTTGTTTTTTTGCAAACGACTTGATATCTGAGACTGTAATGATGTCGCGGGCTCTTGTTTAGGATGGTTATGGACTGGTATTGTTGTTTATTGATAAAGTAATACATCTGTTAAATCTCAGGTGGTGCTGGCCGATTTTTTCGTCGGGGACCAGCTGACAAGCCAGGTTGAACTTCTGAACTCACCATGAACGTCAATCTTGTTCTAGATTTCTTGCAGATTGACTTGCATTCTAGATTTGTATACAAGGTCTAGATCACTCTTTGAGGCATTCACAATATATGAGACGAAGATATAAGAAAGACACTGATGCCAATATTCAAAGACTAACAAAAAACATGAACAGGTGTCGACATTGAGAAATTTAGAGTTTGTGCTTTGCTACTACTGTGGCGGATATTTCCTAAGCAGAAATAGCGATGCCTGCAACAACAGCAAGCGTTTTGAGCATTGGACGTATGTTATAGCCTTGTTGCCCTATTGGTGGCGATTTTGGCAGGTATGAGACTGCCAATTTCCCGATGTTCTATTCCTTCAAGATGATCATTGCTTCTACCCGTCCCTTCTTTGGGTCCGAGTATATGTGGTTGATTCGCACTCTTGCTGCATACTTATAATCTCTCCTTGGTGTGGTTTGACTACTCAAAACTAAGACTTTCTAAAACGTTTTTAAGTCTCAGTCAGTTTTCTACTTATATTCTAGGACAGCTACGTTGTCTACCTTCTCCGACGACTTTTATTCTGTTGGTACTTCTCATCAATAATCTTAACTGAGAATGATACAGTGACATTTGCTATGGATTCCCTTTGTTTAATAATTATTTTTTGCAAAGTAGTTCAAGCAAGCCTATGCAGTGTCAGAATACCATTCTTTCTGATGGTCTATATATGACAATTTACGATAATGTACCGTTTGTTGACTTTGCTCTTTCTGATAATGGACGTTGCATCATCTGTTTGGAGCAGTGTATCAGACGCTGGGCTGAGGAGAGGGACTCCGTACATATTGCAAACGCCGGCAAGTATTTGTCAGCAATGGCTGCAGTGGCATTAAAAATAGCCTACTCCAAGAACTCTGGGCCTGGTTGGTTGGCTTTATTTTTCATTGCTTCAACTATTGCAACGATTTATCAAGTGTATTGGGACACAGTAGTCGACTGGGGTCTCCTTCGTCAGGATTCAAGGAATAAGTGGTTGAGGGACGACCTCCTATTGAAGCGCAAATGGGTGTATTTTGCATCTATGGTATTTCACTACCCTGTCTCCCCACTTGAAATTTCGGAAATGTGCTGCATTTTCCCTGTGATTGATATCATCCACAATTATGCATAGAGAACATGACAGGTCGACTGGTACTATCGATCACTTTACGAGCCTTATATACGGTGTTGTTTTAGGGTTGGAGACTGAACTTGTCAACCACACTTACCGCATTTCTAACGAGTACGCTTCTGTATGTGCTCATGCCTGTCCTCGCTTGCAGGCCCTGAATATTTTACTAAGACTGGCGTGGATACAATCGATGACACATCTGACATTTGGATCACTAGACAGCTCTGTTATGGACTTCATATTTGCTGCTCTTGAGGTCCTACGTCGAGGTCACTGGAATTTTTACAGGTTCTTTCGAACTTTCTATCCCATCACCCGTTTTAGGGAAAACTTACTTATGAAAAATCCTTCGAGTTCACTTGTACAACTCCACTTGTATATCAAGATATGTGACAGGCTAGAGATCATTTGAATAGCCTTGCGATTCTTAAGGTTCTTACTGCAATACAGCAAATTTTCTCTGAGGTATGAAATTGCTACATTCGTCAAATGATTTCGTTGTATGCTTGCAGGTTAGAAAACGAGCATTTAAACAACGTGGGCAGATATCGAGCTACTAAGCAAGTCCCCTTGCCCTTTGAGGAGACCTCCCAAGAAATGTAGCAGCTCCATGTTTCCTTCCGCTTCAATTAGATGACTGGAAGACCGATAAGCCTGGCTCATCCGAAGCTGACCTGCTCCTGTGATCTAGCAAATATTCAACTTTTGATTCTGGTGTGCTTTGGCACTGGAACAGGTGCCACTGGCAACCATCTGTAGGCCATATCAACCCCATAGCTCTATTCCATAAAATGCTCCTTTGTGGAATACTTAAAATTCACACCTCCCCATTCACCCCATTCATGATCTATAGTTTCAACCTATCATAGCACCATTGTGCTTATGAAATTGCCCCAATTCTTGTGCACACAATCACCAAATTTCTGCTCTCTACCTTGGACTATGCACATTGATATGTGCTGGTGGACACGATCGCGAGTCCTTTTGGGGTTCACTTATTATGATTGATGGGCTATGTGCACATCGTCGAGAGCTGCAAAATTCTCACTTAAAAGTTCACGGTTAATCTCAATAGTATCGGTGTTACCGTGAAGCTGATATGTTTGGAGAGAAGTGTCTCCTCACGCATTTTGTATTTGCCAATGATTGTAGTTGGATCGAACAGTGCCTAAAATGGATTTCTGCTCATGGAAGAGACCAGGAATATGTGTCGAGAAAGTTTTGCCTGGTGTCATTATTTGAACTACTTGTGCTTGATGTTGTCAATTGGAGTCAAAATTTTGGGTTTTAAGTCAAGGCTTCGAGTTCTTAAAATATGTCTGGCTGTGCGTGCATTTGGAGGTTCCACTCAATTTTTGTTCCAAAACTCTTGCCAAGTTAACTACACCTAAAGTCTTCCAAATAAGCAAGTGGGCAAGTGTAGCATTAAACTTTTTTTTCCAGCTTTCGTTGAGTCTTGTTGGGAGTTGAAGGGGATACCGATTCCTATATTTTGGCATTGCTTGAATAAACTATGAATTTCGAAGTGCTAACAATAGGTGTTCTATTTATTCTTAAAATAGATCTTAAACTAGAGATCATACATTTTAACCTTATAATGCTACACCAATAGGTGTTCTATTTGTTACGATAAATTGTGAACTAGAGATTATACATTTTTACCTTAAAATGCTACACCAATAGGTGTTCTATTTGTTACGATAAATTGTGAACTAGAGATTATACATTTTTACCTTAAAATGCTACACCAATAGGTGTTATAGAGTTACGACAGACTAGCATTGCATTCAGGACTCCATGCATGATATCAAAACATTCACATATTGGGCAGTTAAATTAGGTGTGTATTATCACTAGAAGACAGATTGGCATTGCATTTAGGACTCCATGCATGATAACAAAACATTCATATATTGGGCACTTAAACTAGGTGTGTATTATCACTAGAAGAAATCAGTGTTCACCTGAATAAAATTCAGGTGACGCGAAATTCCATTTTTTGCCAAAAAACGTAGTTATTAAAAAACTGTGTTTCGGCCAACGCAGAAACTATGTTTTCTGGCAGGAAATGAAACTTCGTGTCACTTGAATTTTGTTAAGGTGAACGCTAATTTCTTCTAGTGTATACTTCATTATACCCCACCAACAACTCTTTGAGCCATGTTTGGCTTACAAAGCATATTAGAACTACATACACAAATTGCTAGAACTCAAACTCACACAGTGTGATACACGCACACATAAAAGAGAGCTTCCCAAGCTATTGTGCTGAAAGTTAATCTCAATCACTATGCGTAATTGTCACTACAAACATCAAGAAGAGCTTTGATGGTTCAACTTTCATTTTCAAACTAGTGCAGCCATGGCTCATCATGATTCAATTGGGAGTGTGTTTTGTACACAGATGTCATCCAATGTTGTCAATGGTACATCCACATCTAATACTCCCACTTAGCATTGTGATGACCTACAAAGACCTCCTACTCACCACAATGCCGTTATGGTGCATTGAGTTTGTTGAGTGCCTCGAACAATGTCCGTAAGTGCTCAAATTGATCTCGTGGCAAAGGTTTTGTCATGATGTATGCAACTTGATTTTTTGTGCTAACATAGGTAAGAATAATGTCGCCGGCCTCTTCCACATCTCTAATCTTTTGGTATTTTGTGTCAATGTGCTTGGTACATTGGTGAAACACAGGGTTCTTAACAAGCTTGATCGCTGACTGGTTGTCCCAAAACAATGGTGTGGGATTTGATTGTGGTGAACATATGTTGTGGAGTAATTGCGGTATCCAAAGTATCTCTTGAGTGGCCAAACTTGCTACAATATATTCAAATTCAATGGTGCTAAGAGATGTGCAGGTTTGCTTCATACTTCCCCAAGTAATTGGGCCGCTGTTGAGCATGAGAAAAAAATTGGATCGGGACTTACGATCATCACAATCTTTGGCGTAATCAACGTCGCAATGGGCGGAGAGGTGGTTGGGACTTGGCCAGCGGCTATATGTGATCATGTGGCAAAGTGTCCCTTTTATATTCTTTATAATGCGCTTGACTCCTAAGACGTGAACAATAGTTGGGCAATTGTTGAATCTGGACATATTACTCATAGCGTAGCTAATGTCAAATCGAGTCCCAATCTATGCAAACTGTAAACACCCGATGCATTCTTTGTAGGGGAATGTTACATTAGGGTCATTGGGTGTGCCTAGACACATTTGAGCAACACTAGCTCGATCCAACGGTACTACCACAATGTGACAATCTTCATGACCAAAACGTTGGAGAATGCTTTCGAGATACCTCAACATAGATGAGCTCTCAATCACGATTTCTAGTGATGTGAAGACTTATATAGACTTTCGCTAAATTTTTTGTGATTTGAAAGGCTCCTCCCATGCAGTTGAAGATTTCTTCAATGTTGTCATTGAATGTGCTATACACCATGCCATTGTCTACCCATATGCACAAGATTAGTTTAGGGTCTATCTTATTGACATAGACGCAACAATTTGCATATGAGACGATAAGGTCATAGGCTTGTAAGAAATGTGTGAAATCAACAAACAAGGTATCTATTTGCCACATGCTGAACCTCAAACCTGATGGGTTGTTGCATGTAGATCAATTCACGTAAAAGCCTGTTGAGGTACGCAGTGCAGACATCGAACTGTGTAATATTCAAATCCTCTACTACTTCAACAGAGAGGATTTTCTGAATAGAATCAAATTTGACTATTGGATTGAAAGTTAATCTCACTCACTATACATAGCTGTTACTATATACATCAAGAAGAGCTCCGATGGTTCAACTTCCATTTTCAAATTGGCTTAGCTGTGGCTCATCATGATTCAATTGGGAGTGTGTTTTGTACACAAACGTCATCCAGTGTTGTCAATGGTACATCCACATCCAACACTTGTTCTCAAAATAGATCCTAAATTAGAGATTGTACATTTTTACCTTGTAACACTACACCAATAGGTATTCTATCTGTTGTTACAATAGATCCTAAAGTAGAGGTTGTACATTTTAACCTTGTGAAATGGACTATTTTAACCTTGTGACTATTTAGAGCACTCCAAAAATAAAGAATGCACCTATTGATCCAAAAATCAGATCATTTATGGCAAAGTACCTTTGTGCTAGGTCATATCCTTTTAGGGTTTTTCCAAAAAATGTTAGGGATGGTTTTGGAATATGTTGCAATTAGATACATCATATTAGGTAGAATTATCTTATTAGAAAGAAATAGCAAAATAAAATCTTCAAGGTGGTTAATTTGATAGATAGTATTACATTGTTGCATATTTATTTTTTGAAGATTCCTTTAAGAATCTACATATATCTATTTTGAAGAAAGTGCAAGACATGTAAGAATTAACAAAATAGCAATGTGAGAAATAAATGAATAACAATGCCAAAAAAGTCTCTCTAGGTAATTTTTGTCTCTTCTTTGCTTCTAAGGATTTGTATTTCAATTGTCAAAAGTCCAAATTCAAAATTTTCTTATGTGATTTTTGATGTGCAAATGATAGTAAGTTTAAGTTCTAATTCTATTCAAATAGAAATTCGCCTACATAGTTTTGTGCCTACATTGAAAATGCCCTTATGATAAACATGTTCAAGAGATTTAATGCTCACCTCATAGTACCACCTACTTACTGAGTAGGTCAATATTTAATTACTAAGTAGGTAGCAATTGAATTTGGTAGCCACCAAAAACACTGCCTACTTTAATGTGCACCTATAATCTAAAAGAAGATTAGTATTACACTTCAACAAGCATTATTTGGACATTGTGTGCATAAATTATGAATTTTCAAAATATTGTTACTATGTACTAAAAACCAATACTAGAGTCTTGTTGACCAATCACATGATAACAGTACACATCTATCTTTTGTAATCAATATCTAGGTTTTTGTGACTCTTATTTGTTCTAATGTAGATGTCCCATTTTAGACAATGTTGATTATGGGTGTGCATACCTTACTCTCTCAACGGTACTCTTCATCTCTAGAGAAGCTATGAAAGGTAGAAGATTTTATTTGTATCTTGAAGTAACTCTAGAGATCCTTGTGCTCAATATATATATAGATCTTTAGACACTAGAACACAACATTTACCAGCACTAGAGGGGGTCCTTTTGCTCCCTAAAAAAGCAAGAGCCCTTAGCATTGCAACTTCTCAATTAGCCAATGACACTAGCAATGCAACTTCCTAGCTAGCCAATGACTCTACAGATTAAACTAAATTCACTCCTAGGGATCTAGGGAGGGATTATCCCAATCTCCAAGGGGGAATAGTTTAGGCTAGTTAACAATGTTATTAATTCAAATCTTCTAAGATCAAATTTTTTTTATTACTAAGTATGAATTTCTTATACAATGTCAAAATGGGAGGTTGTAGACTATTGGAAATAACATTTCTTTTTTCCCATTCCCACATTCATAAACCAATGACCACAAGTATATAGCCAAGTCATGCTTACACCAAACTTGCAAATGGAAAGCCAACCAACAAGTGCATGAACAGATGA
The DNA here is from genome assembly GCA_963920665.1 of Straminergon stramineum. Taxonomy (NCBI): domain Eukaryota; kingdom Viridiplantae; phylum Streptophyta; class Bryopsida; order Hypnales; family Calliergonaceae; genus Straminergon; species Straminergon stramineum. The sequence goes on along the minus strand of OY987270.1, from coordinate 6,779,810 downwards.
GCTATTGCCACTAGCAGGGATCAATGTACAAGACAAGATGAGCTCTATGATGGTTTAGTAACCTCTACCTTACTGTGTAAATAATAAACACAAACTTATGAACAATCATGTTAGGGGAAGTATCCATGCTTGCACTAGACTGCTACACTAATACGATTCGAAGTCCTGATTAATATAATCTGACCCCTCTCCTACCCCAATCATCAGATCAATATCAATCTAGCTGGTTTCCAATTCACAGAATGCGCCCCTCACTAATGTACTGTACAGAATGTACTAATAAAGCAATGCATAATAATGAGAACAGCACTAGTGGTGAAGAATCATAACATTCTTGAAGTTCAAGAGACAAGGGACCCTCTGCTTCCCACGAATCAACGCTCCTGTCACTGTAAAAAATCCTCAATGCAAGCTTGCTTCCCATGAATCAACGCTCCTGTCATCTACAATGCAAGCTTGCCCATGATTTGTAAACCACTGTAACACGAATTATTCTTCACAAATTATTCTTGTTACAGTGACACTGTACAAGGATTCCCAAGCCTTGTTCCTCAATAAATGCTACGATATCACCCCCCTTCAAATCTCTCTCCCAAATTGCTCCTCCTGATTTCATTGTGAGACTGCTGGCGCAAGCATGGGTTTGTCAAACGCCCCCACCAGTTTCCCTTTCCACTCCGGCTTTTCAAGAGGAACCGGCGCCAGTTGCGGAGAACCCAGCGCCCTTTCCAAGCTCTCAGCTTCCCCGAAAAAGGCCGCTTGCAAAAACGCCACCACTATCCCCCCCGAAAATCGGCGCATAGGTTTCCTCGCCGGTCCGTTTTTACACACACAGGAAGTCAGCTTCCCAATGGCTCCCCCACAGTCGTCATTCAGGAAGTCCATATGCCCATGCTGGGAAGCCACCAAGTGGAAAATAGGAGCAGCGCTGTCATAATAGAAGGCTCTGTGGCTCACTCCCTCGGGAGCGCAGGGTGGAAACAGAAAGTTCCGTCTCTGGGGACCTAACCCTGTGCCGATCAGAAGAGTGGGCACCGCGAATTTTAATGAGTCTTGCGAGAATTGCAGGATGGGAGGGTTGGTTTGGGCACCGATACCTGTGCCGTCCACTGGGTCCAGGCCTATGATTGCTGAGTATTTCAAGGTGCTGGTGATGAGACCAAGTGCAAGGCCAAAGACGACTTTGCCGCCTCGACTGTGACCCACCAAGGCCACCTTGGAGAAGTTTGGGCGGTGACGGGAGAAGGACCCTGGGAGCGAGGGGATTAAACCTGTGGGCATCCAGGTCAAAATTGCTGCTGCTTCTTCGATTTCGAGCATTGCGTCGGAACCTGAGACTGTGTACATCTGGTGGGCAAAGAAGGCAAGAATCGGAATTAAAAAAATAATACGGGTTCATAACATGCTTCAGTGGTCCAAAATCCAGACAAGGATCAGGACACTAAATCACCACTGGAACAGGCGCTCTCTTCAACCTCTGCTATACTTTACAGGTCCTCTGCTAAACCTAAGAATCCAAAATTCATTAGATTAATCAGATGATATTCAGTGTTTAGCTAGATTTTTCTTTAACCTGCACTCTTAAGGTATTCCACATATTCGAGCCCACGGTAAATACTTACAACTACAAACTACCGCACTTAAATTGGTGCCGTTTCGAGTGGACTCAAATCGGCCAGCCTAACCGCAACTTTTATACTTGCCATATGTTACTAGAGTTTTCGGCAATTGAGCAGTCACATTTTGAAGCTCTGAAATTCGCCATTTTAACAAAGATGACCACAAATTCAGCACTCAATGATGAATGAGAAAATCAATAAGGCTGTTTCCACGAGGAGAGAACTTACTTGAGGTGCAACAACGATGAAGCCATGGGAAGCGATGTGGGAGATGAGTTGCGTGTAGAAGGAGTTTTGGAGGGTGAAGCCATGATGGAACTGCACAACTGGATATTCCCCTTCCTCCTTAGGCAACGCTACTACGAGTGGCTTTGGTGCAAGCCCAGGTACTTTAGAACTAATGTTCGTTGTTGCCACTCGGTTGCTCTTTGAGCCGCAGTCTGATGAGGAGCGGACGCTCACGATTTCTACTTCGAAGGGTCCGTCTCTGTAAATGCCCCCATGTGTGCCTGGAATGGACTCATCAATTTTTTTTACGCCAGCCATCTGAGATAAAAAGCATAACAAGGGGGGTCAGAGTTCAAGTCTTGCGGATTGAGAATTTGAAATCCTTTGGTTAGTGTTTTGAGACGAGATTTAAGGGCTCAGGATCATGCAAGGTTGGATTTGGAAACAAATGACAAACTGCAAATGGATTTGACAGAACTGCAGAGCTGAGATTGTGAAGTCTTAACACTTGAAATTCGGATGGTTTTATTGTTGTAAAAATGATGGTTCTCAAGTTTTCCATTGCAAAACTTAGTTTGAAAACACAAGCGATTCCCCTGGATGCTCATGTCAAGACATGCTAGTATATCAAGATTCTGGACGAAATATATTTTCAACATGAGCTCTTTAATATCACATCTTAATTTCTCCCACAAAATACTATTTGATTAGAAACTCACTCTGTACCCTCACTATCGCATTCTTCACGTCACAAGATATTGCATACAAATATAATAATGAGGAATTCGACAAGTATGAAAAAGGATTTTACAGCTTAAAAGCCACTTTACATGTACAATTATAGATTGTAACAATACTACAAAAGCCTAGTTATAAGCACATGCATTCAATCATCTGTAACATTAAAAAAGACTGGGTTTACGTAAACGGAAAGGAAAATTGCTCCAGGGTTTATCTCAATGTTTCGTGAAAGGAAGGATCAAACAAAACCCTACGAGATGCACAGAAAATCAGGAATAACAGAAACAAACGCACCTGGATTTCTCTGATATGTCGGCGAATAACTTAAACTGAGACTCACATCTTTGAAGCTAAATTCATACACCCTTCACTCTTCAAAAAGTCCAGATAGAGAATATATATAAATCCTGAATCCAAAACCGCAAGCCCTGTCAGTACCCTCAACAATGAACCTCAATAGCCACGACTCAATTCGTCACACCCGATTCCTATACCGAAAAAAACATGCGAAACCTGAATTCCAAACCCTTAAGGTACCAAGCATTCGTAATTTTAAAATATACAATTCGAATAACCGTATTGTGAGAAGCCACGAATTCAAATGGGGCCAAATTGGCTCGATCACCCAAATCAATCCAAAACATCGCATACGTTCGTCACAAATGAACCAAATTTGCACAAAAAGAAAGTCTCCAAATCACCTACTCCAAACCACTAATCAAACATGAGACCCAATTTGGGTTTCAAACACTGCAAATAGAATCTCCAGATACAAGAAAAATCCCCACTCAAATGTCGAGAATTTCGACATGTTTTTCAAAATCAGAGAAACCCAATTGAAGTTCAGTGAGTAGTACACAAACCTTTGTCCCAAATTTCAAGTGGGAATCCAAAGAGCTTCCATCCAAAGCTGCTCCAGGTTCAAAAATTGAGCAGCGCAGGTGGGATGCTTGCAGCAGTTACTAAAACAAGAAGGGTGAGAAACTGGGGACGGGCACAGATTCCTCCTGAGTGCAGAATGAAGGGGTGATGGGAGTGACCCGGAATTGCTTCGGGTGGTGCTCGGGGATTGCATCGGAGGGTGCGGAATTGCACAGCGTTATGGGAGTTGTCGGTGGGCGGTGATGCAAGAGAGGTGTTTCAAGGCATGGAGGCCACTCAGGGCAGCTAGAGTATCATCCGTACTTTTTCATCCACTCTTTTCTGTTGGATTGGATGACAGACGTCCTTGGGATGAGTGGCATGCTTTCAGGCAAGTCGGTGTCTTGGGACCGTGACTTTCGTACCCCAAATGCACGAGAACCGACTCAAGAAATTTTTTTTCATTAATTTTGGGCGATGCAGTTGTTGACATGTATGTAAATGGATGAAATGTGCTAAATGAAGATGAAATTTCAATTATTTTTCCAATATTGTGTACAATCATTTAAAAAGAAGCAATTTTGTCCTTAGAATATGTAACAAATCAACAATTCCATCCACTAAAAACACAAGAATATATTACCTAATATTGTACCCTCCAAAAACTTGGATTGCTTCTAAATGAAATATTATTGACAAAAAAAACTTTGGTAGAAGCACCCATTCCAAACAGTGTACACTTGCACACATGAATTCAAAAAATCATTTGGGGTATACCATGTATTTGAACTTCACAAATTTATAGCATATTCATACATATTGAGAAAATTGTTATTTTTTCTAAATTTCATAATTAATAATTGCCAATGTAATAAAAATAATTTCTTGTGTTGATTCCACCTTAATGTATTGCTTAACCCCTCAACGTCCCAGCCTAGTTTGTTGTTTGGTGGCGCTGTCAGGGTTCATGTTATTCGGTAGTGGTGTGTGGGTAGCGTAGAGCGTTGCTAAAGATCCTACTGTTGATTTGCATTTTGCATTGTATTCTCAATCCATTGACATAATTTTTGTTGCATTTCACCATTCCAATGTGAAAATTATAATGATCTAGATGGCTAAACTTGCTCAACTACGGGGAACAAATGTGCATAGTCCATGCACTTTCGGGACATGTACCGATCACTACATTGTGTATGATAGCGCAAAAATTTGGGAGGTGATAGTTTACTTACATTGCAAGGATCATGTAAATTTCCAACTCCTTTACTACTACAATGGCAAATTGAAAGACCATGATCTTCATGATATGTGTAGGCGAAGTCCAAGAGCCACTAGCTACAAGCAGAAGCACCATACTTGGCAACATACATGTCATAGGTTCATGCACGTGTCCCAACGACTTCAAGTTCCCAAGACATGTGAATGCAAGTGGTTGCATTGCTTGGATTTCAGAAGTGTGACTTTTAGAATGGAGCGACTGTGACTTACACGACACTACTAGTTGCAACCTCGTCAAGCTACTTGATCAACAACATCATTGCGTCAACTACAAAATTTAAAATTGCACTAACATCCAAGTACAAGAGTTCAATAATATCCTCAGTTATACAGCATGCAATTACAAGTCCTAGATTTTGTTTGCACATGCTATAGCAACCAACAATAGTACTTAAAAACCTATAGTACAGAGACACGATCCCAAACAAGCTAGCTACCAGGAGTACTACAGAACTTCTTGGAAGAGCAATCAACCATAGCAACCATAGTGAACATCCTCGACTCAATCAGCATGGACCTAGTGTTGGGCAACACGTAGAGTATACAATAGCTGCCATCCGATGCCGATGGCATCTTGAAGTTGATCGGTTGGCACTCCCCGGAGATCGACCAACGTCCGTCTTCACCAACCAAACTACATAAGCAATGCACAATTAGTATCCTACCATACGCATCGCCTACTTCTGAGACTTATGAACAAGGCGGAAACAGGGCCCATCGCACATTAACATGTCATCACACTGCCTACAGATTCTACGATGCTTTGTTTTGCAGACTACACATTGCTGTGGCCAATGGCCCTTGTACCTAACGCTTCTTTGAATCTCATTTGGGTTGTGATTACTTGGGGAGCAAGTGGGCGGCAACGGCCATACTAGCTCAATCAACGCTAAAGCCACAGCATAGTAATAAGCCTTTTGGCCAAGTGCATGTGGTTGTCGGGTGGTCATATGCTTGCAATATAGGATCCAAGCATTTTGCAAAGAAGAGTCCAATACCAAGAACCACAACTTGTGCCACCACTTCCTCATCCAAAATTGAACAGTGTAATCTCTACGCATTTGGTCTATCACATCAACTCTTCGCATGTACTTCTAATACTCTTCCTGCTGTGGGGTCGTTGGAACAGCTTCACATTGGCCACCTATCCATCATTGTGCATACACTTCCTCACGTATTGGAGATTGGGAGGTACTAAGGAATGTGATTGGTTTAGAGTCATACCAAGTAGATGCTACCATGCGTTGGGAGGCATGCATTTGCCAGAACAACATTCCCCTGTTATGTTCATCATACTTGAACCCTAATAAAATTGAAGGCATGCCAATTCGACCTCTAGCTATAGTTCCAGTTGCCCATATTCCCCTTTCCAGCAGCTCATCAAATAGCTCAAGGGAGGTGAAGAAATTATCTACCACTACAGAATGTCCTTTATTTGATAAACCTTGAACCAATTGATTCACTACATGTCTACTTTGGCCATGATTTCGGGTCCCATTGCTTCTTAGATAGACTTGGAGGTTATAAATATACAAATTGGAATTGGAAACTAAACACCACACTTTCAGACCATACCTAGTGGGCTTTGCTTTTATGTACTAACAAATTGGACTGAAGTGTTCTCTATAGGCAACCATAATTTTGTCTATAGTCACGAATTTTTCAGGGTTCCACAATTGACGAGACCGATCTACAAAGCTCTCAATGACCCAATGGACTTTACCAATTTGATCATACTATGGGTGTTTTTTATCAATTTGAAGTGTGGAATTGTCAATGTAGTGAAGGCAACGTAGAATGCACTCAAAACGGTCACACATTAAAATACGAGAGATGACTGCACAGTGCCAAAAGGCGTCCTTCTTCCAGTAGTCTCTTATGGTAGGTGTGACTTTCATACCTATCAAAATGACTACGCCAAGCCAAGCTCTAAATTCGGTGGGAGTGACATTGGTCCACTTAGGTCTTCCATTCAAATATTGTGACTCATACTCTGTGACTCTCTAGCATGCATAGCGATTTGTCTCTTGTACCATGCGACAAACTAAGATGTTGGACCAAAATAGATCAAAAAAATGTACAGTAGTCTCCTACCATCTAGGGCAACGCTTAGTTGGGCCTGGTGTCAGACCAATAAATTCCGCCCAATCTCCTAAGAGGGTCAATGCCTGTTGGCCCCAAGACGAGTCATTGTATCGTTCTCTCACACTGCCAACTGGTTGGGGATTCTTGCATTCACTGTCCCTAAACTCAACATAGTGATCTGTATCGAAGCCATCAACATCTAACAATCTAGTGGACTCATCATCAAATAGCTCCCAATTGGAATTCTCGTCATCAAAAAGGTTATCTGCAAAATCTTTGAACTCCACCATCCAATTGAGATCATCAGAGTCATCCGTCCATCCATCAAGTCAACTTAGGGGAGGTGTGACTTGTTCCATAAGAAATCTTCGACAAAGGCACTCACTCCGTAGTGTATGTAGGGATTGCAGAGGATACTCGGTTGATGCCGATAGTAGAGAAATTGAATCTTCCGAAGGTTCCTGTTGTGGGCACAGGATGAAGCTACCATCATGTGCCAAGTTTGCAGGCATTCCCTATCCCGTTGAGGGACCTGGTCTGGTGAATGGTGGCGGGCGTTGGTCTCTCCAATCCATCGTTTGGTAGTCATTCATGGCTACTTTTCACCACCAAATACCTCTACCAAATTCAACACCATACTAGAACACATCATCCTCCCACCACCCTTATTGCACATCACCAAGGAAGGTTTGTAAACCACCCCATTGAGTAGGATTGAATCCAAGTACCTGCAACGAAACCCACACTTGGTCTGGCAACGCAGCTCCATTTGGCCCATTGGCCCTTCCAGCTACACATGGAATGAGTGAATGTGCTAGAACACCCTTAGGTCATTGATGGTCAGAAATGGAGGGTGATGGCACCAATGGCGAAGAGGGGTGTATAACATCAATGTCAACAAGGTTGACAACTTCATTCACCCAATCTTGTACTCTCATAGCATTAGTGAAGGCATTGGTTAGATTGCATGCCATGGCCCCTATACGGCATCTGCAATTGTTATCCTTAGATGGTAGTGCAAGAATGCTTACCGATGCCTCAGTTGTATTTTTGGCTTGCCTACGCCGAGTAGCTGCAACCACTTGACAACCCCTTCTAGTAATTACTGGTGTAGGTGTCGCATGAAGTTAGTACCACTGCTTTAGAGGCACAATGGCAGCACTAGGAGGCGTAGAAGCTCCGACCGATGGAGAGGATTGTATCATAGGTCCCCGCACTCCCTAAATGTTGTTGCACTTCCGCAACCTCAAAAGAGTAGATTGAGTAGGTACAATCATGGGCGCCACCCAACCAATTGGAGCAACGCCGACGACATTGCCCCGTCCCTGCCCTCTACCGTGTCCTACCCCTCATCCTCTCCCTTGCAACACTAGGATACTTGCAAGAAACACTTCACATTTTTGGCTCAAAAACCCGATTTCTAGCCACAAGACTAGTAGTACTATGGACTACTACCAATTTCACGTGTCAAATTGTGCCTGCGAATCTCAATCGTCGATTTCAGGCACTTGCAAATTTTAATCGTTGATTCAGTACTATACAATATTATGTAGTACTATAGACTACTATGGAGTACTATAGAAGCCATTGGTAGCAGAAAATAGCAAAAAAGAGGTTTGTGGACCTTTTCATTTTTAGTAATTCTAAAAAAATTCAAAAAATTTCCAGAAAAAAAGTCATTTTTGTAGACAAACCTACTCTCACATTACACTAAAAATTTCTTCAAAATATTTTTTCCTTCCCAAAAAATGTGTGCAAACAATAGTCACTTTGGCCCCATGTAGACACCTCATACAAAGGTTTTTTGCAAAAAAACTCTTCATCTCTCATTGGAAAGCAAGTACAACTCTAGCTTCTCCAATTTGTGGCTTCCAATTTGCATTTTCGGGTACAACTTTGGCTCAAAAGCCTCCAAAATGGCCAAGGTAGACACCCAATTGGGGGCACTTTAAAAATAGTAAATAAATTTTTTTTAAAACCCAAAATATACAAAATGTGTGAAACTTTTATGTGTACCTTCATTCCAAATTTCAAGACAAACGGACTTATGATGCAAAAGTTATGACCTAAAAACCACATGTCCAAGGGCAAGGGGACAAAAAATAGGACAAGTATTTCTTGCAATCACCCATTAATGGTCTCCCTCGGCCTCTGTTCGCATCCTGCTCACGTAGAGTGGTCTGAAGCATGGTATTGACCTTGTCCTTTTGTGATGTCAATGGGTGGCCCCCTCCTGTCTTAGCTGCGGTGGGTTGAACTTGGGCATTTATAGGGGTGACTTCCCCCTGCAAGTTGCCCACACAAGGATTTGGGCACTCTTCTCCCTCCACCATAGCGACCCCTTGTGAATTGCCGACTCTGGCCGCTTGGAGGGTTCTCGCAATTCGTCTCATACTATCGCAGGCCGTTGCCTCAAGCAAACACTTGCTTGAAGCCTTGTGGCCTCCTTCATATTGCTCATCTTGGCTTTGAGGCCATAATGGCTTCTCTTGAAGGAACATATCGACTGCAATTAGAATACCACCTTCCTTGCCTTCCAACACACGATTTGTCCAACCTACAAAGCGAGCAATATGCCTCCTGCAAAGGTACCTCCAGTTCTTTGTACTTGGATTCTCTAGCCAATAGTGGTTCTCTCAGGGATTGGGCAAAGACAACAAAAATGACTCGTCCAAGCAATTGACTATACTTTGAGGGACCTCAGCCCCAACACCTTTCTGCAATGCCCAGGAGTAGAGTGTGTCTTGAATTGCACGCACCTCTGCAATGGGTGGCCGGCCTTTATTCAAAGTCGTCGTCATTGCCTCATTATAGAGTTGTGGTACTCCTTGATGGTGCCTTCCTCTGGAAAAACATCTACAAAACGGAGTAGGGAGGGTACAACCTAAAGCAATGTACCCTCTCAACAAAACTGTTGTGCCCCCTCCGCAACGCTTGTTGATGATGGATTTGACAAATTGCCACACTACGATCGCAAACTTGTCGCACCTTGTTGCATTGTGCAAATCCCTCTTGTTGCATGGGTAGGTACAAACTCTCCATTTGCGCCGCCCTCTCTTCGTCTCTACTCCACAAATTCCCTTTAACAAACAAAGATGATGGTGCCTACAACAAATGGGTACAATTGCCTCCCTAACTACATTGGATTCTGTGCCCAACAATCATTAGAAAAAATTTCAAACCTCAAAGGGGTTGCTTCCCTTTAAGAAGTTCCCCTCAAAGGAATGCACAACCCCTTTGAGGAATAGTGGTCACTATTCATCATCAATGATGAATAGTGCCACAATAAAAAAAAAAATTAATATTAAAATAATTTAAAATAATAAAAATAATATTAAAAATAATATTAAAATAATAACAACAATCTGAAGTGGTCCCACTAATGCCACATTAGATCTCACAATTTTGTAATTTTGAATTTATTTTAAGATTAATGTTTTAATTATTTTTTTAATATTTTTTTGATTCTTGAATTGAACTGTCCCGTGTGAATGAGGCTCTACAGTTCATTGGTTGGGAAAAAATTATTTTTTGTTTTTTCAAATTTTTTTTTCTCGAATAGTGCCATTGTTCCCTACCGTTCTTTGTTGTCCGGGACTCATAGCCCCTTAGAGGGTTCATATTTTTTCTAATGGTGTTCCTTCAATGTTGCCTCGGATTCCTTGTTTAACTCTGCACGCCGAGCTCCAATCCCCTCTCTGACGTGTCTAGACCAATAACCTCTCACTTGCTACAACCGGTTGCATTTAGGGAAGCGAACCCCAAAATTGCCCGATGAGGAAACACCAACATGCCAAATTTATCAGCATCCTCTCAATTCTTGCGCTAGAATCACTTCGGGAAGCACTTACCCCAACTCATGAGGTCATGCCTGATTAGTTCTCTTTAGATATTTTCAAAATTCCTGATGATCTGGTCCTGTTGTGGTTGTTTGAAAGTCTGCAAGGGGCTTTTTTTTCGCCGCTGGGGCGTTGAGGGGTTAAAGTAACATGAATAGATGCTTTACCTTAAGCTCTCTTCATCCCAAGGACTACAAGGAAGATAGCTATAAAAAGATGAGACCTATTTCCAAGGTAATTTGCCAAAAATGATATGATTTTTCAATCAATAGCATAACATTTAGTAGCAGGTAGCATTATTGTCCTTCCTCCAAAGGAATCATGTGGAATATTCCAATTCATTTCATCCTCCCATTAATAGCTATAAGGGCACTTGGTAGGAGGCATGAAAATGGTGAGAGGTTTATAAAAATTTGTCTATAAAAAAAATAATAATTAAAAAAATATTAAAGTAATAATCAAAATAGTCAATAAAAAAATGCAATCATCTATAGCAGTAAGTATTGTTGGATTGATTTCATGGAGTGGACTCAAAGGCAACAATAGTGAAGGCTCTTGAAGGATATGAGGTGATTCTTCATTTCTATAGTATCCTAGACATTAGAAGAAATCCTTGTTGCAATCAACACAATGTAGATGATGCTTTCTGTTACTGGAAATAGAAAACATCATCTAGATTGTGTTGACTACAACACAGTCTCTTTCTACATTACTCTATTAACCTTATAAAGATAGATTGTTCACCATAGTAATCATCCTTTTTGGTACAATGTGAATCATCTACTTAAAACAAACCCACTCATTAGATATTTTTCTATTAAGCAAGACCTTCCCTTTTTGCACAAATTTCCAAGGATGAACATATTGGCATATCTGTCAACTATCGGATTATTATGGGCCATAGTGTCCTTACAAGGTTAATGCATATCAACCAAATCTCAGTCAAAAAAATGCTTTGAAATTTCTCTTTGTCATGATTCAAAGTTGACAATTAAAATGATCCATGACAAATTTTGACCAATGACATTGAAAATAGTTTGTTTCAACTCTCATAACATTGTATAAGTAAGCAATGGGCTTCCCCATACCATGGAAGCTATTTTGTTTTCCTAAATACATAGGAGGAACTTTCTAGTTAAGCTAACCCTTAAAGTCCCAAAGTCTTCTTGGGGGATTCTTGAAGGTTCAAGTAGGTACTTATGATTTCAATTTTTGGCAAGATTTTTTGAATTTTTTTCAAGATAGAAAAATTCACTAGCTTTTTGGAAATGTAATTTTTCTTTCAATCAATATGGGATCAAAAGTTATGCTTCACTAAGCCCCAAATAGGCAAAGGCAGGCAACAAATTTTTTTTTAATAATATTAAGTTTTTAATTTTTTATGGATAATATTTTTTTGTGTGGAAAGATTTGATTCATTCATTTGAATAAGGAATGTGAAAGTTATGAAGTTTCTTGTTTTGCAGACAATCTTAGCAAATTCTTGAGAAAATAATGTATTGAATCTATTTTTGAACTCAACACTAAGAATTTCTTTTTAAAAAGAGTTGCACACACTTTCATTTGTTTTCTAGAAAAAATCTTGCCGTTGGGATTAGTGTGTCTCAATTCCATCTTAGAGCTATAAACAATTTAGTTTTACTTTCTATCTCATATCTACTTCAAACTAACAATTTTGTAAAGAATGAAAATTATAGTTGATTTTTTTTTAAAAATTCCAAACTCTCAACTCAATTCTTCAACATAATTTTCTTTTCATTCACAATCTATAGTACAAAAAATTGAAGTTACAAGGATTCAAAGACTTATGATCTAGTTAGGCTAGGAACAGAAAAACTCGTTTTCTTCACTTTAAACACTTATATCTTGCAATCAATATGATCAAATTTTCTAAAATTTCTTCTAAATATTCTCTAGTCTAGTGCAAGATCCTATGGTTGGATATGCCAAAAGAATGTCTAATATTCTTGTTGCTTGCATTGAAAATGGTAATTTTGAGAGGTTTTTGATTATAAATAAATAAATAAAAATGGCCTTCAGACTTCGTAGGTCAATTCAAGGATTGAAGTTGACTGAGGAGCCATCAATAAGACAATTTTGTTCACTGCAGGGATTCCCTTTTCAAGGATGCAAAAGAGCATCCTGCCTCATTGTAAGTTAAACAATGTTATGCTGGATTGTGAGCCAAGGTTGGTGAAAGACAGGTTTTTTTCAGCCTTGACAAACACTTCTGCATCTTCTTTGCAAATGATGGATTTGCACCAAAAAAATGATACCGGAAGTGGTTCCTGCACCCACACGTGCTCAGGCAATGCGTCTGACATAATTTAGGCCATTTGCCAGACACCCATGTACCAACTTACCAACCATATGGATACGTGGCTGAAGCTCACACAGAAAAAAAACCAGAAAAAACATGTGGGCATGCTTTCTCTCAAAGAAGGCGAGGAAACGAAACCGTGAAGGAATTCCTTATTTTCAGGACACCTGACGTAAGTTAACCCTTACTGAGCATCAGGCTAGTCACCATGGAAATCATCCCTTTTGGAGTACTTGTGAATCATTTGCTTACAAACAATCCAAGCGCACTCATTGGAGGTCAAACTATTGTGTAAGAACCTGGCCCTTTTTCACACAAAATCTTGAAGATGAACATTTGCACTTTTGTCTTACATAGAAGGATTCTCTATCGTCCACTAGACATATTTAGGCATTTGCATCATTACAAGATTGAACTAGAGTCAATTATCTAGCTACTTGAGAAAAAAATTCAACCATTTGAATGGTTGGCATAAGGTAAGTGTACCTTGAATTGTTGGAAGTACTAAGCATTTGAGATTGGTTCCACTTATTAAGTTGTCTCAATTTTTGTTGGATCTTGTTGAAAGTCAAAAGGGGTACAAGTTTTTCTTTGCATGTATTTTGTGGACAATATACAAACCTATGGATTTTTAAAGTGACAAAAATAAATGTACCCAGAATTGAAACTAAAGCTCTCATGTTCTAGGGGGGGGGGCATTTTAGACAAGAACCTAGATTCAAGTTCTAGATTGGGTGGTTATGCTAACAAAACACAATTATAGTATAATCTTCAATGGAGAGTCTGTTCCATTAACCTATAAAGATTTAGGCCTATGCTTTTATCAAATAATGCTCTAAAATTATCATTTCTAGTGCAAAGAGCTACAATGAAAAAAAAGACTTTTTTTTAGCATATTTAACCTTAGGATCTTGCATAAGATTTGAATGAGAATGTCTAGGAAAAAAATTCAAAAACTTTGACCATGTAAATTGTAGGATATTTGTATTCAAAGTGAGAAAAACTCAAATCTTGCAATCCTAGATTCTCAAACTTTGAATCTTCTTAACTTCATTTTTTTTGTACTATAGAGTTTTGAGGTTTAAATCTATCTAGTGGAGAATTGAGTTGAGAATTTAATAAAAAAAAAATCAAAATATGTTGATTCTAATGGTGAGATTGTTGTAACAAGTAATTTGTATACAATGGACCTTTTAGTTTTGAGAAATTGTGAAAAATTGAGTTAAGAAATGAATCCTATACAATATTTTTCAAGAATCCAATTGAATAAAAATTATATTCCCAAAAAGCAAGTACATTTTCTTACCTCCCAAAGAAGTTTCAAAAAATTATTGTAGAAATTGTTACCATAGCAACATGCATGAAATTCTTTAAAATCCATTTAAAGACTTTGAACCTTTAGGGATTAATCTTTGAATGTCAAGTGCTACAAATGTATAGCGAATTTTGATCCAATTAGAAATTACTAAGAAGGTTGCATGGACTTTGTACAAAGAAGCAACCTCTCACAAAATATTGATTGTTTTTTATAAACATCAAAAATAAACCAAAGGTCTAAAAAATTTCTTTGTTAAAATATATATCATCAAATATCCATATCTATATTTGTATATCTGCCAAGGACTAGGGACTCTATCAATATACCTACATTGAACCCAAGTTAAATTTTTTTTTTAAGGTAGTGTGCTCATAAACTATCCATTTAAGGGTTGTTGGGCCTTTTTGATGTTTATCACTTGAGAAACAATTGATGTGAAATCTAACACAAGTGGTTTCATGTTTTTTGGAGCATTTTTGAATTACTTATGAATTTCCAAAGAAATTTGTGGTAGGCACCTATTCTTGATCAAAGGCCTTGCAAAACCCATACATATGCAGTCTAAAAAAAGATACGGCTTGACCCAAAACAAGCACTAAAACATTCAAAAAGTAATACACAAGATTCCTAAATGTGACCATTACTAAACTTAAACGGACCCTAAATTCTTTGAACATTTATAAGAAGGCAATTGGGCAATCAATTCTCATTTAGAAAAATTAAGTGGACACACCTTGGCTTTGAAATGTACCCTCTCTAGCTCTTATTCCATCTATTGGCAAAGTATGAATGAATATTTGATAAATCTTAATTATGCTCTCACATTGTTGGGAGTTCATTTTAGAATCACTGACTCTCCATTCTAGAGGTACCTATTGGACTATTTGAAGAAGATGGTCGCAATAACAGCATACTATTATAGTGATTACCCCCTAGGATTTTCAAAGTGGAGGAATGGCTGGTGTTTTTGAAGGAATAACATATGTTGTTATTCTTGCCCTTGCTTTGATAATTCTAAGAAGACATGCATTTCAATCCTTAATGTTCGGTGTTATCAATGAATATTCCGTATATATTGATTTTGAAGTCAATTGGTTTAAGGAAAAATCCAACTATCATTACTCTAATCAATTCCCATATTTAAAACCTTGTAATTTTTTTTGGAGCAACCATTATTTCATAACATTTTGTAGCCTTCATGCACCTTGCTCATCACATTGAGCCTCCACCTATCCACTTAGTTACTGATGAAGTATTGTTGGGTGTAGAATATTCCACACCATCTATTGTAAACCAAGGTAGTGATAGCACATGCTACTAAAAATTATATTATACAAGTAATCTTGTGATGATTCAACAAATATAAACATATAGTTGCACACTAAGGTATATAAACCCAAAATGAACCCTAGCCCAATTGTGATCCCTATTTTTTAGTTTGAATTTGTCATTTTGCAAATGTGTTTCTAATATTCTATATGATAGCGTAGTGCAAAATTGGGTTTGAAAGAATAGGGCTTGGGTTGAATAGTGATGATTTTATGAATTCATTGAACACTGCCATTAGATTTGTACACTTAGTAGAAGTCCATTCATTGTTCTTCAATTTTGATAGACAAATTTGGATTATCATTGCAACCCTATAGAAAATTAACAAAGCTACTTCAATATACAAATGGACAAGCACAATCTACCCTAGAAACAACTATGGGAAGCTATACATTTTTGCAATCGCCAACTAAAATATATCTATTATTTTCTAAAATGAATTAACTAAAATACATGCAAGTTGAATATTCTTTGGTTTGTTGATCTTCTAAAATTATTGTGATTTTGGTAAGTCTAAATATGTGCAATGACCATAGGGACTCGCATTGTTTCACCCTACCTTGGAGTAAAGAAGGGGGTTGTAGGATACCAAATTACACTACAAGGGGTTATTTAGAAGAGTAGCTTGTATGGATATAAGTTGTAGTATGAATTTCTGGTTATTTGAATATTGAGAATATAAAAAAGAATAAATAATACCTTCATTCAATATCTACATTGGATAAATATTAACCTCTAAAGGATGGGACGTTCAAATTAATATTTTGAACAATAAATGAACACAAACACATCCCAAACACATAACACTCCATTTTTTGTATTAGTTCTTTAGCATTTGTATAGTATAGATTTGAAAGACTTTGTTTTGCAAAATTTTTATTATTCAAAGACCATTGGTAGGTTTGGCCAAAAAAATATTTATTTCTTAGTTCAAAAAATGACCCTTTAGAAACGACTTGAATAAAATAGGAAAAAAATGCTCAAAAATTACTATGATTAGAACTCCACATTTTGAACTTAAAGGAAAAAAATTCTTCTGAAAATCACAAATATTCAATCTACAATCAATTTTTGAAGGAATTTTTAATTTGGGGCTTCAAATTTTATTGAAAAATATTGAATTGATATGTATACTAGTTGATTTGACAATATGGATATGATCTATGAATTTGTATTTTTCAACTATTGTTTGAAAGTCATCATTCAATCATTCTTCTAAGTTACATCTTATAACACATCTTCACAATTTTGAAAATCTAGACTCCCTTGTGGGCCTTAAGGAATTAAAACAAAGTGTACGAAGGATGTATGATGTCTTTGTTCAAAATGATTGTTGTGCAAACAATTATATATATCTTTCATTGATAAGAAGTTTTCTCTTATTTAACATATAGTCTCCCAAAGACCAAAATTTTAGTTTTAAAATGACAAATTCAATTGGTCATATTGGAAAAATAATAAATCAAATGGAGTCAAAATATATATAATCAAAATCTATGAATAACATTTACTTACATTCACTGGTACATAAGTACTTAATACATTCATTGAAAGGACATAACTCGTATATGCACAATCCATTTTATGACTTTTCAAAATCTCGTCTACAATTTTTTTTAAATGCATTTCTAATGAAATTTTTTCCCCAAAATTCAATGTATTGGAGGCTTATTTACAATCATGCTAAACACTAGGAAATCATGATTTGTAATGAACGCCTTTGTACCAAATCTTGAATAGAAAATTATTAACATTCATTTTCAAAATCTTATTTTAATGCAAAAAATAGATTCTTGAAGGTAGTCCCCTAAAAACAAATTACAAAATGCTAATATATAAAGGTTTTGTTTAACTTCAAAGTTTTGTTGACACCCAAATATGGTGACATGGGTGTTTAGGAGTTAAGCATGATTTGCTAAGGCTTTTGTAATTTTTGTGTTTCATTACTCTTGTTTACAATTGGGTCTACTCTGCTTGCCTAAAGTCGAAACCCAAATATGATAGTGTTTGTTTTTAAGTGTTTATGAATTTACTTCCACTCATAGTACTCTCAAGTTCTATTTCTACACCAAACAAAAGTTAGTAATGTTTTCTGCAACCAATATGCCAAGTACATTCCCTATCCCCAAATATCACATATCCATTTCTTTGTATTCACACTAATTTTTGTTCCCTCACTATTAGGAAGATTAGTGTGGACTAGCATATGGGCTATTTTCCATTTAGTCCCATATTGAACCATTCTTTTCAAGCCCCTAGTCCATTTTTTTCTCTATTTTTTTATTCCAAGTAGAAATTTTACAGATTTTTTCACCGTATTTCTCCTGATGTTTTCAAATTGCAACTGATTTTTTTCCCAATTCCACCGGCTAACAGTTATCTAGTAACAGGCGATTCTCCCTGAACATTTGCAGAAATCTGGCATTCTGGCAGTAATTTAGCACCCAAAAAAGAACGGTTGATTGACTGGTTCATCGCAGTAGCCATTTCATAGACCCACCAGGCTAGAACTACTCTTAGGGTACGCTATTGTACCCTAAACTACCCCACATGTACTATTATTAAGTAAGTTATACTCTGTCCCGGTATTTTCTACCGCATTTAACTCCAAGTTTTTCAAATTAAACAAAACAAAAAACAAAAAAACAAAAACAAAAGCATCAACAGCAGCAAATCTCTGACAAATTTACAACGTGCCTTTTCAACATTCTGACACTGTCAAACGACAACGACAACATAAACAACAATTCCTCCTTGCTCTCTCACTCAAGTCCCTCATTCCCCTACACTTTTTGCCCTTGCAACGCCCCAATCACACCGAAGTCTCAGTAGTTGTGCAACTGAAACCTGCAGAAAACCCAGCAGCCGAAGCTCTCAATTTGCTCCCCGAAGATCTCACTCAGGGACAAGGAGACACTCTTAGCTTTGGAATGTAAGTTAAGGTAGAGCTTGCAACTGAAGGTCGTAGTTTGTGTTGTGAGTGATGAAACCCTAACTGATATGTTGTGTTTGTTTGATTTGAGTTGAGGAGAGCTTTGTAGGAAAAAAAAGAGCAAGCTTGGTAAGTATTTTTAGAAGAGCAAGGTCGTTATGTATAAGAGAGTCTCTATCATGGACGTAGTTTTTACTAACTATAGGCAACGAGTGCTGCATTTCCAAGGCTTAGAATAGTAATGCTTGATACGCCAGGTGTATAGTATCCCTGCAATTACTCGTGCCACACAGTTGGCTCCGCTGTTTGTTTGGTAGGCTATGTGGCTGGCAAGGCAAGGCAAGTTATTGTTTGTGAGATTCCTTGTTTTTTGGACTTTCGTTTTGGTGATGGTAGTGATTTTCGGTAAGTTAGGGTTCGTTTTGGAAGGGCTATGGAATGTGCCGGCACAACTTGAGCTTTGGTAGGGAGTGTCGTTGGGGTGAGTGCGTTAGGTTTCGATTCGTTTCGTTTCTTTGTGTTTAATGTACTATTGAAGAATTTTTCACTCTCGTTGGAATGTGGCACTCTTTTTTATCGCCAGTGCAATTATTTTTGGTTTTTTTTATGCTTAAGATGCAGTTATGAATTTCTACGTGGTATAGACGTTGAAGGAGATACCCATTTTTAGCCGTATTGTCACGTATCAAAAGTTGCAAGTATTGAGTTGCCAGCCTCAGAAGGTGCGTATGTATCGGAGGATGAAACGAATTGAAGCATTTTTCATAATGCCGTTTGTACTGAGTAATGACAGTCATCTCTAGTAGTGTGAGGTTTCATTGTCAAATTCGTCTTGTCTACGGCCGTGTGTGGACTGTTTGATGTTGCTGTTTCGTTGAAATATTGAAACCTAAAAGTGAAGAGAATCTGTCTTTCTCTCTGCTGTCCTTAACATACAACAAGCAATGTATGTATGTTCTAAGTCCTTTGACTGCACCAAAAGTGGTTTGTGGAAAGTTCATTCCAGTACCAATAATTTGCCGTTAAAGAAAAAGAAAGAGATGGGGCCACCCTTGAGAGCAGATCTAGAATGCTCTGCTGTTGATGGACACTAGAGCTTTTGACTTCTATGCGCGGCGGTTTGTATGTTGCTACATAGATTCGATTCCTTCACAACCCTTCGTTCTGAATGTTTGTTCCAGGGTCGGGATTAGCATGTTGAATATATGTTGCTTGTGAGGGTTGAGCTTTTTTGCTTCTTCCTCTTGCTTGGTATTACCATTTAATTTCTGTTCAAGGGAGAAGATACTCTTTCTGTCGCTTTCAGAAATTTAATTAGTATTTAAAAGTGTGCTTTCATTGGGTGTTTAGTGTGAGCTCACTGGCGACCTCGCTTTTGGTACAATAGTCAAACTCTCTTGCGATAAATTTTTGTATCGCTGTGTATGAATTTCTTATGCAATTGTTGAAAGTGCAAGGTTGTTGGCCAATTTTCAAGAGGCCATAGGCTCTTAACCTCGTCATGGGTACACCCAATTGAAGGCCGAGCACGTCTATTGGGATAGAACAGTTGCTGTCGGTAACACGGGTCAGTCAATAGGAGACTTACTGAAGTGTCTAGCAGTTTTTGTATCCTCTCACTTATTTCTCTTTCTAGGTCTGTGTTTGCCTATTCGCAAAAACACAGCTGTGTATAGATTTTTTTAGTGAAGTCTTGGGAGGAAGAATTTTTATCAACGTTGTTCTTGCATGCTGCTTCAGGTCTGATTAGGGTTTCTGTGTGTAACTCTCACCTATCAATTCCCGCTTGCTACTTCTGCTCGTATTTTTAGATAATTTTGTTTGGCCTATTCATCTCAAGTATTAGTGTTCTTTCCTTCTGTATCATCTGGTTAACCTCTAAAGGATCAAGAATAATGGGGGGAGATGGCCAGTTGGATTGAGAAGAATCTGATTCTAATTGCATTAAATTTTTATATCACAAG
Source organism: Straminergon stramineum (assembly GCA_963920665.1). Lineage (NCBI taxonomy): Eukaryota > Viridiplantae > Streptophyta > Bryopsida > Hypnales > Calliergonaceae > Straminergon > Straminergon stramineum. The sequence goes on along the minus strand of OY987270.1, from coordinate 6,759,296 downwards.
AATAAGTGAAAAACATTGCAATTGTTGGTGAGTAAATCAGTAAATTTGAATCCATGAATGTCCCATATGTCCTAATTAAAATTGCTGAGGAAATCATGAGTCCCAGTATAGACTTCCTGTTCATGTAGGGGTTAAGAATGGTGGTTATGCGAACGAGGGTGTTCTGTTACATTTTCTAACTCTTCAGGTTTTGTGGGTTGTCTGCAGCTGTTCGTGGGGAGAGGGCGACTTGATTCTAGTGCTGATGCTCTGAGCTTCTGGGGCTCAAGAGAATGATGTTGTCAATGGAGCTCATCAGTTCAAATCAATAACCTATTAGATCCTCCAGATGCAGCCATTTAACCTCACTATTGAACACTTCCTACGGTGTTGAATGGAACACGAATGATCCTCATGCTTAATAATTTCGAAGTTGTGTGTTCAGAATCACAATGACACTTACCTTTGAGGCCAACAGCTTCGTGACAAACATGAGCTCTTTCTTGTGGTTGAACATTTAGTTGGAAATCCAAACCATTTCATTTTAAAGCAAGTCTAGAAGTTATCTGACTGAGCACAATGGGTGAAAGTTCTTCGCACACTTTAGTGCAGAAGATCCTGGAGACGGTGAATGTGATCACCTCCCTTGGAGACTTCAAGATCCAGAAGAAGGAATGCTCCACGCTCACCAGGCGTGTGAAGCTGCTGGTCCCGCTGTTTGAGGAAGTCAGGGACTTAAGCATCGCTCTGTCGGAACAGGACTTCGACTGCTTCAAGGACTTAGAGGCAGCTCTTGACACTGCCAAAGGGTTGCTTCTCTTGTGCAACAAAGGGAGCAAACTTTATCTGGTAAGATTGGTGTCCTTTTCTTTCAAGCAATCCTCAAGAGTTCGGTATTGTGTGTAGTATTGAATTCGTGAAAAGTTTATCAAAAGTTTGCATTGAGCGTTAGTTCTTATATAGCCTTTTTTGCTCAAGAATTATCATCAAAGTACTTGAGTTGAAAGGGGTCTTAACGCCTCCCTCTTTAATTACCACGTTAAAAGCAAAATGGATGTAGTATTGAAAGTTTTGTGGGATGACAAGGTATGAGTAGCCATTATCAACTCTGTCTAACTTTCAGCTCCTAAATTATGAACATGAATGAATGAGGAAGGCAGGCATGGTAAACCATTAGTAGGGGAATCTGTTGGAAGAAGTCATTGAACAAGTATCGGCATGGGAATTCACCATTTGGGTGCTCATTGTATTCTTTTCAGCATGTATATGTACTTGTTTTATGGGTGATCTGATTGTTTATTATTGGTGATCTACTAAGATGAATTTTGGAAGTTCATTCATCTCTCATTTATTTAGCCAGAATTCTCTACTTTCACTTCAGCACACCTTCTCTTTTAATTGCTAAAGAAATTCATATTATGCCTTCATCCAAATTCCAGTCAATTTTTGCTAAACTGCAATAAGTGAATTATGGATATGCTACCTTAAGGCAATTTTTACGCAGTCATGAGGAAGCTTAACCTCTGATGTTTTACCCATCCTGATTGTGTTTGCAGATAATTGCAAACTACTTCATTATGCCTTTTGTTATTCAATGCCTGGTTTTCCTTGTTATGTTAATAGTTTTGTAATATGAGACTTCCAACGTATTTTTTCTCCCCAGGTCTTGGAGCAACAAAATGTGACGAAGCAATTCTTATCGCTGAATACAGCATTGGGAAAAGCATTGGACAAATCGCCCTTGCTGGACATTTCAGACGAAGTTCGGGAGCAGGTAAAGAGTTGATGACTATGCTTTTTCCTTTTTGTGCGTGTGACACTAATTACCAAAGTCACATTGTTTGAAATTTGTGCAGGCTGAAACATTATTGCATTTTACTAATTTCCAATACAAGAAAATTTTGTAGTGACACCAATTTTGCAGCTAGTATGATGAAGCAGTGTAGTCATTAGATTTGCACAGTCCTCATATTGAGTTAATATTAGCGTAATGCACCTGGTGTTACTTGATATTATGTGCACTACGCTCAAGCTTTTGAGGTAAAATAAAGTACGGTTTGCCAGGAATCCAAACTGACAATCGTTGCTTTTGCAAGTTTTTCTTTTCTTTTCTTCCCATCTTTACATGGATTGATTCAGAACTATGGCATAAAAATCATTAAGTAGTGAATGACGGACAAAAACAGATGAAATTTTCTTTCTCAGTGTACTTGAATTTGCTTCATATTGTTTCCTATAACTCAAGCAGTAAGCTCTTGATAACATTCATCACCCACCCCTGGATGCTGGCTCTCTTAGTGGTTAAATCAAAATTAACTTACATTGACATTATGTTAATATTGATCTAATGTCCTATTAGTCGAATATTAATGTTATATTCATAAATCTTTACCCTGCCAGTGCTACAGGAGCATAGAGCATAGCCTCTTGTAGTGTTTCTGCTTCTTTCAACAGTCCTCGTGTGTATTCGTTTAACAGAAATGAACTAGTCATACTTCATAAATCTAACGAGGGGATCATTTGAGACGTATTTTTTTCATAAATCCCCCGTCTAATTCATGTAATGTTTTCCAGGTGGATCTCGTGCACCATCAGTTCCAAAGAGCCAAAGGAATATCAGACCCCGTCGACACCCAGCTCCATACTATTCTCTCTTCCTCCCTCGACACTCCCTATGGCCGTTCCGAATCCGACCTCAAGAACCTCGCTGAATCCTTCAAGTTCGACACCGCCAGAGCTCTCATGAAGGAGTTGCAAGCTCTCCAAGGCATGAGAACCGAGAAGGAGCCTTCTCTGGACAGCATCTTAGGGAACGACCGTGGCTTCGAGCTCATGTTTGGGCTTCTGAGTGATTTGAGGATTCTGTTCCCGCAAGAGGACTTGGAGCAAGATGACCCGGAGTTGAAGAAGCTGCAGGTAGAGCAGAGAGCAGGGGTGGAGAAAAGCTCTATGCAAGCTGATAATGTGGTTGGGGGGGATAGCAAAGGAGCACCGAATGTGCCGGATGATTTCAAGTGTCCGATTTCGTTGGATCTCATGAGGGATCCGGTGATTATTGCGACTGGGCAGGTCAGTGGAGGTCTTGTGTCTTTCGTTTTTTGTATCTTTTTGAACCTGGTTCTGTAGTAGGACATTGATGGAGAAGTCACCAGACGCTTTAGACACTTGTAGCCTGTCCAGCTCATTTGAGGACGTTCTAAACCCTGTTGTTCCTGAAGCTAGTACAAAATTCAGGTACATACTTCCTTTCAAATTTTTGAGAAGTCCACATTCTAAGTTGGTTTGTGTGTGCAGACATACGAGCGTTCCTGCATTCAGAAATGGCTGGACAGTGGCAAACGCACTTGCCCAAAGACTGGTTTATTACTACCCCACATAAACCTGACACCCAACCACGTTCTTCGGAGTGTGATCGCGGAGTGGTGTACGTTGCACAACATCGAACTTCCCAAGAAACGAGTGAAAGGCTCCCAGTGTTCTCCCGAGGATAAGGCGGCTATCGACGAGCTCATTGCGAAACTGTCGAGTCCCATGGCAGAGGTGCAACGAAATGCTGCCCATGAGATCCGTCTGCGAGCGAAGAAAAATGTCGATCACCGGATCTGTATTGCCGAACAAGGAGCCATACCTCTGTTAGTTGTGTTGTTACTGTCTCCGGATCAAAAGACGCAGGAGCATGCTGTTACTGCACTGCTGAATTTGTCCATCAATGACAGCAACAAAGGACGGATCGTGGCTGCAGGTATCAACAGAGTTACTTCATTTTTTGGTGAATTTAGGGTTCAGGGTTTACCAATTTCTGTGAAGTCGTCTTCGCAATACAAGGCAGCTACACCTTCGCAATAAGCATTTGAGCATGGACCGTATGATTAAACTATGTTCAGGTTGTGTTAGGTCTTCTTGGGAGTCACCAGAGTATTCCAGATTCTCTTTATAGCATACATTTTTCGGACACCGCATGAATAAAATATGAATTTTCGTAGTGCTGAAATTAGGTGTGCCCAAAACCGACCCCAGTCTCTCACAAATAGAGATTGGACATGTTTTGCTAAAATCTGTCCGTGTCCGTTTCAGAAATACGTAGTAATAGGTAGTACTCTACCTTCTACTGTCTTCTGTTCCGTTTTCTTAAGCATTGGATTCGCGTGTGCAGGTGCCATTGAACCCGTCGTGGAGGTCTTGCGCTCAGGTTGCATGGAAGCCCGCGAGAACGCTGCCGCCACTCTCTTCAGCCTCTCTTTGGTCGACGAAAACAAAATCACAATCGGAAACTCAGGCGCCATCCCCGCTCTAGTACAGCTCCTCCACGACGGCACTGCGCGAGGCAAAAAAGACGCCGCAACCGCTCTCTTCAACCTCTCCATCTACCAGGGCAACAAAGCACGCGCCGTCCAAGCAGGAGTGGTCCCTCCTCTTATGAGCTTGATCGCCGAGCAGCCTGCCACCATGCTGGACGAAGCCTTGGCTATTCTTGCTATCTTGGCCACCCACCACGAGGGCCGGATTGCTATCAGTGAGGTTGGACCTACGCCCATATGGGTGAGGATTATTGTGTCCGAGTCGGCGAGGAATAAAGAGAATGCAGCGGCCATCTTGCTGGCGCTCTGCTCGCATGATTCTGGGTATATCAAGCAAGCGAGAGAGTCGAATGCGGTGCAGCCGTTGACGGTGTTGGCACATTCACGAGATTCCACGAACAGGGCCAAGAGGAAAGCCTCGGCTTTGCTGGAGCTTCTGAAGAAACCCGAGGTGGAGGCTGTGAGTCATGGGGTGGAGGCACTTCAAATTTAGTCACAGTGTCAGGAGCATTTCGAAAGCTCTATTTACTAAATTTGCATCATTTGGAGCGTGCGAGTGTAGTCACAGGCTCTGTAAATGCTGCACGTTTTCCAGCTCTTCGGAGGTTCTGTGAATGTAGCCCCAGGCTCAGGTGCATTTTGAAAGCTTTTGGGAGGGCTCTGCAAATGTAGTCAGAGGTTCAGTTGCGTTTTTCAAGCTCTTTGCAGTACAGTTGCAGCAGTTGCAGCCTACACATGTAGGTTCAGGCTCTGCAAACGCTGTACATTTGCTAGCGCTTTGGGGCTTTGCAAATGTAGAACATTTGGAAGTTAAGATTCCTCGCCCCTATGATCGGCTCAGGTTCTGTGTGCCCTTCAGTAGTCATTGTACATGAAGTTTAGGAGAGGGTTTAGTGCCGTTTATGACTCAGCTAGGCACTCATGGGTTGTGAATTTATATTCTGAAATGAAAAGGAGCACGCTTGGGTGTGTTGGTAACTGAAAATCTTTCAAGATGGTGGCTCAGTTGCAGGAAATGTTACTTTGGTTTGGGGATTGTTGGCTATGTGAAATTAATTAGTCCAGGTTAACCAATACTGATTGTGTTATTAGACAAATGATTTTTGTGTTCACTTAATCATTTGAAATTTGAAATTTAAAGGTTTCTACTCTTTCCAACTTTGGAGTTTTGGAGTGACTTGAATTTTCTTGTACCTGTTCAAAGTATTTTTGAATGTGCTTCCAAGGATAAAAGTTTCAAGTTCTAATTACAAAGTATTGAAAAGGTATCCTTGTATTTGGTGGGGCAATTACAGAGGACCCTAAGAAGTTGCAAATGTTGTTTAACCAAGAATGCCTTGTGATGGATTTTGTTGTCACATGAAGGGAAGTTTTAGTGTACTTTGAGGTAAAAGTATTGAAAATTGTTGGTCCCCTCCAAAGTTGTGTTGTATTGGGTGATTTGTGGAATGTCTTCAACTTTATTTATGATAGAATGTAGAAGTTTTAATGAACGGGTTTGAAATCTTTTAATCCATTCATGTGAAGTAACTTAATCTAAGAAAGATGACATTGTTGATCGATATGTATCCAATCATGAACAACTTCAAGAATCTTGTATATTATTAGCAGTAAATGAAATGGATGAAGTACATCTAAGAATGTTGAAAAGGGATTTTGGTTTATATTTTAGCAATGTGACTAGAGGTTAGTGACTCCATGCCTTTCATTTCTTTTGTTCAAAATTGTGAATCAATTGTTCATGACTAGCTAGGCTAGAAAGGAAAACTTTCTAAGATGAAAATTTTACGTTTGAAATGTTGTCAAATTGAAACTTATTTTGACTCAAAGGTCCAAATCTATATTCTTGTTCTACTATATTATCTTATGGATTAACTTTGTAAGATTGGTATGTCCTAAATGTGGATTATGAATGATTTAGAATGACCATTAGATGAATAAGAATTGTGTTTTTTCATCCCAAAATTTGTTAGACTTCCTTGACTTTGTAGATGTTTGCAATAGATGGTGGTGAAGATCCTTCGTTAATGTTATACAAATTCTTCTATAATCTTTAGGAGAAAATGCTTAATCTAGAAATCCCAAAAGATTGTTTTTTAAATGTATTTTGACAACTTCTTAATCACCTCATTCTAAATCTAAATTTCACCTATATAATTGATTTAAAAAATCTAACCCCAGCAAGGGAAATGAGGTCAATCAAATCTAGTTTCTACTCTAATTTGAAAATTCGAAATTTTTTTGAATTCAATATCTTATTATATTTTGAACTCAAAGTTCGTCACCATGGCCTATTTATTTTCTAATTATAGAATGTAATAGAAACTTATAATATTCTTCACTAGAATATATATTTCTTCTTATATTTTGAATTTAGAGCTAGTTACCATGGCCTATTCATTTTCTAATTATAGAATGTAATAGAAACTTATAATATTCTTCACTAGAATGTATAACTCTTGTTATATTTTGAACTTAAAGCTTGTTACTATGGCCTATTTATTTTCTAATAGAATGTAATAGAAATTTACAATATTCTTCACTTGAATGTACAACAATATTAAAATTTTCATATTTTTAAAGTGTATCATTTTGCATTAGTTATTACATTTCTTCATTTCTTTTTCTACAAATTCAAGGTAATTTCAATTCACCACCAAAACATCTAATGATTTAAATACTTACCAAACTCATGTGATTTCATCTCTGAAATCTAAAACTAAAATTTTTCACTCATAAATAACAATAAAAGAGATCACCAAGACCTACCATATATGGGACCACTGCCTCTATTCATCAGTTCCATTTTGATGAGATCTTTGTAGTGCTTGGCACAATTTGTGTCTAGGCTAGGAATCCTTTTTTCTCTTTCTTCGTTTGTTGCACATTATGTTGTGGAGTACTCTCAATTCATGTAGACACCTCTAAAACTACCACTTTTTGCTATTGTGCCTAGTTATTATTATTAGACTGGTTAAATTTTCATAATTCTTGTTGTCAAGTGTTGTTCAAAAAATTTAGATTTTTTTCCTGGTACATTAGAGGTTCTAAAAACGTTTCTTCTACATAGGTACATATTGATTTTTGAAATGTACACCAAATGTGATGATGGAGGTTTTGGTTAAGTGGCACATTTGGGTGCCCACGTGCCTACCTTAGGGGCACTTCACACTACGATCAAAGGTCAAAAGGTCATTGATGTCCACCACTCAAATTGCAAGAAACCACGAATTTGGCAATCTGACTAGTGGATATCGATGGCCTCTGGACCTTTGGCCGTAGTGTGAAGTGCCCTTTAGTGAAGTGCCCTTTAGTGAAGTGCCCCTTAGTCATGCTTCATGCTTCGTTTTGTGTTTTACACTTGATGCGAATACTGTAGCGTGAGAGGTTTCCGCGTCAAGGTGGAAATCGATGCTGGATTTCCCGACAATTTTGTGGTGTTGTCTCTCCACCTTCTGAGAGGAGGTTGATTGATGTCTTCCTAAGTAACTTATACAAGAATTGTGAATGCTTGACTGTCTCGGGCAGGTGGCTGGGGTGCGAATTTGTGAGAGTCTAGCACGGTGTTGGGGGTTGTGTACAGACAATTTGTCCTACGTACTATAGTTTCTCAGGCGGCAGACTTGGCCGGAGATGAGACTGATTAATGTATTTCGATAAACTTAAGGATGTTAAATTCTCGACTGGGAAGGTGGATCTGGTGTGAATTTCGCACGATACAGGGCTTCTCATTGTAAGTCCCTTTGTTGCAGCTTCTGGCCCTTGGCGTTGTGGAATACTCAAATCTGGATTATAACGTGATTTTCGCTTTGGTGTTCTGTGGTTGATGCTAATACATATAGAGTGAAGGTCGCGGGCCTGAAGGTCATCTACCGACAGTTTGATCGGTTGTGTTGGTTTAGTCGGATTTGTTTGAATAATGCTTTTCAAAAGAATTCGAGGATGTTAAATGCTCGACTGGTATGGTGTCTTTAATTTGATGCAGATCAGGGCGCGATGCAGGGCTTCTCACATACTTGGTAATCATACCTTTGTACTCTATTTACTGAGGAATAGAAACTTCCTGTGATTAAAAGGATATTTCGTTAATATGGCGGTATTCCACAAAATTTTAGGTTTAGACCGTGCGGTCTGAAATCTATATCAGTCCTAGAAAATGAATGGAAAAATGACGTTTGAAAACCGCCATTTTAACGAAATATCTGTAGATTGCAATATCTTGAGAGTTGCATGCATCTTTATTTTGTCACTCACACGTTGCGTTTTTACCAATGACTTTATGACCAAGCTGTAACTACACTTCCGAGGATTGAAAAAACTTCAAATCGATGGTGAAATCCTGGATTTTGGTGGTTCAACATCTATTTCTCATTTGATTCTAATTTATTAACCCATTTTGGTTGTCATGGATAGAAATATTACTGAACACGTGTCAGTTGCTAGCGCCATTCGAGTGTGGGTGCATTTCAAGCAATTGCGTGAATTATGGACCGAGGTAACTGGAATAGAACTTGGTCCAGTCTGTTCAAGATTAAAGCCATTGAAGCTGGTAATTCTCCTGTCATTTGCGTGCTGTCCAAAGTTTCGACATTGTTTAGCGTTATGAGATCTTTTCCTACTTTTTGTGCTTGTTCCGGGGTCCTCCTTTGTGGGATCAGTTTGTGATGTTTCCAATTTCTGTTTTTCTGTTTGAACCTGTCTTTGCGACTGTATCTTACCCGATCAATGTTTGCAGGTTCCTCAAAAATTCATGTGCCTACAAATTGTGCTTCTACTCCAGCCGAGACCCCGGAGCTTTACCTGAAGCTCGCCTCACAATGTCTGAACCAAGCGGATAGGATATCTTCTCCACGCAAGTTCAACGAAGAGCAATGTCAATATCTGGTCGATAAACTCAGACTAGCTATTCTGAGTACACGTTCGATTATTGAACAAATCAAGACAGAGTTCAAATCATTAATTTTACCTGAAGATAAGGCGTGGCTTTTGGAGATTTTCAAGGTACTCTATTCCATGGGAAAGGAAGTGGAGGACTTCACCCAAAGTTGTTGCGGAGAGTCATGGATTCAATCCGCCATCTTGTTGACGAACATGTCGGAACGCGTTGCGACAATCGGTTTCAATTTGGAGTTTTGCACGATTGTCCTCTCTCAGAGGACGATTGGGATGAGAGGAAGCTTGGAAAATTTCAATGTTGCCGGAGTACGCCAAGCTGAAGCAGAAATTGTGAAGGAAATGGCTAGTCTTGACGAGATGAATCTCATCAGGGAATTGAATACTATCGCTCAATCCAGTGTATTCAGCAGTGAAGAATGTCAATTGGCATTGTTTTTACTTGGAAGGTTGGAAATGGTTCGGTTGCGTTCAGAGTTTACTTTGCCAACATCAAAGAACAAATATCATCTTCAAATGAACTTGAGTTTGAAACAAACGGGAATGTGCTTGGGGAAAGGTGCCTCGGCTAGCGTGCACAAGGCAGAGTTGTTAGGAGTTGAAGTAGCCAAGAAGACCTTCTATGGACCCAAGAATGGAGATTTCTTACAAGAGGTGTCAATCTTGGAAGGACTAAGCCACCCAAATATTGTCTCCTTACTTTGGTATACGACGGATGAGAAGAGATGTCATCTTGTAATGGAGTTGATGGATGGGGATTTGCACAGTCTAATGCAAGAAAGAATGGAAGAGAACGGGGATCAAAGCCCACCATTTTGTATTCCGGAAACTTTGGACCTCATGCTCCAAGTAGGAGAAGGAATGTCTTTCCTCCATGAGAAAAGAATAGTCCATAGAGACTTAAAGTCACAGAACATTTTGGTTAAATATGGGAAGGCGACTAAAGCAAGCATGAAGTATGTGCATGTGAAGGTGGCGGATTTTGGGTTGTCAAAGACCAAAGAACACAGTGCATATTCCAATATGACTTTGAATGTGGGTACTACCAGATGGATGGCTCCGGAAGTGATGAGAATTGCGAATGATGATGATCAAGCAAGGAAGGCGGAATTGAAGTATCCCTTCAAAAGCGATGTCTACAGCTTTGCAATGGTGTGCTATGAGATTTTGACTGGAGATGTGCCTTTTTCAGGTTTGAGCCTTATGAGTGAAGTGAAAAGCCTAGTATTGCGTGGTGGACGCCCACCGTTACCTCATGAATGTCCAGATAGATTGAGGACTTTGATCGAAGAATGTTGGAGTGCCGAGGCAGTCACACGACCTAGTTTTGGTGGCATTTGTGAGGAGCTGAGGACTGTGAAGTATGGAAAATTACTGACCTGTAAGTGGGTTTCATCATCAATTGTTTCTTTTCATTACTGTGAATACTTATTCTATGCATCTTTCTTGTAGACTGGGTCGTGGATAAATCTCTAATCTCACAAGAAGATATAGGAGCCTTCACATCTTGAAATCTGTTGCTTCTTTTAATTAGTGCGAATACTTAATTTTTGTATATTACTTGTAGACTGGGTCGGGGAAGATATATCAGCCATATCTAAGTTTGCGGCCAACTTATCAAGTCCCGTAGCGTGGGTGCAACGAAGTGCTGCCAATGCCATCCGGAAACTGTCAGAAAAGAATGACGATCATCGGATCAGCATCGCTAGGCATGGGGTTATACCTCTGTTAGTTGCATTGATAATTTCATCAGATCAAAAGACTCAGGAGTACGTTGTTAGATCATTGCTGAATTTGTCAAGAGTTGACAGCAACATAGGAGAGATCATATCTGCAGGTACACCAAATTTTCTTGATTTCGATGAATGTCGTGTATAATAATTTTGATCATTGTGAGTCTTACTTTGCAATGTGCTTTGTCTTCTATCCCGTGCTCTTAACCATAGAATTGGAGTGCGCAGGTGCCATTGAATCCATTACTCAGGCCTTGAGGTCTGATTGCATGGTGGTTCGTGATGAGGCTGTAGATTTGCTATTTGTTTTCGAATTGGCTAGCTTAAACATGATCACGAAAGGAAAGTCGGGTGCTACGAGTAAAGGGCTTCCAAGGCTCCCCCCACGATAAGGCCGCCATAGACGAACTCATTGCGAAACTACCAAGTCCCATGGCAGAGGTGCAACGGAGTGTTGCCAAAGACATCCGTCTGCGCGCGGAAAGATTGTCAATCAGCGGATCTGCATCGCCGAACAAGGAGCGATAACTCTGTTAGTGTACTTGTAAGGACCTCCCTTGAGGATAGATATACTTGCTAGCTCTTTCTCTATCGCGCCATCAAAGCCGGAACCTGTAAGTTCCGCTAGGTCAATGCCATTCACAGTATCTAAGTTTTATTTTCGATGGGTAGTCAGCTTCTTAAAGGTATATATCCCCGTATATATCAAGGAGTTTTCGAGTTTTTGGTCGACTTTTAATACCAAGTGAAGGATACTTCTCATTGACATACCAGGATTATGCAATCATACCTCGGAGGAGTTTTCTTTTTTAAGAACTTGAGGAGGTGGACGTGGAGGGGAATGTCCTTGTCAACCCAACTTTCAACACTGGAATCCAGGGATGGTCAGGAATCTGCTGCAAAGTCATTCATTCGGGTTTACATGGATAGAAAGGCATTATGGGGCCAAGGGAAAGAACTTCACTTTGGACATGACAGAGGCGGGATGGCAGGGAATCGAGGAAGACATGATTGCCCTAGTGCAGCCTGATGAAACCTATTTTGTGGTAGCAATGGTCCGCATTGCTGGAAAACCACGAACAAGAGTCAATGTATTGGCCACAGTTCGATTTGAATATTAAGGCTCCAACACACGCCACTTATATATGTGTTGGAAAGTATGCTTCTTCTTCTGTCTCGAATGTGTTATTTCTGACTTTGACTACAGTCCCAATTTCTGTTTTATCTGAATGCTGGCGTAACTGTTTGGGTAATTGTTTCTTCTTTACCTATGAATCAAAAGCAATCCTATGTGTTGAAGTTGGGTGAGTATTAGCATTTTATTCTTGTTCTTTATGATCACACCTTTCTGATTGATGAATTGATTTTTTCCTGATGTAATGTTGTAAAGCTGCCAGGATGAAGGCATGAAGCAAAGAGTGGGTTATGCTTGAAGGCAAGCTTTACCTGGATGCACACCATCAAAAATCAGTCTTCTATTTACCGGGCCCTCCTCGTCGTGTAGATTACTGGTATCTTTAGTTATTATCAAGCATGCCACTCCTCCGGGGTGTCTACTCTCAAGAAGCTGGCAAGTACTCTTGACAATTGTTTTCAAGTTCTAAGCGTATTTACTCCTCTTGTGTCGCTTTCCTTGTTGGGTTCAGCCCTACATCTCACTGTAGAAGTTCAGATGTAATGATCTTTGCAGCGAAATTTTCGATGGTCTCCAAATCTGTTTTCAAAGTGTTCATATCCAATTTCCCCTTGTTTATAGATGTGCACTTTGAATTGATGCCATACGAAATTGATGTCTCTAATTTTTGCTTCTTATTAGAAGACAAAAGCATGCGGTACAGGAATCTGAATTCTTAAAAGCATCATCCACAATGCAACCTTTAATCTTGGGTTGAAAAACTGGAAACTCAGAGGGTGCAGAGGGTTAGTCAGTTAGTGCGTTATATTTTTGAGAGTCCAAAAATTCTTCCGTTGGAGGGAAAGTGTTTCGCTCTGGGGCATTGCAAAGGTAGTTAGTGATTTGGAAGTTAAGATTCCTCGTCCGTTTGATCAGCTCAGTTTTCTGTGTGCCCTTCAGTAGTTATTGTACATGAAGTTTAGGAGAGGGTTTAGTGCTATTTGTGACTCAACTAGGTACTCTTGGGTTGTGAATTTATATTCTGAAATGAAAAGGAGCACCCTTGGGTGTGTTGGTAGCTGAAAATCTTTCAAGATGGTGGCTCAGTTGCAGGAAATGTTACTGTGATCTCTTGTTTGGGATTGAGAGATTTACTGTTGGCTATGTGAAAGTGATTGGTCCAGGTTAACCAATAGTGATTGTGTTATTAGAAGAACAATTTTCGTATTCCCTAAATTGTTTGAAATTTGAAATTTGAAGGTTTCTACTCGGTCTTCAACTTTGGAGTGTAACAGAATTGATGAGTTCTTTTTGAGATGTAACAGTATTTGTTTTAAAATGCATGTGCTTTGCTAAGCAAGGGAGCATGACTTCCTGACTTGTATTACTGAAAAAATTTTGGGATGTGAACTTAGAGATTGAGAAATGCCAATATGTATGGTAGTCTGCTCTAAATCTGCTCGTCTTCTAAAGACTGTCCCTAGCCAGGTTCTGAAATGGACATTAACAAGTTGTAAAATGCAAATGTGTAAAGCATTGAATGTTTTGTAAATGTGTCAGAGCAGTTTAAAATTTGTTAAACGTTCCTTTATACTTTGCTAGTGGATGGAATAAGAGCCAAGGTGAGTCCATTTCTGAAATGTTTACCTGTGTTCAAAAAAACTTTTCTCCCCCAACTTTGAATGCTAATATATTTCAATCTGTATGGTCAAACTTGATAAAAATTTTACCACATGATCTCATACAAATATAGTACAAGATCCTACGGTTGGATTTTTGATTTTTGAATTTTTTTTCTTTCTTAAAAAAACGCAGCAGAAATGACAATTTCGAGTTATTTTTGTCAAAAAATAGGCCTTGGTCCTTTAGGAGTTTAGTTTAGTAAAGGTCACATTTTGGAACCATGTCTATTACTTTCTACATGCTGTTGTGCTTGTTTTTGGTGAAGCAATATCTTTTTTCAGACGACACATGTGTGGGTTTTGTAAGGCCTACGATCAAAAAATAGATACCTATGGCAGAATTCTTTAAAAATTCATAAGTAATTCAAAACTGCTCCGAAAAATATGAAACCACTTGGGTTAGATTCCACATCAATTTTTCTTCGAGTGAAAAATAAGGAAAAATATTTTCGTGCATCGAAGAACCATCGAAAAGGCCGACCAGCCCTTAAACGCACGGTTTATGAGCAGACTACCTTAGAAGGAATTCGTATTTGTTGTTCAGGCCGATTATATGGCGCAGGAAAAACTAAAAGTGGATGCAAAAAGTACGGGTTCACTATGTAAACTGATATTTATGTAGAAATGATTTCAAGTATCTTGATAGTCTTGCGGTTGCATTTTTCTCTTACAAGGGCATCCTCAATGGACCCTGGAATTTGCCCCGTCAAATGTAATGCTAATTTTTCACTGCTTGGTAATTGGAACTTGAAATTTCTATCATTGGAAGCATATCCAAAAGTACCTTGAATAGATTCAAAAAAATTTAATTTAAAATTTGGACCAAGCAAAAAAACCACTTCAAAAGCAAGCCAAAAGATCATGAATGTCAGCTAAATTTGGGTTTTCTTGTAAGTGGTTGTAGTACTTTTGAATGTACTTCCAAAGATAAAAATTTCAAGTTCGAATTGCCAAGCAGTGAAAAATTAGCATTATATTTGACAAGGCAAATTCTAGAGTCCATTGAAGATGCCCTATACTTTCATGATTAAATTGTAGACATTTATATGAAGTAATATAACCTTGGAAGGACAATATTGTTGATTCACTTGTGTCCAATGGAAGAATTCAAGAATCTTGCATATCATCGGGAAAGTACCCCCTTATCACAATAGTATTGCATGAATATTGATGTAGTTCCTATACTAAGCAATATTGATGTAGAATTGAAACTATACTCATGTAATATTGCAAAATATGTTCTTGTTGCTATGTATCTATTGTACAACATTGCAATATTTATGTAGTTTACTAAAACTATAAGTACTTTCACAATTAAATTATAGACATTTTATAATACTAAAATATAATATTATCACTAGAATTGTAATATTGTTTAGCAAGCCACTTACTAATATTCATTTAGTAAATCTACAATTCTAAAATTATACTCCTACTATTCAATATGTTTTCAATACTACATTAGTACTATATTGTTACACGACTGTGAGCATACTGAAATTGTTCTTCAACAATATTGCTTAGAGGAGTCTTTTAATCCTAATAATTGTTATAGAAAATGGATAAAGGATAGTACATCCAAGAATTTTGATCTATTTTTTAGCAATGTAACTAGAGTTTGGTGACTTTATGCTTCATTCTTTTGTTTTAAAATCTAATTTAGTTTATGTCTAGAAGTTTATGACTTGATGGGCTAGAAAGGAAAACTTGGTCAAGATGAAAAAATTTATTTGAAATTTTGTAAAATTGTAAATTATTTTGCCTCAAAGGTCCAAATCTATATTCTTATTCTAGTATATTATCTTAGGGATTATCTTTGTAAGATTGCTATAGCCTAAATGTGGCATATGAATGATTTAGAATGATTGTTATTCGTTAGATGAATCAAAATTGGGTTTTTTTATACAATAATTTGTTAGACTTCCTTGATTTTGTAGATGTTTGTAATAGATGGTGCTGAGGATCCTTCATTAAACGTATATAAATTCTTCTATAATCTATAGAAAAATATGCTTATTCTAGAGATCACAAAAATTCCTTTTTTAATACATTTAGGCAATTTCTTGCTCCTAATTCTAAATTGAAATTTCACCCATATAAATGATTTAAAAATCTAAGACCAACAAAGGAAATGAAGTCAATCAAATCTAGTTTTGATTCCAATTTGCAAATTCTTTAAATTCAATATCCTATTATATTTTGAACTTAGAACTAGTTATCATGGTCTATTTATGATCTAATTATAGAACCTAATAGAAATTTATAATCCTCCTCACTAGAATGTACAACAATTTTAAAACTTTTAAAATTTTCAAGCATATTTGCATTAGTTATAATATTTTTTCATTTCCTTTTTTAGAAATTTACAGAAATTTCAATTCACCACCAAATGGCTAATGATTTTAAGACCTATCGAAATCATGTGATTTCATCTTTGAAGAGTAATACTAATTTTTTCATTCATAAATAGCAATAAAATATAGTATATAGTAAGAAGGATTATAAAATGTAAAGGTCTCATGGGCTCTCTTGCCATGGGCTATTGATAATGGCTATAGGTTCTATCCTTATAGGCTCTATCCTTAAGGATTAATCTTCAAAGGATTGGGTGGACTATTGAGGTAATATGCCAAGAACTATCAAATTCTTGGATGAATATATGCATTCTTTGTTTTTATAGTTCTTCTAACAATTATTTTTTGCTACCTCAGCATTCATGGTTAAAAAAATAATTTTATGGAGTAAGGCATGAGGACTTTAAAGCACCCTTGTTCTAAAAGCATCTTCTAACATTGAAGTGCACATTGAAGTTTTGAGTACACCAATGGTGAACATAATTCTTTTTCAGCCTAGTATTATTTATGCTTCAAAAATTCATAACTAATTCAACAAAGATCCATAAAAATATGAAGCGACTTGACTTAGATACTAATTCTATTTACTCCTTCCCTCTCAAAATAAATTTGTGGTTTCTTGTGGTTTCTTGTAGAGGTACCACGACTTTATTTTTAGATAGAAGAACTATCTTTCTAGAAAAATTTATTATAAAAATATTCCAAGAGTTTAGCCTCTCCAAATGTGATTAATTAACTAATATGTGGTCGCCTTGTAGACTTCCTAATAAATTACATTGAGTTTTCCTAATAGTGCATGTAACACTAATTTACCAAAATATCCTATTTGAAATTAGTGCAAGTTGAACAATTAATTTTTTATACCAATTTAGAAAAAAAATAAAAAGGTTTATAGTGACATCAATTTCCTAATTTCCCCCTCACTAATACTCACTAAAACAACAAATCACTATCCACTCAAAAGACAGCCTCCACTTCCTACTCAATTAATTAGCCCCCCCCTCCCCCAGAAAATTAGTAGCCATTGATTGTTTTTGAAAATTAATAAAAACACCCGCTTCCCTGCTGTTGATCCTTATATGAATATTATGATACTATACGTATACCATATGTATACGAGTATGGAAAATGGATACGAAAAACGGATACGGATTATCCCATATTGATTGTCAAACGACTTCATTTTCAAAAATACAAGGGTGAGGGGTACTAGGACTTGAAAAGATTGATTTGATTGCCTCACCATGCCTTCCTCACTATCCACTCAAAAGACAGCCTCAAATCACTGTACTTTTCCCCGCAGAACCTTGATTGAGGAGCTCATATACTTTCCCAGATCATTAGGGGTAGCTCTCACTCCATCTCCTGCAAATTGTTGTCTCGGTCTACTATAAGAGTATCGCCAAAGCCAGAGGTGCTAGAGTTTCGTACTGAGCTGAGGACTCATGGCAGGCGGGATGTGCACAAACGTGACAGCACAGATGGATACCCGAAAAAAACATTCGAAAATGCGCATCCTGTACATATCCAGGTACATATATGTTTGTGCTGCTCTTCCAATTGTTCCAAAAGTTCTGTGGTCTCAACATCACAACATTGAGCAAATTCTCATCAATTTTCATTTTACTGCTACAAGGAATGTTAGTACTACAGTGTTGAATTTGGTTTGGGCAAAGTGATCTACCGTACATGGGACCACGCTTCTGGTCAAATCCATTGACAAAGTCATTGGCCACAGCGGGAATATTTTAATGCGGAATTCATGGGCAACCTTGTTGTCACCACTCAATACTGTAGCCTTGCCTCGGCAAGTTGCTGTTCTTTCATCAGTTCCACTTCGATGAGAAATTAGGAGTGCTCAGGCGCACTTTGACACCAAGCCGTGTGTCTAGGAGGGTATGTACTATTCTCTATCTCTATTCTTGGCACATCGTGTTGTGGAGTACTTTCAACTAGTCATGCTTAGTTTTGAGTTTAACATTTAATGCGAATAGTGTGAGAGGTTACCGCGTCAAGGTGTAGATCAGTAGATCGACGGTGGCTTTACCGACAATTTTGTGATGTTACCTCTCCAGCTTAGAGAGGAGGTTGATTGACGTCTAAGTATACAAGGATGATGAATGCTTGACTGACTCGGACTTAGGTGGCTCAGGTACGAATTTGTGAGAGGCCAGCACCTCAGGGCGTAGGTGTTTTGGGTTGTTTACCGACAAGTTGTCCTATTTTCTCGGCAACCTTGGAGATGAGACTGGTTAATGTATTTCGATGAAGGGTGTTAATTGCTCGACTGGGAAAGGTGTCTTTGGTGTGGATTTCGCACGATACTGGGCTTCTCACTGTAAGTCCCTTCGTTGCAGCTCCTGGCGCTTTGCGCTGTGAAGTAGTCAGATCTCGATCATGTAACCTGATTTTCGCTTTTGTGTTCTGCGGTTGATGCTAATATATAGAGAGTGAAGGTCACGGCCCTGAAGGTATTCGTCTCGCTTCGGGGTCATCTACCGACAGTTTGATCAGTTGAGTAGGGTTGAGTCGGAGGTGTTTTAAAAATGTTTTTCAAATGAATTCGGGGATGTTAAATGCTCGACTGGGATGGTGGCTTTGATGCAGATCATCTCGCGATGCAGGGCTTCTCAGGTAAAAGGTAAGCATAATTTTGTACTTTATTTACTGGAAAATAGAAAATTCCCGTGATTGCAATTTCTTGAGTTGCAGGCATCTTTGACTGTCATATGTTGCGTTTTTACCAATTCGTTTTTTCACGACTTTATTGTTAAGCTGTAAGTACACTTCCGAAAACTGAAAAAACTTCAAATCGACGGTGAAGTAGAGACCGGAGAATATTCCGTTTCTCAGTAACCATGCTTTGTGACGTGATTGTAAGGCTAAAACTTCAGACGAAAGAGTGCCTCCAGGGTATTTACTTTTCTCTGTCGTGGCTCTTGGCAGTTTGCATTGTCGAGTACTCATGATTCTGATATTCAACCTATTTTCCGTTTTGTGTTTTTCCGCTTCGTGCAATATTTGTGTGAAATATCACCACCTTAAAAGTGTAGGTCTAGGGTTCTTCTAAGAAACACGACAATTGTTCATCTTACGTAGACCGGGAGCAGGAGTTGGGCAGTAAAATTGGGTCCCTGGTCTCTCGATCAGCTGAATCTTGAGGAAAATGAAAACGATTCAACAATAGTGCTGCAAACAATACCACTGGCAGCTCTTGAAGCAGATTCTGGTAAGTTTCAGGCCATTCATGTCTTTTGCAATGTCTAATTTACGAATAATCATATCCTTTCGGAGCACGACCTGTGGGTTGATTTCGACAGAGTCATTGCATGGTTGTTCTTCTTCAAGACCAGTTCCTCATCTATTGAAGTAATGATTGGATTCCGTAGAGTAGAAGTACTGCAATTTATCGGTGGTAGGCATTAGAATGAAAGGGAAAATTTAGAAGCGCAGTGTTTGCGGTCAGAGATTGACTGCACTTGAATCCTGGATTTTGCTGGTTCAGCATCAATTTCTCTTTCATTTTAATCTAATTTATTTGTCCATTTTGGTTGTCATGGATAGAAATATTACTGAACACGTGTCAGGTGCTAGCGCCCTTCGAGTGTGGGTGCATTTCAAGCAATTGCGTGAATTATGTGCCGAGGTTGCTGATCCTGTCTGTTCAGGAGGAAAACCTTTGGAGATGTTGAAATGGCTAGCCTTGGTATTCCGGAGTTTGGAATTTCTTTTGAAAGGGGTGAATATTTTCCCTCTCCAAGTTACTCTGACCAGATGTCTCCCCCATATAGTGATTCTCCTCCAGCCGAGACCCCAGAGCTTTACTTGAAGCTCGCCTCACGATGCCTGGAGCAAGCGGATAGGATATCTTCTCCACGAAAGTTCAACGATGAGCACTGTCAATATCTTGTCGATAAACTCAGACTAGCTATTAGGAGTACGAGTTCGATTATTGAACAAATCGAGACAGAGTTCAAATCATTAACTTTACCTGAAGATAAGGCGCGGCTTTTAGAGATTTTCAAGGTACTCTATTCCATGGGAAAGGAAGTGGAGAACTTCACCCAAAGTTGTTGCGGAGAGTTATGGATCCAATCCGCCGTCTTGTTGACGAACATGTCGGAGCGCGTTGCGACAATCGGTTTCAATTTGGAGTTTTGCACGATTGTCCTCTCTGACAGGGCGATTGGGATGAGAGGAAACTTGAGAAAATTCGATGTTGCAGGATCACGCCAAGCTGAAGCAGAAATTGCAAAGGAAATGACTAATATTGACGAGATGGATCTCATCATGGATTTGAATACTATCACTCAGTCCAATGTATTCAGCAGTGAAGAATGTCAATTGGCATCGTTCTTACTCGGAAGATTGGAAATGGTTCGGTTCCGTTCAGGTGCTACGTTGCCAACTTCAAACAACAAATGTCATCTTCAAATGAACTTGAGTTTGAAACAAACACAAGTAAGCTTGGGGAAAGGTGCCTCGGCTAGCGTGCACAAGGCAAAGTGGTTAGGAGGTGAAGTAGCCAAGAAGACCTTCTATGGACCCCAGAATGGAGATTTCTTACAAGAGGTGTCAATCTTGGAAGGGCTAAGCCACCCAAATATTGTCTCCTTACTTTGGTATACAACGCATGAGAAGAGATGTCATCTCGTAATGGAGTTGATGGATGGAGATTTGTACAGTCTAATGCAAAAAAGAATGGAAGAGAACAGAGATAAAAACCTGCCTTTTTATATTCCGGAAGCTTTGGACCTCATGCTCCAAGTCGGAGAAGGAATGTCTTTCCTCCATGACAAGAGAATAGTCCATAGAGACTTAAAGTCAAGCAACATTTTGATAAAATATGGAAAGGCAACTAAAGCAAACATGAAGTATTTGCATTTGAAGGTGGCGGATTTTGGGTTGTCAAAGACCAAAGAACACAGTGCATATTCCAATATGACTTTGAACGTGGGTACTACTAGATGGATGGCTCCGGAAGTGATGGAAATTGCGAATGATGATGATCAAGTAAGGCAGGTGGAATTGAAGTATCCCTTCAAAAGTGATGTCTATAGCATTTCAATGGTATGCTATGAGATTTTGAATGGAGACCAGCCTTTCTCAGGCTTGAGCCTTATGAGTGAAGTGAAAAGCCTGGTATTACGTGGTGGACGCCCACAGTTACCTCATGAATGTCCAGATAGGTTGAGGACTTTGATCGAAGCATGTTGGAGCGCCGAGGCTGTGACACGACCTAGTTTTGGTGGCATTTGTGAGGAGCTGAGGAATGTGAAGTATGGGAATTTACTGACGTGTAAGTGGGTTTCATCAGCAATTGAAATTTGTTGCTTCTTTCCAATACTGTGAATACTTATTTTTTGCATATTTCTTGTAGACTGGGTCCGGAATAAATCTCTACTCTCACTAGAAGATATAGTAGCCTTCACGTCTTGAAATCTGTTGCTTCTTTTCTTAGTGCTAATACGTATTTTGGCATATTTCTTTTAGACTGGATCGGGGACAAATCTCGAGAAGATATCAGCCTTATCTGAGCTTGCTGCCAACTTATCAAGTCCCGTAGCGTGGGTGCAACGAAGTGCTGCCTTTGCCATCCGTTTGCTGGCAAAAAAGAATGATGATGGAAGCCCGTGAGAACGCTGCCGCTACTCTCTTCAGCTACTCTTTGGTTGACGGAAACAAGATCAAAATCGGAAATTCGAGCGCTATTACTGCTCTCGTTCAGCTCCTCCACGACGGGATCGCACGAGGCAGAAAAGACGCCGCAACCGCTCTCGTCAACCTCTCATCTGCCAAGGGAACAAAGTCCGCGCCGTGCAAGTGGACTTAGTCCCTCCTCTCATGAGCTTGATCGCCGAGCAGCCTGCCCCATGCTGGACGAGGCCTTGGCCATTCTCTCCATCTTGGCCACGCACCAGGAGGGCCGGATTGCTACCGATGAGTTTGGACCCATGCCCATTTGGGTGAGAGTCATTGTGTCCGAGTCGCCGAGGAATAAGGAAAACGCATCTACAATCTTGCTGGCGCTCTGCTTGCATGATCCGGGGTACAAGCAAGCCAGAGAGTCCAGTGCGGTGGAGCCGTTGACGATTTGGACCCGTTCCAGAGACTCCACGAACAGGGCCAAGCGGAAAGCCTCGACGTTGCTGGAGCTTCAGAAGAAACCCGAGGTGGAGGCTGTCAGTTATAGGTTGAAGGCACTGCAAATGTAGACTCAGGCTCTGGTGCAGCAGCATTTGCAAGCTCTTTGCAAGCGCTTGGCAGCATCTGCAGCCTCCGAGTGTATTCTCAGGTTCTGCAAATTGTTGGGCACTCGCTATCTCTCTGGAGGCTCTGTAAATGTAGTTACTGGGTCAGGTACAGTTTGCAAGCTCTTTGCAATATATTTGCAGCATTGCAGCGTGCAAATGTAGTCACAGGCTCAAGTGCGTTTTGTTAGCTCTTTTTTCAGCACATTTGCAGCATACAAATGTAGTCGCGGGTTCTGCTACATTTGCTAGCGCTTTGGAGCTTTGCAATGTAGTCACATTTGGAAGTTAAGATTCCTTGTCCATATTATCGGCTCAGTTTCCTGTGTGCCCTTCAGTAGTTATTGTATATGAAGTTTAGGAGAGGGTTTAGTGCTCTTTGCGACTCAGCTAGGCACTCTTGGGTTGTGAATTTATATGCCGAAATGAAAAGGAGCACGCTTTGGTGTGTTGATAGATGAAAATGTTTCAAGATGGTGGCTCAGTAGCAGGAAATGCTACTGTGATCTCTTGTCTGGGGATTGAGAGATTTTCTGTTGGCTATGTGAAAGTGATTAGTCCAGGTTAACTAATACTGATTGTGTTATTAGAGGAACTATTTTTTTCACTAAATTGTTTGAAATTTGAAATTTGAAGGTTTCTACTGAGTTTTCAACTTGGGAGTTACAGAATTGATGAGTTCTTTTTGTGATGTAACAGCATTTGTTTTAAACTGCATGTGCATTGCTGACCAAGGGAACCTGACTTTAGTCTATCCCTGACTTGTATTACTGTAATAATTTTGGGATGTGAACTTGTTCACTATGGTGAATCGATATTTATGTTGGAATGATATCAAGTATCTCGACATTCTTTCGTTTGCATCTTTTTTTAGAAGGGCATCCTCAATAGACCCCAGAGTTTGCCCCCACCAAATATAATGCTAACTTTTCACTGCTTTGTAATTACAACTTGAAACTTTGAAAGCACACTCAAAAATACTTTGAATACCAGTAAGTACAAGAAAACTAAAATTTAAAATTTGGACAAAGTAAACAAAGTACTTTCAAATGTGCTTTTAATGATAGAAATTTCAAGTTTCAATGAAAACTCAATGAGAAGTTAGTGTTACATTTGATGAAGCAATTATACATGACTATCGAGGATGCCCTAAGGAGTTACAAGTTTCATTCTATTTGGTGCGCAATTATACAAGACTATTGAGGCCGTAGTCAATTTTGTTAAAATGGCAATCATTCCACAACTTTGGCACTTTTACAGTTTAGGCCGCACGGTCTGAAATGGCAGATGGAATAATACCATTTTGACAAAATTTGCTACAGACATCCTAAGGAGTTGCAAGTTTTGCCTAACCACTAAAGTTCCATTGTTCCCTTGGGGCCCTAGGAAAAGAATGAATTTTGGGTAGGTTGCTACAGTCTCAATTTTCATTGTGGTATTTTTTGAAACATTTTCGAAGACAAGAAAACACATCAACTTTGGGGGAATATAATTTTTATTTCAATTAGTGCTCAAAACTCAAAAGCAAAAGTCATGCTACCCTAAGCCCAAAACAAGGGGTTTTGGGTAGTACCAAAATAATCACAAAAAGTCAATAAATTTTTAAAAGGTTTTGCTTATTGTAGAAAATACTCTTGTCTACGTGGAAAGATTTGATTCATTCTATTTGAACTAGTAATGAAAAAATTATGGATAATCTAGTTTTGGGGCAATCTAAGCATCTTCTTCAAAAAATAACCTTTAGGATCCATTTTTTTAAGAAATTTTTACAAATTAAAAAAAAATTGATAGGGGCAAGTTCACTTGCTAGAACAATCTCGGATCTACTTTAGTATTCAACAATTTTTTTAAGAATGAAAATAAAGTGTGTTTCTTCAAAAAAAATCCCAAACTTTCAACTCTATTCTTCAACATAAAATATTTTAAATTCAACATGTATAGTGCAAAAATCCTAAGCTAAGAATTTTCAAAGTCTTAAAATCTAAGTGGGCAAGGTGCAACTAGAAAACAGTTTCCTACACTTCAAACACAAACATCTTGCAATCTACATAGTCAAAGTTTCTAAGATTTCTTCCACACATTTGTACACCAATCTATGGTTAGATATGTGAAAAGCTATCTCTAAACTTTTTGCACTTTACATTAGAAATGGTAGTTTTAAGTGGAATTTGATGAAAAAATGGCCTTGGGACTTTAGGGGTTAACCGATAATTTTACATGATGGATTTTGCTGTCACCACATGTAGGGAGAATTTAGAAGACTTTTAAGGTAAAAGAATTGAAAACTATTGGTTCTCTCCTATGTTGTATTGTAATATTGTATTGGGTGTTTTGTGGAATGTCTTCAACTTTATGCATGATGCAACATGGTAGTTAATGAAACTTTCAATGAATGGTTTCGAAAAATTTAATCTATCTATACAAAGTAACTTGACCTTCGAAGGACAATATTGTTGATTGACATGAGTCCAGTGGATGACTTCAAAAACCTTGCATATTGCTAGAACTACATGAAATAGATGTACATCCATTTCTTTTGTTTCAAAATTCAAAATTAGCTTATGTCTAGATGTTTATGACTAGACATGCTGGAAAGGAAAACTTGCCAAGATGAAGATTTTATATTTGAAATGTTGTAATTCATTTTGTCCCAAATCCATATTCTTATTCTACTATATTATCTTCTCAGATGGATGGCTCTAGAAGTGATGAAAATTGCTAAGGCATGATGATGATCACAAGCAAGGAAGGTGGAATTGAAGTTTCCATTCAAAAGCGATGTCTACAGCTTTGAAATGGTGCGCTGTAAGATTTTGACTGGAGATGAGCCTTTCTCAACCTTGAGCCTTATTAGTGAAGTGAAAAGCCTGGTATTACAGTACGTGGTGGGTGAACGCCCACAGTTACCTCATGAATGTCCAAATAGGTTGAGGACTTCGATCAAAGCATGTTCGAGGCCAGCACACGACCTAATTTTGGGGACATGTGTGAGGAGCTGAGGAACTTGAAGTAAGGGAATTT
Source organism: Straminergon stramineum (assembly GCA_963920665.1). Taxonomy (NCBI): domain Eukaryota; kingdom Viridiplantae; phylum Streptophyta; class Bryopsida; order Hypnales; family Calliergonaceae; genus Straminergon; species Straminergon stramineum. The sequence goes on along the minus strand of OY987270.1, from coordinate 6,733,971 downwards.
AATGACCTGTAAGTGCGTTTCATCACCAATTGAAATCTGTTGCCTGGCAATGAAATTCCGTTTCATTTGTGTCAAAAAAAAATAAAAAATCTGTTGCCTGTTTTCATTAATGCAAAGACTTAGTTTTTGTTTGAACTTCTTGTAGACTGGATCGAGAACATCCCCCAGGTGCCATTGATCCCATCGTGGAGGTCTTGATGTCGGGATCTGTGGCGGCTCAGGACAGTGCTGCAGAAATGCTATTTAATCTTTTTTTGGTTGATGAAAACAAGATCACAATTGGAAAATCGGGTGCTATTCGTGCTCGGGTGCAGTTGGAAGCCTGTCAGGCTGCTCGAACTAAATTTGACGCTGCAATTGCGATTTGAGTCTCTGCATTTTCCAGGGGAACAAAGCGCGCGCAGTTGAAGCGGATCCCGGCATCCTGGTGGAAAAGGCTTTGATGAACATTCTTGGCGATCAAAGCACACCCCAGATTCATGCAGGAGCAAAATAAGCTGGCAACTTAATTCTTTCTTACGTTTTGCTCACATGATATTGGCTACCTTACATCAAGCAAGTCATAGAGTCCAATGCCATTGAGCCTTTGACTGTTTTAACCCATTCATGGAACTTCTCCGCTCGTGCCAAGTGGAAAATCTCTGCACTTGTGGAGCTTCTAAAGAAGCCAGAGGTGGACGTTCTGAGTCACAGGGTGGAGGGTCTGCAAATGTCGCGCTAATAATAACGATGCAGGCTCGTGTGCATCCTGCAAGAGCTTCCAGCAATCCATCTTCTGCTGGAAGTTAGGAATCCTTGTCCTATCAATCGTCATAATTATATATGAAGTTAAGGAGACGATTTAGTGCTATTTGTGACTCAGCTAAGCACGCCTTGGTTGTGAATTTATGTGACAAAATGAGAAGGAGCAAGGTCGGGTGTGTTGATATAACTGAAAATTTAGCAAGCTCGAGTCGATCAATTTCTGCAAATGTTACTGCGATGTCTCGTTTGAGGGTTGACAGGTTTGGCAATGTCAGTGAAAGTGAGACGTGAAAGAGTCTCTGGAAGTTTGGAATGAACCGGAGTTAGTTAATTCAGTGTCTGATGTAACTCTATGGAATTTGAATGCTGGTCTAAGAATCTGTGCTGCACTTACTAACGTGAGGGTCCCTCCATAGGCACTTGAAGATATCACAGTTGGTTTGGGTTCCTAATTTCATGCACTTTTTCACCCATATTTGGCCATTGTATCCACGTCTTTTGTAAAAATCAATTAATTGTTGGACAAAGACTACTTTTTGTGCACCCAAAGTGGAAAATTCTATTGAAATAGTACAATTTGACCTCATTGTGCCAAAAGAAAAGGAGGTTATGAGCTCTAATTTGACATCCCCAAATCAACAATCAGCAATAGAGACTTTTTATTCACAATAGTCTCCGGGCCTATGTCATTCTTCTTCTAGATTCCATGTCTAAGTACAACAGTTTGTGCGAGGATGATAATCACTTGTTTTGTTACTACTAACAATAAATCCATGATTAGAGCTATTAACCCTCGCTCAGGACTGAAAGAGTTTGCCAAATGCCTTTCAAGAAAATTGTAGATGACCCCATTCATCTACTGTAGGAATCTGATCATTTGAGACTTCGGTGATAGGGTTGTGTCCTTCCAGGGTTATAAAATTAGAAATTTGAGAACTTTGACTGGTTGACAAGGCGGCCAATCTCAACGGCCAATCCTCAAGGTCGACCCCAAAATTGCTCAAAGTCAACCACAGCACTGACTGCAGTAAGTTCACTTGGTTGTCATTAAAATTGCTATAAACAGAAAACTTGGAGCCAACTGTAAGCTTCGATGCAGTTTGAAAGTTCGCTTTTCCAACCAGTGCCCTCGGTGGAAGACAACTGGAACTTGAATTTTTGGCTGCAACTTCCCCAGTTGACACCCGCCCAGAAGGCCACAACCGATTGTTGTCAAATATTCCTTCCGGCATTCATGAACTCCTATAGAAAAGAAGAGAAAGAAGGACTCGGGGTGTTGTTCACCACAAATTGTCAAAACTGACTGCCATTTTTCAGGGCATTCACTGCATGGGCTATAATCGAAAATAATTTATTCAATTTTTTGAACTTTAATTGTGGGAGAGTGCAGTACAGTAGACTATTTCAAAAATGTCAGGAAATGTTTTTTAAAGCCTATTTGACCAGATGAATTGAAAGATTATAATTTTTGAAGAGAGGAAAAAAAAAAGCTTCTTTTTCTTTTTTGCAATATTAATAGGGTTAGCAAACTTCAAGCCCTCTTGGAATAAAAATTTTGCTCTATGCAAATTTGGGCCTCTACATCATCAAGTACTATATGTTGTTAGGTACACTTACACAAAATTTCAAAAGCAAATAAGGGGTCTAGCTTACTCTAAATCACCCTACAACACAAGAAAGTTAAGTCAATTTGGCAATACAATACTAATTTTTTGATGAATTCTTGTTCATCAAAGAAATGATTTGTTTCAAAACTAAAAAAGTGAAAATTGAAAGAGAAACATTTGAAATGTGCAAAAAAAATTCAAGAATTTTGAAAATGCAGATTTCAAGAAAATTATAGCATTTGTAGCTAGACGAATTAAAATGATTTCTTTCAAACTTGTTTGGCAAGGTTAGTTGGAGTTTTGACTCCTCTTACAATGATATTTTTGCACCAGAAAAGTAGTTGTTTTTACAATTTCATATTATATCATGTTAGTTATATACATGCCAAATTTTAGAAATAGATAAGAAATTCATCAAAAGATGCCAAAATTGCCCAAATTATTTCAATCAATAGAACTTTTGATTTGTGATTTTGATTGGAATTTCTTCACATTCCCACAAAGGAGGTGTGAATGTCACCATCTTGAGTCAAAATAATTAGAAACTCAAGTTATTTTTTACCTCATTATCACGTATCCAAATTTCCAATGTCCCTTGAATAAACACTTGGTCCATTAGGAGTTAATTAAACTCCCTACACAACTCCATCTCCTATCCCAAACCATTTTTTGTTGAACATCACCTACAACTTGGAAAAAGAATGGGTTAAATCACTTTCCTCCAATGATTTTCTTAAAAAACTCACAAACATGATACAAGAGGCTCTATCCTTGCTAATTTAGAACACCACTCTTAGTAGCTTTTCAAGTAGCAATATATTCACACCCTCTCTACACACAAGTTGAGAGGCCATACAAAAGCTCCCACAATTCATAGCTTCTCCTTGAAAGGCCAATTTCTAGAGGCCATGGTCAATCTAGAGGTCATGGTCTTTAGAGGTCATGTAAAGCGAGAGGGGCTACAAAGTGAATTTCCTACATTTTAACCTCTAAAGTCCTAAGGCTTTGTCTCCATCAAAGACTACTCAAAACTGTCATTTCTATTGCAAAGAGCAAAAAACTTGAAAAACTTATATTTTTTGCATATCTAATTGTAGGATCTTGTACTAGACTATTATAATAATGTTTGGAAGAAATTTCATAAACTTTGATTCAATAGATTGCAAGATATTTACATTTAAAGTGAAGAAAATGAGTTTTTCTACACCTTGCTTGAGTAGACTTTGGGGGCTTCAAATCTTCTTAACTTTCAATTTTTGCACTAATGATTTTTAGTTTAAAACTTTTTATCTTGAAGAATTTAGTTGAGAATCTACGAAAATAAATTCAGAAAAAAAACATTTAATTTTCATTCATTAAAAAATTGTTAAGTAGTAGGTTCAAGATTGAAGGGAAAATTAAAATGTTAATAATTCCGAGATGAAATTGAAACACTATAATTCCAAAGGTGAGATTGTTCTAGCAAGCATACTTAACTTTATCTTCTCTTTTTTTTAAAATAGTAAAAATTGCATTAAAAAATGAATTCTACAAGTGTTTTTTTTTAAAAGATGCTTAAATTGCCCAAAAAACAAGGTTGTCCATAACTTTCTCATCCCTTGTCCAAATAGAATGATTCAAAGCTTCAAATGCAGAAAAAGAAATAATCTTTGAGAAAAAAAATTCAGTTTTTAAAAAAGTCAATTTTTTGTGATTTCTTTTGGGTTGCCGATGAGCTACTTTTTGGACTTAGGGTAGCATAACTTTTGCTTTTGGGCACCAATTGAAATGAAGATTATATTCCCTAAAAGCTAATCTGAATACCCATCTTCAAGAAAGTTTTAAAAAATCATGTCAAAAAAATTGAATTCACCCAAGCCTACCCAAAATCTCAAGAGCTCCCATAGGAACTTTGGGACTTTAGGGGTTCAGAATTTTTTCAAAATAGGCCAATTCTTTCAACAAAGGCAATGAGCTAATTTCAGCCCAAGCATCACATCGCCAACTAACCTACACTAAATAGTGAAATTAGGTTGCCTTAACAATTAGGTTGCCTTACCCCAAGAAAGTTACTTTACAAGCCATCAAATTCAACAAATATTTCTAAAAATATTTCCATTTGTACACATGGAGGTTCATGAGTCCCAAATACAACAATATGAAATTCAAAAGTAGTTCATTCTCGTACAGTAACTATATATATTTCTTTAGTGTCGAATGTCCAGAAATTAGTGAGGGGCAACCTAATTTCACTATTCCCCCCTTCAAATTTGGAATAATCCCTTCCAAAATCCTTTGGAGTGAATTTAGTTTTTAATCTACAAAAAAATCATTGACTACCATGGAAGTTACAACACAAGTGTCATTGAGTGACTAGGAAGTTGCACATGTAGAGAGTCATTGGCTAGTTGGGAAGTTGCAATGATGGTGGGGAGCAAAAGTGACCTCCACAAGCAAGCGTTGGTCAATACTACTACTAGCCTGAGTGTCACTGAAATTCCCCCAATGAGGCCCACACCCGGACTCCCTTCGCCCATTCACCATTCACCGTTGGTATAGTCATTTTGTCAATGCAAGTCCACCTCCCCTACTGTACACTCCCTCCCTGCATCCCACAAGTCGTCCCCAATCCCTACAGTAGGGCTTATCTGCTTCTTCAGCTGGACTCTTAACCCCTCAAGGCCCAAGGAGCCTGTTTTGGGCCTCTCAGGTATTCAACAGGTCAAAGTTATAACTTCATTTTTCTACATTCTAAGAAGTATATCTAAGTGAATTTTATATTATGATGTTCATAATGAATGGGGAAGTTCAAAGGTACAGTTGACATCATGAAATAAGCTTGATTTACAGTGCATACTGTCAATCAAAGTTCAAACTTGTGAAAAAGTACAGAAACTGCTTGGGCCTTGATGGGTTAAACCCCCAGTGGAGTGTACGTTGACACAACTGAATGAGGCAGTGTGGCCAAGAATGAGCTTAACTTTCAAGCTACATTTTCTCCGTACTGACTGGATCCCCGGCAGGCATGCAGGCAGCCCATGTTTTGCAACGAGCTCTACTGTAATGGCCTGCAACAACAGAGGCAGCTGGGAAATATCATTCATACAAATAGTCATAAGTAGTCATAGTCGCAGCATAATATTCATAAGCTCTGGGGTCAGTTGTTCATTCGAACAAGTCTGAGCGACAACATCACGAGGCACTCAGACTTTTGTAACTTTCCATCAGGTGGAACCACTGTTGTTGCGGGGGACCAGATTCCTGGACAACACATACAGTATGGGATGCAGGTTTTGCAGGAACTTCACCCTTGACCCTTAAAGGACAGACTGGTGACCATGAAAATCATCCCTTTTGGAACCGTGTGACATCATCTACTTTTAAAAAGTAAAAAATATTCATTGGAGGTCAAACTACTGTAGAAGATCTCTCCTTTTTCACAATGAAATTGTGAGGTTGCACTTCTGTCCTACTTGAAGGATTCTTTGTCATCCATTGGACACAAAACGTTTGTGTGTCGACGTTTAAGGGTTAATAGTGAGTAGATTGGGAAAGAGACTTTAGGAAGCTAGACTAAGCTTACTTAGTAACAGGAATGGTTGGGCGGTCATATCATAGAAGTATTTGATGTTATTAGTACAATTTTGCTTATGGTACAAGAAAGTGTAGGTATACCATGAAGACATAAGGTGGGTACCTCCAAAACCACTACTAATTGCTACTGTGTTTAATTACTACTATTATTAGACTGGTCAGAGTTTTATATGTTCTTATTGGAAAGTGAAAGGAGGTTCCAATGTACCAATGAGCGCGACATTTGGATTCTAGATGCAAAAATTAGGAAGGAATAAAGTTTGGTTCTGAAAACGTTATTTTCACAATCACATGTACATAATTGATTTCGGAGATGTACACAGAGTGAAGATGGTGGTTTAGGGTTAGTGGTGCATTCTGAGGTGCCCACCGTATCTACAATGGGTAGCCTTTTAGACATGTGAATAGCTTAGCTGAGATGCTTCTTCAAATTATTCAGCTCATGGTAGCCTAAACTCCCCTAAATGAGAGCATCTAAAGTAAAACAACCCATTGTGGTCAGAATTAGGAGTTTGTACTCATGCCATTTCTGAAATTTTTCATTTTTTCCCCACATAAAGACAAGTGTGAGAAACAATTATAGCATTTGAAATTATATTTTTTTGACAAAGTATGAATTTGTTATGAATTTTTGAAGTGTTCAATCCATCATGGCCCCAAAGATTCTATAGACTACCCCAAAACAAAACAAATTTGTATCCATCATGCTCATCTTATACACCTAAAGCAGTCACAATAATTTCTAATGTGAATGTCCCCCAAAAGTCACTTCCTACAATGAAATTACACTAAAAAGTTAGTAGTTCCTAATGCAATCACTAATCACTCCATTACTATCAGGTAAGACATTGATTGTGGTCCAAATCTCATTTAGTAATAAAACCCATGATGGGGTCTGAAAAAACCCATAATGGGGTCATCCCTTAGGTGTCCACTATGGGTCATCTGACCACAATGGGTTGTTTTACCTTATATCCATGTGCACTAAAATCTAATGCAGTAGAAGAAGTGTTTGGAAAGAATCAATGGCTAGTTCAAAGTTAGTTGGTGGAATTGGAAAAAAAATGGTTATAATTTGAAAATATTTGCATAAAGGTAATGAATTTTTTTATAAAATTTATATTTTGAGTAAAAAATAGAGAAAATAACCAAACTATATAGTACTGGAAAAAATGGTTCAATATGGGATTTGGAAGAAATTAGCTAGTAAAACTAAAAACTAAAATAAAAACTTCCTAAACACTAGGTAGAAGTAGTTACATCTATTTTTGAAGAGCCCTTGTGAATCTTGTTCCCCACCTTGCTCACTACATGTCACTAGTAAAGAGTCAAGTAACCACTCATCAAGTAGAAAAAAGGATAAAATTAACAACTATACTTAGAGTGAACATTGATTTCAAGGGCCCATCCTTGACCTCCTAAGATTCACTAGAAGAAAACTATATTTAACTTGTCAAAAACTGCGTTGAACTTGATAGAAACTGCATTTTACTCAATAGGAAAGTGTGGGCTGGATTTTGTTGAGTTCTCCCTTCATAACACAAAATTCTGTGTTTCAGCATTTCAACATAGAGTTTGACAAGTGAAATGCAGAATTTTGTGTGAGAATGCAAAATTTTGGATTACAAAGGGAGATCTCAACAAAATGTAGCCCACACTTTTTTGTTGAATAAAACGCAATTTTTGACAAGTTCAACGCAATTTTCTTATAGTGATTGAACGCCAAGAGAATATTGCAAGGGGCTTGAAGCACTTTTCATGGACAATAATTTTGAAGAGTGTCAAACCTTTAGCGCATAAGGATGTGGATGGTCTAATGTTATAAATAATTAGGAATGCGCACCTATAATCATCACTAATTACAATTGAACACAATTACTATTATAAAACATAAATTATTTTAATATCCAAATATAACTTTACATTCATGATTTGGAACCCTTGTAAAAATGTTAAGAATCTTGAATGCACTATCTCAAAATGTACCAAAAAAACAACAATAAACTCTCAGAGACTTTCATGTGTTGATTGTATATTTCTTATACAATTAATATCTAGGAAAAATATGTTTTGGGTCCAAATGTAGGTGTTTAATTCTGGAAAATGTTGATTATGAATGTACATGGCATGAACATGTTCATGCCAAGGAGTGAGCAATAACTAGAAGACAAAAATTATATAGTGTCTTGGGAAAAAATGTTGATTATGAATGTACATGTTCATGCTAAGGGATGAACAATAACAAAGTGACAAAAATAATTTAGTGTTTGCAACAAGGAGATAGTCGGGAGCCTTTGGTAAACTTTAGAACCAATTACTTATTTATTACAAGTTTGTGAAATCTAGTCGAGAATCTATGATAGCAAATATGACTGTTATGTTCCATTTGTTTTTGTTTCTAATGAGCCTTTTGTAGTGAGTAAGAGCTTTTAGCATCTTCCTACAATGGTAGAAATTCCTAAATTGAAGTTTACATGGCTAATTTACATGTGGACATGGGATATTCTAATTTCAATGTCTTCATGTTAAACATGTAGCAAAAAGCATTTATTTACTCTTTAAATTTGTAGGACACTTTTAAAAATATGCTCAATTTTTTAGTGAACATATCTTAGGTAATATGAGAAGTATATTGAGGGAATGAGGGCCAATGAGATGCTATGAGTCTTGTCCTCATTCCCCAATGATTTACAAATCTGCATTGATCATGGCGGCATTGGAGCTCCTCAATTAGCTACACAAGAGGACTCCTATCCCCAATACTACTAACACTATCAATCAACCTGAGGGCATTCTTCATGCATTTAAAAAGCAATTTGGAGTGCAAAGTGCATTGGTAACCATGATCTGCCCAAAACACTATATAACATAGCTAATTGAATTTTTGTCTTCTAGCTAGTTTTTGAAGCAATTTTACTTCCATTTTCAAATGTCTAAATTTGAATTTCTTGTATGTATTCAAAGTACTTTGGAATGTGCTTCCAATGATAAAAATTTCAAGTTGACTTTGAACTATAAATCAATGAAAAGCTAGAGATTTATTTAGAGGGGCATTGAGAATGACCTTAATTCAATACCATAGTCTAGTTAATGTTGAACACCACATCACTATGCTCAATCCACATAATCCATAGAATTACGCGTTGAAGATGAATTTTTTTTTATGCATGATTTCTTGCCAATTGGCTACAACTGAAAGATGTTGGCTACATTTTGTTAAGGAAATTTTTCATTTTTTTTCAATCAAAATAGCTAAATTACTATTTCATTTTAAGACCAATAGCCAAAATTTACCTCGGTATCCCCTAGTTTTGATATAGATATCACCAAAGGATCACCCAAGGATCACATGAGTATTGAAGAAGTAGCTAGCACCTTCTCCAAATGATAACAAAAAAAAATCACAACTGGAGAAGCTCTCAACCGGACTGTAAAAGTCTTCAGATTTGTATCTGATGTTCTGCTATGGATTCCATTTTGTTTCTAAAAAGACAAAAAAACCCCAAAAAACTCTTGAGATTTGCCTTGATGATATTGGTAATTTAGTATACTAATCTTATAGCTTGCAAGAGGGTATTAAAATTAGCCAGTCTACCATGCAGATATATCTCCAGTGCCCGACTGATAGTCATGTGAACAGCTAAGCTGAGATGCTTTGAAGATGAGATCAATTTGGAATTAAGAGCTCTTGATCATGCACTATCATGTGGCTTATTGCCAACCATGGAATGATATTACTCTCCTGGGAATTAGATTAAATTTTGCGACCCCTTAATCCTTAAACGTCAACACGGACGTTTTGTGTCTGATGGATGACAAAGAATCCTTCTAGTAGGACAGAAGTACAACTATTCATCCTCCGAATTATGTTGTGAAAAAGGAAGGTCTTTTAAACTAGTTTGACTTCCAATGGATATTTTTTATTTTTATAAAGTAGATGATGTCACACGGTTTCAAAAGGGATGATTTCCACAATCACTAATCTGTGCTTTAAGGGTAAAGGTTGTATGTTTAAAAAAGAATGAAATAGAAAACAAGAATTAGATTAAATTTTGTTCTAAATAATGTAATTTGTAGTGTTGCACAACCGACCTCATAATAAACTTAAAATTGCACTTGACCTTGTTGCAAAATCAACCTTTAGAGACACTATCATCTTAACCCCAAATACCCAAGGCATTTTTTGAGCTTCTTGGAATTTGTTGTAAATTGAACAAAAAGTTGACATTTTGATAAGTTTTAAAAAAATTTTAAAATTGTTATTGTACAAATTCCAACTAGCCATGTTAGAGATCCCTTGGGAAAAGAAAACACAACAATATCACTTATGGATTGAAAGATTATAATGTTCAATCATAAGGAGGTTAAAGCTATGAAAGTCATTTGAAATCATTCAATCCTCTTTTCACAAGTCAAATCTAAAAAATTGTTCACCAAAAAAATACGAGGTTGAAGGACATAACATGCATAACCCTAGTCAATTTCTAGCTTTTCAAAATCTACTTTGCAACTTTTTTAAGTGAATTTATAATGTGATTTTTTCTCCAAGATTTAGTGTATTTGGGACTCATTTTCAAGAGCCCTTAACACTAGAAAATCAAGATTTGCGATGGAAATCCTTGAATAAAATCTATAATAGAAAAATCATAATCATTCATTTGTAAAATTGAATTTTCAACCACAATGCATAGCCATATTTTTTTTCCATCATTGGCCACAATATGTCTTTTTTTTACATTGAGTCTACTCAATTTTTGTTTTAAATGTTTTCTAATTCATTGTCCCATTGCAAAGGAAGCAAGCAACTATACTATAAGATGCTTTGTCCTTCTACCACTAGCTTGCTTTTCAAATAAGGTAGCTACTTAAAACTTCTTCAGCTAGGATAACTTTTATTGAGACAAACTAAGCCTCCTCCCCTTCAATCCAAAACCAATAACGAATTCTTGTGACATACCTAAAAATGCACAATTTCCAAAGTGACAACAATGGGTTATAAATCTATCTCATGTAAAAGAAATATACAAAGCCACCATCTTGAAAAATCCCAAACACAAGAAGTTGAGTACTAAGTATGAGTAAAATAGGAGGCTCTAACTCCAACTGGGCATTAAAAGTGAACATGACTAAGAGGTACATTTTGCTTTCTTCAATGTACCAACTATGCACATTTCAGGAGGTGGTTGCTTTTGATGACCACTATTGACCACTTTTTTTCAACTTCAAAAATTTGTAACTAATTCCACAAAGGTCCCAAACATATGAAACGACTTGGGTTAGATGCCAATTACATTTTTCTTCCTACAAAAATTTGCTGATAATTGTTTCAAGGAGCTGAGCTTCCATGAAAAGGTGATCAGTTCTTAAATGGTCGCTTTATGAGCCTCCTACCTTACCTCACACAAGTTTGTCCCTGCCGGCCTATGAAATGAGCCTCATCCAACGCCTGTAATAATCCAGTGCCTCACATTCCATGATATATCCATTTTACATTCCTAGAGTCTTGAGCCTGCCATCTCCATCCACAGCAAGGAGTGGTTGAAGAGTCAACAACGAAAAAACGACCACGTACAATTAAAATCTCATGGATTGACACCCAATTCATATTCACAATCTGCTCTATGTACAATCTTTTCTGTACACTGATTTAAACCAACCCATATCCTAACAGTTTGTCGCTGAGGTATGGAAATTGTATAAAGGCAAACTGTACTCTCACAAGCCCTTGTCTGTGTCCATGTTGCAAATAAGAGCATGTTCACTCAATCAAACTCTTCAAAAATGTAAAAAGAATCTTCTTCTTATTCCCGTGGAATTAGATCTTGAAACATAACAATATTATCTAACATTTTTGGGAAGGCCTTTATGCTCTCCCAAGCAATCAATGATTTTCTACAACTTCCCACTTAGCCAATGATACTAGTGTTGTAACTTCCTAGCTAGTCAATAGGAGGGGGGCTTTTTGCTCTCCCAATCAAACAATGATTCTCTATGACTTCCCACTTAGCCAATGACAATGGCATTGCAACTTTTTAGCTAGCCAATGACTCTTTGTAATTTAAACTAAATTCACTCCTAGGGATCCAAATAGGGATTATTCCAATCTCCAAGGAGTAATGATTTTGTTTGGTTAACAATGCTACAAAGTGTTGTCATGGAAGGGTATTATATTAAATTATATAAAATAGGCACAAAAAATGAGGTCATGACATTGGGAAATTCAAACAACTCTAAACGTCTTTGTTGCAAGGTAAGAAAAACAAATAGTCTCCACTTCAAAATTTGTCAATGACTTGGAAATTTGTATAAATTTTGTCACCAAAAAATTTCAAGAAATTTTGGATTATTCATTTCTCTTTTGTCTCTTTTGTGCAATAGTTTTAATACACTTCCAAAGGAAAGTACTCTAAAGTTCTTTTGTGTGGATTCTTATTTCAACATGAACACCAATTTGTTTCGTAGTTACATGATATTTGAGTGGAGATTCTTAAACCCCTTAGAGTCTTTTTGGGGAAGGTAAATGTTGATTTTGAGATTTGGGGGCAAAATAAATTATGGATTGAAAAGAATTTAGACATCCAATTTTCATTTTTGCAAGTTTTCTTTTCTTTTCTTTCCCTACATGAATTCTTTTAGAACCTTGCACAATAATCATGAAGCACCTAATGACCATACTAATTGCATTGTTGATGAATAGACAAAACATGCTTTTTCAACAATCTTAGATGTACTTCATCCATTTCACATAGCTACAGTTTGGCTACAATCTTCTGAAAACATTTATAAAATCAGTTAGTTCTAGGATTGGGGTTGACTGAGGAACCAACAACAAGACCATTTTGTTGACTGAGGGGGTCTCTTGTTTCTTTTTTTTGACACAAGCGTGTTGAGGAAACACATTGCTAGGGGTTTTGTCAGGAACAGAGATTCATTTCACAGAAATTAAAGAATCTGGTACCATCAGGTATTGAACCACACCATTCAGTTTGGGTACCCCACAACCATCACCCAGTAGTTTAGGGTCATCTCAGATCAGTGTGGGCCTTCTTTTCAAGGATGCAAAAGGACCCCCGCCTCATTGGTAGACAACGTTACTATAGATTACGAGTCCGGCCTACCGATTGCGGCTATGATAACAGCTGCATGATTATGAATCCAGGAAGAGATCCAAAAATGCTCATCACAAGTGTAAAACCTACTGAACTTTTATGGATGCAAATGTACAGGTACAGGAGTCCATATCATCGTAAATGGCCCTTGCTTCTAAGTGTTGTGGAAAAGCCACCCAGTCATGTCTGTGGGTCTTAGGTTATGACACACCCAAAATGAATGGTAACAAGCTTATGATGAAAATTTGGAACATGCGAGCAACTGGGGATCCTGACCCTGTCTGAAGGCACACCCAGGATAGCAATACTCACTATGACAGTGTTATTCCTTAAAAATAAAAATAAAATTTGTCTGGAGTGGAGAGTGGAGACTCACAGCAGAATCTATGGTGCACCCATTCTCACTCAATAGAAAAATAATTTTTCATCAATGGATATGTCATTTATTCATTCAGTTTTTGATTATTGAATTTATGGATATTTTGATGATTCACTAATATTCATCATATGAGAACATAAAGCCATTTTGAAAGGAAAAAAAAAATGAAATGTTAATTGACTAAGGTAGCCAACCCATTTCCAACCACTTAAGCAATTATGCATATTTGGAGCAGAGGTTTTTTGAATGCAGAATTTTTTGCATGTGCAAAAATAGAGTTTAGAAGGATTGCATATTTTTTTTCAGAATTTTATTACACAAAATGTAATTACTATGAAATTTTTAGTGGAAGATTCTTTTTGACTTGTAATGGTGGTATAGAGCTTTCTATTTGTGACCATATGCTAATTGCAATATCGAGAGCCTTGCAACCAATCATAATGCGACACAACTACTCAAGAACTACACTACAACTTCATGGAAAAAAAACATCCTACATATTGGAAATGGGGGGTGATCAAAAATGGGTTGGCTACCTTACATCTATTTTAGAGTTTGCCTTCCCAATATTTTTTGCAATATGCATTTATTTTAAAGTGAATATAGATATATGGATGGTGTATAGGAGTTATAAAGTTACAAAAGTTAATTTTATGAATCTTCCAAAATTGAGTTTTAGCTCCCACCCTTGTTTGTTGATTATTGACAATAAAGGAGATAGGTAATTCGATATTAGATTTTCTTTTTCTTTTTGGCACAAAGAGAGACCTCTTTCTTTTGATTTTCTGGGAACAATCTAGAATATCCTATGCCCCCAAAGTTGTTTTCACCCTTGAAGAAAATTTTAAAACATTGATGAACAAATTCGGCACTTCAACGTGTCCTTTCATTATCCACTCAAAAGACAGCTTCCACTTCTTGCTCAATTAATTCGCCCCCCCCCCCTCCCCCAAAAAATTAGTAGCCATTGATCGTTTTTGAAAAAAAATAAAAACACCCCCTTCCTTATCGTTGATCCTGATACAAATATTATGATACCATATGTATACAAATATAGAAAACAAGTATGGAAAATAGTTACAAATTATCCCATATCGATTGTCAAACTACTTTGTTTTCAAAAATACAAGAGTGAGGGGGGTACTAGGTTTTGAAAAGTAATTTAATTGTCTCAACATGCCTTCCTCACTATCCACTCAAAAGACAACCTACACTTTCCTAGAAAGAATTGGATATCAAAGGGCTAAATAATTTGGGTCATTGTCAAAAAAGTTGGCTTCATCTTGTTTGGCAAATATTTTATTACCAAATATGGAAGTGTCCAATGATGGGACAAGCATTAATCCCTAAAGGATTGAATGACCATTGAAAGTACGTAGTTAATCTTGGGTAGGTGCGTATGAAGTCATTTTATAACGGATGTTCTTCAAATTTTGATACAAGGTGTGAACATATACCCCCTAAGTGGGAATGTAACTTTTTTTCCAATCGGGTGCCTGGATCAAAAGTTATGCTACCCTAAACTTTTTAGGCAGCTTGGGTAGCTTCAGGCAACATTTGAGAAACACCTCTTTTACTTTTGAAATTTTTTAGGTATGTAACTTACATGATAAAAGATCCAAATGTCAAAAAAACAACCCATGTGTAGTGTAGAAATCTCACTTTAGGAGGAGTTATAGGCTGCTGGCCCTGCAGGGCATGGTTGAAAAAAAACTTTTCCTCCTAACTTCAAACGTTATAATCTTTCAATCCTTACGGTCAAAATTTCTGAAATTTTTTCTACACATTCCCATAGTAGTCTAGTACAAATTTGTACGGTTGAATTTTGAAAAAAAACTTTTTTTTTCATTTTTTTCTCACTGCCCTAAAAAGTGGCATTTTTTCACAATATCTACCTAAAATGTGCCTTGGTCCTTTAGGGTTTAAAGCATCCCTACAATTTTTTAAGCACTGATCCAAAAATGTGGAGTCAACTGAAAATTTTCACCTACGATTGTTTCAAATTTTCACTGTCAAAAAGAATTAAAATGCTTTTTGACAAATTTTGCCTAATTGTTGAAGCTCATATTCTTTTTGCATTCAAATAGACCTCATTCGCTTGCAAAATGCTCCCTCCAACCCTAAATAAGCATCTGTAGTTTGGTTGAAAATGTTTGATACCAATCTCTTTGATTATATTGTAGAAACTATAATTTAAAAAGGGTGAAAATTTTATATCACCACAATCAATGAAGAACACTACATGCGTTCATTTCAACCTTAATAAAATTGGAAAGAAAAAAGCCTCCTTATGACCCAGTCAAAAAACCCTTAAAAAACACAAGGGCCATTTAGGGCACTATTTTGGGATGGATGGAGTACTTAATGAATTATAATTGCATTGATGGATGGTAAATTGAATATTCATCACTTTTGTAGGGATAATTGGAGGTTCAATCTTGTAGTGTGAATATACCTTTAGAGCACCACCACTCTTGCAATGTCAAGTTTTGACATATGATCAAAGTAGATGAAAAGAACTTCAAGTTCTAAATATCCTCATGGCACATTATCCTACTATGTTTAGATCAAGCATACCTAATTTAACGATTTAGTCTAATAATTCTTACATTCTACTTGTAAGTGGTCAATTTACTATTTATGAAACAAATTTTGTGAGTTGGAATGGATGACAAGAAGTGAAAAGAATTTAAGAATTTCTTGTCTGTTTTTGCAAGGTTGGGTTGATTTTGTGTGAATGGAAGTTGTTCTAAAGGTGTTGCCACTCCAATATAGCTAAGTCAACTTGTCATAATTTCATATTGAAGAAGGCTTGTGAAAAGTCAAGGAGGCAATTCTTCAATTTTTGAAAAAACTATTTTTAACTTAAGACTTTAACATTTTAGGTTACTTTTTGTTCAACAAAAGACCAAAATAGTCCGAAGATATTGTATTAAATTAGGTTGTTTAATACCCCTACTCACTTCAAGGTAAAAGTACCATGAAACTCTACAAAGGCAATTTTCTCTCTCTAAAACTTAGAAATTCAATTCCCATGCCAATCCAACAAAGCATGGAAATTTACACTTATTAGTTACTACCTCCATCCCCAAATGATTGTCCACTTTCATTGTCATGTTTTTTTAAGGTTGTTTTGAGTAGGTCAAATGGAAACTTCCTTGAGACTAATTTAATTTTGGTTACAATGAACACATGCAATATTCTTCATTGGTTCTAGTGATATAAAATATGAAACCTTTCTTAATTATGTTTTTCACAACATGATCAATGAAATTGGCTCAAAAAAATACAACAAAATTGTGGATAGTCATTTTGGGACGATCATTTTGGTTTGGAGGGAGTATTAAGGTAGAAGCACCTAAATGTGACACTTGTTTTGGATCTCTTGATATGGAGGGTGCGTACAAGAAAGAATGATGTGCGTGTGTTTGGAAATTGTTAGGAAACCAACAAAATAGGTTTCGTATTTTATTGAGCTTGTATGAATATTTTATGAATTTTTGAAAAATACTTCATGAATGCACTTTCTATGGACACTAGACAAACACCAAAGTGGGCACGGAAACACCCGAAAATAACACTCTCTAAACTTGGATCAAGTACAGGTGATTGGTTGCTTCTTGGAAGAGTGACAACTTCTTGGAACCCCACATGTCTACTCTAGACCCCCACTTGTCTACTTTGGGTCCACAAGCGTTTGGATTTAGGTTGTTTTTTAGGTGTTGTCACACGGATTGTGTTACATGTAGGTGCTTCTACCTTATACTTTAGCCCTTATAGGCTCCAATTTTTTTTTTCAATTCCCTAGGAAAAGAAAAACATCATTCAGGCACTTTCCGAAAGTCCAAGTATCAAGCCAACTTTAGTAAAAGAGTGAAGAATGAAGTTTCAAAAAGAGCCAAAAAAAATTTAGACTCAGGACACGTGCACAACCAGCAAGCCAGCACGCATGCCGACCCCCGCCTCCTGGAAAGAAAATTAAGAATATTCGAAAAGATAAAGATGGACGGCGGCATCCACGAGGCCCACTGATAATGGCCGTGGATTTGAACTTGAATTATTGAAACCCGCTCATCACTCATCAGCAATGGATTCCCCCCGTCTTGGGGAGGGGGAACCCGGCTCTTTCCCTTTTGCCCTTTGCTTGAGTGCAAGGGGCCGGCCTTTCCAAGGCAAGGCTTCTTCGTCAGTCCTTTTTCAATTCTTCTCCTTGACGAGCAAGCTCTAGATCTGTGTTCTCGATTACGCAACAACATTCCAAACGCTTCCTGAATTCTTAGTAGCTTACAAGGTCTTGTGCCACTTATTACAATCCTTGCTTCTCTTCTGTTGTCGCCAATTTCAAAGCTCTTGATGGTGAGACACGGTTTCTATACCCCCGCTTGCACGAATTTAATAATCAATGAATGCGAGTGACGCGGAAGCGAATTTCAAAAAAATTCGGTTAATTCAGCGTTTCTATTAGGGGAAGACGAAAGTTGGGCGAAGTTTTTCATTGTGTGGAGTTTTTTTGGGAAGGTTGTGGTTGTTATTGGTGGTGATGGTGGAGTAAAGCGTGTTTGGGACTTTGATTAAGAGGAGCTTTGTAATTCTGTTTCTGGTTTGGAAGTTTGGAGAAGGATCTTGACGTCTGTGCGTTAATTTTGACTAGGTGTTGGACATTCAATTGGTTGAAGATTTTCAAGCATACCAAAGGAAACGAACATGCGAAGAGCTTTCTGGTTACACTAGGTCAGAGTTTCGTTAGCACTGTCGTGTGATGATTGATTGTTGCAGTGTCTATGTGGACGCGTATTTCTCCTCAATTGGAGGCTTTGTATGATGTTCGATTTTGGTGCATTTTCTCTGTTGTTCGCCAATTGGCGCCTCGGATTGTTTGGGAAACGCTTTCTAGGTCTTTAATTCACCGTGTACACCAAGACTTCTCTGTGAAGGAATCAAACACGAGGGTAAAGAATCAATGAGTCGCTCTTCCTTTTCAGTTTCAATTCGAGACACGCTTCGAGTGTTGACTGGGTTTGCACTGTTGGGCTACAGGGAACACAGATTCAGCTACGGATCATCTGAAGATGAGTAGTGAGCTCGTTACTAGAAAGTTTCCGAGAATGCAGAAGATGGAATTGGCGCTCCAGGGGTCACTCCGATTGCGTACATTGGCTCCCAACAAGTTGCGTATCTAGTGTGTGAAATTGAGCGCAAGGAGTGGGATTTTACCTGAGAATCTGGAGCTTTTGCACGGTTCTTGAATTAGGGTACCGTTGTGCTACGAATACGGAGAGTTTGCGTTATCTGGGAGGTTTCGTATGAGCGACGATTGAGTGACAGGAAGCTCATGCAACAAGGATCTGGATCGACCAGCTATTGAGAATGCGAAGGGTGTCGGTGATGCTCACTCTAAAGAGAGATTAGCATTTTGTAGCCATTATCATTATTCTCCCAGCAGCTTGAGCTTCGATGAGCTGTAAGGGGCATTGCTTATTGCAATTCAGGGATGAGGAGAAGAGGAAATTAGAGGTTACTGTTACGCTCGTTACTCACTCAGGTATGGTTTACGTGTATGTAATGCGAAGACTGATTTTGCTGAAATTGCAGGGTTGTTGAAAAAGAGAAGATCATTTGTCATGGTTGAGTGGTTTTGATGAAGTACTTAGTAGGGCACGAGTATGCTCCATGTGAATTCATTCTATTTGTACTAGGTGGAGTGCTGCTCAGGAGCACCCCGTGTATGTTCTATGGAGAGGATGTACCCGAGGTGTACATTAGGAGAGGTGGTGTCACCTGAGCAGCACTCGTCCCGAAGTGAAATAGGATGCGTAACCAAAAAGAATATGGAAAAAATGGACACTCGTGTAGCATTAGAGTGATTTCTGTACTTATTTTAGTGTTTTAGCGTGTTTTTGGGGGAGTGCTCTGTGCAGACTAGGACGGTTGGTCACATCGTTCTTTCTTTAGTAAATATATTATATTAAAACTTTGCTTTGTCATATATAGAATGAATTCATGTGTATCTTTGGTGATGCATAGTGGTGCAATTATTGGTGCGTAGAGTTGACTTTTGAAATAATAAGGAGCTTCCTACTCAACTACTTATGTTTGATTTGTGTGCAGGGATATCTTCAAGAGAACGTGAATGCTATAAATATATACATTGCTGTGAATTCTGTACCCGTGACCATCGCCACGATGTGTAGCCCCATTTCTGGATCCGAATCGGTACGTGCAGCAACCCCCCCAGGCTTACTTTTCGAACTGGTTGATCAAAACACATTCTATACGATTTCACTGCACTTCATTGTGCTAGTGCATACTAAATGAAATAACTATGAGTTCAACATTCGGTTTAAAGTTTACGTTTGGAGAGGTTTAAGGCAAATATTGATGGTGGTTAGACATCACAATCTAGATAGATTTAGCTCTTGAGACACATCGTGAAGCTTTCTCATCTTTGTGTTAGCAGTTTTGAGTAGGTCATATGTGGGATTTCTTACATCCAATTCTATTTACTATTTATCAGCACATGCAGCGTTCTTCTTTGATTCTGGTGATATAAAACTTGGTCCCTTCTGAATTGTATTATATTCACAATATGATGAACCAAATCTTTTCATTTTAAACCATGAATCCTTGGTCCTCGATCCTTCAGGAGTTAAGCTTCTGAGACACATCGATTACCGCTACTATTGGCTCGTATTGGCCAGATGGTTTTGCCGTTGTTGCATCTCGATTTCTCTATTTATTACGTTTGCTGTTTAAAACATAAGCAACAGACTCCCAGCTGACATTCCTACACGCTTTTGGCTTCAGGTAGGGGAGGAAGAAGAGAGAGGAAAATATAGCAGACAGAGCAGTACAACAAAAGAGACAATGCCAGCAGAGGAGGATAAAGGCAGGATGGACATCTGGGTGACCCATTTAACCCATTCCGAGATGAACGGCCAGAAGGACGCCATCCAGGGCTTGCGTACCCTCACAAAGAGAAGCTCCATCAACCGCGACTACATCGCTCAACAAGGTGTCATTCCAGTCGTAGTGGAAATTTTGAGCCACTCCGAGGACACAGAACTGAAGAAGCACGCCGTCACGCTCCTCTTCAACCTCTCTATCACCGCCAGTCTCAAAAGCAGCATCATTTCCGCCGGTGGCGTGGAGCCCATAGTGGAGGTTCTCAAAACTGGAGACAACGAAGCCAGAGCGAATGCAGCTGCAGCTTTGTTCAGCCTTTCAGCAAAAGGCTCAAATGCTGATCTCATAGGATCCACAGATGCCATCCCTGCTCTTGTGGAGCTCCTCGCCGACGGCACCCGAAATGGGAAGCTGGACGCCATGAACGCAATCTTCGACCTTTGCATTTGCAAGGAGAACAAGGCCAAGGCAGTGGAAGCTGGAGTGGTGCCGAATCTCGTGCGCCTTTTGACAGATAAGAGCCTTGGCTTGATTGATCATGCGCTCTCAACGCTTGCGTTGTTGGCTTTGCATTACCAAGGCCAGGCTGAGATCAGTAGGGTGAACGCCTTGCCCATTCTTGTCGACCTTGTTGCAGAGAGTAACCCTCAGAATAGGGAAAACGCGGCCTGTATCCTGCTGGAGTTGTGCTCGAATGATCCCAACAATGTGTACAACGCTACGAAGCTGGGGTTGTGTGGAGCCTTGGGGGAGCTGGCTAGTACTGGAACTGCAAAAGCACGACGAAAGGCGAAGAAGTTGCTGGAAATCCTCAGACATGCGCAGCATATGACTGGACCACCTGGAGCCAGGTCTATTTGATGTATGAATAGCCTCACCACCACCGTCCGCAGAGTTCACATAAGCATGACTAAAACTTCATGGCAGGAACGATATTATGGCTCGTATCAGTGCAGGCATAGTGGACTGGGTGCTGCAGCAAGCCAACAAGGGCTTTGACAGAGGTGGGTGCACCGATGGCTTGTAAAATTATGATAAAATTATGTAAAGAGTAGATTTAGGTTACAAACAACCGGGCAGTCTGTAGTGAGACGGTGAAGCAGGTGATGACATGTCGGGCGCAGATACGTTTTCTCTTGTATTAGCTTCCGACTTGTCACCTCCTTGTGAAGTCACGTAATGAGCAACTTTCTTTTTACTAGTTCCTTAGAGAGAAAATTCCTGTGCTGTATGATTATCCAATTTTGTAATAGGGCCAGGATCACAAATAGATCCCTAGTACCTCTTATGGTGCCAAAGCAGGGGAGAATAGGAAATGATGCAGGAGATTCTGTTTCCATATCAGTGTGTACCCCTTTACTTTACTAGTAGGTCTGGCTGAAAGTAATGCCTAACACGACTGTATTTCTAGCGCTCACGGCAATCAACAATGCCCATTTTCTGTAGTTTGTTTCACGATGTTACGAGTTCTCAAACCTCAATTGTGTCTTCACCAGTGTTCATAACATTCTGTAGATCAGCACCCTCTGTATTAGCATGATGAGAAATCCATCGAGTACTTGCTTTGCGAAGTTAAGAGTGAACAAGTAAGATCCTCAAACCACGAACACACTGATTTAGCAGATTTGTCCAATTAGCGGTACTGCATGTGACACTAATTTATCAAAGTCAGATTATTTGAAAATAATAAAATTACTGTAGGTTGAAATATTATTGTATGGTACTCCCCACCTATTTTCACAAAAATAAAATTCATTGTCAAGAAAAACTTTGATAATCTCTAATGAAGGGAAGAGCACTTGTTATTGTCCGAATAACTATCTGTCATGGTTCTTATTAAACTTCCTGATCTTTTTTTTATTAATTTTTTTTATTTGGGGTCTAATCATGTTTTAGGGGTGTAAATTTCATGCAAAAATAGGTCGAAATTAGGTGCGATTTCCTTTCTGATCTGCTAAGGTGAAAAAGTTTGGATGAGCAGCAAGTTGGTTATTCAAGCTCCGTCTGACCTTGCTGCACGTGAGGTTTGCACCAAGGGTCTCCAGATGATGTAAATAAGTTCATGAAACCTTCATGGCTTACGATTTCTACTACAGTACAGTACTGTACAGCACAGTACAATTCACCAGTTTGTCCTGGACGAACTACTTACAAATATATTGAGGTTATCTTGCAGTTCTGGTCATCACAGTATAATGAACAATCATTATTACTCTTCAGCATAATTATACCCTGTACCAAGAGTAGCGGTTTTGCAGATTGGCACAGGGAGTCCGAGTGCTTCACGCGAAGCAGCTGGAGGATCGATTTTGTACTGAGGAATGATACTTACTGTTGATCAATCATTAACGTCCCCAAATCTAAATTTCTTTGCAAGAATAATCCTACATGTTTCCTTTAAACACAATATAAGTGTCTTTGGTTGAGATCATTAAAGATGAAAAATATAAGAATCTTGGTTGAGATTCTTGCTTTTCCCGAGGCTCAATGCGCGGAAATGATGTACTTGATCGGATTCATGTATCAAGTACCTTTGTGTGTGAACAAGAAATTTCTCATGAGTGAGAACGACTGCCCCCGGATCTGCAGACTCGTCCTCTCAACCCTCTCTAATTGCACATTCTCTCCACAGTAATTTGTCATCTTTGACAAATTACACATTTGAATGGACAACTTCTACATGTCAAGTTGTGAACACATGAGAGAGCGTTCAGAAGCCCAAAGGGTTGAGTGTATGTCACCTTTACATGCCACCACAACGGTGAGAATTACATCTACATATAGTACATTCGAACTGTTGGATTTGCAAGCCTCAAAATTCCTGACAATGCAGAACTAACAATCATTTAAAAAATCATTTAGTGCCTATGCCTGCGTTAGACTATGCTTGCTCCCTTGCCACAGCAGCATTTTTCAAAGTAGCCGCAATCCGCTCGCAATCATATTCCATAGTCTTCACCCAATTCTCGAAGTCTCCAATCTCCTGTGAGCCGAATTCCGTTAAATGCAGAGTTTAACCTTTACATATCTGAATAAACTTCTTACTAAACAGACGGTCAAAGAAGGTCGACAATGCCTCCCTCAAGGACTTGATACACTCCACATCCTCTAATTGCACATTCCCTGTATATCCTAAGGCCCTCTCTTGTTGTTGTGCACATATCTGATTGAACAGCTTCAATATCTCAAGTTGTGAAAACCTGTTGATCCGAGTGCATTTAGAAACCTCTTTGTCCCGCGGCAGTGCAATTAGAGAAGGTTGAGTGTCATAAGTTACTAAATGTGTACGTACACTCCTTTGTCCAGATAGTGGGTGTTTACGAAATGAACTTACATATGATTACAATATTATACGAGAGTAATATTTTACCCATTGTAAGTATACTGATGCTATTTATGTTGTATCCTACACAATCAAAAATACCATTGATTAAAATTATGCCTTCGATGTAAAAAGTTATAACCGTATGTAAGTTCAATTTCATAACAAGCATGCACTAATAGCAAAGATCAGTGTACTGCTACTAAAGATAGCAAAACTGTAGAGATGAGACTGACCTTCAGTGCTGTGTCAAAAGTGTGAACAACAGTGAGCCACTGCGAAGTTTGTTTCACGAACTTCTGAATCGTGACTCCCAGTGCTCGGGCCTCCATCTCAATCCGCTTCTCATTGATGAAAGCTTGTTGCACACCTCCGTTCACGCTCTCTACCAAGAGATCCGACACTATCGCCGCTGATGCTAGCGCATCCTTCTTAGCCATCTCTGTTCAAGGCAGTTCATCAAAATCTTAAAGTTCAATCTCCTGTTAGGCCAAGAAATCAGCATTCAATACAGACAAACCATGTGGGTTCTGTCCCAATTCCATCTGGTTCCTTAAAACCATACATCGGCAATCTCACTGAAGTAGCAACGTTAAACTAATGAGCACTAACACATATGAATTTAACCTTCTCCTGCATCAGTTGGAAAGGTCGGAATAAACGTAGTCAAATTCATGGGTTGAGAAAGACACTAAAATGACTTTGAAAGTTCGTAAATAATTCAATAAAATTCCAAAATTTATGAAACAACTTGTGTTGCGTTCTATTTTTTCTGTAATCGTGAGCGCATAAACTAGGTCCTTACTTTCACGGTTCAAGGGATCTTATCTTATTGCTAGCTAAGAAATTTTAAAGTTGCAATCACAAATCATAAGGTATGTGCACCCAATCACCCCTACCCAGAATGACACCTAGGCACCTACATTCGGACGACACTAAAACCTAGAATTTGATGATCCGAGGTGTACACAATCAAGACTTGAGAGTCTAGGAGAGCATACTGTCCTAGCGTCTGGGAGAGTCTCGGAGAGTTTAGGAGTGTCTAGGAGACAATACTCTGAAGTATCATACCTTATTTTTTCATACAGTGTCCAATAATGCATGGTACAGTGAGTTGGAGTGCTCCTTCACTTGGCAATAAGATGCAATTAAAAAAATTCATGTTTACAATACGGTAGTAAAGTATAGTAAAGTATGCTCAATTGCTATTAGAGTCGATAATGGATGCACTAACCTTACAGACCAACTAAAACCCTAATCCTAAAACACACAGAGGAGCAATAACAACCTTCCCGATTCCGAAAGCTACCAAAACCCTATACCCTTCAAAATCCACGAATGCGCTTACACACATGCGCCCTCATCGCCGATTGATCGCAAACACAACGACCCCAGATGCGAAAACTTACCCACACGCTCTCGATGCTGCGCAGACTCGTAGGCGTGCTTCTGCATCATGTGCACCACCCAGACATCCAAACTCCCCATGACTGCGCTGCGAATCGAAAACCTTTGTAAAAATCCTGTGACGAACAAACGAAGCTAGGAACCAGTACCTTCTTCGTCAATTCTCTTCAGCCATAAACCCTGTAGCAGCAACAACTCATTCCATTGCGGTATCGAAGTTTCACCGTAGCACGAGCTTGGAGCCCCACGTGTTTCAGTATTCAACGAAACTTTCACACAAATTCGCAATTCGAAACTGAAACAGTGAAATGCCCGATCTTCAGGCGAAGACGCAAAACTGATGAAGCTAATATTCATTTCACACCCACTGGCATCCATCCCACAAATGGATGAACTTGTGATGAAATGTTTTGGATGAAGGTGTACCTCGTTAAGTTCACAGCCTAAGTACTTATGTAAGTTAGACGCCTAAAATGCAGAGGATAATATGGAGTTTTGTAACATTGAGATAACATATATTGATGCATCTACAAGTGACATTGTGGAATTATTTGGATTTGGAAGGAGGTGGTCTTACACCTTATTAAGTTTGAATCTATAATTGTCAAGTTCTTTAGTATCATATTTGTATGTAATTTCTTGTGACATAATACAATGTTGTAGGGTAAGGTTCAAATGGTGCAAATGTCAAATGACAGAATCCCCCAAAGAAAAGACCTTCAATTATGAACATGGTGGTCCCTCATTCAAGTTAGTTCTTTATGTATGCTAAAAATCAAAAGGTCATCAAAAATTACTTTAGGATTTTGAATTTCAAACTTATTTACAAAATTTACAAAAAAAGACAGAAAATCACAAAAGTTGCAGAACCAAGAAATAAAGCTTCTACCTTATCATATTTTCCCCCAACTATTGGATATGACATGTGAAATTAAGGATAAAACATTCATTGTAAATTAGGTGCATCCGTTTCCTAGAACTTAATGCCAAAATGTTCTCACACAAAGAAGTGCCAAAATTGAACTTCCACTTCAAATTTTGAAAGGTCCATGTCACCCTAAACCAACCACATCATAGCATGTGACAAATATTAGCAATAATGACTTAATTTATTCCAAATCTGACCTTCATGTAGGGTAAATGTGATATTACAGAAAGTGATATTAAAGAGGCCGGAGTGATGAAGTAATAAAGAAATATCTTTCGATGAATTTTAAATGAAATAAATTGGATGAATAATTTCGTCAGTGCTTTAGTTCTCTTCTTCTCCATCGTCTCTCTCCTTTCGCAATGCTTTGGTGAATTTGTTCCCGTTGAGTAGAGCTTGACGAAGCTTTTGTCGCGTGGATTCGACAACTTGTTCAATTTTTTTCGTGTTGAAGTTCGGAAGCGACAGACACCATGTCGTGGCGAGGGAAGCTGTCGCAAGTGGTGCAGGAGCTTCGGATCCACTGCTGCCAGTACTCGCCCGCGTCCACTGTCACTCGGTACTACCATAAAATCAGTCAATGCGCATCAGTCTTCTTGTTTTGAGACTCTCTATTTGATTATCCTTGATTATTTTGAAATTTTTCGGCTTGTGTAGAGGATCTGTCATCTCTCCGTTTGGAATTCGAATTCACGGCTTGGCTAGGGAAGCAATGTAGGTGCGCACAGTAGGGTTGTGATGTTATTTTGGTTTTAGTATTTGTTTTTGGAATTTGGGACTCTTTACGAGATTAATCTGGATTTACTGGACGTTTTGGTTGTGGAGAGGCTCTCTCATACTTTATTGTTCTGAATGTGAATGTAGGGTTTGTCGTTCTGATGGCTATGGAAACCATGTAGGTTCGGTGCCTAAGGGTAATGAGATGGTTTAGGTTTTAGTTTTATTGAGATTTCTGTCTTCTCTTGGCAGGAATTTTATTCAGCGGAATTATGCTGACTTGAAAGCTCTGAACCCGACGCTGCCTATTCTGATCCGTGAGTGCAGCGGTGTGCAGCCTCGCATTTGGGCACGCTTTGGTCAGTGCCAACTCCAATTCTTTCTTCAGAGATGAGTTTGTAGGAGCTACTTTTTCATGTTGGAAATTGAGATAGTTGTTGGAGGTTTTATCTGGTCTAGAAAGCCCTAAATGCGCCTGGTTTTTTTATAAGCTTTGGTTCGTTCGGGTGAGCACTTGTGACAATACTGTAAATGTGAACAGATAATGGCGTGGAGAGAAGTGTAGAGCTGAATGGTTTGACTGAGCAACAAATTGATGCCCTGTTGGAGAAGCTCGTCAAACAAGGCAATTAAGCCAAGCTGATGAGGTAGAATGCCTCCAAAAATTCTCTTGAACCCTTCTTGAACGCTCTCTGAATTAGCATGAAAAGTAATCCCTTGTTTTGTAAAGTTGAGGTCAATTTGAGCAAGTAAGAGCTCCTCAAGCGAATGAGTCATTTGCTTCAAATTTGACTGACAGTATGTCTTCTTAAATTTTGCTTGATTGCTCTGTTTTTTCCATCACTTAGCTTTAACTAGGTTTTAGTTCGCATTGTTTGCAAAGTGTGCCATGCCACTGTAATACGGTAGTGCTCATTGTCAACCAAAATAGCTTGTTGTGGCGGTATTGCAATATTTCATGTTCTTAGCTCCTCGATTTGATTCTGTTAGGTATCAAAGAATTAACCAAGGAACCTGCATTCTTGTCTTCCCGTGTTCAGGTAGTGCAATTGAACTAGATAGAGAAGCTAGGAGATTCATGGACCTTCTCGAATACGGCACATGAAGAACTCAAGGAAGTGAGATTTTTAGTCACTTTGCCTTAGCTGCCTTACTCTCTGTCTATCTTTGAGAATTTATTTGAAAATAAAAAAATTTATCTGTCAAAGCAAGCGTCATGTTTTAAGTGCACTAAAGTCTCTGTGGGATGTGAATGATTTCTTTGGTTCTATGATTGCTGAACCCTCAGCTGTTGCGATTGACCTGCATGTTCGACTTCAGTATTCCCTTGTGTCTTTTGTTATTTTTTTCGTGAAGGCGCCGGCTCTTTCAATTATAGATGCTGCGATTTCGGAAGTTCAATCCTCTCGACGCTCCATTTTGGCTATTCAAACAGGGAACTACGATTGGTTGATACTTTGTATGCTGTGCTATTTAATATTAGAAATCCTAAACATTTTGAGCTAACTTGTGAGGTACATGTCCAGTTTCTTCTTCACCGACTAGGTGCACATTTCCTCTCCACACGACGCAGTCTCTCTCTACTGTTACTTCGCTTTCCTATTGCCCTTTGATGTCTGCGTCTTTGTACTTCGCATTGAATTAAGTCTAATAGGATGCTGGTCTTTTTCATAGTCTAATGAGCAATTCGTAATTGCGCCAAGATTCTACTTCCAATGTCTGACGCAATCCATATTGGTAGGAAAGTCAATGTGCATTGTCTTGCAGTTTACCGGTGGAGAAAATGTAGCCAATGAACAAAAGAATGTATGGGTGCGTCATACTGATGAATAGGAAGTATTAGACTAGATTACTGGGAGATTCCCTTGCCCACCCTTGTTATCCCAAAATTTTAAGCCAACGCTTTCACTGGTGTAAACATGAAGGTGTAAACACAAAAGCTTGGAAATTGCTAGTGGAGGTTAGACACTAGCAATCTCCAAACTTTTCTAGATCCTTGACATAGAGACTGATACTACAAAACTAGACTAAAAGTTTGGAATATCCATCGAAGCGAAAATTAACAAATAGAGTCTCCTTCTAACCCCCTTATCAGTGCATGGTCAATGGATCATGTACATTATGCACATTAAATTGACAAACTCCAAGATTTTCCAGAAATTCGCTGGCGAGCGCTCAATACACTCTGAAATTCAACGTAGGTAAACCACTCCGAGCATTAAACCACTCCGAGCATGCTTCCCATCGAAAGTAGGTGGAGGCAATAGGGGTAGATACTCAAGGTATAAATGGTAACTCAATACTGTAGCTGCCCAGATTCCAGACGTGTTCCTCCATCAATCCATCTGTCTGTCATCTTCTCCTGTGGGAATATCCCAAAGCTCAACAGGGTTCACAACCCTATGGCCGTGTCTTCGTGGAATGGGCTCCTCTGCATTGTCTGTATGATTCTATCTTCTCTGCGCTCTAGTTTGTGGTGTTTTATTTTTTGGATGAGAGTGGGAGTAGGGATCAGTAAGTTGGAATGGAAAAAACCTGTCGAGCGCCTCTTGTTGTTCATTTTGGGTTTTACGGTTTGATGCGACCAAAATGAGAGGTCACCACGTCAAGGCTCAGGTCTAGGTCTCTCTTACCGACAATTAGCCCTGAGTGCAGGGTTCTGACTTTACCTTGTGCACTCATCGTTATGGCGTGACTGTAAGGCTACCGTGAAGTTCATGATACGAGGAATGAGAGCGTGTGAAGATGAGACAGGTTTGCGGCAACGGCTGGATCGAAATTGCTGAGTGCCTCTTGGTATAGGGTTGTAGCCTTCGACTGGTGGTGCAGTCTTGGACGAAGTCACTATGGCCAGTTTATATTATTGGACTAGGACCTGGAGCTGTGCAGCTGCTTGCGATGAATTTCGAATCATCTGGAAGCATTAGCGGTATGTTGCTATTCATGCCTCTTGCAATGTCTAATTTACCATTGATCACATCTTGTTGAAGCTCTGCCTTGTGTTGATTTTAGCATGAAGCACTGTCTCTAATGTGCTTTTCATTTCTGTGTACCAGCTCTTGGCACCTTGCGTTTTCTAGTTCAGCTGGTAGTAGGAGTTATAATTTTTTATTTTTTATTTCGAATGGTAGGATACTGTCACTTGTGCTTTTACTCTTCATACATGGAATTTTGATTCCTTATGTATTTTGCACATGATGGCAATACCGACAGAGTGAGAGACCAGCACCTCAGGATGTAGATCTTGGGGTTCCTTACCGACTATTCGTCATGTTTTTTGGACAGACTTGAAGTTGAAAACCGTTGATTAGTGTCTTTCCACGGGTGTAAGAATCGTTGTTTGCTTGACTCAGGAAGGCGGCTTTGGTTTGGTTGGGCTTGTGAGTCAATTCTACTTTCTGTAAGTGATACACTTCTCACCGTAAGTAATGTATTTGGTGTTGTGATTGTGACGCTAACAATACGAGGATGAGATCGTGCGAAGTTAGTATCGCTTGTTGGTAGTGATTGAAGTGAATTTGTGGGTCTGCAACTGGGACTAAATTTTTAAATATCAGTTCCTTGCCTACAGAAGTAATTTGTTGGCTCCCTATTGTGCAAGAGAATGAAAATGCTCGAGTTGATGCAATATAGAAGCGCAGTTTTTAGTGTCTCGGCTCCATGGCTTTATCCTGGAAGGTTGAGTGCACCTGTAATGTGGTTTTGGTGGTTCAACGCGGTGTTCCTTTCTTGTGATCTAAGGTCTGCTTCCATTTTGCATGTCGTCATTAGTGGGCACATCACAGTTGCAAGGAGCCCGTTAGAATTGGATGCAGTTCAGGGGCTTTTGTGAATAATGGCGCCAATGTGGAAGAAAGCTTGGTTGAGGTTTTTCAAGACAGTCCCCCCTGACGCTGGTAATCTTCTGCAGCACCTGAAAGCTGTCCAACGTTTCAATTCTATTTTGGCACTTGTGACATTTCTTTGCTTTCTGACCAAGTTTATGTTTTGCTTGGTTAGTTTGTCTTTGCGACTATCTCTTACTCGATGTTGGTCCATTGAACCAAAATGTTTTTTTCGATTGCGCAGATGTTGCAGCTGAGACGCCGGATTATTACTTGATGCATACCACAGAATGTAAGGAACGTCTTTCTTTGCGTTGTAAACAAGCAGCAAAATTCAACCAAGAACAGTGCAAATATCTAGCCGACAAGTTAGATATTGCTTTGCAAAGCGCACGTTCAGTCATAGAACAAATCAACACGTGGTACTTCTCGTCAGCTTCACCTGAAGATAAGATAGGGTGTCTTGAGATTTTCAAGTTGCTCCTTTTGATGGGATTGGAAGCAGAGGGTTTCATCCAAGACTGTTACAAAGATGAGTGGATTCAAAACGCCATCCTGTTGACAAATGTGTCGGAGCATGTTGCATCAATGGGTTTTAATTTGGAGTTATGCACAATTATCTTTTATAACAGGACGTCAAGGATACCAAGAAGCTTGACGCCATCTGAAGTTACAAATCTACGCCAAACTGAAGCAGAAATTGTGAATGGGAAGAGTGACCTAGATGAGATAAAGCTATGTGAGGCTTTGAGTGATGTGACTCGACTGTGCCTGTCAAGTAGTACAGAATGGCAGTTGGCGACATTTCTACTTGGAAGACTAAAAAGTGCAAGGCTGGAACCTGGTGTTGGTTCTATGTTCAGCATGAAGAGCTTGAAACAAATGGAGAGCTTGGGCAAAGGAGCGTCAGCTATTGTACATAAGGCAATGTGGCTAGGAATTGAAGTAGCCAAGAAGACTTTCGAAGGACCGAGTGATCCAGATTTCTTGCAGGAGGTGTCAATCTTGGCAGGGCTGAGTCATCCAAATATTGTATCGTTACTTTGGTACCCAACAGATCCGCAACGCAAAAGTTTCCTGATCATGGATTTGATGGATGGAGATTTGTACACTTTGATGCAAGAAAGGTTGCAGGAGTATGGAGATGATGGCTCTCCTTTTAGCATTTTGGAGGCTTTCGACCTCCTGTTACAAATAGCAGAAGGTATGCTTTACTTGCATGAGAAGAGAATAGTGCACAGGGATTTAAAGTCGCATAATATTTTGGTGAAATCTGGAAAGGCAAGGGACTTCAAGCACGTGCAAGTCAAGGTGGCAGACTTTGGATTGTCAAGAACAAAGGAAAAGAGCATGACGCATTCCGAGCAACCTCTAAACATGGGCACTACTAGATGGATGGCTCCGGAAATGATGGCACTGAGAAGTGATGATGGTCAAGTAGGAGAGGCGGGACCAAAGTACCCATTCAAAAGCGATGTCTATAGTTTTGGAATGGTGTGTTATGAGATTTTGACTGGAGATGAGCCATTCTCAACCGTGAAGCAGAGTGAAGTAAGGAAGATGGTATTAGGTGGTGATCGTCCACAATTACCAGCTCTATGCCCTTTCAGATTAAGGACTTTGATCGAGGCATGCTGGAGTGCAGAGGCTAGCACACGACCACATTTCCGTGACATTTGTGCAGAATTGAGGCATTTGAAGTGTGAACATCTAATGACATGTAAGTTTGGGTCTAATGTCATCTGGACTTTAATTGCATGAACTTCATTTCATATTTCAAGTTGAGCTTATATTTAATGTTTTAAATCTCTTGTGGATTAGATATCGTTCAACAAATTTATTGTCCTGGCATTGTGGTGAATGTTTAGAGCTAGACTCGTTATTAATGCATAAAACCAATAGAATTATAAATTGATGGCTCCTCTATGCTCCGGTGATATGCAGCTGTGGGGGTCAAAGTTCCTCGTTACTTCAGTTCGAAAGAGATCAGGAAGATGACAAATGAATTTAATGAAGGCAACAGGTTTGGATTGGATAAGGTGTGTCCCATTTCTTTCTGGAGGTGGCGGTTTTTCACATGGAAGTTTGTACATGGCCCATGTCGGTAATTCATATTGTTAACGAATTGATATTTTTAATGTTTGGTCACTTTGATCATGACTGGTAATGTGTGCCTTGAGCAGATATACAAGGGTGAAATGGTTGACACAGGGGAACTGGTTGCAGTGGAGAGGGTACAAAATAATTGTGATTTATTGTCACCGGACATATGGTTGAGGGTATTGCCAGGACTTCACCACGAGAATTTGATGGGGTATGTTGGATATTGCGACGAGAATGGCGAGCGGATACTTGTGTTTGAGTACATACCAAATTATAATTTGGCAGGATGGCTTTTGGGTGAGCATGAGACCTCAGGTGGACCTTTTGTACAGTGACAAAGTCTGATCTTCAAACTCAATTTTCAATAACTTTTTATTAAATTAGTGTATTTTTGTATTGTTTATGGTGTGATGCAATGAACTGATTTTAATTTAGCTAATCCGATATCTTTGAGCACTTTGTACTAGGTGACGAATGGGCGATCCATCACTGGGCAGTTCGGAGAAACATTTGCTTGGGAGTAGCCAATGGAATCTATTACTTGCATACTGAAGCCCGAGGATGGATGAGTCGTCGTTCCATCAATCTGCATACCATCTTTTTGGACGCCAACTTGAAGCCGAAGATCGGAGGGTTTTGGAGGGAATGTTCACTGCCCGAAATTGGTAGTGAGAAAGAGGATGTCTACAACTATGGCGTTGTGCTTCTTGAGATTGTAAGCAGAAGAATTGTAAGGAAATTGGACCGGCTACAACAGTGGGTAAGTTTGTTCGCATCAACAAGCGCATGCTTTTCAATATCACGGATAGCTTCTATGAATTCACTCATTTATTAACCAGGGGAACCACTGTCCAACTCCAGGCGCAGGAATTATACTCTTCGAAAAACATCGAATTGATCATCGACCCGGCTCTGTATCTCCAGCCAACCGAAAAGATCGAGGCAATCAGGTTCATCAGGATTGCGTTTCTGTGCATCCACAGCGTCGCAGCGACACGACCTGACATGGCCCGTGTGGTTGCCATGCTCCAAGGAAACCTGGATGAAGAGATCAAAAGCTTGGGCCTCGAGCATGAGAGGGAAACCACTCTGTTACAACGGAGATTTGTTTCAGAAGCAGCTGTACTAGCGTAAGAACCTGTGCCTTCACTTTGAAGCAGCTGGTTGTGGCGGTTCTTTCTGAAGTAATATTTTTGAGTAGCAGCGGCATGGCAACGTTTGGGACAATTGCTTAATGAAGTATGCAATTCGGCATACATAATCGCCTCTGATTGCAATTCAGCAGAACTTGTTTGAATTAGGATGAAGGGATCATTTGTGTTCTTAGATGAGTGCTGAAGTGAGAGATATTCACTTCCAAAGTCCACTTCGTAGAGCACCAATAATTGGTTGTAGGGATGTCCTGTAAATCAAGCACATATACATGCTGACATGAATATAAGAAGCACCCAATTCGTACATTCATGTATTGACACATGTTCAATGACTTCTTTCAATGGCTCCCTTTCCCAACGATTTATCATGCCCTCTTTCCCCAATTGTGCTCATTGTTTAGGTACGGGACTAATATTCAAGCGGGGATCATAATGCGTGTTCATACCTTAACCCCTAAACGATGAGGCAGACATTTTTTGTGCAACGAATGACAATGAATTCTCCTATGTAGGACAAAAGTGCAACTATTCATCCTTGCGATTAGGGGTGGAATGGGGAGATCTTCTACAGTAGTTTGGCTCCCAATGAATATTTTTGTTTTTTCTAAAGTCGATGATGTCACACGGTTCCAAAATGGTTGATTTCCACAGTCACTAGCCCAACATTCAAGGGTTAACCTTGTAAGGATGCTACGGACCAAAATGGTCGAATGATGACTTCATTGTTGCCTATAGAAAAAGAGAATGTACCTATTAGTTCAATAATTGAAGAATTTTGGACACTACCTTGGTCATGGGGGTTGTGTCCTTCCAGGGTTAAGAGTTATTTATTGCAATGTCATGTGGCAAATCAAGTAAATAAAGCAAATTAAAGCTCTCATATACTCTCATATAATGAACATGATTGACTTTGAAGAGTTAACTTGTCTATTGAGGTCAACTTTGCTAAATAAAGGTTTTAAGGATTATTTTTAATATATTATGTATTCCTTTTCATGTTAGTTGAGAGATTGCATAAACCCCAAAGGACCAAGGCCATGTTTCTATCAAAAACCACTCGAAAGTGCCATTTCTATTTGCACTCACAAGAAAACAAAAAAAATACTTTAAAAAAAATCTAACCATATGATCTTGTACTCTACTTGTCGAGATCATGTGGTGAAACTTCATGAAGTTCTACTATACAGATTGGAAAGATATTAGCACTCAAAAGTTGGAAAAAATAGTTTTTTGAACACTAGCCTACAATTTCAAATGACTTGGCTCCCATTTGTGAAATATTTTTGCACTATAGACTTTGAATTAAAAAAAATTTATGTTGAAGAATTGAGTTAAAAGTCTAGGAAGAAATTTTTTTTTTTAAATTCTTGATTTTCATTCTTTAAAAAATTGTTTAGTAGAAATAGGTTTAAAATTGAAAGAAAAACTAAATTGTTAGTAACTCTAAGATGGCATTGAAACACAATAATCCCAACAATGAGATTGTTCTAGCAAGAAAACTTAAACTTGTCAATCAAATTTTTTTTATTTTTTAAAATTGCATTCAAAAATGAATCCTATAAGTTATTTTTTCAAGAAGATGCTTAGATGCCTCCAAAACAAGATTGTTCATAATTTTCACATCACTAATCCAAATGGCATGAAGAAAAGCTTCACATGTAGAAAAAAATAGGATCTACAAGAAAAATTCATTAATTGAATTTCAAGTTTATGTGGATTTCTTTTTCTACCCGATGACATGAAAATTATTTTTAAAATGGCATAACTTTTGCTCTTGGGCACCAATTGAAGAAAAATTATATTTCCATGAAGCTAATAAGTTTTTTAAATCTTATGAGAAAGTTCAAAAAATTCACTAAGAATTGAGGTCATAGGAACCTGCCCCAAATCCATTTTGTCCCTTGAGGGGACAATGATCCTTTAAGGGGTAACAAGGGTTTTCCATAGGAAACTCATATTGGGTTCCTGGTTTTAAAATTACTAGCAAGTCTCACTGTAATACCCTAGGAACTAACCAAGAAAAGTGAAACTCACTAGGAATTTTAACACTAGGAACCCAATATGAGTTTCATGTGCTCTACAATGTTGTGATTAAGTGAGAATTGTCATCCCATTCACAAGTTATGGAAGACCTCAAGTGTCATTTACAACATAATGAAAGAAGTGATACTACTTGTTGGGTGGACACTTGCTAGTCATCTTTTTTCACCCTTGCTTGATTTAGGGATAGGGTTATAGTAATAAGTAACAGAATTGTTCACTTATTGTGTAGTGAGATTGGATTTGGCGAATCACATGAGGTTAGGAGGGCACAAGATTGTAGAGGCATGACCCATGTGGGTGCCATGCTCCAAGGAAACCCAAACAAATATTTCTAAATGGAAGTTGAAAGGCAATATCATTAACTCAATATAATGAAGCCCATTTCTACTGAAGTGACAACTTGAACATTAGAAATGAAGAATATGGTTGTATCTCATAGTCTCTCGTAACTCTTGTGATTGTAGTGTGACTCTTGTGACTAACTAACTTTTGTGACATAGTTTCTTAGAATAAGACTTACTTTCACATCACTTAATCCACAATTCCAACAACTCTTTGTTTACCCTTGGTTCATTTTATACAACCAACAATTAGTCATTCGTGCATGCATATTGTTCTCTCTTGCAATGGATCCAAACAAATAGTCAATGTCTTGTTAACAATTGAAGGTGATTCTAATGGACCTAATTTTGTATCACTTGGATTTTGTTTGCAAAAGTTAAGAAAGTTCAAAGTTTATTTTAGATGACCTAAAACCAACACAAGCTTTGCTTTAATGGCGGTGTACATTCTCATAACCAATATGTAAACTTTGTCCAAGATGTTAGGGTGTTTGAATTACAACGCTGTTGGAATTGGGTTCTCCTACCAGGAGGTGGTTTCATGTAAAGTATGGCATCTGATGTTCTGCTGGACTGACAGACACCCTGAGTTGAGGTCATTTCAATGCGACTCTCCATGTAATTGGATACTTCTTTCATGCATGTTGATGCTGCTGCTGCGTTCAAGTAGATTTTTCTAAGTTTAAATGACGTCTTTGGCTCAAGATTCCCTTCAAGTTTAAAAGGCACCTGCCCTGAAACTGCATCGCAG
The DNA here is from genome assembly GCA_963920665.1 of Straminergon stramineum. Lineage (NCBI taxonomy): Eukaryota > Viridiplantae > Streptophyta > Bryopsida > Hypnales > Calliergonaceae > Straminergon > Straminergon stramineum. Next base: position 6,697,066 of record OY987270.1, on the reverse strand, counting down.
TGTGCTTCAGCTCAACACAGTACCTGTATATGCAACTGGCTCCGTTGTGTCGTAGGGGACATAAAAATCTTTTGTTATCGTCAAAACTGGTTTTGATAAGAAGTGGAGTCTGAAAGAGAGGCAGAGTGGCCTGCCCTTCACTGTCACCAGAAGGGTGAGTAAAGTGTCCATTGGGCCTTAAACTGTAGCATTCTCAGTTGTTTTCTCTCATAAAGATGCGACACTCAAATCAGACAGTGTGCTCTTCATTCCACTCTAGTCATTTGTGAAATTCAATGTATTCTGAATTCTGACAGTGCGGGAAACCGCACTGACTCTAGCAACAGCACTACAGAGAATGGTACGTTAGTCTTGAATTTCACAAGTTCTGGAAGCAGATAGCATGGCCCTAGGCTCCTAACCTGCAGGCCAGCCACGATCCCTGATTTCAACAGTTCTCCTTCACAGTAAACAGAGAAAGTATTGACCTCTCCATACTCCAATTACTCTGAACCTCCGGCGCCTCCTGGGAGCTAACCAGCGATTGATTTACCCCCAATTCTGGTTCCTGATCTCATCGTCAATTTTGGCCCCCACCGCTGGATGCTTGGAGTAGTATTCGTCAACTGTTATTGTGGACAATCCTTCCTGAAATCAAATGTAATGCTTCAACATTTCAGTGCCTAATTCATCTCAAAGCGGGGACTGAAAGAGAGTTTTCCACAGTTCTCATAATATGCCACAAAGGACTGTCCAAAGCTGCTGCATGCCATTTAAGTCCCGGAGTGTCAAGGTCCTAAGTGCTTACTCCAGATTTACTGTTCCTAAAAGCTAACGCGACTGGAGGTCATTGCGTTATACAAGCCATCATGGTAAACATGACCGGATAAACATAAAGTTCTCTAACGCTTCCAGCAAGGTGGGCTAATTTATGTACCTTCTCCTCTCGAATTCTTGCTAGTTCGTTGTCAATAGCAATAATTTTTCTCTTGGAATCCGCTTCCTTCTCTTCGGCCAAGGCCAACTGGTCATGAAAAAAACAAATTCAATCATATCCTCTAGTCTTTAGTACCAGGGTAGCTAAATCTGTCAAAGCAAAGACATGATTTCTGGAAACGGATAATGACATAAGAATCCATTGATGTTACCAAAGACTTAGACAAAGAAAGAGCATTCAAGAACAAACAAATAGACAGTCATGAAACAAGATTTTGTTGGAGAAGCATTGGAATAAGAGGCCTTAATCTCTGTCATATCGCACAAGGCTAAGCACGCAAGGTATCTAACCAATCTCAGGATCAAGAGCACAATTGTACCAAAGCCCGGTGCTTTGCCCTGTAGCCCTCGGTGAACTCGCACTCATAGTCAGGAACCTCCTTGTCAAGAGCTGTAAATGACCATTCAGATATCTTACTGTTAGAACTTTATATATCCTCCATTAGATTACCCGGAAACCAAGAATGATTCATTGCTCTACTGGGATTCAACAGTAATACCAGGCATCGTGATTCTCATAACAATTTGTGGATTTCTCCTGAACACGTCAGCTCAAGTGCACTTGCGCATGAACAACGACCATGAAACACTTGAACACTAAACCAAGCACAAATTCTAAACAGATGGAAAATGCTTGAATCTGTTTTAATCTGCGACACAATGGCCGATGTAAGGAAGGCCTACGATTGTGGGGTCGAATAAGCAAGTAAGGGCAATCGAATCAGACTCACAATTGATCGATTTTTCAAAAATAGTCACAATGTTCGGTCCCAGCTTCTCCTTATAAAAGTCCCAATTGATGCTTGGAGGTCTCTGCATTCGCACAAGAAGGCTGCAAATCAGTAACCAAAATAGAACCACCTGTTCATTTGAATGGCGAAGGTTCGATTTTCAAACATTCAGTTTGGAATATGTGCTTAGATGGAAAGGCACAGAAGGACATGCAGTTTCAGACTTTCAGACCTTAAACCGCCAAGTTCTTTTTTTCGGATTAATTTCTTTTTAAAAGAACCGACTCATAAAAAGTCGCATAAGAGTCATTGACAGGTTAGAAATCTGCTCTTGGAAAAGCATCCTAAGTCCGGATTGCATTTCAAGAACGAGCACACAGAAGCTTGACCAATTCCAGATTTTGACAATGGCTTCACAGCTAAGACCACTGAAACTAAGGTTTTTCGAAAAAAAATACCTAAAATTAGCAGATTACACGTGATTTAGATCATTTACACGGGATCTTGATGAACTCTCCGGGATCTTGATGAACTTGACATTGACATCGCAGCAGCGACTACTGTACCAAGATTTTTTTGAAAAATACCTTTTCGAAGACCTAACATTAATAAATTATACGTCGCACAATCAGGCTTCATAAAGCAGACAGAGAAAGGCGTCAGGAACGAACTCCAGTGAATATTGATAATTGTCTCCAATTCTTGAACCATATTTATCTTAAAGAAGGAATAAGAAACCATGTTGTCTTCAAAAAGAAAGAATTCTTACAATGGTGAACTTCTCCTGGATAATGCCGGCAACGTCATCGTAAGCTCGACGCAGCGCCTGCAGCTTCGACTTCCCCTCTGCCGAAGTCACCACTTTATTCAGCCACTCCCAGTCTATGGCCTTGCCCACTATCGATGAAGCCTTGCTCATTTTTAATAAATTTTCGACAAAATTAACTCAGAAATAAGCTTTCTTTTGTTGATCCGATCCGACTGAATAAATTGTACAACACGGAGGTAAAACAAAAATGTTGGAGACGCTTGCTTTCTGCTGCGCGCGGTGGCTGCACTTCGTCTCCCTCCTTGGCAACTGAGCAGAGTCCGGATGAACTATGGATGTACAGGGATGGATGCGGTCATGAGATTCGGATGAAAGGTGTTGAGTGGTTCTGATTAGGATGAGAGGTGTTGGTTTTCATCCACAGCACTTGAAAGTTGGATGGAACGGAATTTTGGAACGGATGAGATCGTTAATGGATGAAAACTGAGCAGTCTATCTGGCTTGGAAGCTGAATTTGAGTGAACACGAGGATTCGAGTTCACAATTGCTCCGTAATATAGAAGGTAACTGTATTTGTTGTGACGGGTTTCTAAGACTAACTTTTATATTTGAGTTCTTAATTAGCCTCCCCCCCCCCCCTTTTTATTAGAATGGGATGTTTAACATATGGTAGAACCACCCATTATCAACCAGGTCCCATGGCTAATCTAAAGGTACTAGAAAATTCAACAAAGATGTGATTGATTTCTAACCATCAAATCTTAGTTTCCAACCATCTTCTAACCACCAATGTCATGACACATGTGCTAGGTTTTGAAAGCCAGAGTAATCTTTGAATGAATAGTTAAGGAAGACTCTATATATTGGAGATGGGTCCATATCAACTTTTGACTATTAAAATTCATAGTAATTTCAATTCAAGGCAGAAAATTACCAAGAAAATTGCAATCCCTATTATTTATGTCTTTCTACAAGGTAGAAAATTTACATTGCCTTTTACTGCTCCAGATCATGCACATAATGCTTAAGTGGGTGCAATGGTAATGGGTGGTTCTACTATAGTTGAATGGACAAAACTGGAAAAGTAAAACTAAAAGAAGTAATTTTGTCATTAGAATTGTCCTTCACATTATTCTAATAATAATAACAACAACAATATCATTGACCCAAAGACCATCATGAATGAGGTGTCTATTGGAGGTAGTTATGCCTTGTAGGCAAGGTAGCAAGTTAGGGCTACTAACAATATGTGTCCTTGTAGAAGTAGACTATATGACTTGTTGTATTATAAATTTAGATATTTTATCTCTTCAATTCACTTTCACCGTCTTCTTTATTAACTCAAATTAGCAACTTCCTTTAATTGGCCTTTATGATATTTGTAGGGTTCTTTTATTGCATTCAATCTTTAGTCTTTGATTTTGATTTTTTTAAACTCATGAACAATTTTAGTCTTTGTTTTTGCCTTCCAAATATGTATGCTATCTTTTCAAACTTCAATACTATACTCATTAAGAAGTTGTAAATTCAAGTATAATATTTTTTTTAGAAATACAATGCCCAAATACAACTTATTAACCCTTAAAGGATCAAACATCATTTTTTTTGGCAACATAGTGATTTGGAGCAATTCACTAAAAATGGAATTCTTATTTTGTTTCTTTGAAATTTTCGTACAACATGTGTTTAAGGAGTAGCTTCAAGGCCCAACAATTTTCATAAATTTTAAATACATGGTTAAGAAGTTGTTATATGATATGTAGTTTTCATTACTCAGTAGGCACTCTAGGTAGCAAAAAAAACTTCTTTAAAAATCACTTTTTTCTTAAATAAAAATTTGAAGTTGATCTTCTAGAATTATATATATGTGGAAAGCTTTGAATCATTCCAATTTGATTTATTAGATGAAAGTTACGAGGAGTTTTAATTATGGGTAGTTTGTAGATAGTTATGGAATCTCCACTCTAAAATAAACTCTGAAGACCTTTATTTAACTCAATTTTCAATATTTTTGGAAAAAAATAAAAACATTCAGTGTAGATTTTTTATTATAACATTACCACTATTGGGATTGGCATTTTTCAAGTCCATAAATAAATTGTTAACATTTTCATATTTTAAATCATTCTCTACTCCTTTCAACTTACTAATTTTTTTCTATATGTTGTACAATTCCAAATGATCTAAAAAATTTCAACCCTGTAGACAACTTGACTTGAATAATAAATCCAAAGGGTTACAACTATTTTGTACATTTATTCATAATGATTTCACCTTGTGAAGTGCAGCTGCCCGGATTTTTGTGGGGCAAAAAAAGAGATTTTTGTCACTTCAAATGCTAATATCTCGCAATCTACAAGGTGGAAATTTCTGAAATTTTTCCATGTCTTTTCAAACTAACATACTACATGATCCTTGGGTTACATGTGTCCAAAAATGTTTTTTTTCTAAAATTTGATACTTGTACTAGAAATAGCATTTTTGGTGTTAACGTAGTCAAAAACCTTTAGGGATTAAGTTGTTTATTGGATGATGGGAGGTTCATAGATTTTAAATCAATTATTATAGAATTTATATATTTTCTTGGTATTAAATTCAAATTTGTGTAGTAACTTAGAAGATTACATCCTACAAATCATGTGCAATTTTGTAATTACTGAAAAGTTTAGAATACAAAATTCTCCCAATAAACTTGAAATTTTTTCTTGCTTCTACCTCCAAGTTCCTATAAATTTTGGTCGAACTTTGTGGCATGTCTTCCCATATTGGCTAGCCAATGTCAATACTGAATACTACAATTTTATCCATGTTTCTTAAATGTACTCACTTCATGGGTATTCAAATTTGGATTTGATGCATTTGGCATTCTAAAAATTTAGTGAAAATCCATCTCCATAAAATGGATTTCAAAATAAATTTGCAACAACTTTATCCTATCCAATTACAATTTTTTTTAAATGGATGTATTTTAGATCAATGACACTAGCATGTGAGTATGGAAATGCAATTTTATGAATCTTGAGTATATGTATAAATAAATACTCTACAACCATTGTAAGCGCTTATAGTATAACACTTGTAATGTAGGTATTTATAACATATATACACTATAATCATAGAAGGTTTCTATAATATAGACACCTATAACATAGGTTTATAGATTCCTATGCTTGTATAATCATGATTCTTAACTCTCACAATAGTAACTGTGTATTTCAAATATAACTAGACAAGAGATTTTATTTTCAAGAATTTATAATTATTATTTATAATTTATAACCACTACAACATCAAGGTAATTATTTTGGTTTCAACCACTTTTGCACAAAAATCAAAATTCATTTTTTCCAATTAATTACAATTTTAATGTTCAATAGATTTTTTGTATCCATCAAATAGGTAAGCATGTTCAATACTATTACTACTGGGGTAGGGAATTGTTGCATTCAATATGTATTAACACCTAAAGGACTAGCATGCATATTTTTGCAACATAGAAATTTTGGGCAGGTGCATGTCATTGGAGATTTGCATATTTTAGGCTGAAATTTTCATGGAAGGTGGGGATGAGGAATATCTTTCATATGCACAAAATTTCATGACATTTGGAAATACAAGTCAAAAGTTATGGCCTAATATATTACTTTTTTCATAAATGGGCAGTCTCGGCTGATAAGAAAAAATCACTTTTTTTAGAAACAAAAATTTGGAATTTATTTTCTAGAGTTGTATATACATGGAAAGCTTTGAATCATTCCATTATGATCAATGAATCAAAAGTTACAAGGAGTTCTAGTTCGTAGGCAATATGGATTTTCTATTTTATAAAAAACTTTGAAGTTCTTTATTTTACTCAATTAAAAAAACATTGGAAAAAAATGATAGGATGTAGATTGTTTATTACAAAATTTCAACCTTTGGGATTGGCATTTTTCAATTCCATAACAAAATTCTTAACAATTTTGTACTCTTAATCATTCCCTACTTCTTTCTACTTACTATTTTTTTCCTTTATGTTGTATAATTTCAAATGATCTAAATTTTTTCAAGCATGTGGCCAACGTGACTTGATGAATGAATCCAAAGAGTTACAACTATTTTGGACGTTTTTTCGTAATGATATGGCCTTGTGAAGTGCATCTACCCCAATTTTTGCATGGCCAGAAAAAAGAGGTTTTGTCACTTCAAATGCAAATATCTTTGCAATCTACATGGTGGAAATTTCTGAAATTTTTCCACATCTTCTCAACCCAGATTACTACAAGATCCTATGGTTACATGTGTCAAAAAATATATTTTTTCTAAAATTTGGTGCTTGTGCTAGAAATGGCAGTTTTGGAGCATTTTTAATGAAAACATAGTCATGGTCCTGTAGGAGTTAAAAGAATTTACATAGAATCCTCAATTTTAATGTACAAAACATTGTTAACCCCTAAAGCTTGGAGGCATATTTTGGGCAGAAATTGTAAAAAACTGTCACTTTTTAGGGTAGTGAGAAAAAAATGAAAAAAAGAAGAAGATTTTTTTTCAAAATTCAACCATACAAATTTGTACTAGACTGTGGGAACGTGTGGAAAAAGTTTCAGAAACTTTGACCACATAGATTGAAAGATTATAATGTTTGAAGTTAGAAGAATTTTTTTTTACCTTACCTGACAGGGCCAACAACCTTTAACTCCTCTTGAAGTGAGATTTTTACAACGCACATGGTTATTTTTTTACATTTTCATCTTGTATCATATACTTGACACACTTACCAAATTTCAAAAGTAGAAGAAGTATTTTGCACATGCTACCCGAAGTTGCCCAAGCTTCGAGAAAAGTTAAAGGCATCATAACTTTTGATTAGGGCACCCAATTGGAACAAAAATTAAATTCTCACTTAGGGGATACATGTTCACACCTTATTTCAAAATTTGAAGAACATCCGACCAAAATTGACTTCATTGGAACCTACCTAGATTTTCAATTGCCTTTTCAACAGACAATTGTCCTTCAAGGGTTAACCAATCTAGACCATCACCCCTTAGAAATTAGCTAGTATGATCCCTCTTTAGATCCTTAGGAGTGACTTTTGTTTAACTCCTAACGGTTTTTGACAATGTTTTCACCAAAAACACTCCAAAATTGTCATTTCAAGTACAAGAACCAAATTATAAAAAAAACGTTTTTTGAACACTTATAACCATAGGATGTTGTAGTAATTTGGGTTAAGAAGATGTGGAACGAATTTCAAAAATTTCCACCATGTAGATTGCAAGATATTAGCATTTGTATTGACAAAAATCCTTTTTTGGGCCCTGCAAATAATCAGGCAAGTCCTCTTCACAAGGTCACATTTATATGAAAAAATGTCCAAAATGGATGTGCATCTTTGAATTCATTCTTCAAGACAAGTTGGCTACATGCTTGAAAAAATTCAAATCATTTGGAATTGTACAACATATAGGGAAAAAACAGTAAGTAGAAAGAAGTAGAGAATGATTCAAAATACTAAATTGTTAAGAATTTTGTTATGAAATTGAAAAATGCCAATTTCAATGGTTGTAATGTTGTAATTAGTAGTCTACATCCTATGATTTTATTTTTTTCATAAAATATGGAAAATTGAGTTAAATGAAGGACTTCAAAGTTTATTTTAGAGTGGAGAATTCATAATTGCCCACAAACTAAAATTGCTCATAACATTCAACTCATGAATCAAAATGGAACGATTCAAAGCTTTCTAGGTATATATAATTCTAGAATACCAATTTCAAATTTTTATTTATGAAAAAAGTGATTTTCTCTGATTTGCCCATGTTGCCCAAGTTGGGAAAGAAACTACATTTCATACAAAAACTTTTTAACCATGTAGTCCTATTGGTCCTTAAAGCTACTCCTCAACCACATGTGTGAAAATTTCAAAGAAAAAAGTTGAAAATTCTGCTAATAGTGAGCTACCCAAAATATCTATAATGCCAAAAAATGATGTTTGGGACTTTAGGAGTTAACTCTGGGACATCCAAACTCATCTTTAAAATTAACAAATTTAAGAAAAATCATTAGAAAGTGCTATTTAGAAGTATATTTTGGAATTGACATAAAAACAAAAGTTGTAGACTATGGGTTGTAGATTCTATCCATACGGTTAGATTCACCAATTCTATCATCAATATTTTATTATAAATTTTGAAAGAGAAATTCCAAAATTCCTTCTTAATTCGATTACAAGCAAAATATTGTCATTTTTTGGAATAAAATTTGTTGGAATAGATTTGAAATGAGGTTCTCTTGAGATGGTGATTTTCTGAGATTTTTGTGCTCTTAAAGTCTATGACCTCATTTTGGCAAATCCAATTTTGAACCAAAGTCAATGTAGTTTGACCACTTGACATACTTGCACATTTGTAATTATAGAAAAATATATACTCTAGTAACACTAAAGATGAGAAGATACAACAATTTCAATTTGTTTGTTGTCCACTTTGGGGATGTCAGAGCGCTCCAAGGTTAATTTATAAATAGTCATCAGATGACTCAAAAGTTACAATGCTATTAAGTGTCATTGACTGATTAGGAAGTTGCCACATTTGGGGCTCCCACTTTCTAGGAGAACAAAAGGGACCCCCAAACCTTAATTAATAATGTTAAGTAGCATTTCAAAATTTTAAAAATACCATAATAGGATGTTAAACTTAGGTAAATTTTATTAAAAAATTCCAAATTGAATATACAACTATCCATATTAAAATTTCGCCTATATAATTGTAGAGAAAATTTAGTGACCTCAAACACACATTTACATTTTTATACAACTTTCAAAAAAGTTATGAAAGTCTCACACATTCATAGGATCCTCGTTGTTCCCTTTGGCTTCTTTTGGGTCTTATTTGTTCTCCTTGTCCAAGTGTTTCGGCTTGGTTGTTTTTTGTTCTCGTTTAATGCACTAGGTTTCTATTTGTTCAAAAAAAAAGGCTCACACATTATTAGTGCATCTAAAATTATCCATACCTTAAGTTAGGTTGTTTGTTTGTTTTTTACGCTGAGATCTCATAGACTATGCATCCTCCTACCGCTTGCTTGGTACCATTAGAAAGCCCTTGGCAAGGAGGGGTGCACTGGCTTTGTTTCGTGGTGTTTGGACCTACGACGTGAAAGTTGTCGAATTTCAAAGTTTTTTTTAATCAAAAAAATTAGAAAATTACTTTTACTTTGATTTTGGATGTAGCATTTGCATAGGGCATACTAGTAGCAATTAAGGTAAAATAGCCCATTACGGACTTTTTACCCATTGTGGACTCCTGAGAATGATCCCATTACGGTTTTCTTTTAAGGTAGGAACACCCATAACCATGAGTGTACCTACAAATGAGAGTAAAATTCCCTCAAAGTGTTCCCTAATGTACCTTGCAACCGTCTTCAAAGTACCTTGAAACCATCTCCATACTTAATTGTGGTTGGTGGGCTCTGATTTTTTCAAATTTTGGTGCTAGAATCAAAGCAAATTTAGTAGAGTGTGGCTATGGGTGCCCTAGGGAGTTCTACTTTGAAAATTCATAGAAATTAGATGCCTTATCTAAACATTCTATTTCTTTTTGAAAATTCATGATTTTCAATTGCTAATATTGAAAAAATATTTTTTGTAGAAAAATTTGACCCCAACTATGCTAAATTGCTTAAAATGACGGTTATGGATGTTTCTACCTTAGTTATTGGGATTTGGGTCACATTCAATGTCTTGGCTAACTGGAATGAAGTAATTAGTGACCACAATAGGAACCTTAATTTTTTTAGTGTTAGTTCATTGTAGGAAGTGCCTTTTCTAGGTCTTCTGTGTTAGAAAATATTGTGACCGCAAAAGGTGAGTAAGATGAGTGTTATGGATCAGTTTTTGTTGGTTTTGGGGTAGCCTCTTTTAGGTTGCGATGGGCTGAACACTTCAAAAATTCATAACAAATTCTCATTTGGTTGAAAAAAATATAGTTTCAAATGCTCTCGCCATTTCTATCACTTGACTTTCTCTGGAAAAAAAAGTAGAAAAATTTCAGAAATGACAAGAGACCACCCACCCACCCACCCCCTATGATCCATAATGGGCTGTTTTACCTTAGTCCCCAACAAAACAAAATACCCCAAAACCAAATTATTTCCAACACAGTACAAGCCCACCTGTAATGAACGTGCCCCATACTGTACTGTACTGTCCCCTACCCATAATGAACTTAATACTAAAATTATTATACATTCCACAACAGAGGATGTGCTTCTACAAATTTTATGACGATTCCCAAGTCTCTTACTTACCATTTGTAGCTGGCAGGCTTGTACTCTATCCGCCTTTTTAATGAATGGAACCCAGTTTCATTTGTTTCAAAAAAAAAGAAAAAAAGAGAGTCTCTTACAATTTTGCTTCTGCATGAATGTCAGCAGACAGGACCTCCGCTCTGAGAAAAAAAAATGAACTAACATAGCATGAGTTAAGCATGCCCTCCACAGTCCGCACTCCTGCTCTGGTCATCCAGGAGTCCTTCCTGCAACTCCAATCCCCAAATGTAAGTTATCAGAAAACTTATGTTCACAGAAAGGCAGCTTGGAAGACTTTTTGTTGGCTGATGCAGTCCTGTGTGTAACTTACCCCTGTCATTGAAATTCTACAAATCTCCATTGGAACCTGCTCCCAACAAGATTAGTAAAATAACTTAACTTAGAGTTGGTCAGAAATCTGATTAACTTAGATCGACTGAACGACACCCACACTTTTCTTTTCTTTTTTTCTTTTTTTCTTTTTTGACACAAATGAATCCACCCAGACATTATTTTTTATTTATTTTTTGAAACACATGGGCAATTTCCCATTAAAATAAAGAGGAAACAGTACAAGAGAATCCATCCTGAGACTTTCCATTGGTAGGGTCTCCTTTTAAAGTTGCTTCACCAGAACAGGGTGCAACTTAAATTTCATGGTAGAAAAGTCAATGGCCCCCACTATGATACCACTGCTCAAGTGCTCATACCAATCATGGATGGGTGAAAAAATGGAAGGAGAACTGACAATCAAAAGGGAGGGAACTTAAGTTAACTGAAGAGTGTGAGGGCTTGCACTGGGCGTGTGCAGCAATGAGATGGGCTTTTGTCCAGCATGTGGCACATTGTGGCCACCCCATGGCCACCCCAAGCCCCTGGGGACTCACTCACTGCGTAAAATTTCAGTACTAAACTTGCCACCACCATGCATCGGATTCATGACGCCAGATATTTGAATTGCATGCTCCCTGCCCCCCAAACTGGCTGGACAGACAGGATTCAAAATCCCCAACAGGGGTTTTCTGGGTACAGGTAAGGTAAAACAGCCCATAGTGGTCAGAAAATTATTAGGAGTTTGTACTCATGCCATTGCTGAAATTTTTTCATTTTTTCTCCACATAAAGACAGGTGTGAAAAACAATGAGAGCATTTGAAATTATATTTTTTTTGACAAAGTATGAATTTGTTATGAATTTTTGAAGTGTTCAGCCCATCATGGTCCAAAAGAGTCTGTAGACTATCCCAGAACCAACAAAATCTGTATCCATCATGCTCATCTTACACACCTAAAAAAGTCACAATAATTTCTAATCTGAAAGGCCTAAGGAAGGCCTAAAAAAGTCAGTTCCTACAATGAAATTACACTGAAAAGTTCCAAGTTCCTGATGCAGTCACTAATCACTCCATTACTGTCAGGTAAGACAATGATTGTGGCTCAAATCTTATTTAGCAATAAAAACCATAATGGGGTCATTCCTTAGATCTACACTATGGGTCATCTGACCACAATGGGTTGTTTTACCTTAGAACCTCTCTTAGTGCATAGTGTTGGGATTATGCACTAAGAGAGGTTTATGTGTTTGTAGAGGTGCATTAATGGTCACTGACTAATGTGGCATCTAACTACACTACTTTTCAGAAAAAAAATTTAAAACCAGACTCACTCACAAACCTCTCTTAGGTAGGAGGTTCATAAACTAAGCATCTAAGGAATAATGGAACTTTGTAGGAAAATCAATAGAGCATAGCATTTTTCACATATTTTTGGTAGAAAGAGAAGAGAGAAACAATTCATTGACAATTTAAATTGTAATTTTTTGACTTAGAATGAATTAACTATGAATTTTCAAAGTGAAAGGTGTGTAGGTAGCTATTGGTACTCATAGATTGGACCAATCTTAATCAAAATCAGTCTTTGAATGGAGCACTTTAAACATAGGACGTTTCTATAATTTTGACTCTCCAAGAATGATCCACATCATGCTTTCATTTATTTTAGCCTCACATGAATGTATATATTTTTCTCAAAGGGATTTAAGAACACAATTAAAAAGCAAAAAGTGCATTGAAGGAATTGTGATCCATTTTTTTAAACTCTTTGCACTATTCATGACAATTCTACTAAGCAATTGTAAGTGCCCAATCACAATTCGAGCCTCCTACCTTACTGCATATTATGCACTAACAGAGTTTGGGGTAAGAGAGATTCTACTTGTATAATAGTGTAGAAGTTGGACATATACACTAAATAGGGAAATTAGCCCTTTACTAATTTCTCAACATTTGACACTATATAACTATTTATTGTAACTCTACTCTGAGGATAGATGCAATAATTTTCATCAACTCCAAACCATATGTGTGGTATAGGTTGGTGCACTGGTTCAAGGCTTGATTCAGAGCATTGTATGCACTTCTACGTGGACAAGCAATGAGTCAAGAGGTAACTTTTATGAGTAAGGCAACTTGTTTGGTTTCTATTGGGAATCTTGTTAGAGTACCACGGATTTATTTTGAAATAGAGGGAGTATATGCACTAGTAGAAAAGAAATCTTGACATGAACTACCAAACTCTTGTACTCTAGTTCAGAATCTAAAAGACCTATTTCATGCTCATCCTTGTATACTAAATTCAAAATCTACCCTGCTACTAAATGTCTGTTTGACCTTCATATTAACCCCTAAAGGACAATTGTCCGTTGAACGGACAATCGAAATCCGGGTAGGTTCCTATGAAGTCAATTTTGGTTGGATGTTCACAAATTTTTGACACAAGGTGTAAACATGTACCCCCTAAGTGGGAATATAATTTTTTTTTCGATCGGATTCCCGGATCAAAAGTTATGCTGCCCCGAACTTTTTTTTTAATTGGGCAGATTTTGCAAAACTCCTCCTTTACTTCTGAAATTTTACAGGTATGTAATTTACATGATTTCTGATACAAATGTAAAAAAAAACTAACCATGTATAGTGTAAAAATCTCACTTTTACAGGAGTTAAAGTCTGCTGGCCCTGTCGGGCAGGGTCAAAAAAAAACTTTTTCTTCTAACTTCGAACGTTATAATCTTTCAATCCCTGCGGTCAAAGTTTCTGAAATTTTTTCCACATATTCCCATAGTAGTCCAGTACAAATTTGTACGGTTGAATTTTGAAAAAAAACATTTTTTTTTCATTTTTTTCTTACTGTTCTAAGAAGTGGCAGTTTTTCACAGTTTGTGTCCAAAATGTGCCTCGTCCTTTAGGGGTTAACCATGATATTGACTAAGGATGCATCTCCAAACACCTTAGAACTAGATTCACCTTACTCGCATCACTCCTCATAATAATTGCCAATTCAAATCAATAGAAGAAAATGTCAAGGAATTAGAATTTGGGCCACTTAATCCACAACAAATAGGACAAGTGGCGGAAAAAATGAAGGAATGAGAATTAATGGATGAAGAAGAATGTCCCAAAGTCCCAAAGAAAACTATGATTGAAAGTTAAGTTAGTTCCCACTTGGTGGGAGACCGACCAGAACCCTTCCACCTGATCTCCCCAGTCGTTTCGTACTGACCGACCAACCAACCCTCGATCTCCCATTCAGTTCTGCCAGCTCAGCCCCCCTATCGTTCCCCACCTGCCACGCTGTCCCCCCACTACATCCACCCTGTCCCCTCTTTCTGATGACGTGGAAATCAACAGAGTGCCTGCTCTTGCTCTGGAAAGAGACATGATTGATACCCTGGGTCAGGTGACGGATTCCGTCCTTGCTTATTATGGTAGTAAGTTACTGATAAGATAGTGTTTTGCTCTTTATAAGTTATGATGACCAGGCTTTCCTTTCAACTGGGTGCTCAAGAGTGAAGCCAGAGGGAGGGGTAATAATTAAAAGAGGTAACTAAGGTACAGAACATCATGAATTGGATTGAATTGTGGTAACTTAGGGAAAAGGGGGCTTTGGGAGAGAATTTTTTTTTTTGAAACACATGGACAATTTCCATTGAAAGGGAGAGAAATTTGGGTGCAATTCTTTGGGACCAATACGCACTTCCAGAGGCTGCTAAGGTTGGGTTCCCTATCCTGATGGATAAAGTTATAATGGAACTGATGAAGGGGGGTGGGGATAGCCATGGTAATGGCTATGGGGATGGCCATGTTGCATGGGTCCCCCTTCTTGAACTTATTGATGGAATGACATGCAGCTGCCATTCGAAGTTCTGCTCAGGGTATGAAAAGAACCCCAAGTCCATGTGTTTAAAAGCAAAAAACAAAAAACAAAACCCAAGTCCAAACCAGGTAACCAGGCAGGGAAACACCAACCCATTCGCTCAGACTGGCTGGTGAAATACTGAAATTTGTTATTTACCATAGATGGAAGTTTTGGCTCAACCATCTTTGAAACTGCACAGCATTATTAACCCTTAAAGGAGGTGGAGGATGTTTTTTTGTCCAATGGATGATGAAGAATCTTCCTATGCAGGACAAAAAGTGCAATTGTTTATCCTTGGAATTTTGTATGAAAAGAAGAGATCTTATACAATAGTTTGACCTCTAATGAGGATTTTTAATTTTTTTTAAAGTAGATGATGTTATACACTACCAAAAGGGATGATTTCTACGGTCATTACCACAGTGTTTAAGGGTTAATCATTCCCCCTTGGGTATTGGGATAATCTCTCCATGTATCGTTGAGAATCAAAATTTAGTTTGATTTGCAAAGAGTCATTGGCTAATTGGGAAGTTGCAACATGGGGGAGGGGGAGAGCAAAAGAGCTCCCCAAACCATGGTTAATAATGTTATGTGGAGACCCTACCTCCAATGAACTAGGAGAGGTTATGAAATATAGAATTCATCACCTAAGAAATTAGGGACAATTTTTACTAGGAAACAATGGTGGGTCATGAAGGCAAGAGTACACATTGGTTCATCCAAACCATCTACATTGCACATTTACTTAGTATTTATTGCAAGGGCAAGTCAAACTCGAATATAAAAAAAACTAACTTACAATATAAATGTAAATTTAAAATATGACTTTTTCTTGTTGTTTGTTAATTTTGTATTTCTATACCTTCTTTGGGTGATTTGTTTTTCTTATTCCTAATTTATACTTTTATTTTACAAATTTAATCATCTAATTATAAATAAGAAGTTCTTTCATTTTCTCTGATGGTGAAGTTATTTAGTCAGCCTTAGCCTTACAATACATCAAACTAGAGAGCAATATAGAAACTAGGGGAAAGAGCTACACTTCCATACCTCTAATTGAAAATTTTCTTTTCTTATACTTTTGTTGGGATATATGCTATCTTTTTTTTCACTACGAAAAGGAAATACTTTTGTTTAATTTTGTTGCACTCTAATAAATTTTCCACTTCAAGAAAAATTAGGCTTTGATCTAATACTTTCTTCAACATGTTGTATTGAGACTATGAAATATATGAGGGTTGCCAAACATGTTACAAGATTTTTTTCAATGCTATCTTGCAATGTGTAGTATGGGTTGTTATAAATTTTAAATGCATTGATAATTTGGTGTGATTTGGAGTGGTTCTATGATTTCTTTTAGTATGTCATTTAATCAAAAATACTATTTTGCTTCCAAAGCACATTCTCCATACAAGGGCTCTATTCGTTCCATCCAATTTTTTCCCCTATTTTTTTCTTCTTTTTGCTAAGGGTGAAAGATCCATGCAAACACATCCCTCCAAATATTCTTATGTGAATTGACGACCACACGGGTCTTATTGTCCACCCCCCAAAAAATCCATTGGTCCCAACAAATTTGACGGCATGGTAAGGTGTGGAATTCACCAACTCACTTGGCTCATATCGTAGTATGTTGTTATTGCAACCATCTCCCGGGGAGATCACTTAGAGTATTCATAACACACCACATGTGTTAAAGTGATTTTTTGATCCCCTATACACATTTTAATAAATAATAATTTCAACCTATAACTTTGAGCTTTGTTTAATTATGACTATAGGTTTCTATTGCCAAAAATTCCCAACTCAAACAACATATGAAATGATTTCTAGAATAGGTTGAATAAAGAACTAAAATGGCATGTTTTTTTAACTCAAATATTTATAGAGAATACATTTTAGATGACCATTGCATCATTATTCAAGAAAAATGAAATTTCAATAGGGTGTTATTTTTAGGAATTTTTTGTTCAATTTTTAGACAATTTTTTCTTATATAAAATAGGGGTGTGAAAGTTATTTTCAGCTCTACAATGTATCTTTTTACTTCAAAAATTTGTAACTGATTATAATTATCTAAAAAAAATACCAATAATTCACAACATGAACTTTCAAAGTAGGAAAATGTAGTCATATTTTTTTCTTTACCTTTTATTTATATTTTAGAATATAATATACGGGGTCTAAAATCTTAACACATGTGGTTCTTAATGGACACATTAAGTGATCTCCCCGGGAACCATCTTCTTCTAACCAGCCCTATAAGAAGCTTTGAAATGAACAGTAAGTAGTTCTAAAATGGATACATGATGGCCACTAAGTGGATTGTGGACAATGTGAGAGCATAATAAGATTTGTCAAATGTTGGTTTATACTTTGCCAATGGATGGAATAAGAGCCAAGGTGGGTCCATTTCGAATTAAGTGGACACTAGACATGTTTCCATTGAATTTTTCAAAATGATCCTTCTTGTAGATGTTAATGAATCTAGGGTTCGATCAAGTTTAGTAATGGTCACATTTTGGAACCTTGTGTATTACTTTTTACAAGTTGTAGTGCTTGTTTTTGATAAAGCCATATCTTTTTTCAGACTCCTCGTGTATAGGTTTTGCAAGACCTATGATCATGAATAGGGGCTTATGGCAAAATTCTTTGGAAATTCATAAGTAATTGATAAATACTTTGAAAAATATGAAACCACTTGTGATAAATTCCACATCAGTTTATCTTTGAATGAAAGACAAGGAGAATTAATTTTGAGCATCTGAAAAACATCACAAAAGGCCAACCAGCCCTTAAAAGGTCGCTTCATGAGCATACTGCCTCATACAGTATGTGGATTCCAACAATCTCCATTAAGGTACCTTACCATCCAAAGTTTCATGAATCAAAGTTTCACTTGCTGATTATGTTTCAGCTCAAAGTAAAGCTCACTAACTTCATGCTGAAAGTGCTGAAGTGTGAGATCTGTAGCAGATGCTTCCATCTTAGGCCGGATGGGGCCTCCTCCATTCCGCAACGGTAACTCTGCATGCTATTCGTGAGCTCTTCAGCTGCCTTGATAATATAGTAGTCTGCTGTAATTCCAACCCTCTTCTTCAGACTGTCCCTAGCCAGGGTCTGAAATTGACATTAAGAGGTTGTAAAATGGATATGTCAGCTAAGCATTGAATGTTTTATGAATGATGCCAGAGAGGTTTAACATTTGTCAAATGTTCCTTTATAATTTGCTCGTGGATGGAATAAGAGCCAAGGTGGGTCCATTTCTGAAATGTTTACTTGAATTCAAAAAAAAATTCTCCAAGAACTTTGAATGCTAATATTTTTCAATCTGTACAGTCAAACTTGATAAAATTTTTACCACGTGATCTCATACTAGTATAGTGCAAGATCCTACGGTTAGATTTTTTAATTTAATTTAATTTTTCTTGAATGAATGCAATAGACATGACAATTTCCAAGTGATTTTTGCCAAAAAATAGGCCTTGGCCCTTTTAGAGTTAAGTTCAGTAAAGGTCGCATTTTGAAACCCTGTCTATTACTTTCTGCATGCAGCAATGCTTGTTTCTAGTCAAGCCATATCTTTTTTTAGACTATGCATGTGTGGGTTTTGTAAGGCCTACTATCATAAATAGATAGCTATGACAAAATTCTTTAGAAATTCATAAGTAATTCAAAAACACTTTGAAAAATCTGAAACCACTTGGGTTAGATTCCACATTAATTTTTCTTCAAGTGAAAAATAAGAAAAAATAATTTCATGCATCTGAGAAACATCGAAAAGGCCAACCAGCCCTTAAAAGGTCGCTTTAAGAGCAGACTACCTTACCAACTACAGAGATTGTAACGGATTGACGTGTGTGTGGCACTCTTTTATAAGTGAATACTTAAGTGCTAATAGATACATAGAATGGCAGTTATAGGTTGCTTATAGGGCATTTTTGACTCTAGTCTACTAGCTGTTTTGTTATCTCAAGGCAGACTACATGAGAATATTATAGAAATTATAATTTCACTTGGGTTTGATTTGTGAAACATGTCCACACTTTTGATACATACTTGCCCTTCTTGGAGTTAGCCCCAATATATTGAGATTGCAAATCAAGGTGGTAATAGGCTTGTCTACCTTATGCCATTTGAAAACTTTTTTCCTTCTAAGAAACAACTTGGGGATTCAAAGTTTAAGCTCTATTGGATTAATAGTGTATAGGTTTTGAATCATATCTAGTAGTATACAAGATTTGAGACTTTTAATCTTTGAATTCTTGTTTTATTTGTTTTGTTTGTTACAATGAGATCTCATGGACTATGTGTCCCTTGACTACATTCGTGGTATTGTCGAAAAGCCCTTAGTGAGGGTGGGTGGGTGCATGGGCTTTATTTCCTGGTGTTCCAACTCATGGTGTGGAAGTTATTGTATTTTAAATTTTTTCTAAATTTGAAAATTATTTTTACTTTTATTTTGGATGTAGCAACAACAAAGGGCATACTAATTCCATTTGAAGATTCAAATAGAATATGAACTATTGAATTTTTATTCAAACCCCATAATGTTGCTACAAACACTAACTGTCTAATGGATGACAAAGAATCCTTCTATCTCTATATGGCAAAAGTGCAAAGATATTCATCCTTAAAATTTTGTGTAAAAGGAGGAATCTTGTACAATAATTTTACCTCCAATGCGTGGGCTTGGTTTTTCCTTAAGCAAATGATTCACAAGGTACTCAAAGGGATGATTTTTATAGTGACTAGTCCTTAGTTCTAGGGTTCAAATACACACAATGCACATACAATACACACAATGCACATAATACACAATACACACACAATGCACAATGCACATACAATACACACATTGGGTACTCTAAAATTTGTCATGGTCGCTCAATGGTGCAAGTCACACTACTTCCAATTGCATTGTTGTATTGTACTTATTGAGACACAAATTTCATAAGTTCAATTCATGTATAGTAAACTTGCCAATCACCGTATAAATAAAATTCAAATCCTTTTCCACATAAATATAGAGACTTGCATGTTTTGAAATTTGGCATAATCATTAAATCTCATGTTCAGATTCATCTTCAAAAAACAAAATGCAAAAATATTTCCTCCTACATATTTTCTTGCAATCTAAAGGTGATGAAGCAAAAATCTAGTTAAAAATTCCTTGCAACCCTTCACCACAATGTATGGTCATTGGGTGGTAATACAAAATTTTGTTCCCATGGCAATTGAATTGGAAGCTACATCGTGCAGTTAGTGTATGGAAAATGACAACAATTGTTATGTGGTTTTTGGATGTGTACGGTAAGTGGCAAGTTTACTCTATGTACAGTACACGCAAGGAGTCCATATTATTTCCACGGACACACTCCAAGTGATATGAACAATATGGACTACGTAATGTGAAAGTAAGGTAGAGCCTTGTCATAATAAGAACTCATACCAGAGTCACGAAAGTAGTGGTGAGAGATCTGTGTTATTTTCTTTTCATAATGAGGTTCAATCTCCTTCCAAGTAACTTATTTTCATGACAAGCTTCAACATTTGGATCTTATTTATTTGCCACACTCAATCAAGAATCTTAAAAACAAGGAGCCCTTAACATTAGAGTAACCCCAATTATGAGAAATAAAAATGGCTCTCCTTATCCACTGAATGAATCCTGGATCTATATAGCGCTGTTTGAAACAACTGAATCCTAGTGAGGTAATGGAAAACTGACTGAAAAAGAAAAGGCTCCAAATATTGTCCACAACATGATATTTACTGTCAATTTTTGATACATTCATGCTCATTGTTTAGCGTGTTTGAATTTTTTAAAATTTCAAGTTAAAACTAGACATGTCAAAGATCACATGTGAAAAGAAAACACACCAACATCACTTATGGATTGAAAGATTATAATGTTTGATCATGATTGTGTTAAGATTGTGAAACTAAATTCAATTTTTTCAATCCCCTTTTGACATGTCAAAACTATAAAGTTGGTCACCAAAAACATATGAGTTTAAAGGGCATAACTTGCTTAATGGATTGGTGCCATGCAGTTTATGTCCTTGAAACTCGTATTTTTTTTGGTGACCAATATTGTAGTTTTGACATGTGAAAAGGGGATAGAAAAATTTGAATTCAGCTTTACAATCAAAATGACTTTTCATAATTTACTCTACAATTTTTTTAAATGGATTTCTAATATGATTTTTTCTTCAAGTACTAGATTGTTATGAGACTCATTTTCAAGAGCCCTCAACACTTAAAAATCAAGATTTGCAATGGACACCCTTGCACAAAATCTTTAGTAGAAAAATCATATTCATTTATTTTTGAAATCCAATTTTTGATGCTCAAACTAGACTTCTAAAAATATAAAATACTAAAAATAATCACTTGATAAAGTTTTATTTAACTTCAAAGTTTTGTTGACACTAGAATTTGGTGCCTTACACATTCATGGGTTAATTTCTCGTAGAACATTTTGATATGTATGATATGGACTATGTAAGTTAGAGCCACGTGATAATAAGAACTCATACCAAGTCATAGGAGAGATGAAGGAGGGGTCCGTGTTAATTTCATAATGAGGTTCAATCTACTTACATGTTTCATGTTACTCAATATAGCTCCAATGCAACTAATCAAAGTTTGGATTATAACCATCTTTTGGTCTCAAAACAATTTTAATTATCTTTCTGTCTTATTTTGATAATATGATTCAAGCACCTATTCTAGGAGGCAACCCATTTTCGATCACCCCCATTTTTGCCTCATAGGCTTTTTTCTTTTTGATTAGATAGTTATGAGTGGTGATTAATTATGGTACAATTCCCAGTGTAGTTGTGGCACATCTTGATTAATTACAAGACTCTCAATTTTGCAATCAACCTTTGGTTGGAATTAGAGAGACCTATATGACCAATATGGGTTGAATAAAATCTCAAGCTAAAAAATTTACAGTAACTGTGTTTTAAAAAAGAAAATTTTGGAAAATTATGAAACCCTTCCAAACTCTATTTCTATACATGGGAAAATTTTCCCACTCCCAAAACCTGTACTCCATAAATGCGCAATTGCTTAAGTGGTTGAAAAGGGGTCGCCAGCTTTATTAGGCAGGCATACCTTCTTCACCCCATCCTCAATCTTCAGAGAATGGGGATGTAGCACTCGTTGGCTCTCCATAGTCTGTGGAGATCCCATTCTCTGAAGATTGAGGATGACCATTCTTCTCCTCACGAGGTGAAATATGGACGTGAAGAAGATTTCTTCATAGAAGTTATCATGCTGCGCTCCCTAGTTTCACCGTCGCTGCCGACTTCACAGTCGTCATTGCTGGAGAGCCCGGTCGCTGGAGAGCTTGCGGTGGTAAGCGTCTGCGCGCATAGTTGCGTTTCAAGGTATTACGCTCCTTGAATTCATTGCCATTTGTGCAGGTTTTCAGAAGCGAAATTTTTTTGTTCTGAAGTTTCTGTAGAAGTGTTGTGAATTCGGATTTGAAGTTCTAGTTTCCTGAGTATTGCTCTCGTGTGGTGTCTGAGGTCTCCTTGCAATTTCTCTGCCCTTCGAATTCGGATGAACTGTATGAATTGACGGTTCGAAATCTGCTTCAGAAGTTGTGACCACTGAATGTGCGAAAGGAATAGAAGTAGACTTCACATCTGCTTCAGTACATTCCTCCATTATACATGTAGACAGTTCCGGGGTCGATTCATGCGTGCCATTCGAATAGGGTTTAGGGTTTCTCTGCCCTTCGATTAGGGTTTAGTATTTCGGTACTTCGTAGTTTCTTTTAGAATTGTCTGTTTTGTTATTCGTTTCTTCTGCTCTTCGTTGTATCTTCATCTTCAGACTGATTTCCTCTTGGATTCATTAGTGAAGTGATTATTCGTTTCTTCTGCAGTTAGTGTCTGATCATGATCATACGATATTCTAGTTCATTTTGGACAATTTGATGAATTCCTTCATCTCAATGAATTCGGAAGTTGACCTCTTTAGAGTCTTTCACTTTGTCATCTGGTCGTTTGCATTAAATCCTCCGGGATTTCTCTTCTTGCTTGAATCCCTTCTTCCTTGCATCCCTTCTGTCTCAGCCAGAGTGTTGTCACAGTTTCCTTTGTTGAAGAGGAGTGCTAGATTGTGTCGAGAGGCGACAGTAAGAGACTGCAGTTGCATGTCGAGTGTTGAATTCGTAATTGCTTACAAAGGTGTGTGTGACCTTGGTTTTCATCACTCCAGGTTTGGGGTTTGCACTTCTTTTTATAGGCTTGCTTTTCAAAAGGCAAAATGAAAAAGGTTGAGTCCCCCCAAGCATGAAGCTGCTCTTGTCAATACTCGCAATCTCCTCATCTCCTCTCGCGGCGAGTGCATCTTCACGTGCTGCCATGGCTTTGTCATTTGCAGCAATGCCATCATGGGGACGACAACAACAGCAGCTCTAGCAGTCCAGCACTTGAGCTTGAATAACAGAAGCCACTCCTCGACTCCTATACCAGCGCGCTCAAGCTCCTCAGGTTTGTGGGTTCCGAGACGCTTGTGAATGTGTGGTGGATTGATTGAATTTGTTTTCAAAATTTAGTAGCCATAGCAAAAGGTCCTTCGAAGTGGCACTCAGGGACGACATTAACCCCTAAAAAAAAAAGAATCCCAAATTGGGTCTCATGTTTTGGAGCTGGTCATACGCAGACTACTCTGTCATTGGTAGGCCAAGTTTTGCTTAATTTTTGACCAACACATGCAATGTTCTTTGCTTACGTCAGTGATGTAAAATTTGACTTTGAATTCTATGATTTTCACCATCTGATTAATTGAATTGGTCATTTGATAAACCAT
This sequence comes from Straminergon stramineum, assembly GCA_963920665.1. Lineage (NCBI taxonomy): Eukaryota > Viridiplantae > Streptophyta > Bryopsida > Hypnales > Calliergonaceae > Straminergon > Straminergon stramineum. The sequence continues at coordinate 6,673,281 of OY987270.1, read as the reverse complement.
GAATCCTAGGTTAAGATTGGTTGTGAGTGAGCTTATGAGATGTTGATGGAAGAGAGATTAGTGTTGCAGAGAATGGGAGAAGCAGGCGGATGTCATCTTTGAGGGCGGAAGTGGGAGGTGAAGGCGGGGGTGCACCAGGATCGTTTCTAACCATGGAAGAAGCGGGCCTTGTGGAAATGACCAACATCGACATGCACGAGAAATTCTTATGTCGACTCACGGTAAATCATCTTCCCATTGCCGAGAAATTAGGGCAAACAAGAGTTTCAAGAGAGCGCTGAGCTAAATTCCACTGAGTTCTGCTCACTTCCAATAACTTGGCAAAATGTCTTAACAATTATTGAGTTTTGTTAAGGTCCACCCATTCCACTGTAGGGTTTGTCATGGACGGATAACTGGATGCCATGGGATTGCAAGCTATTGCATAACTGTGTATTTTATCAACTTTACCATACCCTAGGTCACTTTCAACACTTGTGTGTCGATATAGCTTAATTTTGGAATTCAGTCTGAATAAAATGTCATTTTGGAAGTTTTGAAATTTTAGAGTTTTATAGTTTCCAAAGAGCTAAAAGTATTTGAATAAAAAGTTCTTTGTTTTTTGGATATTGATTTGCAAATTTATCAAAATTTGTCTAAATTTTCTTAGATTTGTTATAAAACTGACCTTTGTGTAGGATGATGAGAGCCTATTGGATTATTAGGCTATATTCCTAGAGGACCTACATAACATTTGGTAACCTTTAGGGAGGTTGCCTTTTCCTCTCTTGAGTCCTCATCCACAAAATTCATCTATAACATATTATGAAAAATTAAAGTAAGTTACAATGTTAGGATGTTGATAAAACATTTATGGTTAGTCATAATTTTTTTGCTAATTTTGCTCTTGGTCTAAGTATGAACGATTGAGCTCTTACTAATCCTAATTTATATGTCCCTCATGGGGGTGTTTTTATCACTTACTGCTATGTTTGTATGTATGAGCTTGTCTTCAAATTCCTAAATTAAAAAAAAAAGTACTTTTGAAACTATGTGACATAATTTTTTTTTCTCAATGAATTTAATGCTGAATTTTTTAGAATTATATTTCATAGCATTGAAATTTATTGGTACTTTATTTAAACATTCTAGGTACAATATTGATTAGTCTCATGTAGAATGCCACTTGTCCCCTGTAGTTGTTGATGGATGTAGAATATTCCACATGATATCATTTGGGGATGAAATAATGTGGAATCTTTAACATCATTCAATTGACAACTACATAATGTTACTTGGAATTCAATAGGGTATAATTTATTAAGTACTAGATTGTTATCAACGATCAAGGTACAAATGCTTGCTAGCTTATTTTATGAGAACTATGAAGTATTTGATAATCCTTTATAAACTTCCAAAGAAGAGATATATGAGATTGAGTTTATGAATTTTCTTCAGATAATCTTCTAATGTCACACTATTTGCCCTCATTTCTATAGAGTGTATTCATTTCTTTTTCCTCATATTCTCCTAAGTTAGTGAGATTTTATCAAATGAAGTTAAATATTTATTGAATTTTTTGCTATTTGACTTGATAAATTGAATTTTGCAATGTTTCAAAAAAGTTCATCCAAGATTGATGTTCAAAAGTATTTTTAGTTCTTGAAGACAAATTTAAGACTCAATTGTTTTAAATTACATAGAAACTTACACTTGAAATGTTGAGAATGAAAAAGCATCATAATTGAACATGACCTTATGATTATGGACAATCAAAATATATTGACAATCAAAATTTTGAAATGCTCATATCTTACTTAGTTTTATTAACCCTTGAAAGGCCCTTGGGGTCCCTTTATACGACCCGTATTTAGCTTTATAACTTTTCAATGGTGATTTAATAGATGAGTGGTGATACATTTTTATTTACATACTATCATGATCATGAATTTAATTTGTATTGAAAAGTATTGGGTGAATGTTTCCTTGATCAAATACTACCAAATACATAATATACTATATGGCCGCAAAGGGCTTTTAGGCCCTTCTAGGGTTAAATTCTTGTAGATATACAAGAGTTTATAAGATTTTGATGGTGTCTAAGTTCTATAATTTGACTGAAATTGTCATTATGCAACAATGAACTTGAATTTTTGTGACTTCAAAAGCCTCTATGGGAGCCTTCTATTCTTTCGGCAATAATGTTGAAATTAGTGAAAGTTTAGTAAGTAATCCATTACTTTAAACTTGTACCATACATTATCAAGACATTTGCGAGACTAACCCAATGTTTTTGGTTGTAGATTTCATCCTTGAATTTGCTTAGAGTGATAGTAGAGCAAGAAGGTGTGACCATTGAAGAGCTCAATGGTGGCAAAGTGTGTGATTGGTTTTGAAAAGATAAAGTCAAGTGAGAAACAAACATAGAAATGGCCACTTTGAAATGGGAGAGCAACAATTGGTAAAAGTCTATCTACAATGAGATTTTCATAGCAAGCACCCAAGGGGCACCATTGTATTCCATCCCATCCCAAATACACACTCAACCTCTACATTGGAGGTAATTGACATGAATCCTTGTACTTGTGGGATTAAAATCAACAAGTTGGTGAGTTGTTTTAATTGTTTGGAATTGTCTTGTACAAATGTGAATTGTGTGAATGTTGCTCCAATTGATGAGGTTGTCAACACTCTTCTAATGTTGTTATCTTAGACATGTTACCTCTATTGAGGTAATGATCATAGGTTTCTGTTTTTCTTCATTGTCTCTACAATGAGAGGAATGCCTAGTGTTGATAAGGCTCATTGAAATTTGTTTATTTGAAGTCTCTTACATCTTTTTAACGAGCTTGAAATGAGAATTTAGAATGTACATCCTCTTATATTATAGGTGGCATTGTTATAATGTGCATGTTCATTAATCAACCTATTTCAACTTTCTTTTGGTCTTCTTAGTACCTTGTGCAGTCTCTTTTGTTGCTATGTGAATTGGATTTTGTTATTTTGTGAATGCCAATTTCTACAACCCCTAAAGCAAAGAGTTTGTCAAGGTTTGTATCTACTCAACTATCATTAGGAAATGTGTTGCATTGAGAGGATGGATTCTGGATCTTGTCATCTCTATTAAACTTATTGATTTTTTTTATTGCATCTTTTTTTTAGCAAATTTGATGTTAGATTTTATCCTTGCACTTTAGAATTGTATTTGGGAAGGGAAGTTATGAAGGGATTTTTTAGAGCAACAATAGAGAGTGACAAGTATTAACTTGAGTGTGCTTGGAAATAGTCCATATCATCTACTAGTACATTCTTTTAGATCTTGTGTAGTTGTTCTAAGTATTTTGATGAGACATAATGGAGTCTTTGGAATTGAATTCTATACAAGCCTTTGAATAGGTCCTAAGACTTGAATGGGGAATATGTTTTTTTAAGAAGCAATGATGGAGATAATTGAAGGTCCATTTAGTTTCTTTTTTAAGCTCAATTTTTAGTAATCTTGTGTAGAATAAGCCACTTCGTCGGCATATCCAATGTCAAAAATTGAGGAAATTGCACCCCATGGTACTCGAGGCTTGGCCTACACTAGCCTTAAATGAATATGGTGGCTTTTGTTTCTACTTGTACAAATGTTAAAGTTCTTGATGTTGGTTCCCATCAATCTATTTTCTACAGGCGATATTTTGCCATTATTTAATGCAATATATGAAGTAGAGACATTCTCTTAGGAAATAATAGGAAGATAATAGAATATTTTGCCAAAAATCCACACCTTCCTTGAATATCATCACATGTGTACACGTGCTTGCCACATATGTATAATCCATAACCATTAACTTATTTTCTTTATTATTGTCGAGCTTTACATCAAAAGTAGTCCATAATTCTAAGCTTTCGCTAAATTTTCACACTTAAGATCCATTCTCACTATAGATAGGGTATCAAGTTTGGACTATAGCTAGTCACAAGTGTACAACCAAATGCATCTATTGCTAATTACAAGTGTTTACTCTAAGGTATCCATCACCAACAACAATTAAATATTTCTTGTGAATATTTCATATCACTATGTGCTAGGAAGCACTTGATGAATTTTGCTCAAGCATAGGAAGTAGAACTTGGTAGCATTTGGTTGATTGGATTCATTTTCTAAATCCATGTAGGGTTTAAGAAGGACAAGGTTTACTCATCTTCTAACTTTTATATTCATGTTTTGAGTTGTACTATCAAACTTTGTCATGATTTTGTATCTTTGGTAGAGAGTAGACTAAGTTGGGTGATCAAGAAATGATGGTGATTTGGACTTGTAGATTCTAGAGTTGTTCCAATGGCTACTTAAAATTTATTAAACTCTTAGTGTATAAGGGTAATTGCAAGAACACTTGTCCTATTTTTTGTCTTCTTGCCCTTGGACAAGTAGTTTTTTGCTCATAACTTTCACATAGTTTGTTTGTTTTGTGTGAAATTTGGAATGAAGGTACATACAATACTTGCAAACATTGAGATTCTTTTCAAATTTTTCAAAATTAGTTTACTATTTTTAAACTGCCCCCAATTGGATGTCTATTTTGGCCATTTTGGAGGCTTCTAGTCCTATTTTTGATCCAAAAATGCAAATTCGAAGCCACAAATTGGACATGTTGGAGGTCTACTAACACATTGGAGGAGAATTGAAGGCTTCAAGAGCCCGTTTCAGGGTTGTTCCTTGCATTGTTCCCTATGCTACCAAAAATTGGAAACCAACCTATAATGGGTTGAATTTCCGAATTTTTGGAAAATAAAAATATCCCCAAATTTCTAAAGAATACTAATTAAACCTAAAATTGAATTTTAAAAATAAATAATAAATAATAAATAATCATAATATTTTTTGACATGGCAATGTCTATGCCACGTCATATTGCTAATGTGGCGAGTTCCCACACCTTGGGAACTCAAAATAACTCATAGCCTCTTCATGCCATGAAATATCATCTAATGTTACACGGACTAATGGTTACTTTTTAAGAAAATAGAAACATGTCCATTGTACACATGGGGTCAAAGTGACCTTCCTTTGAGCGAAGGCTACGAAGAGGGGAAAAATTTCCTATGTGATTTTTTTAATGCAATGCAAGCACAATCTTCTTTAGCAAAATGACTTTCTAATGGAATTTTTTGAATTTCTTTTGAATTACTAAAACTAGAAAGGTCCACAAACCCCTATTTTGTTATTTTTTGCTCCTAGTGGCTTTTGTAGTACCCAACAATAGTCTATAGTATTGCATAGTACTACATAGTACTAAATTGATGGTACAAATTTGCAGGCGCCTTAAATCAACGATTTAGATCTATCGATGCATTGCTAACACATGATATTGATAGTTTTGTATAGTATTGTTAGTCCTATAGCCAAAAACTACATTTTTGATTCAAAATTGTGAAGTGTTTCTTGCAATCATCCATAATCTAAACTTATAATTCTTGAGTTTTTAAATCCATCTACTTTAACCCCTAAAGTTCCTTGACTATGTTATCACCAAAATCCCTCAAAAACTACCATTTCTAATACAAGTACCAAAATTTTGAAAAATATCATTTTGGGGACACATGTAACTGTAGGATCTTGTAGTACACTAGATTGTGAAGATGTGGTAAAAAATTTAGAAAATTCCACCATGTAGATTGCAAGATATTAGCATTTGAAGTGACAAAAATCCTTTTGGAGGCCCTGTGAAAAAACAGGCATCTGCACTTCACAAGGTCACATTTGTATGAAAAAATGTCCAAAATGGTGTTGCTTCTTCATATTCACTCTTCAACACAAGTTGGTTACATGCTTGAAAATTTTCAAATCATGTGGAATTGTGCAACATATAGGAAAAAAATAGTAAGTAGAAAGATGTAGAGAATGATTCAAAATACTAAATTGTTAACAATTTATTAATGGAATTGAAAAATCCCAATCCCAATGGTTTTAATGTTGTAATAAACAATCTACATCTAATGTTATTATTTTTTTCAAAAAATATTGAAAATTGAGTTACATAAAAGACTTCAAAGTTTATTTTAGAATAGAGAATCCATACATGCCCACTAACTAAAGCATCTCATAACTTTTGACTCATTGATCAAAATGGAATGAACCAAAACTTTCTATGTATATATAAACCTAGAAAAACAATTTCAAATTTTTATTTTTGAGAAAAATGATTTTCTCATATTTGCCTAGGCTGCCCAAGTTGAGAAACAAACTACATATTAGGCCATAACTTTTGACTCGTATTTCCAAATGCCTTGAAATTTTGTGCACATGAAAGATATTCCTTGTCCACACCTTCTATTAAAGTTTGGGCCAAAAACCTTGAAATCTCTAGTCACATGTACCTACCCCAAAAAATTATGTTGCCAAAAAAAACACATTGGTCCTTTAGAAGTTAAGCTGTAGAGTTTGTTCATCAATTGCTAATTTACTTTTGTTTGCTTATTTTATTTTTGTCTATATGTACCTTTGTGTTTTGAGAGAAATAGGTTCTAAATAAGATGGAATAAGAGAGGTTGAAAAATTGATCTATAGTTTGAGGGTAGAGCTAGAGGAGATCAAGACTTGATCACGTAGATCTTTATATTATACAAATAAAGATTTGGCTTGATTATTGTCTAAATATGTAAAATTCTTACTTGTAGAAGTGCTCACAATGAAAATGATGACACATAGAAAGAAGCCAAAGTTTGTTCTTGTTAATTTTTTAAAGAGGTATTTTGTAGCAGTCGTAATGTAGACAATCCTAAGACATTGTAGGTGTTGAAGAAGACAAGCACAACTTCCTATGAGGTGTTAATCCCATCATCATCAATTGCAAGTTCATCACGTAGCAATTTGGCAATTAAGTTGTTGTTAGCTTCACCATGAAGTAATGTGATTCCGAAGTTGGTTTGTCCTGGAGGCCTATCTAAATTGGCTCCAACACCAAAAGAATTAGAAGAGATAAGCTTTTATGATCCTTGCCTTTTATATCTCTACTTTCTAAAGTTTGAAATGATTGTTTTTGTAATGCATGGACACTAGTGTTTCTTATATGTGGTTGCTAGCAAGTGATGAACCTCAATGTAGAAGATGAGCCTATAAAGAAAAGAGTTATAAAAGTTGCTACAAGTTTCAAGATTCCTAGGCTGGGAAAACTCTATGAGTAATGATGATTGTTGGAGCTGATAGAAAGTACCATCACACTCTTTGCGAGCTTAGTGCTTGTTAAAGTTGGAACCTTGGAGTTCGCAAACAATGTCTTCTTTTCTTGTGCCACCCCATGATGAAAGATCACACCTCACCTTATCTCTTGATTCTTCCATCCAAGGTGACAAATTAACCATCCAAGCTATGAGGATCATTATTATCGATGAATCACTAGAAAATGTGGTGAGCTAAACTTCACCTATCCATTCCACCTAGTCCTTGTAGCGAATTGAATTTGATTATAACTTGTGGAAATATTATCCAAACTACGTACTTATGTTTATTTTGCTTATAGTCAAATTTTGTTGATTTGAAATGTCTCAATGCCAAGAAATCTATTAGATTTTGATTATGGTCACCTCTGAGAACTCCTTGCTTGTAAATGTTGTAGCCACTTTGGTACGTAGCTAGTTTGAGAATTTTTCCATATAGATCATTGTTACACACTAAAATTTATATGTAGCCAACATTTACTTCAATTGTTTCTATTGTAGTCATTGTTTATTTAGTCACATAACTAAAGTAAACTAGCATATGACAAACAAATTGTCCTATGCAAGCACCTTGGAAAATGACCCATTACACTCTTACATCAATTTGTGACGTAATTTTTATTGCCAAAATTGAGATTTGAGCTAAATAGGTTACATTAGTGGCTACAATCAATGTTTTAGATGATGGTGAAGGAATTATTGATGATTGCAATAGGAACTTCCTCCTTCATAGTTGTAAATTTATCATACAAAGTACCTTTTTTTGTGCCTTCATGTCATGGCCATGTTAAAAAATATTGTGGGCCATATTAGAAAATACTGTGATTGCTTTAGGTGATAAGATGACTACTACGGGTACACTTTTTGGTGGTTTGGGGGTGGTGTACTCACAAACTCTCTTGGGCCGTTTGGGCACTGGCACACTTCAAACATTCCTAAAACATTCCCACTTTGTCCCCCAAATCAAATAAAATTTCAATTGCTTCAGAGCTCCATTTCTCACCTTTGTCCTTATATGGGAAAAGAATTCTACATTTTTCAGTACTGTCAACAAGGGGGCAAACCTCTCAGTCCCTCTGCCCTACATCAGGAACTTCAAGACATGTGAACATGGTGCCACAATGGTGCATTGAAGTGCAATTATGTTAATTTGGTGCCAACCTCCATACCAACCTAGTATGGATAAAATGACACTAAAATGACCTGTATGCTGCCTTTGGTGTCAAAATGGCATCAAAACAATCTGGCCCAACTTTTCTGATGTACCTCTTATCTTAGGCTGTCTTCCAGTAAGTTAATTCCAGTAGCCAGAATTTGCAAACTGAAGGTCTGAATCCCAACAGACTGGCTTGGAAGCCGCTGGTCAGTCCTGTGGTGGGCTTTCATGAGGGCAGCAGGCGGAAGCACATGCCAAACGCAGGCCTGCCTCAGGCTGCTGCCGCACAAATATTGGTCAACTTACTGGTAAGCTTACTAACTTAACTGTACCAGATCTCCACCTGAACCTGACGGAATCCACCAGACCCGCCTTCCACCTGACGGACCTCCCAGTACAGGATATTAAGGTAGTCCAGTTCAGTAAGTAACGACCGACCGACCCACCCACTCCCGTCTCTGCCACCTCAGCCCCATAAGGTTGCCCAGCATCCACCCATGCACTGCCACGCTGTCGCCCTACTACTTCCACCGTGGCCAGCCTTCCCGATGACAAGGGAATCAGCAGAGGAAGTTACCTTCCATGAGAGAGGAGACGGATGGAGGGACCGGGGTGGATTGACCCCCTCGCTCGTCCCCAAGTTAAAACCCTGAAATTTTTTATTTTTTACACAGGATGAAATTTTGAAATTTTGAATTCATATTTGCAGTCAGAGGCTCCAAATAAGCTAGGAGAGGTGAAGAAAATAAATCAATGAAACACAAAATAGGGGTCTTTTTTTCTTACATGCACCCTTGGAATGACTTTGGGGGACGAGCGAGGGGGTCAATCCACCCCGGCCGATGGAGGGGACTGCCGGACCGTTCTAGAAAGACGGACCCAGCCCTTGAGTGATCATTTCATTACAGTAGTATGGATAGTGTTTGTGCTTTTCTTTTTCTTTTTCTTTTTGGAAACAAATGAAATTAATTCCATTGCGCTCTCTTTTGCTCTTTAAGTAACGTTAAGTTATAAGTTATTATTGTGACCGGGGTCTTTCCTTTGCTTTCAACTGGGTGTTTTTCCTCCCTCTCCCAATGCCAGGTCATAAACTATTATTGCTTCTTTTTTTCCTTTTTTTTCAAAACTATTATTGCTTTCAAAAAAGCCAGTGATGCATCTCCCGCCACAGGGTCCAGATGAGGGTACTTGAGAGTGAAGCCAGAGGAAGGGGTAATAATTAAAAAGAGGGACCTTACAGTACACTGAAATGACTGAATTGAATTGCCTTGCCTTGCCTTGTGGGGGAAAGGGGGGCTTTGGGAGAGAAATTTGGGTGCAATTCTTTGGGACCAATCCTGGGAGACTGCCCTGGGTGGGGTTCCCTATCCTGATGGATAAAGTTATAACGGAACTGATGAAGGGGTTGGGGAGAGCTAACTTACTGTAGGAACTAGGGATGGGCTAAACTTAATGGCCATGGGGATGGCCGTTTGGCATGGGTCCCCCTTATGGAATTGCAGACAGACGCCATTCTGAGTTCCACTCAAAGATTGACCAACTCTCAGGTGGGTACACCCAAAATTGCACGGCTACCTAAGTCCTCCATCGCCACTCTGTGTATGGTAACTCAGGTAGAAGCACCAGTAGTCGATCATCTAAGCAATTTTGGACCAGATCATGCAGAGTATGAGGTGGTAGAAATTTTCCCCATGTAGGAAGATAGGAAATATGGGGATAGCCAAAAATTTCAGAATTTTTTTCCCAAAATTGAAATTACTGTGAATTTTGGGAGCCAGAAAGTGCATTTCACTAGTAGCCAATGTTTAAAGTCTTTCAATTCCAATCATTCAATTTCACTCACTACTTCAAGACAAGTGTCATAATCTTAATAGTCCAAACCTTGAAAAGGACAAAAAACACACATTCCAATCTTGAATTTTAGCCTAAGGTTGGAAATGGCACAACTTGCAGGTTGGATTCTAGGCGTGGTTGACAATTGGTGCTTCTACCTTACACCTAAAAATTGCACAAATAAGCTTTGAGGCATGATCTGATTGCTCTAGAAAATGAACAACAATTTTTGCACATTAGTGAAAGACTATGAATCAAAATACAAGTGGTTCTATAATTTTTTGGACACATTGTGAATTAGTTACAAATTTTTAGAGATGCAAGGTGTAGAATGCTAAAGTTTCATGTAGGTGATGTGAAAATGCATTTCATGCACATCAAGAAATCACACTAGAAGTATCAAAATATGACATAAAGAAGAAGTTGAAACAACATAAAGTTTACCAAAAATTGACTACTTGTGAGGTTGCCACCTCCATAATGCTATTAATACATCTACACAATTTTCAAAATAGTTAACAAAAAACATTGGACCCTTTGTCACTCTTGCATATGGGATCCTAAATGTCGTGTTTTTGGGTGCACTAGAACCTCCTTTCACTTGCCAACAAGAAAATCAATAAAAGGTTGACTAATCTAGTAATATTAATTGGGCACAATAGTAAAAAGTGGAAGGGAGGGTGTACTAACTTTAGGAAAAACCACACCCTTTGCTTAGATTCTTGGTAAAATGATGAAATTTCTTATTAACTATGGATGGAAATTTTGTGCTCATCTTTAAAACTAGAGACCACCAATGAGAGAGGAAAGGTTATGAAATGCATAGTTAATCACTTGAAAAATAAAGGACAAGTTTTTACTAGGAAATAGTAGCCAATCACGAAGGTAAAGTGTTGAACCTCAATTAGTATTCATTTCTCGGGGAAGTCTAACTCCCAGTATAAAAGAAAAACTCACCTTAAAATATAAATTTATATTAAAAAATATGACCTTTTTAATTTATTTTCTTAATTTTTCTAATTCTATAACTTCTTTAGATGATTTGGAATTTTCTATTCCAAATTTGTATTTGTATTCCCCAATGTTAATCATTTGATGGTGAATAATAAGTTCTTTCAATTTTCCCTTGAATGAAAAATTTGATTGAGTCCCAATCTAACAACAAATCAAGCTACAGAACAATATAGAAACTAGGAAAAAAGAGCTATCCTTCAACACCTCTAATTGGTAATTTTCTTTTCTTACACTTTTGTTGGGATATATGCTACCATTTTTGCTCACTATAAAAGGAAATATTTTCATTTGCCTTTGTTACATTATAATAAATTGTCCACTTCAACAAAATTATTTAAAATAAAAGCTACATTTCAGTAGGTTGTGTTCCAAGTACTTTCCTAAGCATGTAACGTTGTCTTGAGACTAATGTGTATCATTTTTCCCATGTGAAATGTGCGAAGGTTGCAAAGCATGTTACGAGATTTGCTTAAATGCTATCTTGCAATGCAATACAAGTTGTTATATATTTTACATATTCTTTGATGATTTCATGTGATTTGGTATGGCTCTATGATTTTTTTTGGTTTCACTTAAGTAATCCACTACACTATCTTGCTCCCAAAACACATTCTCCATTCAAGGGCTCTAATCTATCCCTTGTAGTTTTTATTTTTTATTTATTTTTTCTCTGGCATTTTTTTGCCTAAGTGTGGCAGATTTGGGCCTAAAGTATGCAGCCACATCCTTCCAAATATTCTTACCTGAATTGACAACCACAAAGGGCTTATTGTCCCCCCAAAACCCCCCAAAACGCTCATCCCAACAAATTTGATTGCATGGTAAGGTGTGGAGTTCACCAACCCTAATGGTAGCATGCAATTCTTGAGCTCTTCAGCCACCCTTGATAACTTAGTACCGAGAATGTGACAATGGACTGTGTGCAGCACACTCTCACTGCCATTAGAACTTCTTCTTCTTCTTCTTCCAAGAAACAACTTTGAAATTTTTTTGATTTTTAATATGTTGTGAAACACATTGACAACTTTGGAATAACTTTAATTTTTCAGGTCAAGCTCTATTGGATTAAGTTATAGAGGTTTTGAATAAAATCCAGTGGTGTGTCAGATTCAAGACTTTGAATCTTGTGAACATAATTCCATTTGAAGATGCAAATAGAATATGAACTATTGAAAGTTTGAAATAAAAAATAAATTGAAAGCACACATTGATCATATTTCCAGGTCCGTATTTCCCACGTTATACCGTGTGTGTGATACACACAATGCACGCCCTCGAAAACATTTGGTACTCTCCAATTTGTCATCCATGGTGCAAGTCACTTGACTTACTTCCAATTGCATTGCTGTAGTTGATGTTGGTATGTGGTATTCCAGAGAGACAGATCAGTTCTGTGACAGCTTGTTGTCTTAGAGACGAGTACCATGATGCAAATTTCATGAGCTCAATTCATGTGTGTGTGTTACATGGCAACGAGTTCATATTATTTCCATGAACACACACTCCAAGTGATATGAAGGATACGGACTAGCTACGTAATGCGAAAGGAAGGTAGACCCTTGTCATAAACTCACAGGAGTAGTGGCGGCAAGGGATCTGTAATATTTTCATAATGAGATTCAATCTACTTTCATGTTACTCAATATAAGTTAGCTCCAAAGCAACTAACAGAATCCAAGCTTGGATTATACCCATCTTTCAGCCCACCTCAGAGATAGCTCATTTTTTGCAAAATATCTTTCTTTCTTATTTTGATTATAAAACTCAGGTATGATACCGATTAAGGTAGACCAACCCAATTCCGTCACCCTACATATGGTCTCAAATAGTTTCATCCCTTCAAACACCCCAATCTGTCCAGTGAATCATCCCACAAGTTTACAACTTCACTCTACAGGCGCTGTGGTAATTTCAAGGCTGCCCACTTCAAAAATTCACAGAAATTACAATTTTAATCGAAAAATCATGATTCCACATGAGTTAGATCTGTTGAAACAAGTGCACGCCTCTGACAAATTCTTGGAATTGGCCCCAACATAAGTTACTCAGATTCCAAATCAAGGTGGTAATAGGCTTGTCTACTTTAGACCTGCAGCACACTCTTTATTAGCGACTCCTCACTGCCTAGTTCAGTTGTGTGAAGGATTCAGGTTCCCTGGAATCTGAATCCCTGGTTGACGTACCTGACCAGTGACCATCCCCCAAAGCGTGATTAATGCTAAGTACCAACTTCTGAACAACCCTGCCCACTAACTCCAAAATACTGTGTCCCTTATCGGTTCAGCTGTATCCTGCACTCTACAGTACTGTACTGTACAGTTCCGTTGGTCTCACCATTTCCGTCAGTACCTTATCATAATTTTACTTTTGTTGGAATTACTTTCCTACAATAGAGCTCTTCATTATGGTATGTTTGCACTTGGTATTGGGGTGATGTTTGCAACATGAATCCAGTCCAGATGTAGGTCTAAATTCGTTTCTAAGACCCTCAGTAAGTTAACAACACTCTCTAACACCAAATGCAAACATACCATTACTGTCACTTCCATTAAGTTAAGTTATCATTGAGATAAGCTTATCATTGATTCCAGCAGCTGAGCAGCAGCACCAAAAACCCATTCAACATCATGCAGATTACGCCACCCAGCAAATCCACAACCTCTCACCCACCCATGGCACCCAGAACTCATGTCATGAAGTGACAGACAGAGTTCTCATGAGTAATTAACACACCAACCCAATAAACACTATAAAGCCATGTTCTCACTTTGTGTTAAAGAGTGTTGTTACTAAGGGTTTTAGGAATAAATTTAGACCTACTTCTGGACTGGATTCACTTTACAAACATCACCCCTAACACTAAGTGCAAACATATCCTAAGAAAAAGGGAGCTAATGTTGGGTTCAAAATCATAGGAAAATGATACACTAAGTTAGTTTGCTTTGGGGCCAGGCCACTTGTGGCTGGTTGTATTCTTTATTCTTGGCAATGATTCAAAAATATTAAAAAAAAGAAAAGATGATATAGTAAAAGCTTACCAAAGTCATACTTAATTTTATTTTTTGAAATTCAAAGTAAGTCATACTTTAATAATTGTACATATTAGGGGTAGTCACAATTTATTCACCATCAAAAATTTCTAAGGAGAATGAGAAGTAATAGGAACCAATGGAAAGCATTAGCAGGTGAAGGAAGTGTGAAACCCCTTATTCATTTAGAAGATGAGGTGTGGTGAGAATGAGATGTGGAGAGCCAATGAGGAGCAATAGCATAGTCTGAAATGGAATATTCAACTTCGGAGAAGTTTTCTCCATGCCCATTCTTCACTTCCGGAGTAGAAGAATGGACGTGGAGAAAATATCTCTAAAGAAGAATATCCCCTTCTAGAATGCATGTAGAGAACCAACCCCAAACCACCACATCCCCATTCTCCAAAGAAATCTGAGATGGTGAAGAAACTATGACTACCCCTATTGTCCATGGAGCTAGGATCCAAGGAGGGAACAACAAACCAAACGATGGAGAGACCGCTTGGAAGCAACAATTCATGACGGACCCACCAAAAGTAGCAAAGTCCACCAGAGAATCGAGGAGAACCTATTGCAAGAATGAACATAGGAACAAACACGGGAACCACTCAAAAGTGCAATAATAACAAACAACCCTTTTCTTACTTTCTGAGAAAGAATTAGGATGGCAATCACTGAAGATTTGGTGAAGCATTGTATTTCTACACCCATCCATCTTTTGGACCAAAAATCACTTTTCAATCATGGTCATGCACTTTTTCATCCAAATTTGGCAACTTCATCTACATTTTAAATAGAAATGGAATTTTTTGTCGAAGAAAGATTACCTTTTATCTAGTGAAAAATAGACATTTATTTTGAAATGGTGCAATCTAACTTCATGGTGCCAAAGAAAAGAGAAGGTTGTTAACAAGGGGTGATTTGTATCTTCTCTAGAGAATATGTGAATTTTTGTGGAAAATTTTGTAGAAATTTTTCTTTTGCTGAAAAGAATTCAAAATTTTGCAAAAGTACCTAGAGAAAACACTACTTTAGATCTTAGTTTTTTATTTTTCACAAATTTTGGGATGGGGATATCTATACTCTAAAAATTACATGGTACACACCTATAATCATTATTGTTCAATACATGCCATTTACATTTTAGACCAACAAGCTCCAATGCAATCTAGATATTGATTGCAACCAAATGTACAAAAGTACAATGTGATAGCCTATGAGAGTTAAATGTTGATTATTGGTGCTTTTCTAGATATATTATCTTGATAATTCATAACTCATTCATTACAAAGTCAAAAATATGCATACTAATGTAAGTTGGAATGAATCTTTGTTCACTTGCCAATAAGACCCAATATAAATAATTGAAGTTTGACAATCCATTCATAGCTCTATTGCTATTAGTACCTTCAAAAAACATATATTGGAATATTGATTCCCCTTTATGATCTAAAATCTGTTTTAGTTTTTTGAAGAATCAAGAATAAATATTCAAATATAAAACTTTTTTTGGGTTGCACAAAATGTAATTGGTTGAGTATAGAACAAAATTACTAAAGTGGATATGATTTTGTATCCACCAATACAAAATCTATGAAATTTGGCTTGCATTTGATCCTTATGTGCATCCATGAGAAAAATTTCAACTCTAGTGTCAAGAATTGGCATTACAATTGTCTACTAAGTAGTGTTCTATCTCCTAAAGGATCAATAGTTTATTCAATAGACAGAAGAAATCTTGAGTAGGTTCCTATAGAATCAACTTTAGTTAGATGTTCACAAAATTCTTACTCGAGGTGGGAACATTCGTCCCCTTCATGGAAATTAAAAAAAGAATTGATCAAATGCTTGGATCAAAAGTTATTTTGCCTACAAAAAATTTGGACAATTTGGGCATCTTTAGAGCATCTTTTACTAAATCCTTCATGAACATTTAATATTTGACATTTATGTAAGTAATAAAATATGTCATACAATTGTAAAAATAAATAAAAAATAAAGTTTTCAAATTGCATTCTAAGACTAGTCAAACATTGTTAGCTCTGTCAAGACAATTTCAAGAAAAAACATTTCCTTCTAACTTAAACTCCTAAAGGACCAACCTTGTGTTTCGGACAATATAACTTTTGAGGGTAGGTACATGTGAGCGGAGATTTGACTTATGTAGGTTGGGTTTTTTTACAAGGTGTGGGCGAGGAATATCTTCCATAAGTGCTAAATTTCATTTCATTTGAGTATACAAGAGAAGAGTTATGATGCAAAATGTTGTTTGTTTCTAAATTCGGGCAACTTGGACAGATAAAAAAATCACTTTTTTCATAAATAGAATTTTGAAATTGGTTTTCTAGATTTATATATACGATGAAAGCTTTGAATCATTCCATTTTGATCAATGAGATGAAAATTATGAGGAGTTTAGGTCTGTAGGTAGTTATAGAATCTCTACTCTAAAATAAACTTTGAAGTCCTTTCTTTAACTCAATTTCCAATATTTCTTGAAGAAAATAAATCAATGATGCTGGTATGTGAGTCCAAGAATGGGAGTTTGTGAGTATTGAACCTACATTACATGTACCTATAATATAGATACCACACATTATAGAAGAAGTATGTGTCATAAACACCTATAATGTGGATATTTGTAACATATATACCATATAATCATAGATGGTTTCTATGGTATGTACACCTATAACATAGGTGTGTAGTATTATAGGCTCATGGGCTTACACACCTATGCTCATACAATAACAACCCTTGAAAATAAATTCATAGGATGTAGATTGTTTATTACAACATTGCAATCATTGGAATTGACATTTTTCAATTTCATAAGAAAATTATTAACAATTTAGAATTTTGATTCATTCTCTAGTTTCTACTTACTATTTTTTTCCTATATGTTGAACAATTCCAAATGATCTAATTTCTTTCAAGCATGGAGATAACTTGCCTTCAAGAATGAATCTAAAGAAACACCATCATTTGGAACATTTTTTCATACAAAAATGTGACCTTGTGAAGTGCAGTTGCCTAGTTTTTTGTAGGGTCAAAAAAGAATTTTTGTCACTTCAAATGGTAATATCTTGCAATCCACATGGTTGAAATTTTTGAAACTTTTTCCACATCTTCTCAACCTAGAGTACAACAAGATCCTGTGGTTAAATGTGTCCAAAATTTTTTTTTCTAGATTTTTTACTTGTACTAAAAGTGGTAGTTTTAGAGTGTTTTTGGTGAATATATACTCAAGGAACTTCAAGGGTTAAGTCCTATTCTCTTGCAATCAATGAAGTCAAAGTCTCTTAAAAAATTTCAATGTATTTCAAATGATCCTTTCTAACATTTCACTATTTGGATTTCAAATTAAAAAATTCTCAACTATACAAGAAATTGTCAAAAAATGACTAGTGTATTGCCAATTAACTTAACCTTTTAGCAATGTAGGGAGGTTTAGAGTAAGCTAAGCTCCATATTTGCTTCTTGACATTTTCATGAGTCTATCTAACAAGTTTTAACTTAGAACTCAATGGTAGAGACTTAAATTCATCAAGAACAAAATTTTTATTCCAAGAAGGCAAAAGTGTATTGATTTAGTTTTGTGGGAATGAAAATAAAGTTGTTTTTCTCACTTCAAATGGGGGTAAATTTTTTTTAACACACTTTAATATTATTTTACTAAAATGTATATGGTTGAAGTTAAAAAAGAATTCATTTTCAATTTTAGGCAATGTACTAAAAAATGGCACTTATTGACAATTTCTCTTGGAAAATACTTGTTTTCCTTTAGGAATAAATTGAAAACATGTCCTTCATTTCCTTCAATTATGAGGTGAAATAGTGCAACCAATAATATTTTTTTCTAATTAAAACAAGAATGGTGCGATGACGAGGCTTTGTCCTAGGTAAACATCAATATTAGTTTATTGATAGTGGATAGTGGGGATATTAAACAAAGAAAACATTGAATCAATGATATGCAAGCAAAATTAAAAATTAAAAAAATTAGTTTTTAAATTAGAAAAAAGTTGCATCTCCCATTTGACTAGTCAAATAAGGAGGGAGGTTTCCACTAGTCAAACCTTGCCTCTGACCAACCCAAATTGTGTTGTGTAGTGTGAATGTGGTTGTAGATAGGATTTGAAAACTTGAATTTAGAAACCATAGTCAATGCAAAAATCAATTCCATATTTTGCATCTAAGGGACAAATCCAACAAATTAAAACAAAGTCCATTATAATGCAATAATACCAAAATGGTTTCACTATATTGCAAGGTTTCATTGTAAACTGTTTGAACATCAATGATATTTAGGGACATGAATGACTGCATGAAAAATGGTACAAATGAAAACATGACACAATTTGCATTTACTTCAACAGATTGAAGAGTATTAACCCCTACACGCTTTGATGTCCATTTTTTGGACGATGAATAGATTGAAACTAAAGTTTCATCCTCTTACTGCTTGGATGAAAGTTATTTTAATTTGTAGAGATACTTTATCAAATTGTTGTCCTATCTGAGGGTTGGATTTGGTGTTACTAGAGCATATATTTTTCTAAAATTAGCAATGTGCAAGTATGTCAAGTGGTTGACCAAGCCAAAATTGTAGTAACTTTAGTTCAAAACGGTGTGTGTGTGTGTGCCAAAACAAGGTCATAGATTTTAAGAGCACAAAATTTCGAAAAATCTCTATGTCAAGAGAACTTCATTTCAAATCCATTCCAACAAATTTTACACAAAAAATGATAATATTTTGCTTCTAATCAAATTCAGAAGGAGTTTAGAAATTTCCCTTTGAAAATTTATAAAAAAATATTGATGATAGCATTGGTGAATCTAACCATATTGATGGAATCCACAACTCACAATCTACAACTTTTACTTGTATGTCAATTCTAAAATATGCTTCCAAATAGCACTTTATGATGATTTTTCTCCAATTGTTAATTTTGGAGGTGAGTCTGGGCGTTCCAGGGTTAATCAACTAAAAATTAATATAAATAGGATACTAAAATACTCAAATGGATGAAAAAATATTGGATGTAGATTTTCATAATAGAATACTAATGGGCAAATGGGAAAAAGCAATATTTGCAACCTGTCTGGCTATTCATTTCCAGACAAACCACTGACAAACTCCCCGCCAATGCCCGCCAGGGAACCCACCGAACGAACGGGGAACACGAAGAGAGAACGTAGGGAACACGGAAGCAAACGGACGCACCGCCACGGCAAGGGGCGGCGCGGCTTAGGGCGGCGGTTCGAGTCCTGGAAGCCTCTCGACGCCTCTCGATGCCTCCCAGTGCATCATCGTGTGGGAAATCTGGTCTTCCGGGTCCAAATTGCCGCTCGACGACTCTCACCCATCTCTTTCTCGATCGATCAGTACAGTTGCAATCCAAACTTTCCAGCAGTAATATAACCAAGATTTCTGACGAATGTGGGAAAATTTTGTGAAGTTTTGTCAGTTTTCAGGGTTGTTTCCACCGCAGTTCACAACATCCTGCCTTGCTCACCACTAATCACAAGGTTAGTTACCTTCCTCACAACAAGTTGTTACTGCATAATCAGTCTTGGTTAATTGTGATTCTTTCTGGGTCCTATGTGGAATAGCGAAACGTGGGAGATTCAGTACACAGAGCTTTTACTTACAGTAGAGCCGCGTAGGCAGGCTCGGCTAGGGCAGCAGCCCCTACTTATGCCCAGATTGGGATTCATTTGGTTGCAGTCCCTGGAGAGCGATTTTGTTGGAGGATTAGCGCCTGTTTGATTGATTCGTATGTGAACAGATTTTTTCGCTTGGCTTTTGCGTATCAAGCAAGGGTAAGTATGGTGTTGTTACATGGCGCCGCTTCATGGGGTTACTGAACTTCAGGGTGTTAAAATCTTTCGTTTCTTGCTAGTACCGTCTATTTCGTGGTTACGGTTGGGATGTTTGGAATACAAGGTTTGGAACTGAGTTGAAGTTGAGATTTGAGAAGGATGTAGTGTGTGTTGCTTTGTAAAGCCTGAGCTGATTACACAACCGGTGGATTTTTCACTTTGGTTTGTCGCTGTGTGACTCGCCACCGTTGCGCTTTATTTTTTCAGTGTGATTTGGATTTAGTTTCGTTACAACACGTGGTTTGGTGAATAGTTGCGGGGTCATCTAGCCGTCTGCATTAAACCCTCCGGGATTTCTCTTCTTGCTTGCACCCCTGCTGTCTTGCATCCCTTTTGTCGCAGTTTCCTTTTTTGAAGAGAACTGTTAGATTGTGAGGAGAGGCGAGAGGAAGAGACTGCAGTTGCATGTCGAGTGTTGAATTCGTAATTGCTTACGAAGGTGTGTGTGACCTTGGTTTTCATCACTCTAGGTTTGGGGTTTGCACTTCTTTTTATTGAACTCTTTACTCCAGCACTCCGTGTGGTGTTTCGTAGTCCAGTTCGATTTTATTGAAGGTTTAGGGGGCGGTAGTAGACTGGTAGGTTCTTTTGGTAAGTAGAGATTGTACGAGGTTTTGTGTCATTTGATCTCTTCGTACTGCATATGCTTGCATCAACGTCGTTGGCCCTCGTGGTAATTAGTTTAGTGCTTCCCTGGACTTGCATTACGTTTCTAGTGGTCTCTGTTCGAGGTTCTGGTGTCCAGGAACATATACCAGATTCGGTCTGGTCTAACTTAGCTAAACAGAGCTTTTTCTTCGCTGGTTCTGTCACGAGTTGCAGGGAGTTTCCCTTGCTGACAGATATCCATGCAACTCCGTCCCTCTCTGTCTGCAACACGGAGTCTTTTCTTTGCCTTTTACGGCACTTCAGGACTCCCTCTCTCCCTTTAAAATCTCATCTTCTGAAGCCGCGAGGTAAGTTTTGGCGAAGAAGTTGAGTTTCCGGGGTTTTGAGTTGCGAAGGCCGAGTGAGAGTTGAGATTTAGGCCACTGTGAGGTTGTTCTTGTTTAGGAAATTTTGGAGTTTTGGTGTAGCAGCTTTGGGGTTTAGCGGTAGTTGACTCCTCTTACTTTCATTTTTTCAGGTT
This sequence comes from Straminergon stramineum, assembly GCA_963920665.1. NCBI lineage: Eukaryota > Viridiplantae > Streptophyta > Bryopsida > Hypnales > Calliergonaceae > Straminergon > Straminergon stramineum. The sequence continues at coordinate 6,652,052 of OY987270.1, read as the reverse complement.
CTTATTTCGAATTCTGTCGCCGGAAGTAGAGGTCACCGGGCTCTGCAGCTACGAGAGATGGCCACAAAGGCTGCAGTTCTACTGGTGACTGATGTGGCCACTCTTCCAGAAACGGCGGAACAGTGGGTTAACAAGACTTATGAAGGAACCGAAGTGCAAATCTTGACCAACTTTCAAGCAAGTGGTGAGCATAAATTTGGTGTTCGTCTGTCAATGCTGGCATTGTCTGGTGTGGTAATTCCAGATTGGGTTGAAGATGGACTGATACTCTTATGAAATCACTGTGTGTCAATTCAGGGGGCAAGCTTGAATCTCCTACGTCAACTTTCGACACTGTGATCTCTTTGATGCAAACACCAGGCCGTCACTCCTCGGACTTTCTTAAAGAGTCTGCTCGAGTGCTCAAGCCTGGTGGTAACTTTTTGGCGCAAGAGCCTCTTCTTGTTGACGCCCAAGAGCTTAAGGTAGTTTTTATCGTTGGGTTTTTGAAATGCAGGGTCGGTTTACAAAGTTTTTAGTGCTCTGCGGTATACTTTGTATAGTGCCTTCTCCTTACTAAGGATGATGTTCATTGCAACCGACGGTAAAGTGTCTTTTGGTACCGTCTGACTGGAGTACGAATGTTCGCAGTGCTCTAGTGCGCAATCGAAAGCTGCATTGGAGCGGAACTTGCTGCTTGCCGGTTTCGTGAATGCTGAAGCTGTTGAGTCCGTGCCAGGAGTAGAAATTGCTAAAGCTTGTACGACAAGCTCTGTCGCCTTGAATCTCGTTGCGGTGAGATTCTCATCATTTAGCTTTTTGCGTTGTGGATCAGGTTCCAGCTATTGTAGATCAAACAGCATGTTCTGACAGGGAACATTTGGTTCATGAGAGTTTGTAGATCTTGTGAAGGCATGAGCTTTTGCTTTTTTAGGAGAATTGTGACTTTTGTGGATTTGATGGTATAGTTTGGATAAATTTAGTGACCCGGATTATTGATGTGTGTATTTTGCTGGATTTTCAGTTGAAAGTGAAGAAGCCTTCTTGGGACTCGACATCTGTATTTCAGATCAAGAAGAAGGTCTCAAGCCAGAACGGTAAGCTCCTGCTCTTTTGAGTTGCTCTGATCACTTCTTTCAGCGAGGTTATAAGTTATGTGGGCACGTTTGAAAATAAATGTCTGTCAATCTGGGCATAACATTCGTTTCCCTCTATTTTTTGTACCCCAGCGTGATTATACCTTGGGAATTGCTCATTTCGGTGTACTTGATGAACTTGATATGGAGTAATTGTTATAGATAGATTGCTATTGACTGATTTTTTTTTTTGATGATGCCAAATCTGATCAAGTGAAGACTGTCTGCTTGAGCAGGAAGCGCCAGACCAGTTGGGCGAGCTGTGAAACTCTCCCTCGGGGATGTGACAGACGATGTTCTGCCAATTAGCAAGCCAACAATAAAATTGGATTTTTCTAGTGATTTTAAGAACGACGACGAGGACCTTATTAATGAAGACGATCTCCTTACGGAGGAAGATTTGAAGGCTCCTGAGGTTCCCAGTAAGTAATCTGTCCGGGTAGAACTGTGTGCCGGTTACATGCCCTCTTGTCCCTTCCTACTTTGCATTGACTTCTGTACAGGTCGAAGGAACAAGTTGAGATAAGTATTTTAAATTTGAACCAACGTCATGTGCAACTAGGGTGAGATAACTTTAAGAAAATTAATGTCTTTTCTGACACCTAGTGACGCTTTTGAAGTGTCCAGTCCATCTCAACAGAGGTAGCTTGAAACCTTGTTTTCTAAATAATTTCAGCATGGGACTCATGAACATGTAAGCACTCAGACTAGTTAACGTTGGACATCGTAGGTTAATAGAAATAAAAAATGATTTTGGCACCAATCAAGGTCTAAGATTTCTTGCTACCTCGAGCTTGTTCCTTTGATGTGTTCAATCTCTCAAGTATCATGGATTTTCTTAGATAGGAAGGACCTAGGGCGATTAAATTTTGAAAGATTTACTGATGGAAAGCGTGTGTGTCTCAGAGGCAGAGAGCTGTGCTCCAACCAAAAAGGCTTGCAAAAACTGCTCGTGCGGGCGTGCAGAGCTTGAAGCAAAGGAAGAGGACACTAAACTTACAGTTGCACAAATCAACAATCCCAAGTCCTCTTGTGGAAGCGTAAGTGCCTGATGAGCTCTGCCTGCATTACAGTCTGATTCTTCCAACGCCTTAAACTCTCTTAACTTTCCTTGGAATAACATTGCGTCCGTGTGAATTGTTGAAAACTGACATGGGATTTTAGGATAATGTTAATGAACGAAATAAATTCACTTCATTGAATGTCGCTACATTTACGAATCTTCAATCTTTGGATTCAAGTTATTTAGTATCATGTTTACTGTCAGGTTCGGATCCTTGAACAGACTGACATGAATTTGTCATTGTTAGCACTGGAGTACCGGTTTGAACATTTGGATCTGATCATCTTGTGTGCGTGTTTGCAGTGTGGACTAGGCGATGCATTCCGTTGTTCTGGATGTCCTTACAGGGGCTTGCCTACTTTCAAGCTTGGAGAGAAGGTGATTCTTTCTTTTTTTTCTTTTGTTGAATTGGAAAGAAAATAATGATTTGCATGCTGGCCAACCTGAACCAGAATTAGAAAACCTACTGTAGAAGGTTCTTTTTAATTCTAGTCTATTTCACAACACATCTTTTCTGACTTAAAATGGACATGGTTTCTTCACTACTGATATATTTTGCTACTGAAGATTTGAATTTTCTCATTAGTGTTTGAACTAAGATAAAAAATGAGCTTGTAATTCCTCGCGTATAATAGAGACTTTCCAAACATTTCCTATGGGTGTATTTTGCTACCTTCCTATTGATTCATTTTGCTTTCTACAATTATGAAAGCTGTCACCTTTGGCCACTTACGCATTTTTTAGTAGACTGAGTTTTTTTGATTTCTTATCTTTTCCTCGTGTCCTTTGTTTTCCATTCCTCATGTGCAGATTACACTTGGGGGTTCACTCTTGGTGGCTGATGCGTAAGCGAAATTATTTCAAGTTGCGACGAGTGCAGTGAAGCAAGGTTAGGTTAGGCTTGAATCAGTCATGGAGAAAGAGAAGCCCTTAATTTTGACTTCGGCAATTTTTGAGGCTGGAGGTTTGACCATTGTCAGATTCTCATGATGCTGTTACATTTGATAAGTTAGCTCATTTTTACCTGCAGACATGGACCTCACTCAAACAGATGACTGTTGCTTCATGTTTAGGATTAACTTGGCCCTCACTACTGAGTGATAATGGTATGGCGTGCTGGCAGAAGGGTTCATGTTGATATATTTTAGCTGTGGGAGTCATTGATCTTCATTGAATAGGACAGGTTGCACGTGGAATGACAGTGTACAAACTTATGATTCTAATAAAGCATCTAACTTCAATTCTTTTGTACTGTTGTTTTGTTGAATCACTGTTTTTTCGATTCAGTCTGGGAAGTAGTGGACCAAGGCAATGAGTGCAAAATCCATGAGAAGATTTCATCACTTCTGAACCTATTAAAAGAATTCATCATGGGTCAATTGGAGAACTCACTACTGTTCGGTGAGAAAATATGAAATGCTGGGTGATGTGAGTTTCGTGGAAAAGAGGTCTATCTTCAATGTTTCGTACAATTCACTCTGCAAGGATGCTGGGGACTGAGTGTCCAATGAATTGTCCAGCCTTGCTGCTTGACTGTCTTGTACTTGATTCTTTGCCATGGATTTTTATTTGTCTAGAAAAACAGAACAATAAAGTGTCCAATGAATGTCTTTCAAGGAATCGATGAATGAGTTTCAAAGAAAAGATGAATGAGTTGCAAGGAAAAGATGAAAGACTTGCAAGGAAACTTTAGAAATAACTAGTAATGTTCAATCAATGACCTTCAAGAAAATTGAAAAAATAAAGAATGAATCTAATCATCTAAGAGTCTAAAATTTTGTTGACTATTGTTGGTAATAGAGTTGCATCCTTTGATTAATTATATCATTCATGATAATTTTTTGCAAGAGTTACAATAGTTTTGTGTGGTACTCCCTCCAATATAGTGGAAAGGAATGTGAGTGGTTCTCTTGTAGATTGTATTGCCTACAATAAAGAAATTGATTCATGATTTGACATCAATTTGATTAGTTGGATGTAAAGTGATATTAGTTTGACAAATTGGTGATATTTAGATAGAGGTCCTAGCAAAATACTATTGGATTTATACATTGTTGTTGCAACTTTATATTGTAATTTAGCCCTTAAATGTCAATGTGGACATTTTGTGTTTGATGGATGACCAAAACATCAGTTGTTGAACATTAACATGTCAATTTTCATCCAATTTTTTTAATAGTGATTGTGGAGTTGTGATACATTATACAAGGTTGAAAATAGCCTCATGGCATGCATTCATATATTTTGGTACCCTAGTTTGTGAGAAGACGATTGATAGATTCACGTATATGGTGTTGGGTTCTATACTATCGTCTTTGCAATTTTCATGAAGGCAACCCGACTGCCGCTACATTGGCATGCACATTGTTCACAATGCAAAAACAAGGCCTTCCCTTGTGGTCTGTGTTCTCTTAGCTATTGTTTATGGATTGCTTTTTCCCATGGCTACCAATTTGTCGTTTAAGGGTTAGGATTGTTATTGAAAATTTTTCTTTGACAATTAGTATGGTTTTGTATCAATTAGGTCTAATTTTTTTTCTCAAATAGAGTCAAATTGTGGCTAAACTTAGGTGAATTCTAAGAATGACATTTGGATATTGGTAGCAAAAATTAGAATTGTGCCTTTAATTCAATGTCTTCTTGTCAAACATTCTCCAATGAATATCTATTTTTATAACATAGATATATTATTGCACTATTTTAGACACATGTTAAATTTTAAGGAGATCCTACCACTAGTTGATAAGAGATTTTAGAACGCCAAGCTATGATATTAAAGCTCCTTACATTCCTTGTCGTCATGTTTCGAATCCCACCTTGGTTATATGTTAAAAATAGTATAATTTCTTCCTAGTGCTTTTGGAGGATTTAAAATTAAGATGAGCTATATTTTGGGCCATCCATTTGATCATTAACCCTTGAAAGGCCCTTGGGTCCCTCTATACGACCCCTATTTAGCAATATAACTCTTCAATTGTGGTTTAATAGATGAGTTATGATACATTTTTATTCACATACTATGATGATCATTAATTTACTTTGTATTGAAAAATATTTGGTCAATGTTTTCCTCATCAAATACCATCAAATACATAATATACTATATGACCGCAAAGGGCTTTTAGGCCCTTCTAGGGTTAAGTAGGGAACCTCCCTACATGTCAAGGAAGGCAAAGAACCCCTTTCAATGTAGGTCAAGAATGTTATGCTTGTTGCCAAAGGCCCACATGGATTCCCTGCATGGGTTTTGGACACCCAACTTTGAAATTGGACTTAGTACTCCCATACCTCTTTTTTAGTAGTGAGTGTAGCTTAGTAAACAAGCAACTACACTACGAGAGACTCTTTCTTTGTAATATAGGTTTGCTTTTCGAGTAAAGTAACTACTCAAAGTTCACATGAGGGTAGCCTCATCAGGAGCAGCAAAGCTCTCCTCCTTCAGTCCAGAAGCAACAAATCTTGCTGAAAAGGAAAGTAATAACTCACCAACTCCAACTCTGCGGTAAGTATCCCCAAATCGCATCCCTTATCTACTCTGAGGGAACATTTCAGCCCAGAAATCTTGCATAATTATAGACACGGAATCCCAAAGGGCTTCCTGTCTGCAAACAGGGAGTGTGTAGCCAAACAGTGCTTTTTCTTCGCTGGTTCTGTCACCGAGTTGCAGGGAGTTTCCCTTGCAGACAGATATCCATGCAACTCCGTTTCTCTCCGTCTGCAACGCGGAGTCTTTTCTTTGCCTTTTACGGCACTTCAAGGCTCCCTCCCTCCTTCCCTCCCTCAAAACCTCATCTTCTCAAGCCGCAAGGTAACGTTTTGGCCAAGAAGTTGAAGGGCTGTGTGTGTCGGTACAGAGGATCTTAAAAAGTTGAAGCTGCTGTTGGTGGTGCAAGACGTGACTTTTTATTTACTGTTTGGTGGTGGGTTTTCAGTGGCAGAACCTGTAGCTGTTGTGTAAATCATTAACTAGGTTGCTTGGATTATTGCAACAACTGCTATGCACCCGCTTCTTGAAAATGTGGGCGATCCCCATTTTGTACTAGACTGTTGGTTTGGAATCATCTATCTTTCTTCCAAACTGTAATAAATTTTTTTGGTTTGGTATGTTTTGAAAGGGAAGAGTTTTGCTCTTGGAATTGCGACGTTGTTTAGATTGGTGGCGAGAATTTTGGGAAGGTTTTTGGTTTCTAGGGTTTTGAAGTTGCGAAGGCCGAGTGAGAGTTGAGATTTAGGTCACCGTGAGGTTATGCTTGTCTAGGATATTGTGGAGTTTTGTTGCATTGATATGATGCCGATTCTGGTCTTTTTCAGGGTTCCAGTTTTGGTGTAGCAGCTTTGGGTTTAGCGTTAGTTATTTTTCAACATGGTGAAGGATACGGGGTATTATGAGGTTCTGGGAGTGCAACCTGATGCTACTGCTGCCGCTATCAAGAAGGCCTATTACACTAGGGTCAGTTGTGAATCTCTTTCCATTTATTCTTATGCTGGCTGTCTCCTTATAAATTTAAAATGCTTTCCTGAGAAATATTCCTGGTCAGCTATTTAGTGGAGACTTAGTCTGTTGGTGCTTTTTAAGTCTGCACGATGAGAGAGTCGACTCTCATTCACTTCCGTTCATGTTCTTGCTATTTTTCTCGTAGAGGAAAGCGAAAATCAGAACTTGAAACAAATGTGTTTTTTGGATTAAGAAGTGATTTTTTGTGAATTTTCAGATTTAGGAATGCCCATTTCTATCATCTACACAAGGCTATTTTTATAATTAATTGAACCCTAAGCATCCCCTATTATTGAGTTCTGAGTTACGATTGATGGAGGCCCTTTGCAAGGGGGGTGGGGGTGGGGGGTAGCGTCACTTTTCTCACATATTTCTCATATTTTTTTTAAGGGTTGGATTCAGGTAGAGTGATGGAAATGGGCGTTCCCGCGTTGTATCTTACAAAGCAAGTGTAATAAGTTGTTATTAGTATGAATTATCCTCTGAAGTTTTGTTTCTTTGGATTGACATAGGCAAGAGTGGTGCACCCGGATAAGAATCCCAACAATCCTGAAGCTGCTCAAAACTTCCAGGTATTGACCTAAGTAGTCGTTGTTGAATTGTTGGATATGTATGTGCTAAAATTTGCCACTGAATGATTTGCATGTTATCAAAGTTGCAACACCAAGTATTCCGTTCTGAGAGTAAAAGTTGGTGCCATGAGGTTGTTGAGGTTAATAGCAGAATGTGTACACCAGGAACTTGTTTGAATTGCACATTATAATGTAGGGACCTTAATTATCTTCTTTGACCCAAAATTGTCACCCTAAAATCTTAGGCAATGGTCAAGAGGATGTGGACCACCTAAAAATTTGCTGAAGTGTCGGTTTTAGATCGTCTACCAACAAGGTTTTGAATTTTTCATAGCTTTTGAATATAGTGTCCGACTAACGCATTCATCGGTGCATTGGTATCCTCCTTCATTTGCGAACTAGAATATATAGAAGTTTGACCAATCTTATAGCTATGCTCATTACCCAAAGTGACATTCTTTGGGTGTCCCTACTGTGATTTTTGGCTGTTAAGAGATTTGAGCTTGCAACAGGTCTTGGGTGAGGCTTACCAAATTCTCAGTGACCCGGCAAAAAGAGAGTCCTATGATAGGCTTGGGAAACCAGGCGTGTCTGAGTACGTACATTTCCTTGTGCACAAATAGTTTTGTTTGAATTTAGAAATGTATATTTGACCTAGAATTTGATATGTGCACCTGATGGCAGTATTGTGGACCACTTCATGTTTGGAAGTCTGTGAATACAAACCAACAAATAATTTCTGTGGTGCAGAGAAGCGATGGTAGACCCAGCTGCTGTTTTTGGGATGCTGTTTGGAAGTGATGCTTTCGAGGAGTATATCGGTCAGGTATCGTTCTACTTGCACCGTATATGCTTACTTTTTTTTTTAATAGTTTTGGTAAATTCATCTACAGATTTCCTTTAAGTGCATGCCTATCTTTCATCTTGTGTTTTTTACTTTGACCTTCTGTACGTTTGGATTTGTAAGGTTGCAATCAGTTTTGTGGGATATATTTCACTTTGTGTCGTAAACAACTTTGAAAGCAAGACGAACTGATTATCAACTTCCAATCTTTGACACCGTTATTGTATATCTTCCAACATTTGAATTGATTAAATAATTGAATCTGTAAGGAATTTGTAAGTACTACTACATTGAATCTACGTCTAGAACGGTAGGATGTACTCCATGGAATTTTCAAAGATACTTATTTTTAGGAGGCCATTGCAAGAATGCAAGATGAAAACGATGGATGGACGTAAAGCATACCTTTAAGTATAGCTATCCACAAGTAGATCATGTAACATTTAGAAAAGCCCCTTTTTAGATCAGTTTAGTAGGGATCAGTGTTGCGCCCAAGCATATGCTTATTTCGCCAAAAATCATTCTGATTCTTGTGGTGGCAGTTGGCAATGGCTTCAATGACTGGAATGGACACTGGTGGTGATAATCAAACTACCGATTTAGTGCAAATACGGATGAAAATGAAGGTAATTGTTCATTCCAATTTTTGCATTTATCCGCATGCCTGAGCAGCTCGGACAAAGTTCGTATCCTTCTTTACCTGAATTGATGAATGGTTGATATGCTGGCACTGATGCCCAGATTGCAGCTTTACTTCAACGTCACCTTGGTGGCAGCGATATTATTATGCTTGAATTTTAGTCAGCTCGCTTCTCGGGAAACAAAATTACTGGAATAATTACAGGATTCTCTGGGAATATTCTCCAAAATTGGCTATGCAACATAATAGTCTATAGCCCTAAGCACCATCGGAGTATCACTCAAGTATCAAGGAAAGTAAAATATAAAATTGGCCTTCTTAGCTACCAAGGATAAATAGATTGACTTAGTATTTCTGCTATAACTAGTAGCGGCCTCATTGGTTGGTGGATGCCTTAAATGGAAGGGATCTTGGAGGGCAGCCTTACAATTGTTACTATTCACTTCTCGATGTCAGTTAGAAAAGGCTCTATTGGTAATAGAATGCTATGAACAAAGTCTCCAAGAAACATTCAATTGACTCACCTTTTTTTTCAGGAGGTTCAAAATGAGAGGGAGCAAAAGCTTGTCCAGCTTCTGCTTAAGCGAATTGAGCCGTATGTTAGTGAGGATAAGCTTGCGTTTGTTGCCTGGGCCAGAAAAGAAAGGGAGAGCCTAAAGGACAATGGTAAGTACAGCGTATTTTCTCTCTAGGCTGGTACTCTTGGATTTGCTTTTGCATTATATCGAATCAGAATGTAAGGTAGGGACACCCTTTTATGTCGCTTATTTGAATCCTTCCTCTGAAAAAAAAGAGAATCTGTGATTGAAACTTGCCACTAATTACAACTGCGCATAATTACTACTATTAAACATAAATTTTTTATGGGATCTTACTGGCAATTGAATGAATGAGACTTCCAATGCACTTTAGCATGCATTATTCGGATACCGTATGAATAAGTTATGAATTTTGAAACTACTGTATCTAGGTGTACCAAAAACCAACAATAGGCTCTCATTCATAGACTTTCACATTTTGATTGTGTACATCTTGTTTAATCCCTATCTAGTTTTATTTGACGTTTTTTGGTCCAAATGGAGGTGTCGCATTCTGGGTAGTGTTGATTTATGGGTTTACATACCTTAATGTTGAAAGCTAGCGATGGAGAACAATTTTTTGAATAGCTGAACCCATTCCCATTCCATTGAGAGCTCTTGTTTTTTGTCCAAAAAGATTTATGATCTGGAACTTCTTACCATCAATGTCAGATGTTGCAGCTTTTGGAGAACCGATGCTGCACACCATTGGCTATGTGTACGAGAGACAAGCTGCGAAAGAGCTGGGCAAGAAGATTTATTTCCTGGGAGTGCCGTTTGTGACGGAGTGGTTGCGCAGCAAAGGCCATTTTATCAAATCTCAAGTCACGGCTGCTTCAGGTAATATAATGAATAAATGAACGAATGAGGCCTCAACTCAGGGAAATTAGTGTGTTTAAGGGTGCTATTAGAGTGTGTGTGTGTGTTGAAATTGAAGTTCCTTTGTACACAAGGTTCCAGAGATTCTTAGCTATGCCTTGTTTGAAATCCCTAGAAGGTAAGAAACCCTATATGTGCCACTTTGTAGCCACTATGTATCAGAAGAGTACATTTGAAAGCTTTAAAATGCGCACTTCTGATACAAAGTGGCACTAACAGGATGGCTTCTGAGTTGTGGTTGTGGCACAACTAGAGTCTCTGACCTTACTGACTGTGCATGGGATTTAGAATTTCGAAACATTTCCATTATAAAAGTAATAGGAGTAAACCAAAACATGGAATTTGAGCTTTCGGACGGGCAGCAATCATGCCATATTAGAATTCTCTGGCAAGAATCTTTGTATTCACTCAACAAAACGTTCCTCTAGTGAGTGAATTAAAGTACCGAGTTGGTTGTAGGTGGAGACTGGATTATCTAAGAAAATCCGAAGGCCATGGTTGCTTGGTGCAGCCATAACACATAAGTCATGTTATGAACTTTTGTTACGGATTGGGTGCAGGTGCTATCCAACTAATGCAGATGCAAGAAGACTTGAGAAAACAAATCGCGGGGGGTCAAATGCAAGAACAGGGGGTGGAGGCCTATCTTGCGTCAAAACAGGACCTGATGATTGGAAATTTATGGAAGCTCAACGTAGCCGACATCGAGAACACGCTTACTAATGTCTGCCAAAAGGTATGTGGACTTCAGTATCTCACTATTGCCATCCCTTAGTTCTGTCAAATGGGTGGCTGTCAACCTTGTGTCAATATAATTGTTCAAAAATTTGGAAATTCTAATTGAGTTTGCAAATTATTGTTGGATCTCTTGGTTCTTTTTTCGGGGAACTCATTTAATGGAAAACTCGACTGCGCTTGTGCCCTACATGATGGTTTGCGCTTGGTTTCCAGCATGATTTGGACCAATAAAAATGAACTCTTGTAGTACTAATTGTACCAGATTTTTCTATTACAAGTGGCATAGTAATCGTCTACTTTAATCGACATAGAATTTAACAGAAGAGACGTTTTCCGTAAGTCCGGTATAATACATGTTTCTGAAGAGTGTACTGTCTGTGCAATTCCCAATCAACTGTAATGATTTATTTCCTTGATTTGCCTACTTGAGTGTACAAACGCCTCAACATGAATTTTATTGCCTCAGTTTTTAGTTGAATTAATGTACTTTTATTCTAAAGCATGCTCTTGTGAATCAAATCAATTTTCAATTTTTTTTGATTGTATAATTATCTGGTCTCAGCTCCATGAGTCTACAAATCTCATCAGATCTATTGATATTACTATTTTTCAAGACAGATGGAGAATTCATGTCTGGTTGTTCGATGTGCGCAGGTTTTATTCGAACCGAAGGTGCCCAAGTCGGAGCTCATGAAACGAGCCAAGGCACTGAAGAAGCTAGGTCAAATTTTTCAGGTGGAAATCAGTTCTATTTCCTAATTTTGAAGTTTGATGAAATATTCCTTGGGGCGGGGGGGGAAGTCAAATCTGGGGAAACTCCAGGAGTCCTGATTAGAGAAAAATATTGAAAAGAAAACCGTGGCTAATTACAGATGAGCCTTACATTGTCTTATCACAAACATACCACCCCAGAAATCTACCCAATCAAAATTTTGATAGAGTGTTTTGCAGGTCAAGAACCACTTTCACTTTCATTTGTTCAACTTCTCATAGCATTTTTTGTTAGTTTGTCTTAATCCAAAGTGGACAAACTAAAAGGAGAGAGGCCTTTGGAAGCTACTCTTTGATTATTGTAATTTTCAAACATATTTTCATCATTCTAATATACAGGGTATGTTTTGGTACATTTCGTTACCTTCATTGGAATGTCCTAATTGAGTCAACTCCTATGGATGTGGAATTACCACTTTGGTCCATTTGGGCACTTATGGGTTAGGGCTTAGGGTTTTAGGGTTTAGGGTTTAGGAAAAACCACGCTTTGGTCTTGCTCCTTTGCTCCACGTATGGGATTCATGTTCATCTTCTGATTGATTTGATGTTCTTTCTTGTCAGGAAACAAAGGTGGCTAAAGTTGCAACCGAAATGGGACCTCCCAAAACTGCCAAGATCCATGGCGACAATTCAAAATCGTCGTCCTGCTTCCGTCCTAGTTCTCCAAGTCCTACTTCTGTAAGCATTTTATCCCAGGCATTTAATCCTGAACCTTCAACTGCTGGAGCTCAATTTTACATTCAACTTTTTGTTTACATGTAAAGTCTGTGCACGCATAATCTAACACCTCCATTTACAAAAACCTAGATATTGATTACACAAGATGTACACAATCAAAACTAAAACTTGAGAGTCTATGAGAGCTTAATGTAGGTTTTTGGAACACGTAGAGATAATCTACTTCGAAAATTCATAACTTATTCATACGGTGTCCAAATAATGCATGCTAAAGTACATTGGAATCCTCAGGTCATGCTGAAGTGCCAGTAAGATCCAATAAGAATGAATTATGTTTAATAATAGTGAATATGCTCAGATGTAATTGTAATTAGTGTTATTATTGGTGTGCATACCTTATGCGTATTTCTGCGTATTTTAGCAAACCTCTTTTGGTCGTTTTAGCTTCTTTTTATTCTTTATTTTTTATGTAAGTAGGGTGCAAAACTGTGAGCGAGACGATAAATTTAATGTTCATTTGTTTGGTGTGTGTGTGACCAGCCTCCAAGAAAGTAGAACTTCCACATCGTCTGGAGTAGAAGGTACACATTGGGGAGTTTTATTTTTATTTTTTAATTTGATTGATTGCACTATCCGTGTTTTCCAAAGTTCTGTGAATAATCACAAGGTCCACCATTTCTAGACCATGCTTGAATGTACTATAGCATCAGCACTCTGTTTAGTGTAAACAAATACAGTGATTTGAACCGGTTCTATTCTGTGTTGTGCCGGTGTATCAATACAAAACTGATAGAAAAATTCCGGTGTCCAAAAAATACCAGACCCAATGGGTATGGAGTTTGAAATTTTACCTCAAAGCATTCTTCATATTGCAGTTGTATGTCAAAATTCAAATGTTCTGAGCTTGATACAGAGGTGTGTTGTGACAATGCCATTTAGTTACTTCTGAGGGTGTACCCTGACTTGTTTGCTAAAAAATCTAAGTAATTGATAGATAAACCATGCACAATGTTCAGGATAGGGACATTGTGAGTAGGGTACTGTTTAGAAATCTTTTGATTGGGCTTTGGTTTCTATAAATGGAAGGCCACAATTCTTCGCTACTCTATGCAACTCATGCAAGTGGGGAAAAATTGAATGTGAAAGTAACATGTTATTGAGGGGGAAATTGTGGAAGTAAAATAGTATGGTATTTGTAGTTGTATTCTAAATGCTTAGGCACTAGGAGATTTAATAGTCTTAGATTGACACCACATTTTTGGTTAGCAAGAAGGTTGGATTTTATTCATGTTGTACTCTAGACATTGTGGACACTAATTGTTTTATAGATGATAGAGAATCTTTCTATATAAGAAGTGTAGATGTTCATCTTTTGAATTTTGAGTGAAAAGGAGAGGTCTTGTACAATAGTTGGACCTCCAATGATTGCTCTTGGATTTTCTTAAGCAAATGATTTATACAATATTGAGAAGGATGATGTCCATGGTGATTAGTTTGTCCATCAAGGATTAAGGATAGAAAAAGTTCCATGTAATTTTTCAAGTAGAGAGTGCTCTACATTGTATGAAATTGATCAAAAATGTATTTTATTTAGAATACTCATTATTTTGATATGCTAATTTAGAGAGATTTTTGTCATGTTATTGAGGATGGAAACTATATTATATTCCTTAAAAGATATAAATGGATATACTTAAAGATGACAAATAAAGCACTTGTCTTTTCTATTCAAGTAATTTCTCCTTCAGACCTTAATATGGGAGATGAATAGAATCTTAAATAAACAAACTCTTGATTTAATCAATTCCACAAAAATAATGGAAGTTCATGAGTCTACACATTGCACATTGAAGTAATTAAAGAGAAATTCCATACCCACTAAATATGACTTAGATTCTATGGTTCCAAAGCAAATTCAAATTTTTGAATAGGATCCTATGGCCTTGGATTTTATGGGAGAGTTCTACCAAAAGCAAATTTGACAAGGACAAAATCAATGGAGATGGGCCATTTCAAAATTACTACTTTCTACTCCAATATGGACAATTTCACTCCCAACATGTTACTAGGTTGCATGTATTTGCATCACCTTACATTTTTGATTGCATTTGGATGCAAAAAGTACTATTCAAACTTGCAATAGGTCTTACATTTAGAAGGGTAACAAAAATGGGTTACTCTACCTCAATGCTTTGGTTTTGATTCATTGATCCATCTTGTCTTTTGGCAATGCAACAACTTGTCGGTGCCCCATTTGCCACTTTCAGTATCATCAATGTGTGCTTTCCAATGCATAACTTTGGCAAGTTCTTGTAGTGGGAGTAGCACCTCTTTGTGATCACGAAACAAAACAAATCCACCCGGTCTTAGAAGGCGGTCAATCTCCAATAGAATCACTTGCAATGAACACCTGTTAACAAATGAGGCCAAAATTTAGTGAAACTTATACCCAAAAATTCTAGATACAATAAATGTGAATACTAAAATGTCAATCTACTTCAAAATACTTGAACCCTAAGCAAGCTAAAATCTTCATCTATGTTTATTTTTTAACAAATCCAATTGTGGTATCTTCTAGGTGCTTTGTTCAAGTACATCTTCACAAATTTTGGAGTAAAAATCTCCATTATCTGAAAATTCAATGTGCCTAAATTTCCCCAAAGTAGTTTTTTTTAGCCCTTTACAAAAGGTGAAGTTTTGTATTTCTAACATTTTTGAAAAATTCAAAAATGTCCCATAACTTGTGCATTTTAGCCTATATGTTAGAAAATGAGTTGAGAATACATGAATAAAAATTCAACCCAAAAAACTTTCATATTCATCTTTAAAAAATTATAAAGTGGAACAAGGTACTATATGAAAGAAAAAAATAATCGGCTACTAACTTTTACAATAAAATGAGAATTATCAAACTCAATGGTGAGAATGTTTTGGTAAACAATAAATATTCTTTATTTTTATTTTTATTTGGAACTTTTCAAAAATGACTCTATTCATTGCTGTACCCACCTGTGCTGAATGGCGAAAAATCTGGAGGCATGAACTAAGTCAAATGTCCGTGCATATGAATCTAAAGGCTCACACCTGCAAGTCCACCCATCATATCATTCAAGAGATGTTTCATGACAATCTTTGATGCAGAACTCCTAAAACAAAACAAAAACTTCCTACAAACACTTGGCTCATGTTTTGATTGTGTACATCTTGTGCCATAAGTTTTCATGACGCTTTTTGGTCCAAATGTAGGTGTCACATTTTGGACAATGTTGATTATTATGGGTGTACTTACCTTGAAGTTCGTTTTGGAATTAGGTTAAAGAAGTTCTTTTTGATTAACAAAAAAGGATGCCATCTCCTTCCTAAGTAGGTGACCATAAGTGACAGCAAGAAGAAAAAATATCGATTAGCTCACAAGTTTTGAAATGTAGACTACCAATGCATACTAAGTACATACCAGTCATGGTAAATCCCAAGAAGGCCGCGGTCGAAAAGAATGGGGAGACGGTCTGGCTCATCAACTGGAACCACGTTCAACACCCACCAAGGAATCGGAGGAGTCCTTACTGCCAAGGCCGCTGCAAAACTATACCTCCATGAAGACAGTTCAACACTTGTGAATATCAATAATGCAAGCCCAAGCAGATCACCAAGGAATATTTTCAAAGCGTGCTTCATAGTACATTTTGGTGAACTCGCTGATTTCTAAACTTCATCTCTATGCTCTGGCACAAAAAATCGGCACATCTATGGCAGGGATGATCGTACCTTCCAAAGCCAGCGTTTATATCCAGAACGTTGCGAATGTCAGCCACTCTGGATGCGCCCAAGGAGCGAATGTAGAAATCGGTCATGTACACCCAATAGTTGAAATCTGATATGAAGACTTCCTGTTTGGCTCTTTGGAGGCCACCAGCAGCGACGGTCTTCAAGCGTTTTGGTGGCAGCGTGAGGCGTGAGGTCCAGTTGGGAGCCACTGGGAAGATGTCGGTGCTTTCGAGACATGGATTCATCCCAACTTTCCTACGTTGATAGTGAGGGCGTTAGCTGAAGATCATAACATCTTTAGCAGTCTTGACATTGTAACTTCACGCAGGGTTAACGGATTATTTAAGAGTTACGGTGATTTTGAACTAACAAGAATGTTATGATAATTGCATTGTTATGAATCAAACCAAGAACATGAAAGACCGTGTAGGAGGTGGGCACTCTCACCACTTGGACTTGGACTCTGGAGCTGGTGAGCACAATGGCACTTGTGTGTGGTTACTGCACATTGCAGGAGTCATGTTGGCCAGTTTTTGCCACACGGCTATTTGGTGATTTTGAATTACCAGCTTCCAGCACAATTTCTCAGTTTGGTTCATCATGTCTGCAACAACTCGATGAAACTCTGCATGTCAACAGAAGAAAAGTAGAGATGGCCCTAAGACCATCGTGAATAAAGAGATTTTGGTAGGAAATCTCCTAGCTCCACCGCATTGATACAAGTAATGACGCCATGGTAACAAGATTAAATATGAATGAAAGTGATGAACATGCATGAACTGCTTACAAAAATACTTAAGGCTGTTGCGAAATGAATAAAAAAAATATTCAAAGTTATGATTAGGCTAATGCAAATACCTTCTGTCATGACGGTCACTCGTACAGGTTAGTCCCGGGTTAGTTCAAGATTTTCTTCTCATAATGGTTAAGCCTATTATTAGCTTAGATATCATGTTAGATATCTAACGTTTTTGATGGGGAGTGTCAAATAGGATAGACATATTCTTTGAATTTTCCCAAATAAAACACTTAAAGCATATTCTAAGAATATGCTTGTGTCACAAGTAAGCATTTATAGGTCTTGATGTCTGTTTGTCAAAGAAGGCAACTTTGCGAATGTTCAAAACATCAGGTTATTGACGGTTAAATACAATTACGAACCTGATCCTGCGACGCCTTGATTTGACGCATCCATAAACCACACAAAAAATCCACCATTGCGCAGGATGCGATCAACCTCAAACAGTCGTGTTCCACCTGCAATTACATCCATCAATTATAGACAATTCATCATCAACCTGATCGAGTATTCCATTCCAACCAATTCTCAACTTGTGAAGAGCATTGTGATTTATGAAAAAGCACGTAAATATTGAAACTGTCCATTAAAATGAAAAATACCAGTCTATGCACATGATCAACCAAACCCAATGCCTACATGGTCGAGTTTGGTAAAAATTTAACCCTGAAGATGTATTACAAAATGCAAGCTTAGAAGAATAACTTAATGTTGAATCTCAAACAATACTTGTAAAATATTATCCATAGATTATGTCCATACAATAAGATCAACTAATACACAAACCAATATTTTTCAATAAAATTTGAAGCCAAAAATTGAAAATTCCTTCTAAAATCGATTGCATATTGAATATTTGTGATTTTCACAAGATTTTTTTTCCTTTTAAATTCAAAATTTTAAGCTTTAATCATCATGATTTTTCAAGATTTTTATTTTTATTTTTTTATTCAAGTTTTTTTTGAAGGGTCAATTTTTGAATTGAAAAAGTTACTTTTTGAGGCCAAATGGACTGGTACCCTTCCAATTATAGATTATTTACAAAGGAAAGTTCTCCAAATCTATATTGCACTAACACAAGAATCTTCAAAATCTATAGATGAAAAAATGCATTTTTGTGTGCTTGGGATGTATGTGTGTTCATCTATTGTTCAAAATTTGAACACCTGGGGTTAAAGCAAAAAATCTGGGGTTAGGTGTGATGTTTTCATAAATATGTTATTGTGTTTGCACGCCACAATGTAACAATTTTTTTGTCACATTACACTAATCTGGACTAAGCCAAAACTGAGAAAATTCACGTTGGTATGTGAAAATTGAACTTGCGGTGGGTTTTTTCATGAATGTTGGTACTTCAGGTACATAGCTTGTGCGATAAATTCTAGTCTACCCCATGTTCAAATCCCACATACCAACGTGAATTCTCATAGTTTTGAATTCCGTTGCACATCGGAGCACCAAGACCCCCAAAATCGGTACATCGTAGCGTGCAAACACCTTGTTATGAGTGGAACTCACCGTTGGAGGTCCAGGAGATGTTGCAGGCAGCGCAATGAAGCAAGTCAAAAGCTTGGCTAGGAAAGGGAAGACGCTGCATCGAAGAGCCAGAGTCCAAGCTGTGAGTGAGCAAACCCGGGAACCCGCGCTCCATCACCAGCTGCACCCCATTCTCCAGCGAGTCATACGCAGACAGACATAGAGAGGTCACTTTTCTCATTCCCAATACGCGGCTCAAGCTTCCGGTGCCACACTCCAAATCCAATGCCACTCGGGTGGTGGTCCCAATTCCCAGCTCTGGAACGAGCTGACAAGAAAGCATTCCCCATATCAGTCCTCGATCACTCCTGAATGAACATTCACTGCCTAAAAGGTGACCACACGTAATTACAGAATGTGCAATTGGAGAGGGTTTATTGTATGCTGGTTATTCAAAAGGAGATGAAGGAGACGTACCTGCATTAGATGGTTGAGATATGATTCTGCCCCTCTTGGATACATTGGTCCCCCTGGTAGGAAGACAATTGTGGAGGCATTTACATGCACCCATGCCCAAGATCGCCTTGACTTTAGCAGGGGAGAGTGTGGAACATTTTGCACTCGTGCCTGAGGAAAATTAAAAAAACAAACACACCGTAGAATGAAATGCTCAGAACACCAAAAGAATTAGTTTTTCCTAAGAACAATTGAACAGGTTGGCCATCGGACAAGAGGCGGACTTTCATGATATTGAGCTTGCAATTTGAAATCCAATTCATGGAACATGTTCATGATATTAACCTTTGTAAGCTTGCACTATGAGAATCCACTACAGTATCTCACATGACTGGCCCAAGATTGGTTGGCTTTCTAAACCTGATTTTAATTAAGCAGTCTTCTACTCACTCATACATACCTCCAATTAGCTCTTATGTTGTTAATGACATGATAGCAAACCAACATACAAACGTCGTATTAGTATTTGATAGAATTAGAAAGACGAGCAGTAGTATACTGAAATGTTTCAATGAAAAGCAAAAACTTGCACAACAATCACATTCTTGGACAGCAAGACAGATTCAAGATATGGGTAAGGTGTGGGCACAAAAAATAGGAAACAAATTGACGAAAAGTAAAAATATGGAGATGGAATTGCCATTGCACCTTGAGCTCTGACAGAGGCCACTTATACTGGCGAGCATAGTGCGACGGCACCGTTACCAAACAAGGCTCCTTCCCTCGCCTGGGTGGAAAACCATCCTGCATGCTCTCTTTACATGGTTCGACATCCATGAGCTTCTCCTGCCGGGATTTTTTTCTACAAATTTTGGAGTGTAACCATAGCACAAACCAATAAAATCATTTTGCAGTTCGAAGTAAATGGAAGGTGACTAAAACGTTAAAAAAGAATCAAAATGAAAGAAATTTTGACTCTAGGAAAATGAGAATTTTCAAATGTAACAATTTGGGAATATGGTTTCGTCCCCTGTGTAGTCAAAATAGGAAGGAATTGCCAAAATAGTAAAATTAGAATGAATTTTCTCTTTGAGTACCACAAACCTGAAACTGGAATCAACAGTTGTGTTTTCCACCTCTGGAGGCAGAATCAGTTCCATCCCACCATGTTTGGATTCATTCAAGTGGGTGTAAAACCTGTGTTTATCTTCATTTAAGAAAGTTTCATCCATGGAACCATCGTCGCCCAAAAATTTGATTTCCATCACCGTTCCCACTGTGGCCTGACTCATGACATCCCTCCAGTTGGCTTCCTCTGTTGAAGGAAGCTTGCTCATAAAAGCCCTCCAATTGGACTCCTCCGTGTGGCGAAGAACCCATTCCTGTGAACCCATCCCATGGGTACATATCGATTAAAAGAGGATGTATCAGCTAGACGATTGAAACATCTGATCAAATGTCAGTTGAAGATCATCTACTAGTAAAACTTGGAACCTTCATGACTTGTGCATGTGGTATACAAGTAATCGTGCATTGGGAAGCTCTTTCATTAGTTAACAAGAACATAGATAATCTTATAATAGGAAATCTGCTCATTTCCAAAAGTGATGATTTTGGATGTTCCTACCCTAAGTCATAGTGAAGTAAATGTGACTGGAAAGTTAGGATTCACTGAAACTGACAGTGCACAACAACTGAAGAATCAAAGGCAACTCATAGTTTTGAGGGCTTATGGACCATAATTGATATCGTATCCAAATAAAATATATTCAACTGCATTGGAATCCCTCTTGAATTAAACAACTGAAAGTCACTTACCTTCATTCCTACCTTAGAAGTTTGCAAAAGCTTGGAGTGAAATATCGTGCTATTTTGATACGAGCAGCAGGATTGATCTAGGTTAGCAACGGCATGCTTCTGGTTGGCCATGACCGTAATGAACAATAGCAACAGCTTGATTGCCGAAATGGATCTAAACAACCTGTGCTTTCCAGTATTTTGCCAATGTCGTTGAGAAACCTGACATAACATTTTATAAACAAGCCCAAAGGTTCCTCTCAGTAAATGGTTTGAAATATTTTACAGCTGTCAAAATTTTTAACCTTAAGCCAAACTCCAAGTGCAATTAGTTAACAATGCTATGGGATTTCAATAAACTTGGCAATTTCCAGTCAAAATCGCAAACATTTGTGCAGCTGTACAAAACTGAAATCGAAGCCAACCCTAGGGTAGAGAGTGAAAGGAAGAACCACTTGCGTACCTCATTTTGACAATTGGAAAATTGCCAGTTTGATGATTGCGTTCGAATCTTCAGTGAAAATACAAACCACAAGCTCAAACAAGGTTTTGGGAGCTGGAGCCCTGAAAACTGTGATATGGACTCATGGGGATAAGTCATTCGCTTCATATTGAACGCATCGATCCACCCACAAAACTTGCAGTGACAGGATCTGAATATTGCTGCGAAAAGCTGGAGTCCATCCACTGCATTGTACCATACATTTCACTTGAATGTCCTCCTGTCTGGATCATCAGCATGATCCAGTGATTGTTTTAAGAGCGAAAAATGAGCATTCACGTTTAAATTTAGTTTTATTTCATGTTTCTTAGTGACCAGTCGCCAATTCCTTAGGACTTTCTTAACATTTCACGGCCCTAAAAACGCTGCCAAGGTCATTAGGACATTCCTAAAGGTGCAAGAACAGAGTCAAACAAAAAGTCAACAATAATAGGTTTCAGAGTATTCTCATGAAATGGATAGACCCTAAAACTGGCATTTTCAGCAACTTCTTCAACATTAGAAGTCGTTACCCACCTCAAGGAGGTGGTAGGTAACGGTCTTCAACATGATCAAGTAATCTTCATTCTTCCAACAGTGGAGACTCATCATTCCCCACTTTCAGAATTGAGAAGAGGTCGATAATACTCAAACTAATCTTCACGCTCTGTGATCAGACATTTAGTTCTATGCTTCAATGGTGGAGATTGATTCATGTTCCTCTTATTACAAAACTCAGTTTCAGATGGTGTTTCAGAGTAGTCTCTCCTCTTCTTAGTCGTCCATGCCAACATTCCAAGCACTCACAGTCGAATATTATTTTCCTCCTAAACTACTCTGAAAATCGCTAAGGTTTCTCAATCAAAAAGGAAGATTTTACCCCAGCCAATTGGAACTCCCATTCCAAGCACTCACCGTCGAATAGTATTTGCCTCCTAAACTCCTCCGAAAAAGCCCAATGCTGCATTACACAAAGATAATGAAAAATGAGGGGTTTTAGGGTTTTCTTGGGAGAGCGAGCAATCTTCACGATATCCCCGCATTCGGAATTCCATTGATACAGAAGCAATAAAGAGCAATCTGAGAGAGAACATTTAGGGCGATCAAAGCAACATCCAAGACAAAGAAAATGCGACAAGGTCTTGTTTGCAGCGACTCTACATTTCAAGGTGATCCACGGAGCTCAAACCGCAGATCTGAAAGAAATTGGAAAGTGAGTGGCAAGAGATTAACGGTACCTCCCTTAAACCATTTTTTAAGGGGACTCAGAACACTGACCGCAGCAGAAGTTCAAAGAGAGCTCCCTTCCAAGCTCCACGTGAAGATTAACGGCTCTACAGACAACCCTGTGGCACCTCCCAAAGATCTCTGTGGAAGGTCATTTTTTGAGCTCTTCATTCCCCCTCAATCGGTCATGAATCGCCTTGCATGTGCCAAGTCTACCCGTACATAACTGCCATGAACCTACGCCTAGCCCTAGTCTAGGCCAACCCCAACAGTTTGTAGCATTCACTCATATTTTTCTGCCCACTCAGGGAACTGAGGTTCTTGCTTTCTATCAACTTGCAGCTTCAATAATGAAACATACATTCAGGGCGGTGTTCAGGGTAGCAAAAGAGAAGATCTATCTATAGTGGAGAATTTGTTTTATGCAGTAGGGCTTTAGAATCGCCCAAGCATCCAAGGAAACCTGTCACAAAGTTTAACAGACATAAGTAAACTGGATGTGTGCCCATATTCATACAGACTGTGCATGTGATGTCCAGTGTCGTCTAGATACATACCCAGGCAAGAGTTTTAGCACTTGAACAAGAAGACAACATATCCCAGAATCATACAATGATGTAATGCATCCACATTCAAGGGTTGGTGTTTGGAGCGGTTGATCTGAATATTGATTCCATGAAAGAATATACATTGATATATGCCTACAAGCTCGAAGAAGACGCTGCTTTACATTCTCAGTACTAAGGTAATAGAACCAAGGAGACTAAGATTGAAGACGGCTAGGTAGTTCACTACAAGGTGCTGTTCAAGTAAACGAATGTCCCTGCGATGATAAGAATGCCAACCGCAATGCCAACAGGAAGTGCGCTTCTGCACATCGAAGAATACAACAACCCAGAAAATTTTGTCAGCAACAATTCGGAATGGTTGGACGGAACATCATACTTGCAACAACTGTTCAACTCATTGTGTAACCTCAATAAAACCCAAATATTTCTGCGGAGGTGGCAAACAAGCATAGAAGATGGAGGGCATGATTGTTCATCGCAATCTTGTCCTTATTTATGGTGCCCTTCTCTTGAGACTCTTGATTGAGCATGATTAAACAAGATCCTAACCATTAAGGTACTGTCTGGTAATGTGAGGGTACAGCCTTGTTATGGAAATAACATAATTTCTGTGGCTAGGCCACCAGACATGATATTTCTCATAACGCAGTTCTACTTTCTAATTGCCTAATCCATATTCCCAGGCACCCACATCAATCTATCTAATGACTTCAAAATGAAGCACAATACCAGAATAAAAGAGTCAATGGAGATGCCGGAATACCAGTTCAATAAGAGATGCTTACCCAGCTGCTGCATTAGCACTCTTCAAATCTTCCTTCCGGGCCTTTCGAACTGCCGTAGAGTTAGCGTTCCGGGACACCGGAGCGTCATAGACCTTGAATCTCCTCTTCGGTGCAGAACACACTAATTTCCAAAGCCAAGGACATCATGGTGTAAGTCCAAGCTTTCAATATTTCGAGAACCACCGATATTCAGACAATATAATAGACCGAGATTCTAAACGTAATGCATTGGAATGTTCAATCACTAATCAAAATCTCAATGGATCCCATTTCTGTACAGATGGCAATTCAGCATCGAAAATGGAGAGCAGGGTTATATCTCATTATCCAGTGCACTATGGAGTCCTTTTCAGACTATGATTGAGCATGACTGTCTAAGATCCAACCATTGAGGTTATATCTTGTTACATGAACGTAGAAACTTGTTATGAGAAATAACAAGCCACGAGAGTGGCGAAGGATGTTAATTCCACAATAAAGCTCTGCTTTAAATCCAAAACCTCTTCTAAAGAAGAATATCAACGCTAGAATAAAGACCAGCATGAATTAAGTGTCTGTGCAAAACCTCTTCAAAAGAAGGACGACACAGAAATCAAATTCTAATCACTGGTAATCCACAGCACATGAATTCAAGAATCTATCCAATTAACTTAGATTAAATGAAGTGACCAAATAAGAATGTGGAAACTTCCAATGCCGAAAAGAAGATTTCAAGCAAGTTATGTAGTTCAGCAAAGTACCAGGGCAGGAGTAGTCCGAAGGCAATGATTCGAAAGGCTTTCTTTCATTATAGATGTACCTGTGATGAAACAGAAATCAGCAACGGGTGCACACATCGTTACGAACCAAGCATCTTACGGGGCATTAATCTTCGTCTTTCCAATTCTGCATGAAAGAACTGAAAATGGCAATATTTCAAACGAACTTCTTATGAGCGTTCAAAAGAAACTTACTGTCCAACTCTTTGGTTGAAATCCAAACCCTAACTAACCACCCTCCTCACATTTGTCTAGGTCATAAATCACTGAGGTAAATAGAAATTTAATCCCTAAATTCCTTCATCCTATTAACCAATGTCTCAATCAACTGCAAATGCCAAAAGAGGAAACACATCAAATTCCAAAGTGCCTAATTCCCATTCCGCTGAATATTACTGGTCGATGCTACTCACATTTAGACAAATTCCCAAATTCGGAAACCCTCACAGGAAATGAATCATTAAAAATCTTCCACAACAAAGTTTATCAAGTGTGCATCAAGTGTCACGTAAACAAAGACTAGTGCTCCCACCAGAGATTATAGAAAAGCAATTAATTAATTGATTAAGTAACTAAAGGACAAAGTAATCTCCTGCACTTAATGCCAAAATCCACTAAATTCAAATTCCAAGCCCATTCCAATCCTAACCCGAATACTCAATAACGAATGCCACCAACAAACGCGCCCTTGCGAAACACAAGACTCTCAGAACCCAATTCTTTCACTACGATATAGTTGGAATGTGTTATAAATATTCAACGAGAGTATCAGCAGAAGCTTCTAGAATGCCGGGATCCAATTTCTTTCACTACGACATAGTTAAAATGTGTGCTAAAAAATCAATGACAGGATCCCCAGGATCCAATTCTTTCACTACGACACACTTAGGATGAGTGCTACAAATTCAGTGAGGGTATCAGCAGGACCTCATTCTTCCAACATAGTGAAATTGTGTCCTAAAAATCCAATGAGAGCATCAGCAGGAGCTTCTAAGTATAGTGTTACCGAGGGTGATAATAACGAGGTCTGAGACTACACAGAATTCCATTAGATTGTCAGCAGGGACCCAATTCTTCACTACGAAGCACTTCGAATGAGTGTTACAAATTCAGTGAGAGTATCAGCAGGACAACATTCTTCACTCCACTATACTTAACTTATGCTGTAAAAAACCAATGCGAGCATCAGCAGGAGCTTCTTGTAAAATTGGGTGACATCCAAGAGGTCTCGGAGTACACAGAATTCACTCCAATTGAGGGAACGGCATAACATACCCGCAATCTCTGCAGATGTACGACGTCTTCGCCGCAGCTCGCATAGAAATCCTGGGAGGGACGGCCCCAGCGGCCGTCTCCGGCATCACCACAGCCGCGGAGAATCCATTTCCTCCATTGTTAAAAGCGCTCTTGAGCGCCATGCGGTCCGAGGGCGCCCGCAGCCCCGATCTCCCGTCAATCAACGTCAACTTCGGGCCATGATTTCCAGTGCTCGCTAAGCTTCCCACCAATGCTTGCGTCGACAATCCAGCAGCTGCCATTGCCAGCCAAAAAACACAATACAAACCCAAGAATGTGCGTGTGCGAGAATTAATGTTCCACGAATTCTAGACGGAATTGCGAAGGATTGTGGAGGAATTGCGAAAGAGTGATGAGGCAGGGGGAGTGTGGACTGTGGAGAGGAGAGGATGAGGTGATGGTGGTGAAGGCACGGGATTGGGTGACCGTGGGGTCACGGGTTTAGGGTTTGGGACGGGTTTGGGAGGGGTTGTGGGAGGGGCGTGAGGTGGCCGTGTGCCCTTTGGGTAGGGTGGGTCCCACCTCCAATGTTATTGGGCCACTCATAGTCTCTGGGTTTTTTTCCTTGAATTAATTTTTTTTTTTTTAATTTCTGCTCATTTCCAGTTTTACTCGGAGCATTGTGAGTGCCAGATCGGTTTTGACTTGGGTCCACATTTGCCACGTCGACACCGCCAAAAGGAGTTCTTATCCACAACTCAGGGTCTCAAAAGCTTTAGCCCTTGGGAGCATTCTGGCCGTGAAACATCCATTTAACCCCTAAATGCCCAAGGCCATTTTTGAGCTTCTAGGAATTTGCTCTAAATTGAACAAAAATTCATCATTTTGATAAGTTGTATCATTTTATTTAAATTTGTAACCATACAAATTTCAACTAGACATGATAGAGATTAGACGGGAAAAGATAACACAACAATATTACTTACGGATTGAAAGATTATAACATTTGATCACGAGGGTGTTAAAACCGCAAAATTTATAACATCCTCTTTTCACACATCAAATCTAAAAAGTTGGTCACCAAAAAAATATGAGGTTAAAAGGCCTAACATGCATAACCCCAATCAATTTATGGGTTCTCAAAATCTAGTCTACAATTTTTTTAAATGAATTTTGAATGTGATTTTCTCTCCAAGATCTATTGTATTTGAGGCCCACTTCCAAAAGCTTCTAACACTACAAAAAGTCAAGATTGCAATGGACACCCTTGCACAAAATCTTGAATAGAAAAATCATAATTAGTCATTTTCAAAATTAGATTTTTGATGCTAAAACTAGACCTCAAAAAGAATTTTTCAAAAATATAAACTATGAAAAAAAGCAAATTTTTTAGGTTTTATCTAACTTCAAAATTTTCCAAACTCCACATTTTGGTGCCTTGGGCATTTAGAGGTTAACCCCTAAAGGACCATAAGGCCATCAGGTAGCTTTTGCAACACCATTCTTTGCACCCCTAGTCTTTTAGGGATTAAGCTAGTATAATAGATGGAGTCAAATTCATAATAAGGTGTTATTTTTGCCTCGTAGACAAATGGGAATTGTTTATATTCAAAAAAAATTAATAATAATAATAATAATAATAATAATAATAATAATAATAATAATAATTTCGAGAATTTCTATATTCTATGAATTTTCAACGTAAAGACAAGAAAAAACTTCAAAGTGTTCTAGGTGCATGTTTGATGCACCTCTAGAAAGACTCCACACCCTTCATTAAAAGCTTATCACTTTACAATTATGAAGTGTAATTTGTAAAGTAGGAAACATTCATCACAAACAATTTGTGGTCACCCATATTGATGGCAATACAATACACACCTATTTGAAAAGGGGGGAGAGAGATTGGCATTAGGTAGTTCTACCTCAAATGTATGCGATGTATAATTTACAAGGTTACTATAGAAATGAAGAATGCACCAATTGGTCCAATAAGCGAGTAATTTTTGACAAAATAGCTTGGTGCCATAGGTGCGTCCTTTCAAGGTTAATGTGTTGAATTATTCATGGAATTGCTTGTTTGTAATGCACTCTACTTAACCCTAAATTGACGTTGAGAACTAAAAGTGTGTGATTGATGACTTTCTTTGTTATTGTAGAAGCAAAAAAGAATGCATCAAATTGGGGCCTTTTTTTGGACAAAACATTTTTTTTAGATTCCAAAAAATTAGACAAGACGTAGAATAGTGATGAGTATCAACAATTAAGATTCTATGAGACAATGTTGTGATGATACTCCACCTAAGTAACCTTGTAAGTTGTTATTCATTATGTTCTTCACTTTGGTTTTTTTATCTTTACAAAGTCTTCAACACACAACATCTTTTGCGTTGTTGTCCCATGATTGACAACCATTAATAAGAGATGGAATTAAGCACCTTCAATTAGAGCATGAAGTTGAATTCCTCAACTTTGACTATTAGTTTAAGTTAATGATTGCAACATAACGTCAAATTTGTGGCAAAAATGCACAAAAATCTAGTTGGAAAGTCCAAAATGCAATTCCCTTGTACAATTTTCTTGATATCTCTATTGTAAGATCCTCCTTTGACTTTGATTTAAGGATATTGGAATAAGAATTTGTATATGGCTATCTTGATTGATCTAGCATATTGCCATGTGTCTCTAACAAATGAAGGTGGAGAGCTACAGTTGCATTGGTGACCGAGGAAGAGAAAGGTGGTTACTAACTACTATGAAATGTTAAATCAAAGTTCATCATCTTTTTAGACTCAAGACAAGAGTTAGCTCACCATCTTGACCACATTTTTTTCTATAACAAAAAATATAGAATCTTGTTTTGGATGCAAAATAGTTAGAGAGCTTACAATTCTAAAAAGTAGTGATACATTGGGTGGATTTGATTGTATTTGATACATATGGTTGAACAAGCACGGTCCTTAGTATTATGCACAATATAAATAATAAGGGATCCCTTTGAGTTCTTGAATTTATTCAATTGTTTGTATTTTGAATTATTCATGACTTGAATCTAATTTGATACACTTCGTTTATTGGCAAGCATACAAAAAAATTTATGTAGACTTATTTATACACAATTTCCCCATGGTTAGTAGGGATAGCATGTTGTCTACGACAAACTTCAAGAAAAACATTTCTAGTGGTGAAAGAAAGTATGAGAATTCCCCTCAAAGCCATGGTATAACCTTACATTTGAGGAGTTTATGACCTTCTCATTTGGGGTGAGGATTGTTAGAACTTATATTTATTTTTTGTCAATGTCTTCAAATTTGTTGTTATTGATGTTAACTTCTCAATTTATCTTTTGTAATAAGAGCTTGTGACAATTGCAAATGAGGTAGGAAAAGTTTACAAAAAAGACCTTCTATGGCTTGGAAGAGATCATGGTGGAGAACTCTACAGTAGTAATGTGTCATGCCACTAAGGTAAAGAATTAGAGGATAGTTACAAAACCATCAAGTTCATCAACATTTGTTGCAAATTTAGTATTTTGGCCGAGATTCATGGAAGAAGTCAATAAGTCATTTTTAACATACATCTATCAATGTGCTAGTATTAATATTGTCATTGAAATGTTATCACATGCAAATTGAATGTTGTAGATTAATTAAGAAACATTGGAGTATGAATTTGGTTCCAAAAATGATCCTAGAAAAGTTGTTGATCATTGCCAATACCAATACAGAGTTCACCAGCTAGCTCAAGTGGTGAAACTAGAGTTTTCATGTCAATGAAGCTATGAGGTTTCTATTGACCCCTATAAATGAAGACAAGCTTGAAGTATAGATGCATGAGGGGCTTCCATTCTTGCTTGCAAAAATTGTGGCTACCATATTATTCCCTTGGAAGAAGACAACCCAATTTTCAAGGCTTTCTTTGAGCCACTCATCCCCCATCACATTCATTAGTTATTTATTACTTCAACTTTAGTATTTGTTATAGTCTTAGACAATGATGACAATGTTGTCATTTTGTCCAAAGTCAAGCTTATTTGAACTTATAAATTAGTTCTTTTTGTTTTTGATGGAAAATATGTTCTTCATTATCGAAACAATTGGTGTCTTCATTAGATCTTCTAGTATGTGTACTTTTGATCTAAGTTGTACTTGATCATTTTTTTCAAAATCAAAATTGGAGGTGGATGCTCACAAGACTCAGGGAAAGAAAAATTAGTGATTGGGTTTGTTAAGAAAATTTGTCATTTTTTGCTATGGATCATGGATTGCCCATCTAACTAGTTGAACAATCATGAATAACAATTTTTTTAAGAAATGTAATGTCCATTTTTGAAGCAAATAAATTTATTATGATTCACTTGTATGGAAGACAAAATTAGCAATGTTTACAATGTTGTTTTTGGTTTACTCAAATGGTTCATACTCAATTGGTGTTTTCTATGGCAAAAATGTTTGACCTTAATTATTTTGTGTTTCAGTTGTTTTAGAAGTCCAATACTAAATCTCCTAGCCAAATTTTATTATTTGGGTAACCATCATTTTTTCCTATTATAGTAGAGCCATTTTAGTTATTGTTGTATGCAAATTTGTTGGTGAATGCATTTGCTTCATTGCATAAGCCTCCCACCTCCCCATATTAGGTTTTATGATCCTATGGTGATGAAAGACATAGATCTGTTGGCCAGGAGCAATAAGGATTCCTCAAAGGATGATAGGGGTGTCAACTCTAATTCTATTGATGGAATTTGTAGAGTTGTAGGTGAATCTCTAGATGTATCTAGAATGTGAAAAATGTGAATATTGACTTTACAAAGGTGGTTTGTGATCTTAGAAATTTGACTTGTTGTTCAAAATTTAGATCCATGGTTATAAGTCACTTCGACCAAATTTCTCAAATATCAAAACCCATATCCTAGGCTCCTAGGCTTACAAATCTAGGCTCACAAACTAGCAACCTTGATTGGATTAATACCATGTTACAACAAGTTTTTAAGTACATAATAATCGTTATTTATTCTAGCTCCATTTAACACTCAAAGTTTTAGATGGACTTCAATTGATGAGACATTCCATAACAATTTTCAAAGAAAAAATCAATTAAGAACACAAACACAAAATAGAGTATTTTGCAATGTAACTAGCAATTGATCTCCCATAGTCAATAAGGACTAAAGTAGAAGTATCCATTTGAAGTCATCAGCAAGGATGTTTTGTGTGTATAATATAAAATTATTAATTGATAAATCTTCTCACCAATCTCCATTGCTACTTGTACCTCTTGAAAAAAATTCAAATTCTTTGGATTGTTTTTATATTTACTAATTTCTTTTCCCTTTTTTCTAAAAAAACTGATTATAACAATGAAATTCTTTCTCAAAATAAATTGAATTTTTTAGTAAGAGTAGACAATCCATAATATCAAGTATCAAAAATATAAGATTGTCATTTCAACAGAATTCAAAGAACTAAATTTAGCTCAAAGATGATGTTTGATCATTTCACAACAACTCTAGTCCTTCTTGAGTTACATTCATGATTCAATTGTCAATGTGTTAAAAAATAATCTCCCGTGTTGATTCCACCTCAAAATACGTGGAATTGCTTAAAAGTGTTGGTTATAGGGCAGCTTCTACCTTAAGGTGCACAAGTCCCATGACATCCACAAAGCTAGCATATAGAAAAGGAGGAATTGTGCAGAAAACAAGATACAATGAACACACTTTTTATGCAACATAAAAAGGTGCAGATGCACTTCATATATGATAGCTGACATTGACAAAGAATGATAACAAATGGGGACGTTCTATGGACACCCACCATCATTTACAAGAGTCTTTTTTACGAATGCTTCTCTTAGACGCCAATTGTAAGGCCAACAATCCAACCATCCATTGTAAGGTCCAAATGTGTAACAATCAACCAAATGGAAATGAAAGACATTCAAAACGTTTTGTCCATGCCGTAGTCCACGAGCTCCTGGAGTCCTTTGTTTAATCTACTGGCAGCCATGCGACACCGTTCCTCCGTCAGTCCCCCATACGAAATGCGGATGAACCCACGTCCTCCACTGGCACTCCCTGGAATGACACTCACCCCATGTTTCTTCACCAGCCATCTTACAACTGCGACGTCGTCAGGTACGTCGTCGTCGGTGGCGTGTTTGGGCAGTTGGGCCCAGAGATAAATGGCGCCCTCTCCTCCCTTCACAGCTCCGTTCCCCAGCGGCGACAGGGCTTGTAACAGGACCTTGCGATTCTCCCCGAGCTTCTTCACCTTCTGCGAAACCCACTCAGGCCCTGCTTGCAAGGCGGCCAGCGCCAATTTCTGCCCAATTATGGAGGCGCAAATCGGGATATTGTC
This sequence comes from Straminergon stramineum, assembly GCA_963920665.1. Lineage (NCBI taxonomy): Eukaryota > Viridiplantae > Streptophyta > Bryopsida > Hypnales > Calliergonaceae > Straminergon > Straminergon stramineum. The sequence continues at coordinate 6,619,971 of OY987270.1, read as the reverse complement.
TTGCACTTTGAGCAACTGAGCGCCCATGCCTGTCACGCCTTTGGGATATGCAATCTGCACAGGAAAAAGGGGAGACCAATTTCCACAACTGGTTAATAAGACAAGTTCCACACTTGTGAAAATTGAGTTTTGCGAAAAGACATACAGCGCAATTTAAGGGAAGTCTTGACTATTTGCTCTACGTCAAGTACTAGGGGACATGGAACTCCTCAAATCCTCCAACTAGGACTTTCAACAAACTGTCGGAAGTTCAGTTTGACAAGCATTAGAAATGAAGAATTTTCTTGGGAAAGTTTCATGAATTTGAGTTTGTCACCATTCTCTCTGTCAAGAGAATAGGAATGCAGTGCAAGCCAAGGAATATGGACAACTGATCAATTAGAATTCGACGAGTTTGGGGAAATCTAATGCAACTCCCAATATTTCATGTGAAAGGAATGCACTGAAGAGTTATGGCTGAGAGTTACAAGCAGTAAGGAAAAAAATCAAAAAGAGACCAAGAGTTTCTTACATAGCCAACCCTCCATCCCATCATGCCGTATGCTTTTGAAAATGAGAAGATGTTGAGTATGTGGTCGCCTTCCAAGCATACGTGTTTACAGTCATCATACATAAAGTACCTGGTCACGTGTACATCCCTATTGTCAAGAATAGTGATCTGATACTATTTGCTGTATAATAATGCAGTCTCCTGGAGAATACAGGAGAGGGATATAGAAAGAAAACAAACTTGCATCCACTAGTGCAATAGAAGGAATCCACAATTCAGAGCTTAGAAAAAGAAGGAGAGATAGTGCATACTCATATGTATTATCGACAATGAGCCAACACCCAGCTTGCCGGCACATCTCTGATATTCTCTGTGAGGGCATCAGACGCAGAACTATTACTAAAATTTCCAAATCTGCACTTCAATTCTTAATCCTTAGAGCCTGCATTTCACGTAGGAAGTTCTCTTTGAAGAATTACTTATTTTTAGTTTCTAAACATATTTGTATCATCAAATATTATAGGCCATCTATTCTTCACCTTTTCAATGGTATATCTATCAACAATCCTAAACCCTTTCGACTGTAGAGAATAATCAAGTAAATTCAGAGCTGAAGCCAGAGAATCCCAAACAACACCTATAACATGCCTCAACAACCGAAAATCCCCAAATTCAGATCGTCATTACCTTCAAGAGTACCTCAGGAACATACGTCCCTGAGGGGTTGCCAGGATTGACAATAGACACCACCTTTGGTATACGCTTTGAATCTCCACTCTTCAGTAGTTCTTCCAACCAATCTACCAAAAGAGACACCCAATATCACATGAAAGTCACATCATCTTGCCATATCCGTAGAAAAAGAATAACTCTAGGCCTGAGACTAAAATGAAAGAATAGTCTGCTGGCGCAGTTCTACAAACTACGCCGCGTATTTAGTAAGTGCTAGCTACCCTTGGTGCCTACACAGAATGACACGGACTAAGATACCGACATTTCTAGTGTGTGAGAATTATCTAGATGTGAATACTGAAAGCTCAGCATGACCTAGCTAGTAACGAAGGAGTGACAAGAGATTACCAACCTGCATCTGGATGCAAATCACTATCACTGGGAGCCAAAACAATGTCAGTTACCCCTGTCATTTGATAGGCCATGAAGGCGTTGAAGTAATAGGGCACAAACAAAACCACCTTGTCTCCTGGATCGCATAGCGTGAGGACCACATTCACATAGGCCTGTGCAAACACACTCCGTCACAATCTTGTAAACTTCAAATGACATGAAAATTAGATAAAACAAAGAATTGGTTGGCTCTGGACCTAAAGAAAGGAGGATAATTGCAAGAACACTAAGCTACTACATCTACAGTGAAGTGACATTGAAGTTTAAATATAGGTCGTGTACAATGTTTGCTGATACTCGATAACCAAGATTCTCGTGACATTTAAGGTGCATACAAAAGGGACAGAGCCACTCGTAGCATAGCTGCTTGTATACATAAATACTCGAGACAATGCGAACAACAAAGAATTGCAAGGTACTATGACACTATAATCACTACAATGACTTAATCAATGGTGAAGATCAACAAATGACCAGCGCAAAACCAGTCATCAAGACAGAGAACTCCAAATACTAAACATTCTACGAAAAAATGTGAGCTGTCAAGATGTAATTTATAACCTTACTGTGTCTTGCTAAAGAACGATGAATGGAGAAAACACAAAGAGACTTAAGCTTATAAGACATACTAACCTGGTTAGCACCGGCAGTGACCATGACCGACGAATTGCAGAGCTTATTCTCCCGCCTTAGCTGTGACCCACAAACATGATGCTTTTCTCAATCAGCAAAACTACTTCCCTAGATTAGATATTACAATCAGGTGATACAGTCCCTGGTCCAAGACTTTATAGATTAAAAGAAGAATGTCAAATTTCACTTGTTGTATAAAGATAAGGCGAGACTTGATTTGAAGTCAGAAGAACACCTTTTCTAAAAGAGCATCTCGGAGTTCTGGCAGACCCTCGTCTGCACCATAATGGCTTGTTGTAGGCTCGTCCACAAGACTCTTTATTTTCGTTAATGCTTCTTCCGGTGGTTGCCAATGCACTACACCCTGCCTTCCCCACCCCTCCTTCCAGGTTAGCAATGCATCATCACAATATGATAAATAAAAAATAAAAAATGGTGAACATTCACAAAATGACATCTCGAAGCGTCAAACAGTGTGAATCGACAAGAGAGCTGCACCTGTGCCAATGATATTACATCTGCTGCTCCTCGTAACAACTCCTGCATCTGCGGATAGAAACAGAGCATTCGACCGGAAGAAAACTTCAGAAAATCGGCGTACAATGATGAACAAAATTGCAACAGTCTCAATGCGGCACTAATTGGTCTAATTACTTCAGCGTTACAATTTCAAGATCTTGACAATGTACAAGCACACTGTCTAGATTGTAGACCTGGAAAACTACTGAGCTTTAGACTTAATTAACTTCCCCTTATTACAAAGGCATCCAGCAGCATATGCAGGAACCAGAGAAAAAATTATACTCTAAAAACTCTCACTTCACCCTATTATTACAGAGACCGTTCCCCATTAGCACAGCTTTGACACTTAAACCGACCATGTGTGATTTCATGCTAGACTCAAACTGGTTACTAAACTCGTTTTAGGGGTTCAAACACAAACTGCAAGAATAATCTCTCAAATTGATCTTGAGGCAGAGGTAAAACATAAAGCATCATCGTCTGATGTCCGAACAAAAGGAATGATGTCAACGTTGGTTAAAGTAGAGGCTCCATTTACCATACAGCACATTAGATGTTTCACTGTCCACACAGGTGAACTTTGCGTTGTGTTAAGTGTGTAAAACATTCATCTGCTGACATTTATTTTTTTGCAATTGATTTTTAACTTAAAACACAGAATCAGTGTGCAAAATTTGTGATGACACAAGTTTCTAGATCGTTGTTGGCAGAGGCTCAAAGTTCATCGGAATGGTGAACGGAATCTCTCCCTTGCTGTACGGTGAATGGAGAATTTTCATTACATTTACAAACACGCTCCGTATCAAATGTTACCAATCATTAAATTCATCCTGTTTGCCATGAATCTCGAGATTTTAGCTGTCTTAGAGAAATTGCTCTACTTCATCAAGTAATTCGTAGTCCACGACAATACCTGAACCATGACAGGAGTCTCCGTGCCCAGCACTCGCCTTGCCATTTTCGGACCCAATGTCGCCATCGCCAACCAAATTGTCCACAAACACAGCAGCAAAACGCTTCCTTCAAATCCTCGAGTACACGAAGTTTATACAATTAATACCGGTTTCGCTGTTGCAGTAGGGTAATAACTTAGAGGATACTGAAACTGTTCAGTTAGAACCTAATCCCGTATCCTGTACTGATCCCTGTTAAAAGCAAAGCAACAACTCAGTTGTAAGCACGAGTCTATGGCCACTGATCTTGGAATCGACACAGGGTTGTCCACTGCCACTTCCGATGATCTACAACAATGTCACACTTTGAACGATTGCATAAGAATTTCATACACAGCGATCTAAAACAAAATTGGTTCTTGCACCAAAGACATCCCCACAGCTCTATTGATCTCCCAAAATCACTCATACAGATACTAAGAAGTGTTAATGAATGCGAGGCAAATCGCATTTCAATACCTTATTCATCTTGGCCAGGTTCTCGTGCTAAGCTTGAACAAAAAAAACGCACCTCGTGATCGTGATCGTGATCGTGATTCTCCCAAATTCCAGAACCACAAGAACAATGTCGAAAAACGTAAAATCTCGTACACACTTCGATTTCTGCTATTCAAACCACCGAAAAACAGAGTTCACGAATTTCACTACAGTCCCGACCAAGTCAAAGGAGAATTGCAAATTCGATCTACCTAGGATCAAAGCAAAACGTAAAAACAAAAACAAAACAAGAGAGACGCAAAAAACACACAAAATCAGCACTCAAACTACAAAACACCAACCCTAGCAACAAAACTCCCAGACGAAAACGGCAGGCTGTAAGATTACAGTAATAATAACAACACTATGTGGCTACCCAAACTTGTCCGGTCACAACAACTTCTCTGCAACCCACAGCGCAAGATGTAAGTTACAGTACAAGAAAGATTACTACTCACTTCCAAAGCTCCTGACAAACCACCCACAAATGGATTACAAGACGAAGCTACCAATGTCAGCCACGCACCGTTTGCGGATTTGGGGAGAGAAAGGAACCTCAACTGGGGAAGACGAAGGAGAAGAAGAAAAACTCAGAGATGCAGCTTGGGAAAAACCTCAAGGAGCAATTTTTTAACAAATTGAAACTACTACTGCAAGTGCAATCCTTTCTCTCTCTTTTTCGCTTTTTCTTTGTGGTAGGCTGGAATCTTTCGTGTGAAAATGCTTGATCGACAGGCCGTGGTCGGAGGAGCCCATCATGAATGGTGGTTTCCGCTTTGACTCTCGTGACAGACCTTGTCGCAGTACTACTGTAGGGGCCACTGCAGTGGTAATAACCCAATTAATTAAAATTAGTGTGGACACTAAACTAGTGTGTCCCACGTGAATTCTTTAGCAAACGAGCGTGAAGGAATCTTCTGAAAGGTAGATTTTGGGGGGATACTGGGTTATTTTTGTGGGTTTAACTGACACCAGTGTCAGAGGTTGTCTCCCCCCGAGCGTGTTGCCAGAGTTGCGCAATTACTGGGGAGACATCTAAGAAGTTAAATTAGTGTGGTGCAGGAAATTACTGTAGCTGGGGGAATAATTTAGTGTTTCACGGATTCAAGTACTTCCTGAAAATGGTTTGAAATCTTCTAAAAATTCATTTGTGGAAAAAAAATATATGAATAAATAAATCTTCTAAAAGGGAAAAAGATTTGGTCGTGCTGATTTTCCCCATTTTGACTGACACCTTGATGGTCAGGGACGAACTCACTCAGGGTTGGTCTCATTCTGAGTGTGAGTGGCGCCAGCGTTGCGCAGTTAACTTATTAACCCCTCATCGCCGGAGGGGACAAAAAGTGTCCTCACATTGTCTGGCAGTCAAATTCAAAGTGCTATTACTTTTGCATCCGATGTCCAAATTCAATAAAACTTGTTGAAAAAGTTTCGCATATTAGTCTAGTTTCACTGGTAAAATTTTCAGATCAATCCAAGATGTACTGAGTACTGAGATCACAGGTTCAATTTGAGTTCACCACATTGCATTCTGATGGCTGCAACTTGGGGGGCTTGTAAATTTTTCATGAAATGTTTTTTTTCAATAAAATTTGTCGGGTTTTGTTCTAAAGCTTACGTTACTGGGGAGATTAACCTAAACTGAACTTCAGTTATATTAGAGTGGGCTGGAAATTACTGTGTACGGAGTCCTCTGGGAACGCTGGGTACTTTCGCGTGCAAATGTTGGGTATCTTCCAAAAGCTAGATTTGGTCATGCTGGGTTTTACTACTTTGACTGGGAGTGTCAGAGATTGTCTCCCTCACTCTTACTTTGCTTGCAAGGCTGGCTGAGTCACTGGGTGACGTGAACACTGCACTATTACTGTGGGTCAGAATTACTGTGGCCTCAAACAAGAATGAAGGATTCTAGGCCCACAAGATTATATTCAGTTGCCATTGAGAATATAGGTGTGTAGCACAGAGAGTTTTCTTAGTCAGGATTACTAGACTGTGGTAACTACACTTAAAATCGCATGAATAAGCTCTGTGGCATAATCAATATGCTCTAGAACAATTTTTGCACATTGTTAAAGGACTATGAATCAAAATTCAAGTGGTTCCATAATTCTAGGACACATTGTGAATTAGTTACAAATTTTCGAAGATGCAAGGTGTAGGGTACTAAAATTGTCACGTAGGCAATGCTGAAATCCATTTGATGCTCATCAAGAAATCACACTAGTAGTATTGAAACATGTCGAAGAGAAGAAGTTCAAACAACAAAAAATGCACCCAAAATCAACTACTTCAAAGGTTGCCAATGCCAAATTATTGTAAGAAGGGTGGCACACTAAGGTAAACCTACCTATGATAGGGAGAATGAGTGGTCTGCCCTATTGCCATGAGCAAAAAAATTCAGAATTTTTTCCATACAAGGGTAAATGTGAGAAATGAAGGAAGCAATAGAAATTTTATTTTTTGGACAAAGTAAAGAATTTTTTAATTAATTTTTGAAGTATACAACCCAATTAGCCCAACAAAGTCTCTAGACTAGCCCAAATTAGAAAAAAGTGTTTCCTTAATGGCCATCTTACCACATAAAGCATTTACAACATTTTCTAATATGGCTACAAGATTCCTAACATGGCTATGACATGAAGGAATAAAAAATCACTTTTTATGATGAGTATACACTAGAAAGGTGTAAGTGTCTTATGATAGTCATTGGTAACTCCATGACCATCTCCCAAGGCATTGATTATGGTTACAAATCAATCTATTGTAGTTCTAATCCCATTTATTAAAATAAAACATTGTCATGACTTGATATAAGCCTTTCATGGGTAGTTTTCTTGGAGCCTATCATGGAAGATTGGCATGTCATAGGCATGTTTCCCTTACTCAAAATGGCCCATAACTCCACTTTACACTTGTCATTATAATGTACACCATTTAGGGTATCCTCCCTATTTAGTTTTCCTTCAAAAATAGGGCTTGATTTTGAAGAGTGGTCCATTTTTAGTGTAGTTACCTTACTTTTAGAAATGTTGGATTTGGACCACAATCACATTTTCTTGTTACCAAAATTTCCATCTATTTTCAGTATTTTTCATCCATTTTAAATAATATTTTGCACAATTCACTACTTTTCACAAAACTGAGTCAAGGTTAGAGGTATTCTGTATTCATGAAGTTGTAGCATACAAATGAGTGAAGAAAAAATAAAATTGGGAATACCAAAAAAAATGTAGTATATGAAGTAGTTCTTATAAATGAAATTTGAACTTTTGATTGAATGAAAGATATAGGGTATTCTTGTCAATCCTAAAGAATTTAATAATTGTCAGTATGTAATTGCTAGATTGACAATTACAATGTTGTTGACATATAATGTTGCATTAAAAAAAACTTTTAAGAATTAATTAATTACATTTTTTCAACCATACTTCCACTTTTCACCATTGACATTCAACTATGATGCTACTACCCAAAAATATCAACTCCTTTGCATTTTGGATTGTATCTAATGATGTTCAATCTTTTACTATTGTAGTAGTGCAAAAAATATGAAGATTTTTGCTTTGAGGGCAATCATGATGCTTCATTGAAAGAATAAAATATGATGTTTGTTATAGTTTACTTCAATTTTTATAATTTTTCAAAAGAAATAAGGTGAGCTTAGTTTAGATTATCTACTAAAATGTTGTCACCATTGGAATTTGCATTTTCCAAATCCATGTTAGAGTTATTAGAGAATTGGAGTTTTAAAAAAAAACTATTTTTTCATATTGAACCTATTTCATGATTATTTTAATGAAATGATTTTCTTTTCACGCATGTAGAATCCTACTTCAATTTTACAATATAATTATAAAAAAATCAAGTCTCCAAATTGCAAAAAATGGAGGCCAAAATAATTCAAAAGTTTGTTGACCTAGTTTGAAAGTTTGCAAAAACATCTCCGTTTTCTTTACTTCAAATGCTATAATCTTGCAGTCTATTAACCTTGGAGCGCCCTAACATCTAAAAAGTGGATGACAAACAAATTGAAACTATTGTATCTTCTCATTATTGCTTGGATCATATCTTCTTCTAAGTTTTTGAGATACTTTATCAAGTTGTCCTATCTAAGGTTTGGATTTGGTATTACTAGAGTACATATTTTTCTAAAATTATAAATGTGCAAGTATGTCAAGTGGTTGATCAAGCCAAAATTACATTGACTCTAGTTCAAAATTAGATTTGCTAGAATGAGGTCATAGATTTGAAGAGCACAAAAATTTCAAATAATCACCATGTGAAAAGAACCTCATTTCAAATCCATTCCAATAAATTTTACTAAAAAAAAGGACACTATTTTTCTTGTAATCAAATTTAGAAGGAATTTTAAAATTTCCCTTTCAAACTCTTTAAAAAAATATTGATGATAGCATTGGTGAATCTAACTATATGATGGAATTGACAACTCCTACTCTACTACTTTTGTCTGTATGTCAATTCCAAAATATGCTTTAAAATAGTAGTTTATAATGATTTTTCTCAAATCATCAATTTGGGAGATGAATGTGGATGTTCCAAGCAAGGCCTTTTTTTGGCTTTTGGGTACCAGATTGCACCAAAAAAGATTTCACTAAAAAATGGCACCAAACCATAAAGTTTTTTTCTAGAAAATTTCGAGTTTACAAAAAAACCTTGGATGAAATCGTCAGATTGTAGATGAAAACAGAATCATAGACATGTAATATATGCTAATGTAATATTTTCTATCTAATATATGGATGAATGTTGAAATTTGGAATAACACTATAAAATTTTATATCACCACTTTGGCACTTCATAAAAAATGAAAAAAATCCCTTGATTCCAAGGTTAAGTCAATGTAACTTGGGTTTTTTTGACACCAATGAAAGGGGATTTCATTGCAAAGAATTAAAATACATACCAAACCCTGAATGGTGGATTTCAATTTTTTCCAGCGGAATAGTGACGTCACTGACGTGGTTGAAATTACTGGGACTGACAGATTTGCCGGCTTCAGTCTTCCCTACGCTGTACTGTACTGCACTGCACACACCCAACTACACTGAATAGGGGTATTAAGGGGACCCATACTAATTAATCGACATTTCACATTATATAAATATCTACCTTTATTGTACATCAATCCATACCTTAACCCCTAAAGGACCATAAGGCCACCAGGTAGCTTCTGCTACACTGTATTTTGCACCCCCGGTCCTTTAGGGGTTAAGTTAGCATGTTTGTTTTGTTTTGTTTTGTTTTGTTTTGTTTTGTTTGTTTGTTTGTTACATTGAGATCTCCCGAACTGTGCATCCCCCATCCACGTGCTTGGTACCATCGGAAAGCCCTCGGCGAGGAGGGGTGCATGGACTTTGTTTTGTGGCATTTGGATCTATTATGTGAAAGTTATTGAATTTCGAAGTTTTTATGAACCAAAAAATTAGAGAAATACTTTTACTTTTATTTTGACTATGGCAACAAAACATGGCACACTAGTTATGATGAAAACATGATTATGATCCATCTTTTTTATTGTATATATATCCCAAAACAATCCTAGTCCATTTCCAAATCTTGCAAATTAACCCTTCTCATTCAATGATGTAAGAGTATGATCTCCTAATTCGATAATATTTAAAATCAACTCTAACCAAATTGCAAATCTTGCAAATGAGTTTGATTTGTGAAGGAGATCAGGGCATGATTATGTGATTCTTCGTAGATATCAAATCAATCTAATTTAATTAAAGAAACAATCTTGTAATTGAGTCTAACTTTTGAAGGAGACAAGACATAATTCTTTGATATCTTGAAATCAACCCCAACCAGATAGCCAACCATGCAATTGGATTAGACTTATAAAAAAGACAAAGGCATATTATGTGATTCTTCCATAATTCAAATCAATCTAAATTCAACCAAATAGTCAATAATGCAATTGAGTCTAACTTTTGAAGGAGACAAGGCATGATTCTATGATTCTTTGATATCTTGAAATCAACCCCAACCAAACAGCCAACCATTCAATTAGGTTTGACTTATAAAGAAGACAAGGGCATATTATATGATTCTTTCGTAATTCAAGTCAATCTAAATTCAACCAAATAGTCAATAATGCAATTGAGTCTAATTTTCGAAGGAGACAAGGCACGATTCTATGATTATTTGATATCTTGAAATCAACCCCAATTAGATAGCCAACCATTCAATTAGGTTGACTTAGAAAGAAGACAAGGGCATATTATGTGATTCTTCCATAATTCAAGTCAATCTAAATTCAACCGGAAAATCAATAATGCAATTGAATCTAATTTTTGAAGGAAATAAGGAGACAAAGCATGATTCTTTGATATATATCTTGAAATCAACCCCAACTAGACAACCAACTCTGCAATTGGATTTGACTTGTCAAGAAGACAAGGGCATATTATGTGATTCTTCCATAATTCAAGTCAATCTAAATTCAACAGAATGATCAATCATGAAATTGAGTCTAACTTTTGAAGAAGACAAAGCATGATTCTATGACAAAGTTGCTAGCATGCGAGCCTATGAACCTATGAGCAGGAAAAAAATTTCAAGAAAAAAGGAATGAGGGACCTATGATTGTGGACACAAAAAAGTGAAAATCTCATACAATGTAGAGTTTGTTTTTGGAAATTTGAAGCGCACACATCTTTTTCTGATTCAATGGTTTTGTCACAGCAAAATTTAGTCAAAATAGATGAAAGTCATCTAAAAACAGGAAAATTAGAATAACATAAGACCAAGATATAGCCATAAAACACACAAATCCAATCAAAATAGAAATCAACACTCAATAGCATGACTCAAGATATATGTCAATCTCTTGAATCTAAGTCTCTGTGGACTCGGTCACAGAATTAGAAGTCTTGGACAAGTCTGAAGATTCTCTACCCTCAGACGTAGACCCATCTATAAAGTGCAAGACATTTAGAGCATAAGTGTCTTTATAGCATTTGGGTTTAGAGCAATCAAAATCTGCAAAGACCATAGTCATTTGTTGAGCATAAACTAGAAGGTCAAAAGGCTTCTCCAGACTAACGAAAAGACTTTGATTCTTCATCATAGCATCTGGTGATATCAATCCTCGATGATTGCAAACAAAAGTGGCACCATGTTAGAGTTGTGGAATGTAGAAGTCACCATATAAAGAAAGAATTTAAAAGGTGCCAACTTACTTATTGAATTTTTCCTTGCGAGCGAATTTTTGGGGCACCATGGGCATGTCATCCGGATCCTGTGAAACTACAATTACCGGTGAAGGTGGTGTCTTTGCCTTGGCCGTAGTGGACTTCTGCATGGGCTTGAGGATGATATCAAAAATGTCGGTGTTCTCCTCCAAAGCCACAATGTGGCACCCTATTCCATGACAAGCTCTAATGGATGCACTTGATGGCAAGGAAAAAAATATATTAGGTTGTTGATTCCCTCCATAAATTACATTTGGAATACAAAAAATATAAATTAAACCCTTACCAGTAGATGCAGTGCAATCCATAACCAAATCTCCTTCGATAGCCATAGCTTCAAGGAGGATTTGAAAGAACCATGGGTCTTTTCCACGAGCCCCCTGTCAAGGCTTTCCATCATTCATCGCCATGTCATTTGGATGGGTGTAGTTCATCACCATGTCATCTCGTGCAATGTTGACACCAACCTTGACCATTGTGATAGTATGCTTGAAAGAGAAATTTGATTTCCCTTTCGTGCCTAAGTCCTTTACCAAAAGGGTAATTCCAAAATTTTGCGTCTGCAAGCATCTAAGGCATTTGTAAGTCAAAGATGCAAAAAATACGTTGCAATACGAAGTGGTTTAGGAAGTTAGAACCATCGGAAGAATTTTACCGTCTTCCTGATGTCTATCGCCGAGGTCAAGTGCATGCGGTTCATCCCCATCCACTCCTTCACCATTTTATAAATCATACACAATCCAGCAATATCCGACTTTGCTTAAGGGCTCCACGAATGAAAGACTATGATGCAACCATAGTCTTGGAGGTGATTGGAAGCTAAATTGAACGCACATTACAGAGCCTCATCTTCCATGTCTTCGTTCCATTTCAACGCCTCATTAGGTGGAGAAGACAACCTTGACATAGGCAAGTTCTCGTGGCAGTCAAAGAACATGACATCCACCCCTAGCCTAGCCTTCGGCACATGATGAAACAAACAAGGGCTCCCCACTGACACCTACCAAAGTACAATACAACTAAAACTTAGTTGCGAACCCAAACAACAACTTCAATGAGAATTTACAACCACATTTTCAATTTCAAATCAAAGATGCATACCTTCTTCAAGAATGTCATGACTTCCTTGTACTAGGTCTTTGTCTTCGATTCCATGTTGTCCACGAGGTCGTCAATAGAGATGTTGAGAATCAGATTCTCAAACTTGGCCGAATCATCTTCAGTGAGGACTATTGCTTGCGTCACATGAGTGATGACTTCTTCCGTGAGTTGCGAGAGAGTGGCTTTCCTCTTCACTCTACTTTGTGATCCGACCTGCATCTTAGAGCCTTGATCCACAGTTGAGGACATTGGAACTTGGCCTCCAACCTCGGCCTTCTTCTTGCCTTTTGCTTGGGCCTTCTCTTCCTTCTCCTTCTCCTTCAACTTGGCAAGTTGCTCTACTTCCTTCTTCTCTTTGGCAATGAGAAGGACTTGGAAGCAGACTTTTTTTTTTTCAGTCATTGGCTTCCCTCCTCACGATGGCCTTCTTCCTTTGTCTATCTGTCATGCCCGCAAACTCGTCCACATCTAAGTTGATTGCTCCTTTGCTATCCAAAGATGCCCACAGCTGCACCTCGGATGGGTGAGTGAAAGCCGATGCATAGTCCAAATACCACGCCCCTCCATTGAGATGAGCCATGGTGAACGTGCATAGTTGGTTGGGTGAGAACATACAATCCCTAGGTTATGATCCAACCATGATGCCAAAAATAGAGGTAGGTCTTTCTGTTGGATTGCACCCTTCACTTCAAGCTCATACTGGAAGTAACTGTAGGAAATAAGAAAAATTCATTAGAACAAATCAAGGAAAGAGGATAGAATGTACTCTACCATAAAATCTCATAGTTATTGCAGTGTCCCGGGGATGTACATCATGTTTCCAACATCTACAATTTTCTACAATCAATCCCTTTATTTTTTTGGTCCCCTTAATACCCCTATTTAGTGTACTAAATCACTTCCATTTTATTTATTTATTTATTCATTTATTTGACACAAATGAAATGGAATTTCCTTGCTGAGGTACAGTAAAAATACAAGAACTTCCAATTTTATTTATTTTTCATTATTTCCATCAACCAACTGAACTGAACTGAACTGAAGAACATTTCTAAGTTAATTCTATTTCTATTTTTTTCTTTTGAAACCAATACTCAGAATTTGACTAAGTTATACTTATTACCTCCTATTTCGAGTCTTTTCAGTGGAGGAAGTAAGTAGTATAACTTACTGAAAGCAATATTTTTATTTGGGTTTTATCTGCCGATTTGTCCATTATCAATTCAGATAACTTAACTGACCTGTCTTTGGTTGGCGAGACGTACGTCAGTCAGTCAGTTGCCTGAGCTCCAGTCAGTCAGTCAGTCAGTCAGTCAGTTCTACTAGAGGTCAGGTCAGGTCAGGTCATAACTTAACATAAGCTTAACTGTTGTCCCTGTCGTGTTGTCCCTGGCCAGGCCACTTGTGGCTGGCCGGCTCAGTGTTCGGGAAACTTTTTGAATTTCACTGGCTATTTTCCTCCAATTCCAATAGTCAACCGGTTATTGAAGTTCCTATCCCGGTTATTCTCTCTATTTTCTACTAGAAATAGAAATTTTCTAGATTTTTTCACCGGTTTTTTGCCGATGTTTTCAAATTGCAATCAGATATTTTTCCAAATCCACTGGCTAACTTTGAACTAACCGCTGATTTTTCCTGTTCATTGGGCAGGCTTGTAACTTTACTACTTTGCAATGAAATTTCGTTTCATTTGTGTCAAAAAATAAAATTAACATGAGCTTAGACTAAGGTAACTCAGCCTATGACAGTCCAAATGGGGGTCAGCCCATCACAGGCAAAATTACAGTAATGGTGTACATTCTAGTTCTGAAATGTACACCTCCAAAATATTTTTGCCTGTGATGGAGTGGCTCCCATTTGGACTGTCATAGGCTGAGTTACCTTAACTGGAGTCAGAGCCATCGTGCTAGGCTCACTGCTGTCTGGTGTTAGTTTTGTTTTGAGTTTTGACTGCAGAGTTGGTCTCCGGCCTCTTCCATTCAAAACTCAGTCTCAGAAGGCAGGCAGGCAGGCAGGGCAGGGCACGCTTCAATGCTATCTTAGCAGCAGAAGGACGCTAAGGTAAGGCAGGCCGGTACCCATTCCCACCTCCAATTCCGTCATCATGTATCAATGGAGTACGTAATGGATAGAAAGAAAGAAAATGTGCACCACTGGTATGTGAGGGAGGAGTTCTCAAAGGGGTGGGACATGTGGAACCCTCAAGATTTCCGGTTCAACTCAACTCCCCATGTTGCTTTGTTCGCATGGGGAGGGGGTATTGTTCCTCCACTTGTTCCTGACGGGGATACCCAAGGCGTGTAATTCCCAGTGGTCAAGCCCGGTTGCCTTGGATGTTGTGTCCTATCAGTCCAACTGCAGCCCTAGAAGGCCATATGTTTCAAAAAAAAGGGGGACGAGACAAGATAGCAATCATAGGATGGGTGCATTTACCTTAACTCTAGAAAGGCCTGAAAGCCCTTTGTGGCCATATAGTACATTATGTATTTGGTGATATTTGATCAAGAAAACATTGACCACATACTTTTCACTTCAAAGTAAATCAATGATCTTAATAGTACATAAATAAAAATGTACCATAATTCATTTATTAAAACACAATTTTTAAGAGTTATAAAGCTAAATACGGGTTGTATAGGGAGACCCCAAGGACCTTACAAGGGTTAACCCCTCAAGGCCTAAACAATTTCTGTACTTTTTCACAAGTTTGAACTATTGATTGACAGTGCAAATTGTACATCAAGCTTGCTACATGATGTCAATTGTACTTTGAGCTTCCCTCTTCAATATAAACATCATAATATGATATTCATTTACATATACTTTTTAGAATGTAAGAATATGAAGCTATAACTTTGACCTATTGAATACGTGAGGAGCTCAAAAATGGCTCCTTGGGCCTTGAGAGGTTAAACCCATCATTCAAAGTGGGCCTTGTAGGGTGAAATTACTCCTAGGGAAAACCCATGAATTTTTTTATATGCCGCACATGATAAAATTTGCAAATTTTGAATTCAAATTTGCAATCAAAGGCACCAAATTAGCACATGGAGATGAAGAATCATTAGGGGGGATATGAGGGCTCTACATGCCTACAAGTTCCTAGGCTGCGGGGAATGTAAGAATTGCGCCATTGTTGTAGTTTGATTTGGCTGAGACTGTGCCATGTCAAAAAAATTTGGATTTGGATTTGGATTTTTTCAACTTCTCTTTGCATTTCAGAACCTATAATAATAATAATAATAATAATAATAATAATAATAATAATAATAATAATAATAATAATAATAATAATAATAATAATAATAATAATAATAATAATAATAATAATAATAATAATAATAATAATAATAATAATAATAATAATAATAATAATAATAATAATAATAATAATAATAATTTTACATTTATTTTATTGACAACAACCAAACGTTCCTGAACAACACAAGGAACATGTAAGGGAACCACCCTAAAACGAGCATGTAAAGCCCTCAAATCTCCCCTAATGATAGAATTACCAAGGCATAAAATAAGGAGCTTTTTTTTACAATTACTTTGTGTAGAATACAAAATTCACCTTGTAGGATCTACTTCAAATGGCAAGTTTAGAATCTTGCAAAACCTTAAAATACTTGAAAATTTTTGAAGGAGAAGAAGAAGTAAAGCATTTTATTTTGAAAATGCTATTGCATGTATTTCCAATGATAGTAATTTCAGGATCTAATCATAAATAGATAAAGAGGTAGTAATGGTGGTTTCATTGTAGATGTTGTGTACCATTGAGGCAAAGGGCCTTTTTGCATCCTTGAAAAGAGCCCCCTACAACGAACTATATTGTCTTGTTGATGGCTTTTCAACCAACCCCAATCTTTGAATTAATTGATAAGTCCCTTCCATGTGTCTAGTGAAGCATGATACCTTCCCATTATTGGGAGGACTAGTGCTCAGTTATATAATGTTATGTTGAATCCTACATCTAGTTACATTTAACTAGACAATTGAGTAACTTTAGTACTACAGACCAAGGGGTGCTATTATGTGAGCCTAGGATCATGAGCCCAACCATGAGCCTAAAAGACTATGCACCTATGTTATAGGGGTCTATATTTTAGAAACCTTCCATGATTATAGAATACCTTTGTTATTGATACCTATATAATAGGTGTTTACATTATAAGTACCTTCAATGGTTGTAGAATATCTACTTATACATATGCTCAAGGTTCATATGCTCACATTTCTATGCTCTTGATTTGGTTGGTTTCACTCTAGGTGTTTAGCAATTGTATACTCACCATAACTATATCATTATTTACCCCCTCCATTAATGTCAAACTCTACAATGACCTTCCCAAGTATTTTGTTAAAGAAGAAATGAGATTTGAAGAAGAAGCGTAAACTTTTTAGGTATGTCCACCCACAATCGCCACAAATAAAAACTATATTACTATATTAAATTATTATTATTATTATTAAATCTCATTGAAAACTCATAGAAGACTCTAATGCACTTCAACGTGTATTGTTTAGACATTGTGTGAATATTTCTAAATTTTCAAAGTACCCTTCTGGTATACCAAGAATTGACCCTAGATTCTTATAGACTCTTATGATCTCATGCTATAGAGTCATCTTAGGTAATCAATATCTAGTTTTCTTGTCATTTTTTGGTCTAAACATAGGTGTTGGTTTGGAGGCAACAATGATCAAGGATGCACACACCTTTGGTCCTATTGAAAGTGTTCATTACTATTCTTTATGGATTAAAAAACGAAGTTTTAAAACTTTTCAATGATGAATAAATTTTGATTTTATAATTTTATAGCATGAAACTATATTTTATTTACAAATTTAGGAACTTTTCAAAGAATTTAATTAAAAATGTGATTGTATAATTATTGTAACCAAAGAAGAAAAAAAATTGGAAAATATTTCCAAAGAATTCAATTAATCTAAGATTTCTTGGTATGTGCAATCAACATGATGGTTAGAATCTGTCTTGTAGTTATTTTGTTATTTTTTTAATCCTAATATGCCATTACCATTATTACACTCAATGTAGCCTTACTTAAATAATTTATAAATTTATATTTTTATACTATTTTATATGAGTGATCATTTTTTTTCTTAATCATAGGTAAATGTCTCAAATTTCAAATGAAGTGTAACAGGTTGCAAAATTAACTATAACAATTAACAAAAATTAAATTTGTAAGAAATAGAAAAATTATATTAACTAAAAATCTATATTAGTAAAAATAAGTTAAACTTTTTACTAAAAGTCCAATCCAAAATTTTAAAAATCACTGTCATGATAGACAATGAACAAAACTGCATAGCATATATAAGTAGTGTGGATTCTAAATTTCTAACATACTTAGGAAGATTGCAATAATTCATTGCATAGTTTGGAGTCTTCCAAATATTTAAATCAGAATTGAAACTCAACTTTAGAAGGTTCATTTTTTTACTCAAAATCAAATACAAAAATAATCATTTTGAAGGTCAAAATTGAATTTGAATAGGTAAAAAAGTTTAGGACTTAATTTGCAATAATGGAGAAAAACATTACATAAGTTTTGATTGCATCAAGTGAGTTGATTCTTAGTTATTTATCATTGAATCTCTCTTCACATCTGCATTATTTATTAATACTTCAATTATTGTAGTACGATGATTTTAGAAAGAAAGAAAATATGATGGTAGAGGAAAAATAACTTTGTTATTATAATGCCAAATTCAAAAGTTCAAGGAATTTTGTTACTAACATCTTGGCTAGCCAAAAAAATCTTTACCTTCAATTATTCCCTTCGTTCCAAGGTCTTTGAAAAACTATATCATATACATTTGGATATTCTTTCTAGTGTGAAGCAATTTGGCATTTTGTTTGAGGAAGGTAAAATCATTCAAAAATACAAAAATTAATTTGAAGTCATGATTGTATTCCAATGGATTTATTCTTTTATTCACACTAAGTTGAATTGTAGCTAAACTTAGGTGGAATTTGCTAATAGCATTTGAATATAGCATGTACAAGTTATTGGTTCTTTCTATTCATTAGATGAGAAGAAATATAGTTATTGCTTCGGCTAGTGAAATCCAAGAGTCCATATGTCTAAGATTCTACACCGAAATTCATTAGATAGACAAGGTCAAATTGAAAGAATATTGACTACTTAGTATGTAAGGTTGTAGGAAGATTTTGACATTACATCTGATCACTAGAATTCTATAAAAACAATACTCCAAAATCTTAATCCTTATATTCTTCCGATGCTAACATCTTACCTCAAAGTTAGCCATCAACTACATCAATATTTCATAAAGAGAACACAAGTTTGAATTTGTAAATGTTTCACTTTAAAGCAACTTCTAGTTGTCAAAATTGGAAGCAAGTTGAAATTAAGTCTTCCAACCTCTTGAAATGAACCAATTACATCTATTACAAATTAGATGTCTCTAATTTCCTTCAAGCTAAAATGATACTCCCAACTAGTCAGTATAATCTTTTGTAAAATATATTAGAGCTATACAATTAGTACGGAAGTTTGAATAGTGCAAGACTCCCTCACACTAATTGAATGAATTTTGTATGAACATGGTCTAATTAGTGTAAACATTTGGATGAATTTTAGAGGAAGATTGCAAAAATATAGATGAAAGTGGATGAATTTATTTAAATTAGTGTGCATGACAATTGGATGAAAATCACATTTGTAGAGATAGTATGAATATAATAGAGGTCACATTATATTGGTTTTATCTAGAATAATGTCAACTTCTAAATTACTGAGATCCACAAGTTTTAAATTAGTGTAAATTGGAGTTATCATTATAAGAGGTTGTCTTTTGCATAGGTGCGCTAGAGGCTACAAGACTTGTCATTGGTCATGAGATTGGGCAAGCCTGCACAACTTTGAGTAAGGTAGCAACACCTAAAAGAAATACTTTTTATTCTCCAACACCTAAAAATGACCTTAAAAGAACATTTTCAAGATTCAAAACCTCCACAATTTTTTCAGTAGCAACCAACAAGAGGTGAGGAGATAGCAACCAATGAAAGTTGAGACATTTCTTGCTTCACAGGTGTCCATCCAAGGTGAGTTTAGGGTTAAGTACATGCTATCCTAGGTTTTAAACTTTTAAACTTTGTAAAATATTACTGGAGTGTTGGAAACCACTTGGGTTGCTTTTCTCTTGAGCTTGCTAATAACCCCATCAAATTTTATTATTTTGTCATTTAATCTTTGAGGGTATAATCTTTGAGAGAGTAGAACTAAAAAAAGTCTCTCTTTTTCTTTTACGTGTCGTTACCTTAGTTAGTCCTTGGATGATGTTTTCATGAGAAGAAAGTTTGTTTGTTGGTAGAATATTGTTCCAACAGCATTAGAAGTTACGTAGCTTTCTTGTCCACTTTGAAAGAGAGAGGGTGGTTGTAACCAAAGTCCTTTGATGGTGTCGTTACAGCAGAGGATGAGTTTGAAATTGTTGTTGGAAAATTGACAGTCAAGGTACACCGATTCTGCATTCATGTACAAACAAATGTTTTCAATCAAATCAAACCTGTGCATCTGAATATTGTTAATGTAAGGCAGGTTTGAAGGAAAATAATTCTAAAAATAGATGACAAGATTTTGGGAAAGTTATTTTCTTAAGAAATATTGAAGAACATTTATAATATAGAACCTTATTTTTACAAAATAATGAAATACTTGACAAAGATGTGTTGGTCTTGCCCTTCAAATACTAGTACATATTTGCGCAAAGACAAAATCTCTATTTGAAGATACTCTTACATTCATAGTTGTGTGACTATCAATGAATTAGAAGCATGTGGTTCAATACTATTTGACCTAAAAACAAATAGAGGTGCTTTAACATAGATGTGAGATGAAGTAACCCCTAACTACTTAAAACTATAGATAGTAAGATCACTTTCAGAAAATCATACTAAATAATTGTAATTTGTCCAAAATATCTATAGTAGACAGACCTTATTTGGTTCACTATCCCTATTCCATTCCCAATGAAGGTCATTTAAGCCATTCTTTTGAGATTCTTTTCCAATCTCAAATCCAAATGCATTGATCAATAAGATTCATATATTGGGGTAATTTTTAGGCATCCTTTCAAGTTGGTTGAGAATGTTGGTCAATACAAGTATAAACTCAGCTTTGTTGTTTGTGAATTTCTTAGAAAATATGTATATAATGAATTCTTGAATTTTTCCCAATTGAAGTCAACCAAAATAACTTCCTTACATTTTTAACTTCCTATTTTACATAGAATTTTCAGATTATTTACAGTAGATTCATGCCCACAATTCTATAAAGAGTTGCAATTAGGTCCTTCAACCTCAAACCATTGATTTAGGGGTAGATTGTTCTTTATTCTTTGTATTGTTATATCATACAATTTTCCTTCAAACTTCCTCCAATGAACTGAATGAAGTGTACTTTTTCAAGCATTCATCACCCACCAAATAAATGATTGAGTATTTATGGATTGACACAAAGTATTGATTATATACATACAAATATGTAATTATAAATAATGGTTTTGAAATTTGCTTCACATGCATTACATCTCCTTTTTATTGCTGAAAAACTCCTGAAATTCTTGAAGTGAAACTTTGTCTTGAATCTTGTAGCAATGTAAATCCATTTGCATCACCACAACAAAAGAAACACCCTGATTTTCATGTTCAAGATTGTCACTTGATTGTGTACACAAAATTTTTGGTACAAAAAATGATCGTCATTGGAACAATGAAACAATTTACATCCATAAACATAAAAAACCATGCAAATGTGATTGAAAAGAAATAAATTCATCCAAATATACACATATTCATCCCAAAGTACACACATTCATCCAAAAATAATGATAACACCCAAAAATTTGATGAAATTTAGAGATTTCATCCACTTAAACACCAAAAAACCATATACATATCAAATGGAGTAAAGACATCACCAAACATTTACTAAAATTTTTTACTACTGTTTTTTTAACCCTAAAGGACCATTGTCCCCTTGGAGGACAAAATGGATTCTAGCAGGTTAACTTTCCTATGACCTAAATTTTTAGTGAAACTTTTTGAAACTTTTTCATAAGGTAGAAAAACTTATTAGCTTTGTAGGAATATGATTTTCATGTTCAAAAGTGTTATGATTTGTCTCTTGTATACACAAAATTTTGGTATAAAAACTATGAAACTTCAATGGAACAATGAAACAATTTACATCCACAAATATGAAAAAAACACATAAAGAAGTGAATGAAAAGGCATTTCTTGATCCAATAGTGCAAACATTCATCCCAAACTACACATATTCATCCAAAAGAATGATAACACCCCAAAATTTGTTGAAATTTAGAGATTTCATCCACTCACCTCCCCCCCCATCATACATAACAAATGGAGCAAACACATTACCAAATATTCCCTTTTTTTCTATTACCGTTATAAAGCTAAATTCCTGGGAGTCAATGTATCCGCCAACCATAGTTGAAGACATATCCATCTTCATGGACAAAGAACAACCACATTATCTTATTAATTTTTGCAAGAGAATTGCAAGACTTTCATGACTTTTGGGTGGGGAGTTCACTCAACTCAAGCCTATCACAAGAGATAGTTTGTTGTCGGGGAGACTCTATCTCCATCTCCAGTTTCATGGAAAAGGTTTCAATCACCCCTTTCAGAAAGAAAATAAAGAAAATAAAAGGGGGGGGGACCAACTTAGTTACTCCATAAAATATATTCTTTTGCTGCATCCGGTTGAATCTCATAATGTTGGGGGGATCTGAACAACAATACCTGATTTGCTACAGTAGATTGAAATAGAATGGACCCCTGCAACAACAATCATCACGTAGCTAGGGAGTAGGCATACCCTAAATAAATATTGTCTCCTTTCCCAAGTGCTTTGCGAAATGATCAAAGGCTAAGATTTATAGATTGACATGTTACGCATATGAAGATAGGGGGCACCTTTGAGAAAGGGGTGATTTGGGGTATGTGTACCTTACCAAACCCATTCTCCAATTTTTCAAGGTAAGGGTCCTTTACATGGTTGCTACCCATTTCTAAAATGCACCTCCATAGATTCTTGCCTAAAATTGTTATATATATATATATATATATATATATATATATATATATATATATATATATATATATATATATATATATATCATTAGAGGTTAAAGTTGATATTGGATATGTAATCTATCACTAACACTTCAAAAATTCATAGTTCATTCAAATGATGTTTGCAAAATGTATGCTTTGTAAATATAGAATTCTTTTCTACTTCACAACAACATGCCTTAATCCTTGAAGAACCAAATTGCAATTTTTTTGACAACATAACGATTTTAGGCAACTCACTACAAATGGTATTTTTATTTATTTTTCTTTGAAATTTTCACATATTGTGGGGACAAGGTTTTCTTTAAGGCCCAACAATTTTCATAACTTTTGACTACATTGTTTAAATGTTATTGTATGTTATGTAATTTTTTTCCTAAACTAGGCAATCCATGCAAGTCTGAAAAAAATCACTTTTTTCATAAACAAAAATTTGAAATTAGTTTTCGAGTTTTATATATATGTTGAAAGATTTGAATCATTCCATTTTGATTCATGAGATGAAAGTTATGAGGAGTTTGAGGTTGCATGCAATTATGGATTCTCTACTCTAAAATAAACTTTTAAATCCTTAATTTAATTCAATTGAAAATAAAATTGAAAAAATAAAATCATAGGATGCAAAATTGTTTATTACAATATTACAATCATTGTGATTGGCATTTTTCAATTCCATAACTCAATTCTTAACAATTTTAGTATTTTGAATTATTCTTTACTTCTTTCTATTTACTATTTTTTTCCTAAATGTCGTACAATTCCAAATGATCTCAAAATTTTCAAGCATGTAACCAACTTGCCTTGAAAAATGAATCCAAAGAAGCACCAACAATATGAACATTTTTTTGTACAAATGTGACTTTGTGAAGTGTAGTTGCCCCTATCTTTTGTAGGGCCCCCAAAAGGATTTATGTCAACTCAAATGCTAATATCTTGCAATCCACATAGTGGAAATTTCTGAAATTTTTTCCACATCTTCTCAAACCAATAGAATACAAGGTCCTATGGTTACATGTGTCCAAAATTTTTTGTCCCTAAAATTTGGTACTTGTACTAGAATTGACAATTTTGGAACATTTTAGGTGAAAACATAGTCGAGAAACTTTAGAGGTTAACCCTTGAACACCAAGTTGGTGACCGTGAAAATCAATCATTTTGGAACCGTATGACATCATCTATTTTAAGAAAATCAAAAATACTCATTGGGAGTCAAACTACTATTGAAGATCTTCCCTTTTCACCTCTAATTCCAAAGATGAATAGTTGCACTTTTGTCCTATACACAAAAATTCCTTGTCATTCATCGAACGAAAAATGTTTGCCTCGACATTTAGGGGTTAATTGAACAAATTGAGGTGTGGTAACTTTAGAGTAAGTTGCACTTTAATCTACAATCTTGGCTGGAATGATGAAGCTATTAACTTCCATCAATATGATCATGAATAAAATATCACTTTCTTCATCAAAATGTACAATCATTCAAATGTGGTTATGTCATTTAACTTTGTCTTGCTAATTATTGGAAATTTAATCCATTCTAAAATGAAGGATATTTTGGATGACATTCCAAAAAGTTGTATGATGCGTTGCTACAAACAAAACCAATAATTGGACCCTTAATTTCTTAAATTCAAACATTAAGGAGAGATAGTGATGGTTACCACCACACCAACCTTTTTTTTTTGTAAAACTTGTTCCTTCCCTAACTTCTTTGCAATTGTTTGGAGTCTCAACTTTTGGCCAACTATTGCAAATTAACCATAGTTCTCAAAAAATGCACCATGTGAAGTAAATGCGATCTAAATGGTCAATGCAATATTGCAAGTTCTGGAAACTTGAGGTGAATTAGGAAACTAAATACACCAATTTGCATGAGAGTCCTAATGAATCTACAAGGAGAAAATGCACCGAGCATTTGATGAAAAATAACTTGAGCTCATGAAACCCTAAATGACCAAGGCCTTTTGGGGTTTAAAACCATCATTGCTTTTAAAGCATTATAGGTCTAAATGTCACTAAAGTATAGAAATCTCAATTGTACTTGAATCTTGTAGACAAGTGTATAGTAGTGGGCTAATATTGTGACCTTCTTCTTCAAATTGTCCCTACAAAAAAATCTCAAATGGACAATAAGAAATTCTGAAATGGATATGTGATGGCCACTGAATGGATTGTCAATAATGTGAGAGTATAATAAAATTTGTCAAATATTGGTTCGTAGTTTCCCAATGGATGGAATAAGAGCTAGCATGGGTCCATTTTGAACTAAGTGGACATTTGACAGGTGTTTTAGTGTTTATTGAATTGTTCAAAATGAAAATTAGTAACCCAACTGAATTATCTTCTTACAATTGCTAAAGAATCTAGAGTTTGTTTAAGTTTAGTATGGTCATATTTTAGAACCTTGTATATTACTTTTTACATGTTGCAATTCTTATTTTCGAAAAAGACATATTTTTTTTCCAAACTACTTGTGTGTAGGTTTTGCAAGGCCTATGAATAGGAATAGGTGCCTACAACAAAATTCTTTGGAAATTCAAAAGTAATTCATAAATACTCCAATAGATATGAAACCACTTGTGTTAAATTCCACATTAGACATTAGTTTCTCTTCAACTGAAAAATAAGTAAAAATTCTTTTGTACATTTGAATCCATCAAAAAGGTTGACCAACCCTTAAAAGGTCGCTTCTAGAGCAAACTACCTTATGTGTTATAGATGATGTGAATCAAATTTGGAGTCATTTGACTACATAGATTGCAAGATTAAAATATTTTAGTGTTGAAAAAGGAATAATGCGATTCTGAAATTTTTCTAGCAACATATTTGAAGTAAAAATTTGATTTCTAATGAAAAAACTTGAAAGTGTAAAGTACTTCAAAACCAACATACATACACATTGGTGAAAGAAAATATCTTTCAATTGACTCTTTGCTTTTGCATAGTGACTTTGAAATGTCAAATAATAGCAAAAAAAGTTGCAAAAAACACATCCAAAGTTGAACCTCCAACTAAAATGCTTCCTAATCACTCATAACTTCTTTGATTGATATAAAATTTTAACCACACAAACTAGACTAGTATATGCAACCTAACCAAGGTGAATTGACTCCTTCATTGTCCCACAATTTCAACACTGAAATTTTTTATTTGCAATAGATGATAAAATTTGCAAATTTGGAATTCTTATTTGCAAGTAGAGGCCCCAAATCAAATAGGAGAGATGAAGAAATACCAAAAAGTACAGCACAAAATAGGTGTCAATTTTTTACAATTACTCTTCTCAGGAGCAATGAAGGAGACAATTCTCCCTGTCCGTGCAACTTCTCCCCCCAAATGATTGGAAATGGATCCTACATGAAAGAAGAAACAAGCTACCAAAATTCACTGTAATCCAAAAATGTCCAAATTTTGAACTTTGAATTGCCCTCAAACCTTTTTTTTAATACACGAATGAAATTGAATTTCATTGCAAAATTTTCAAAAATACAAAGCCACCAACCACAAGTGGCCTAGTAGAGAATGGCAAAGGACCACAAAGATTGAAGAGACCAACAGAGATTGACCAAACTTTGGTAGAAACAATGAATTGCTCCCAAACATTCAAAACAACTTGGATTGACATGAAAATTTTACCACAATAACTAGACTTCAAGGGGAACATAACTCAACAAATTTTATGAAAGAAGTACAAGACCCAAAGTTAGAGCCATCAAAATGCAATTTGGTGAACTCAAATTGAACATGTGTTTAGTTCAAATGGCTTCCAAAAAATCAATACATCTTGGATTGTTCTGAAAATTTTAGCACCCAAACTAGAAGAGAGCACAGACTTTCCAAAAAGTTTTATTATTATTATCAGACATCGGATGCAAAAGTTAAACTCCGAATTGGACTTTCAGACTATGTGAGGACATTTGTGGTCCCTGGGGCGCTTAGGAGTTAAACATTTGTCACACCAAGAACCTACAACACCAGAATATGAAGATCACAACCAAAAAAGTTGCTAACTGATTCTCACAATACTCACAATAGAACTCACAATAGATTAAACTCAGAAACTATGCCAAGAAGAGCTTCAGAAAAACAGTACCAGAACACCAGAAAATGTGTTGCAAAATCGTACTGATAACATCCAAACGCAAATCAATTCATACTCCGTGAACCCTGTTCACTCAAATATTAGCAGACACATGTTTTAATTGAGTTACATTATACACTTACAGGGAGGATCGCAAGGTAAAATACCATACACAATGATAAAAGTGTCACGAGACTTGTCACAATGATTCCAAGCAATCAAAAACCCACATAGCACTTAAAACGCAGATAATTTATAGGAGGAAAAACAACAGGAGAAATCCAGTCGTTCAACAGATGTTGACTGCAAGCAGAACGAAATGAATTACAATCCGTAAACATCATAATTCACGCAGACCGAGAACACTGCTATGCAGGCAATCCTACGATGAGTAGGCAGAGGACTCCTAACATATTGGGTCTCAGACCTTGAAGAGAGCGTGTTGA
This sequence comes from Straminergon stramineum, assembly GCA_963920665.1. Lineage (NCBI taxonomy): Eukaryota > Viridiplantae > Streptophyta > Bryopsida > Hypnales > Calliergonaceae > Straminergon > Straminergon stramineum. The sequence continues at coordinate 6,592,770 of OY987270.1, read as the reverse complement.
GAGAGAACGTCGTTAAACTTGCTCCTAATCGCAACATATAAACTTCGATGAGCCCACGCAGTTAATCAACAAAGAGAATCAGTTACGTCAGTCACGATGAACATGCGACAGGATGCACAAGTGCTTCACCTAATTCAATCCAGTACCAATACAATTTTAATGTTGCAAACTATTATAGTGTCCACTCCCAAATTGCCAATTCGACATGAGCATTTGAAAGCCTTCACAATGAACTGCATCAAATTCAACGAAGTCTGAAACCCACCAACATCAAAAGGATCCGATGAACCAATGTCAACATGATCCAAACACCCGAGAAACCAATGCGAAGGCAAAATCTGATCACTTCTCTTAAACAGAGCGTTTTAAGAACCCACCAGTTAGCCTTACGCAATAATGAGAAGTTCAAGACTACCACAATGTTTGATAATCCTTGCCAACGCCAAAATCATTCCATGAGAAGTGGAGTATCAACAATCTCACGCAAGAGCTTCCAAATGCACAGTTTCCACTTTCAGGACTATCTCTTCCGGAAATTCTCTTCATCTTTCAATCTCAAAATGCTATGAGAAACCCTAATCATGATGTCACATGAGTTCTCCATGCCAATGTCAACATGACGCGATCACCCGAGAAACCTATGCACAGGCAAGGTCTGATTAATTCTCTCAACCAGAACATTCTAGAAACGCCCACCAGTACGACTTAAGCAACAATGTGACGTTCAAGTATTCTAAGACTCCCACAATGTTTGATAACCCTTGCAAAACGCCAAAATCATTCCATGAGAAGTGAAGTATCAGCAATCTCACCCAAGAGATCCCAAATGCACAGTTTCCACTCTCCAGAACCCCTCTTCATCTCCCAAAGCTATGACAAACCCTAATCATGATGCCACAATCATTCTCCATCTTTGCAGATCCCTCCCTCCCGCCATCACTTCCTCCTTCGCCGCTTCCTCCTCATTGCTGTTGTCACGGAGATGACGGCGGTCACTCATTCATCACAGGCTTGTTCTCGTTGGCCTTGGGCGCCCGCTGCTGGTTGCCCGGCTTCTGGTCCTCCGTCTTGCGCTTGTCCCCGGCGCCCTTCTGGCTCAAAAAGGACCGGAACAACGCCGAGTTCACGTCGTAAATCATCGCTCCTGCAGATGGTATCGCAAATTCACAAAGATTCGATGCAAACACACGCAAGGGATCGAAGTGCAGACAAAGGACTGAAGAATGAAGAAAGCTGTTGTTTGAAAACCTCGGAAATTAGGGCTAGGGTTTGGGGCATTGCGGGTTTACGAGCAATTTTTAATATCATATCCTCTGCCCTCTCCCCAAGAGCAGACTTTCAAAAATTGTCCAAATTTTGCAAAAAAAGACAAAAGGAATTTGGGAATTCTACATGGAAGTGTGAATTATTTGCAAGAAGATAAATTCTAGAAGTCTAAATTGTAATTGTAATCATTGGCCGGCAAAATTTTAGGGATAGGCTTGTGAAAAGCAAAGAGGCAACTTTTCAACTTCCAAAAAACTATTTTAATAGTTGGACTTAAACTTTTGGGTAGTTTTTAGATTGCCAATAAGGCAAGCTTATGCTAAAATGTACTTTCTTCCTACTTGCATGGAAGTGAAAGCTTTTATAAAATTCAAAAAAAGCAATTCCAACTCTGATTAGTCACTTTGATCCCCCCTTGATTAGTCACTTTGATCTTCTAATTAGGTTTCATATAGAAGACTTATGATTTTGCATGGAAATTTAGTTTTCTATTAAATAAAAAAGAACAATTCATCGTAGATTCAAGGAAGTTTAGCTTACCACTACTTTAGTAAGATTCCATTGAAAATTTACAATAAATAATGGAAACTTGTTTGCTAGTAGAATTTATTATGTAGGTCTTCTAGAGGGTCATCTCAATATCTAAGTAACCGATGTCTTTACTAATGAGCACTACAATATATCCTCTAACATTTCCATATCATTGGATCATATAGATTTTTCTCTCTTCTTTCCATTGATATACTATTTAATTACTTGATTTTTCTTGAAGCTTCCTCAATGAATATTAATTAGATGAAGTGTACTTTTACAACATTGACCAAATAGATAGTTGAGTGCTGAGGGATTATAGGTTGAAGAAGCTTGATTGTGGTAATAACATGGATTTTTTTGTTTGATATATAAAGTGCATAAATTGAAGTATACTAAAGTGACAAAAATCAATAATAGGATTAATAGGATTTTTTTTCTTGAAAATAGCAATTTATAAGAAAGGTGGGATTTGTAAATCAACAACTAGTTGTGATATTTTCTATTGCTTTAGCTAGGCAAGGAAAACAAGTTTTACAAATTGGATGTAATCCTGAACATAATAGAATTTAAAGGAAAATGCTCCAAAAAGAATTAAGGTGAAGGTTAACTTCACCTCTTACAACCAAATGGCAATGCTTAAAAAGAAAACTCTATAGCCCAAGTATCCTCTCACCTAACTCACATCTCCTAAGACACCATGACTCCCTAGAAACTCATAATCAAGATTCACAAGTAGGAAGTTGTATTCTTCCAAAATGGCTTAGGCCATGGCTATCACACCTTGGCTTAGAGCAAAAGAAAGATGGGAGAATAGGCTTAGACTTCCCCTTTTATCCCACTTTTGTCAAATTCCATTTTTTGATCTACTCTCACTATAATTCCCACTTCTAATAATTTTGCCACCAATGTGTAGGATCCTAACAACTTATCCCCTTTATCATTAGACAATGAAGCCACTAGAATCCTAATTTCTTAGCATTGCTAATTACCTTACTTATTTAGTAAAATTCTATGCTCATTAGTACTTTCTATTTATAGGGTTTTAAATACCAACAGTTATTCATACTTTAAAATTAAAAGATTATCATTATGAGAATCATGTTGAGCGAGATTCAAATGACATGTGACATTCCCAATTTGGATCATTATTACACCTCCTACATTTGGAAGTATCATTCAATTATTTTAATTCAAATTTTTATTGTTGGATTAATAATCAAATGCTCCATGATTGTCTCAAGGTAATACGGTTTGCTTGATTAATGTGGCTAGCTATCACCATTAGATATATCTTAAAGTTAGTAAGGTTTATGCACATGAGATTTTCTATAGTTGTCTTCATTTTTTGTTGTCTTTGCACAAATTTCATTTTTCTTTGTGTCTTTTATGTTTAATTTCTCTTGTACAAACTACCTTGTGTGAAGGTCAAATTCGGCAAAAATTAAGTCATTTTTGTAAAAAAGTGTCACATGTCATCTAGTGCGATGTAACGTGGACCTTTGAGAATCTCATGTAGAAATTTAATTTTGGCACCTAAGTGCTGAAGCAAACCTTCATGTACAATACTTGAAAAAATTTAGCCATAATAAATGAATTTTCATGAAATTGAGACAAATTATAATGAAAATTTCAAATTATTGATTTTCAAACATTTGATCCTAATAAATATTCTACTTAAAACAAGGACTAGAATGAGTGTATGTTTAAGGCCACGTGCCTTGAAAAGTGACCAATCACACAATAATGCCAGTTTAACTAATGTTGAAAATTCCATTGCAAACAAAATCAAACATGAACATTTTCAAAAGAAATTATGCAGTACGGCTATTCTCAAATCAAAATATAGATCTCTCTATATTCATTCTTTATTTTTTTACTTTATAATATTTTTATTTATTTTGGTGTATCAAAATTGGCAATGGATATGGACAAACTGATATGATTTCTATTTTTTGGTATCCAAGTGCCAATCTTTTTTTCTTGTGAATTCGTTTCCTTACAAAAATCAAAATCATGTTGAGCATACACAACCATTTCAATCCAATTTGATTCATGCTTGATGCAAGTCGTACATGTGTCTCTCTATATTGTGTGTGTAGTTTTTGTGAGCTCTAAGTATATTTCAAATCATGCATATTTTGAACATAAATGTGTTGAATATAAAACACTCAATATCCAACAAAATATGCTTATAAATTCCTAAAGCAGTACACAATAATATTTCAACATGTGAATCAATTCCTTTCATTTTTCATTACAGTAATGCTCATAAAGAGATATGAAATGAAATCATTGTGATATCTTTTTAAAATAATAATAAATGTAAAATTCTTTTTTAATATAATCAAATTCATTTTTACACATAGTATCCATGAATCAAGCCAAATTGAGTTGAATCAATTATTGCCTTTCAAATCTACTAGTGACTTGTAGAAGTTGAAAGAAAGTTGAAGTCGTCAAAGACTAGATCCAATAGAAGTAAATGACTAGGACAATAACAATGGCAAGTTTAATCAAAGAGAATCCTCCGTAGTTGGAGGAGAATCATCTCTACAATTTCACCTAAATAAAAGATATCTATCAAGATATATGCCAATGCATTTGGATAGAAACCTTGGAATAGATTCCCTCAATTGCCAAATGGACCTTCCTACCAAATGAAAACTTTTTACCATAAGATCTTTGAACCATATTACTTCCATTTCAATCAAATGAAGGTGCAACCCCATTTGATGCACTTGATGAACCATTGTTTCCGTTTTCTATTTCCAAATAGACCATGTCCACCACTTCTACCACCTTTGCCACTTCCTCCAAATTTGCTACTTCCACTACTATGTCCAAATCCACCACCACGAGCTTCAATTTTTCTATTTGCTATTACTGTAGCAAAACCAATTTTTTGAATTGCAAACAAAAATACAAAAAAAAATATAAAAACTTCATTGTAGCCATAATCCTCTATAAGAATATATATTTGAGCACACAAAAGAATAATTAATTATAACAAGATTTACACCAAAACTATAATTGTATATTGTATTGATATAAAGAAATGTTTTTAAATATTTACTTTTGGACATATCTAATAATTATTTGGCATACATACATATAGATTGTAATTTATTGAAATAAATTTGGAATAATGTTTCATTATATTGGTCAATATAATGTAATATCAAATATATTAATAGATTCTAAAATTTTGAAATACAAAATATAGTTGAGTTCAAATTTTGTATCATTGTAATTAAATAATAATATTATTTACAAATATGTCCAATGCCATTGTTACAACTCTATTGGCATAATCTATATTCCATCCCTTTCTTTTAGACTATATTTTGGCCAATTACACAAATATGCCACACCTATAATGTGAAAGATAGGATAAGTTTGAAAAGTTCTCATCTCTTAACCCTTGTGCATCATAGAGTAGACAACAAAAGAAAATAGCTTTCTTGCACTATCTAGAGTACTTCAATAGTACTTGGTTACAAAAGTTTTTACCTTTTTGATTTATAGCCAACTCAATGATGTATGCAAATCAACAATTTCCAAGAGGATCCATGCTGCAGATTTCAAAATTATAATGTTTGATCAACATGGTTTTCTGAGAATCAAGAATCCAAGCGTCTAACAACGTCCCCTTTGACGCATAGGGGTTAAGGATTTGGAGAGGCATTATATGGAAGATTGAAAAACTAGGATAATCCAAAGGAAGCTTCACAGAGGCATATAAATAATAGTCTTGCACTAAGAGCATTCTTGAATTTATTTATATTAAAGAAAAATATTCTCATGCATTGAAGGCCTTTGTATTATTTCAAAAGTTTTTATATTCTATGTGTTAACATTATAATGGCCCCTTATGTTTGCACTTTCTTAACTTTCTAAGACATGTTCCTATATGAATCCAAACATATCCCAAACATACAACATCTTAGTTTTTTCTATGCATGTAAATGCTTGTAGATTCTTCTACTAGCTTTCTTTCATTTCTATGGTATAAACATTTTAAATTTATTGGGCTAATACTCTACAATTTAAGTGGTGGAACCATGTTCACTACACAAAGTTACTTTTTAAGTTCAAAAAATACTTCTTTGAAAATAACTTGAATAAATAAGTAAAATAAAAATATGAAAAATCACCATAACTAGAACTTCACATTTTAGACCTACAAGAAGAAGAAATTACAAAAATTCCATATCCAATCAAATTTAAAAGGAGTTTTAAATTTTTGGTTTCAATTTTTATTGGAAAATATTGGCTATTGCGGCAATAGATCTAATCATATATATATATATATATATATATATATATATGATTTCTAATTCACATTTCAAGATCATTTTAAAAATCCAGCATTAAATTATTATTTTAAATGCATTTAATAAGATATCTTGACAATATTAGAAATTTGGATTGCCTCCTAGTCTTGAGGGAATAAAAAGACATTATTTCCATTATTGGTTAGACAAATTTGTCACATTTGTAAAGAGAAAGAAAATCATGTGTTGGAATTTTTTTTCCATTTTTTATTATTTCTATAATTTTAGGGGACAAGGAATAACTTGTGTTATATTGATTGATTACAAAGATGCTTCAAATTTATTAACCTTACAAGGATGGAGTCTATTACCATTTAATCTATCTAAATTTATTTTTCTTTGTTTCTTCTATTTTGCATTTAAAATTCAGTCTGTGAGAATTCTTTAATTTTTAGATATTAAATCATAAGTCTAATTTAAGTCATAAAATTTTCAAATTTATTGGTAAAGACTTCAAATTATCTTAAGTTTTTTATGAAAGAGTGAAAAAAACCCATATCTAATTCAAATTGATCTCACAAAAATCTAAAAAATTCTTTGTATGCATATATTATAGTATAAACAAAAAATTTATATTCAATAAGGAGTAGAAAATAAATAGACCATGGTAATAGGTTTAGTGTTCAATATGCAATAAAATGTTCAAGTTTAGGATTTTTTGAAAATTTCAAATTAAAGTAGAAATTAGATTGAAAAAGCTTCATTTCATTAGTCCATTCCAAATTCTGAAAAGATCATTTACATGTCTCATATTCAAATCAAGAGCAAGGAAGTAGGAGTTGCTAAAATACACTAGAAGGTCTTCTTTTAAAATACAATCTCTCATATTGAGTAAATTTATAGACACCCACATAAAGCCCTACTTGTGTGTGTTATGACAAGGAGAATCTTTTCTACCAACCCCCCAAAATTAGATGAAAATATGTTGTTGTACATAGGTATATCTCCTTTGGTGTTTCATGGTTGAGTAAAAGAGGAAATGGGATTGAAGAGGTTGTAAAGACTCTATTCTACTTCCTATACACAAAATTTAGGAAACAAATTTTTGAGACCCTATATCTTCCATGCAACACATATAAATTTGTTCCTTGTGCACCTCCTTGCTAAGGGCTAACCAACAATATCTAAGATGCCTAAGTTGTTCCTATGCGCAATTGCAAGGATTTGAATTGCCATTACAAACAAACAATTCAAAGAAAGAAAGAAACAAACACAAAAAACTATCGAACCTAATAATTTATGTCTGAAAAAAAATGTTTTATTCTATTTTGAAGGTAATGTAAATAATATTTTTAATCTAGTTGGTTTAGTAATCTCCACTAGTCATCCTCAAGTAAAGGTTAACTAAGCAATACCTTACATGAAGGTTAGATTTAGTAGAGAGGTGCGAAATTGAAATTTTCATGTCACATTTTGACAAGTCCATATCACCTTGCACCAATCACTAGATGCCATGTGACACTTTTTTACAAGAGCGATATTATTTATGTCCAATCTGACCTTCACATAGGGTAGTCAAAATAAAATAAATTTCATCACCATTAGCTATAGTCTCGATTGATCATGCTCATCACTCTACGCTTTTCAATGATAAGCTTATGATTCCTTCATGTACAAAATAAAAAAAATGGCTTGTTGACATAAAACTTACAAAGTTGATAAATCAAACTCTTAGCCGCAATAAGCTAGGGCTTTAGTTTTCCAACTAGAAATAAGAGGACTTATTCACGACTAGAAATAGGAAACTAAGGAAGAGATAAGAGTAACTATGCCCATAAAACAAGAGATTTAGAAAGGATGTGGAAAGAAAGAAAAATAATCAGCCAAAGGGAAATTTCAATTTTTGGAACTCCGACCTTGTTAAAGCAAAAAGAAAGATTCTTTTAACATTTATTTCAAGTGTATGTGAGATCAAAATTTTAAGTAATTCTCCTTTGAATGTGGCATTTATTCCTTTTTATTCTTATCACCAAAAGTTTTTATTTTATTTACAACTGTTTACTCATTATTAAATCTATTTTATATAATAATAATAATTTTTTTCCTTTATTTTTTTTAAGCATACTCTCATGAGTCTCATCTAAATTCAACAACTGAAGGTTTGATTTTAAAGTAATAACTCTTGTAAAGATTAGACCACTATCACTAAAACAACCACTTTAATTCTCTAACCTCTCACCAAATTGCACTTCAAGTGAAGGTATTTGAGAGTTCGGTATATATCCAGCACTTCGGAATTCTTTGTGTTTCAGCAATTGCAACAATCTGTGATCTGTGTCTTGTGCAACTCAAAATTAAAAAATTGACCCGTACGATTTCGAGCACCATGACCTAGAGAATGCGTTTGTCGTTGCTTATGCAGACCCAGCCCATTGTCGTATAAACGCAGTACAGCCAACTCCCCACACACTAAAAACCTATCATTGACAAAATTCTGCAACCCAGATCGTTGCAATGGCTGCAAAGTTTTGCATCCCAGTTTTTCTGCAAATTGAACAAGGGAAAACTTACAATGACCTTATTATTGCCAAACGAAGAACGAAAGGTCGATTCCATAATAACCACACTTTTCCGTCTTTGGTGGAGACCTTATGTTCTAATACCCAGAGTTGACAAGCTCCAGGTGAGAACAGACCTTACGTATACTCCGTCCAAAATGCATTGATAATCGACTTAGTTCCTTCGCTGTTTGCAAATGAAGGCCTGTGTGGTGATCAGTTCCAGAGCAGCTAACTTAGCTTCAGCTAGTACTCAGTTCTTCTCTGACTGGGGAGTTCCTTCTTCGTCGCTAGCAGGTCTAGTTAACATATGCATTTGTACAAAAATACGGGCGAGAGACCGTCCAGTGGAGGTACATGTTTCATTAAGTCGCCAAACGTCAACTCTGTTAAATTGGCGGAATTTGGGGACATTTTCAATAGCTTGCTATGTGGATAGATATGCAGATTAGTATGCAAATTGCAATTCCTCTACAGCATTGTACGTGCTCTGCTAGGCTTGGATCTTCAACCCTGTCTTCAACATACATCTACATATTAATGCAGATTCTCTTCTAAAACTTCAACTGGTCCAATTGCTGAGTTGATCCCCTTTCCTCTCTAATTTATTTCATTTTATTTCATTTCCTTCTTTGCTTGAGGTTCACTGCTCCATGGAATTGAGTCAATTTTACTAATTTGATGAGTTATCACTAGATATCAACTTGCCGCCCGTGCACTTGGGCCTGTCGCGACCTGATTCGCAAATTCTCGATCACTGGTGGAGATGGAGAGTCGTTGCAAGATGGGCATGGACATGTCGTCGACTCGAAGTGACCGAGGAGTCGGATTGCGAGGGGATGGAGTGCAGGTGTTGGGCTATGGAGGTCTCCTCGTGTTCGCTATTCTCTTCGTTATGGCGACCATGTTCATAATCGAAGACGCTCACTGCAGCATCACTACCGACGTCGACGCCATCGCACCTGCGGCACCCACTCCGTCGACGCAGCAAACGCAATTAAACCATTGTGACGTTTAATCAATACGAAGGTGGTCCTCTTCATGTGCTGCACGTGCATGTTAACATCAAATTAGTTGAAGTAGCTCAATTCGATTCGGCGCCAAAAATTGTGATATATAATTATTTGCATAAATGTTCAAAATCTAAGACAGGTATGGATTTATGTTTCAGAACGTACGCGCCTCCTGAAAGGTGCTCTCAGAAGTGCCAAAGTATTGAAATAACGGCAATTTAAGGAACTTGTCGTTTCTTGCTTCTGAGTTCCCCGCTGAGCCCAAAGTCAACCTCACTAAAACGTTGCAAGACGGGCATGGTCATGGCGTCAACTCGTGGTGGCGGAGGAATGGGATTGCGGGGGGACGGGGTGCAGGTGTTGGGCTATCGAGGTCTGCTCGTAATCGCTATGCTCTTCGTTACGGTGACCACGTTCGTAATCGAAGACGTTCACTGCAGCATCATTACCGACGCCGTCGCACCTGCACCTACGCCGTCGACGCAGCAGATCGAAGCAACCCATTGTGACGTTTGATCCAGACGACGGTAGGCCTCTTGATGTGCTGCACGTGCATGTTAACGTCAAATTCGTTGAAAGTGTCGCAATTCGATCTGGCGCCAAGGTAATTGCAAAGTAGGCCGAGTTATCAAAAATAATCGCCGGTTAGGACCTACTGAGCTCCTACTGAGCTAGCTGCAAGCTAAGGAGATGCAATTATTTTTTGATGACTTGGCCTACTTTGCAATTACTAGACATAATCTCTATGTAGGAGAGTTGATTGCTTAACCAATCAAAACATGCCACAAAACTCTCCTGCATCGAGATTATGGATTATGTTTCAGAACGTATGCCCGATCTGAAATTAAGGTGCTCTAAAAAATGCCAACGTATTGCACAAGGGAGTTTTAAGAGTTTACCATCATGGTAAAGAAATGGAGTGTACCACTTAGGAGGTGGTGATGGTTAAATTAAGATGCTGAAGTCTGTTTCCTTTCCTTCATGGTAAACTCTTAAAACTCCATTGTGTTGGGATACCACCTATCTAACAAGTTCGACGTTCCTTGCTTTTGACTCTCCCGCTGAGCCCAAAGTAATCTTCAGTTTCTGTGATTGTATAAATAGTACTATGCATATCCGACTGAGATTTCCTCGGTTCCAAGAACAAGTTAGGTCTCTATCCATTGGATGATGCTTGCTTTACGGAGCTGCCGCATACAGAAACGTACGCTCCATCACTTGGTTAATGCATGCTTCCTTCACTAGCTAGTCGAAGTTTCACTACATGATTATTTCAAGGGAAGCTGAAGGGTGTTGTGCTGGACACTCGATCACTGTGGCAGCGAATGCTTTGAACGCCGTTTTCCAAATGTGGTCGAAGCAGAACCCTCGATCAGATGTCCACCCTTCTCAACTGAACTCTCGAGCAACATCCGTGTAATAATCTTACCGGCGCCTTTGAAGAATCGACTGATAATTACTTCTAAGAGCGGAGTTCGATGTATTTCAGTGCTCCAAAATCTCACTGAAATTATCCCGAAACATTATCATGTATCTGTTACATCCTTGAAGTGAGTTTCATCTTATAGCATTCTTCAAGTTGGAATGTTATAATGGATATGTCATGCTACGACCTTTCCGATCTCACCTTTAACGTTGTGGTAAAAGAAGCAAGCTGCGATCTGTCTGGAATTGTGTTTGGTGGAAATGAATCATTCTTTGGTCTGGAATCCCGCGCATTAACGTCAATTGCGTGAAAATGGTGATATTTCATCATTATTTTCAAACGGTTCAGGGCTCGCGGCCTGAAACCAAAATCTACGCCTGTCCTAGTTTGTGGTCTAAAATTAGATCTTTGTGTAGATGTCCCAATTTTTGGCTTGGTGAATATCGCCAATTTAACGAAATTGACGTTGGCATGCTCCTATTTCTAATTGGTCCTCTTTTCCCCTAGGATACTTGGGAGCAATTCTGACTGCCGAATTTCTAGCAATTATAGTAACCCGTGTGGCTTTGACGGGATAATTGGACAACTGCCTTGAGATTAGCAACTTGACCAACCTGGAAACCCTGTAAGTAGTTCCCACTCCTCATCCCTCAACAAAGCTTGGATTTGATAATCCTTCTCATGGTCATGGTTGCATTTAATATCAGTTTCACCCAAGCACCTTGTATTTTGCAGACAGATTATCAATAATCCAAAGCTAACGGGACCAGTGCCAGTTGAGATATTCCAACTGCCCAACCTAAGAGCCTTGTAAGTGAAGCCAAGTTGTGTCAGTTATGACGAAGAGGCTTCTTCAATCATGTCCGAGGGTGTATTTAATTTGTTCAGCCCCAGATCTAACTTTGCCCAATCGACAGATCCTGCCATTATATTATTTGCCTCTTCTTGTTAATATGTCGTGTGGCAATGGTAACACTGGAAGTCGATTTCGTTAAATTGGCGGAATTCCACCTCTTTGCACTTTTGAGATGGAGCGCTCGGGTGTATAACTGAATGTAGAGCTCTGTGTAGGTGAATGTCCCAATTCTTGACTGGCACCAGAAAAATCGCCAATTTAATGATGATACTGTGTGGGAGCATCCTTAGTGCTACCAACAGATATTTCATTAAAATGGCGGTATTCATATGCGATTTTTCCATTTATTTTCTAGGACTGGTGTAGAATTCAGACCGCATGGTCTGAAATCTAGGAGCAGTATACATTTTTTTGGACCTTCTCCAAGTCTTTTTAGATGCGCTTCCAACGAGACAATTATACAGTTCAAAAGTTAGTTATACAGTTACCAAGCCAATATACAGGATAGCACTAAGGATGCTCTGACACTGCAGAAACTTGCAGAACAACTCTCTATATGGAACACTGCCCTCACACGTTTACAATGCTCACTGCAAACTGCAAGAACTGTGAGATGAATGGAAATGAATGTTTCCATTATTCAACTACAGATTGAAACAGAAATTCCTGCTTTCATACATGTGCTTGTTTGTGTTGCGGTGCTGAGGTTTTATTCGGTTTCTAATTTGATGCATATATGTCTTGAAAACAGATACCTGAGCCACAACAATTTCAGTGGGAGTCTCCGAGTGAGCTCTGAGGGGACTCTCTTCTGTTCGTCTCTCAGTGATCTGTGAGTATACCAAATGCTAATCAAATCAATTCATGAGCTCCTAATTGTGATAGCATACTGCATGGTAGTTAAGGTTAGCATGGCTTAAATTGCAATACTAAGAGGGTCAACCGTGGAAGGTCTCATCATCTGAGGACAATGTCACATGCATGTAACTATCCTCCAGGAATCTTAGATTTAGGCAACATGTAAGGTAACTCAGCCTATGACAGGCCAAATGAGAGCCAACCCATCACAGGTGAAATTATAGTTGTGACGTACATTCTAGTTTTGAAAAGTACACCTCTGGAATATTTTTGCTTGTGATGGGTTGGCTCCCATTTGGCCTATCATAGGCTGAGTTACCTTATCACTAATTCAAATGATCTTCCATTTTGATTTTTGATTTTTATTCAAATTTTTTAAATTAATTGTTTCATATTTAATTCATAAATATAATCAACATTTTATCATAATAACTGATTTGAAAATAATCCCACAAATGTTTTTGACTTGTTTCACAAAAATTGTACTGAAAATTACTATATAGTTCTAACATATTATTTGCAAAATAGTTGTGAATTTCACAAATTCAAACAATGGAAATAGTCAATTTCAACAAGAATTTGAACAAACTAAACACAAAATTAGTCATTTTTGCACTTAGAAGGTGCGATGTTGCACTTGGCTTGTACGCCATATAAAACAGGCAATTTTAAATTTTAGGGGGGGGGGGATTTTTCCAAAATATCATTAACTGTTTGTAGAAAAAGATGTTCAAAGAATAATCATCATATTTCTTAGAAATTTTAATTACTTCATAAAAAAACTCATACACTTTTGAATGCATGCTACTCATAATGTAAATTATAGTGAAGTTCACACTAAAGTATTTCTACACGCCTACTATTAGAAGGTCTATAACACACTACATAACATGGTACTTCTCTAGTACATATTCAAATCATTTTGTAGATGTTCGTCATCGAGGTCCTCCATCTGCATCGCCATGTACTCCAGAAGATGCAGTTTAGCCTTAGTTGGAATGGTCACTTTGTCTTCTGTTTGTACACCATGCACTGTGATGTTAGACACTACTACGTGACCAGTTCTACCTCAATGAGGAACATCCATCCATGAATATATAGCAGCTTCCTTCTCAATCCAGGCAAACCTCTCCCCAGACGGTTCCCATGTGGATTCCATGCAATTTGTGTACCTCACTCTATTACAACCTACTTCTTCTTCTACTCTTGATCTCATAGAAGGCCAATACTAGAGGACTTTCATCTTTGAGGCCCACCTCCCCTGACCAAATTCCAATACCTTTCCAATGTAAAAAGGTACCCCTCCTCTTACTTCCCTCAACTCCACAGTAAGTGCCATAAACTGGCCTATGACAATGTCATTCTCTGGATTGAATGGAGGAAAAGGATCTTCATTTGCATCTTATATTGTTTGTACTCCTGCATGATGACTTCCAACTCTATTCCTCCATCCAGTCACTCTTCGCGATACTTCTTGTGGCGGTCTATCCCTTCGTGGTCTAAAATACCCCCTTCTCTCTGGATTAGGCATTGTTGCCATTATCAAGTCTACAGTTGGAGTCCTTGTTGTGTTTCCATCTGCATCTGCAAATACACTTGAATTTATACCTTCTTCCTCCACATGTGGAACAACATTGCCATCCTCGTTCTCGTTCAAAATATCGCTTGGCCAAAATGGTATATCATGGGCCCCTTCTCTATTCTGTTGTGGGAAATCTTCAAGATAATCCTTGAATGCATTTGTTTTGTCCACAACTTCCCTGTTCTTCATCTAGTTTGTGCCTCTCAATATTAACTTTTGTTTATATGCAATGAACTTGTCCAATGCTTTCAATTCTCTTTGATCAGCTGCAAACACCTCCGCGAGGTTTGGTTTGTTTGATAAACTTGGTAGTGAGTTCAAACACAAATGTCCATTTGATGGGCCCCACTCATTAGAACTAAAATGTTTTTGTTGTACACAGACAAACCCATTTTCCACGTAAAACCTCATATGGTGCGGAAATGTTATCCCCGTCAATTGATCCCCACCCCGTAGCAAATGAGGTGTGATAAATACCTTCCAACCGTGAACGTGTTCAAGCTTGCGAGCACTTGTAAAAGCCTCAGTATAAGATGTCCCTTTCTCCACCAACTCCAACATCTCCTCCAATGTATCTATATCTCTCTTCTTCAAGACGTTTGAAATTACACTGAATCTCTGATCAATGTCCTCGTGCGTGTGTCCCACTATCAAAAAACAAAGATGAACTTCCTTGAAAAAACCAAGCCCAACTAGTGTGGCACACATGCCAAACATATAGATGTTTTTGTTCTCCCTTGTGGTGTTATTAGCTTGAATCGTGAATGTTGGTGGCAACGATCCTTTCCTACGCTTCACGTCACATATTACATTCATAACTAATGTTATGACTTGATTGCTATCATGCTTGTGGTGAGCATCTATCCACACATTTGCATACAATCCAATCCCATGTACCAAGACACCGCAAAGATGAGTCTTCACGAATCGAGATTCAATGTTCTTCACAAATTATCTCATCTTTGGTATCATAGTTGTATTTTGATCCATACTGTCCACAATCAGACATATGAAAATGTCTAGAGTGATCATTGCAAATCTCTTGAACAACCAATAATCTCTTCTCTCTTCCATTTGAATTCGAATGTGCACAATGTACAGTTCTTTAATTTTCACCTTCACTGCTACATTTGTTGTGGATTCCATTCCACACTTGTACTCCCAACAATGGTAACACTTTGAGAATCTTGAGAATGGGGGAATCTACACATGTGGGAACTCCTTCTACCAAAGACGACGAAATGAGCTCATGGACAATTTAGTTCCATCCACTAGTTTCTTCACTTCTTCATTCACATACCGAAACACATCCAACTTGCTCGTATTCATTGGCAATAGAACCAATGGTAACACCACATTGTCCTTCTTCCTCCGTACCGATCGATGGGGTTGTTGACATCCAGCTTCATTCATAAAAACGTCAAGGCTTTCCCTAGCAGTTGACATTTTCTCACTTTCCCTCCCTTGACATGTGTTTCCATGAATAGCTACCACTCTGCCATATATGTTATGTGATGTCTTCAACTACTTAAAACGCCTTTGGGAATAACCCAATGCTGCGGCGAAGCAAGCATTGCAAACCACTCTACCATCTAATTTTGTCACATACTTGTCTCTTGTGTGCCCCTTAGTGCGCGTGTAGAAAGCATTTAGCATTTGCATTATCCACGTAGCCCATGCTTCATACTTTTGACCCCATGCCATGTACCGTTGATCCAAAATGTATTTTGCATCGACAACACGTAAACAATTGCATTTACATGCTCCTTTTTCCTTCGCAGACAATACACTTTCAAGAGTAACTTTCTCACTAGCTGACTCCCCTCGTTCTCTTGGACTTCTCATCCTTGCCCTTCGATTCGTCATTGAATACCTTCTTCTAGGTGTATGTCCTGGCATTCCTTGTATTCCTGTTCCGTCATAAATACTAGCTTCAGATTCCTATGTCATAAGAGAACTTCATTTAGTTGTACTTCTTTCACCATGACTTGGCGGGGTTGCATTTGAAGCGGTGGGGCTCTCCTCTGTGTCATGAAAATCAAACTCCGGTGCTGGAATAGAAGGAAAGGTAAAACTTTCTCTTTTTGTTCCAAGAACATTCATTGTCCTCAATTCTGAAGGATGTGCCCAACGGATTGAAGATTGGCGCCACCGTATGACCTTATCTAAGCAACCAATAAGGAACTTCCCCACTACCTCACCAACCCATTTTCCTTCGTGTAAGGCATGTATAACACGAACTGCAATTTCAAACGGACGTAACTTCAATTGATGAAGTTCATCACCACATGTGAAACTTGTATCGACCACACCAACTCCCACAACATTCCCATCGTTCCCAAGAAGTTGCACCATTCCATTCGTAGTGTGGGAGACTCCATTGATAGGTACACGGTCTTCTTCTTGAAAAAGTCTTTCTCGTACCACACGTGTCAATCTTTCCCCTATGGTCCTTTGTTCAATTGGAACCTCTGAACTACTTGTGCCATTGAAGACCACTGGACTCCCAAAAGCTTGCATTGCAATTACCTTTAGTCAATTCTGCGCAACCGTTGTTCACATGGTCATGCAATGTGCATTTGTTTTCTATTATTGTCATATCCCTTCAATTTGTTTCTATACATATACAAAAAAGGTAAATTCAAGGTACCA
Source organism: Straminergon stramineum (assembly GCA_963920665.1). Classification (NCBI taxonomy): domain Eukaryota; kingdom Viridiplantae; phylum Streptophyta; class Bryopsida; order Hypnales; family Calliergonaceae; genus Straminergon; species Straminergon stramineum. The sequence goes on along the minus strand of OY987270.1, from coordinate 6,575,751 downwards.
TGACTTGGAAGGAATTCAAGAAACACCAAACATGAGTGAAACAAAATAACACTCTTAAAAACATCAACAAAGAAAACATGCTAACAATGAAGGACAAATCTTTCATCTCTTCCAAATTAATGTATAGAAAAATTCCCAGAAGAAGCTACATCTATCCTCACAAGTTGTAATTTGAACTTCCACTTCAAAAACTTTATTGCTCTTCACTATCTTCATAGTTTTCTTTCTTTTTCTTACAAATGTAACTATTCTATGTCTAATATCTTGCATTGACACTCTAATGTCCCAATAATTACAAACATTTCAAAACATCACACTCGTTGCCTTTAAGTATAATGAAGTCACATTGAGGACACGTTAGCTATTGAATGTATTCTAATCTACCAACATGTCAAATAAATGTTTTTGTAATCATTACATTACACCTTTCTAGATGTACATGACATTCAATGCAAAATTACGGTTACAGTTTAGGGTTCACAATTTCATTCAATATATAAACCCAAGTACTGTAAATGAAAAAAGTATCATCAAATATCCCTTTAACATGATTGTTCTACTTTTGAGTATAATTCTTTAAAAAAAATTCTTGTATTCCTAGTGTTCAATGACTACCAATAAAAACTGTAAAATATTTACATGTACTATGAATTATTCTCTTTGTGATGTCCTTCGAAATAATCTCTCTCCATAGAAAGTAAATTCCATAACTTGGAGTAAAATGATTATTTCGTAGGGTCTACACTACTTATCCCTAGGCCATACTATTATGTAGTGCTTGTTCTCCTGGTCTTGAAGCACTTGAATTGTGTAAGCTCAGGATTATTCTTATACTTCCTCACTTGTTTTTATACTAAACACTTTTTCAAGTACACTAAATAATCATTTCAGTGTAGTACATTCAAAATACCATGTGTCCAAGACATTCATGTCCATGAAGAAAATCAATTCAATTCTCAATCCATGTGTTCCACATACAGACCTTCATGCTTGGATGGATAGTACATATTCACCCTCTTCATTGAAATGTGCTCCTAACATACATTCATTATGTAGACTTCATGGCATAACAAGTAGATGCCCTGACAAAGTCTTCATTGAGTTCATATGTAAAACAAAAGACATTTTTCATATTAGTGATCTATTATTCATGAAGTCTTAAAAAAATCATCTAACAAATGAGAAGACTAAAAAAGTCTAAAATGGTGCACTTCATTTTTATATAATAGTAATGCAAGAAAACCAATTCATTTCTTCGTAGAAAATAATTCCATCACTTCATATATTTTTCTTATCAACTATTTCTAACTCCTTTTTCAATGAACTCTAGAAATGTTTCAATCAATAACCTTAACCCTTTATTGACCGGTTGACCAATTTTTGGTCAATTTTAGAAATTTTTGTTTGCTACTATTCACAAAACGTTTCATTTAAAAAAAAATGGAAACAACACACTTAGAATATCTTAATATGCTTCAAACAAAAACAATTTTAGGAGAGTGCATAAAGTTTGGATTAACTATGCTAATCCAAACTTAAATGTCCTTAGCCTTCACAAGTGAAATATCATAAAGAAATGCATATTTAATGTAAGGGATGACTATTCCTATGTATGAAACAACTAGCTGGAAGGTTTTCGATTGATTTATGGAGCACTTACTAAAATTTCTGCCCAACTGTGGTAGATAATATCGGAAGCACCAATGCATAAGGTAGTTTGCAACATATCAATATTTGAAGATTATTTACAAGCATATGAATTGTATGATCACTTTCCTTTTTGTTTGGTTCGAGTATCTGCCCTATAGAACCAATTGATAGGATTTGATCTAGGATTTCATCTTTATAGCTACGACACAATTTCACTTTGTCAAAATTGATTTCAGAAATTGCGCTCACCCCCCAAATCAAACACGATCACTAAAGGGTTAATAATGCTTGAATTTCATTTATATTTCCAATAATTTTGTATGAATTGTGCTTCCCTACAGGTATTTCATTGGAAATTCTTTTGGACTTCTCTTCTCTCAATTTTTAGCTTCCTTCTAGAGAATATTGACCTCATGAACCAACAAAATAGAATTGAAGGACAAATAATACTTATCCTTGTTAATTTCCTAGAATAGAAGTTATGCCATGGAATAGGAAAATATGGAAGGTATCTTACTTTGAGGAAACTCACAGTATATTGTTAAAAGAAATACATGTTCAATTTTTCACTTGTACTAAAAATGACATGTCCTACGGTGTTCTAGTGATAACATTGTTGAACAAATTTAGGGGTTCAAAAGAAGTTCTCTTCATATGGACAATTTCTAGAATCTCTACTTGATTTTGTATCTATAATCTCATTTTAGCATAAAATGGTTTCAATTGAACCCCATGAAAAATTGGCTATGCTAACCACTTCACAGATTGCCACACACATTCGTGATTCTCTAAAGAACTTCATTGTAGCAAGATCAAATGATGCCCATACAAAGCGAATGAACCTCAAAATCTCTAAGGTAAAAACAGCCCATTGTGGTTAGATGACCTACAGTGGACACCTATGGAATGACCCCATTATGGGTTTCTTTAAACCCCATCATGGATTACATGTGATTCAGACCACAATCAATGCCTTACCTGACAATAATGGAGTGATTAGTGACTACATTAGGAACTACAAACTTTTCAGTGTAATTTAATTGTAAGAAGTGATTTTCTTATGCCTTACAAATTAGAAATTATTATGATTGTTTTAGGTGTGTAAAATGAGCATGATGGATACAGAGTTTTTTGGTTCTATGGTCATCTACAAACTCTTTGGGCCATGATGGCTTGAAGACTTCAAAAATAAATAATAAATTCATACTTTGTCAAAAAAATATAATTTTAAATGCTCTCATTGTTTATCACACCTGTCTTTATGTGGGGAAAAAATGAAAAAATTTAAGCAATGGCTTGAGTATGAACTCCTAGTTTTGACCACAATGGGTTGTCTTCTCTTATATCTAGCAAACAGTTGCTTTAACTTAAATTTCAATGTTATCCAATGAAGTTAGCTAACGGAATCATGTGGATGATAAGATTAGCATCGCCAAATCGAAGACATTCATCCCTGTCTCGTACTGGATGATGAATTCTAATGAGAAATTCGTAGCAGTCTGGGAGACGTTGTCGTATTGTAAATGTGTTCATTATGTGAAAATGCATAATTGTTTGTTAAATTGGAGGGTTTTTTTTTGTAGAGTTTCAAGAAACAAATGGGGTTATACTCCACTTGAATTCTTTTTTTTTACCTCTATTTGACAAACACTTAGTTCTTTGATTTCTATACTAGAGATATTTTAATATGTTAGTTAGTTAAGTTGAAGTTGTAAAAACAAAAGGTAAAGCTTGTTTTACCTTTTTCCTTATTTTTATTTTTATTTTAATGGATTAGAAATCCACATAGATGATATGGATAGACTTATCAAGAAGAGGAAATGGCCCATGTGGGTATTATGGCCCATGTGGCTTCTTAGTGGCCAAAATCCACTAACTTGAGTGGATGGCATGGAGGTTGAGTTGGCGGATGAGGTTGAGGATCATCTTCTTCCTCCTCCTTGTTTTGCTTGAGGGAAGTCGTCATTTTGGGAGAGGATAGCACTTTTGTACATGGAGAGTTTGGTAATGAATTTCTGAGAGCTTGTGTATCTTGTTTTTGTGTTTCCAAAAAGTTATCACTCATGAAGTTTGGAGTTAGTATGTGTAAATTATGAGTTTGGGAGTGAAGTGTTATGAAGTTGCCTCAAACTTTCAAGAGAGTGATCTTTGAAAGGGTATGAAATGTGGAAAATATTTTGTATTTGAGTGAAACTTGGGGAGCTTGTAGATGTTCATGTTAGCTTTTCAAAATGAGTTTATTTTCTTGATTTGGAGGTATTATGAGAAAGTTATGGGCTTGAGAGTGAAGTATAGGTGAGCTGCCTTTGAGTTGGAAAGAGTGAACTTTGACCAACCATAAAAGTCGGACAGTATCTTAGTTTTGAATGAATTTTGGAGAGGTTGTAGAAATTTTTGTTAGCTTTTCAGAGGCATATCACACCCTTAGTTTGGAGTTGTATATCGAATGTGGCACTCAATCAACTATCAAACACTTCTTCGAGAGGAGTTCATGAAGGATATGACTTTGTTTCCACAATTTTTTACCATGCATAGGGTATATTGAGACTCCATAGCATCTTTGGAGGGGTGTATGGAAGGATGATAGTATTTTGGTTCATATGGCATCATTGGGGGGATTTATTGTTATGTTTGTGACTTTGGCCACGGGATCTTTCATTATTTGAACCACATCTAGTTGCAGCTAGAAGCCCTGCGTTTTCCCAAGGCAAGGCCTCTCTACTCGACAACGTGAACGAAACCCTAAGCGTTCAACTGAAGTTCTGTTCCTGCGCTCCATATCGACCTCTTTACGAAGAGAGGTCGCTGAGAGTTGCTTCGTCTTGGACGCTGGTGATTTCAATCCATGTTTCTGATTCTTAGGAGGTGTTGAAGCTAGAGATTGTGACAAGACTAAGTAGTTAGAAATTTCTCTATCAACGCAGTGGAGGTGTTCTTCTCTCCCTTTCGTTGGTGAAAATTCATTGTTCTATTTTTTGAAATTTCTAGTTGTCTCATTGTTTTTTTTGTAGGCTTGAACATCTATGCAATTTGTGATCCACAAATAGCTAATTCTGTTGGTTTTCAAATACAGAAACTGTCTATATTGGGAGCGGGAGCGACAGACATTGATCAGCATCGACCTTGTCATCGCCGCGCGGTGCTTTGACAAAGCAGTAGCGATCAAGATTTCACTTCTCGTCATCGCCTATTGACAAATTCAGGTAACAAACCCTAACCTGAGCTTGTTATTTTATCCTACATGGTCTTCGTATTTTGAATTTCCTTGTTTTCCAGCTTCAATGAAGGAGAAAAGGAGGAGCTCTCATGAATAGTGACCCTCCGCGCGCGCGGAGGGTCATTGTTCCTACAAAAAAAAATTGAAATACTGTTCACTGTGCTTGACTTTGCTGCGCCCTCTACTGGGCAATGCAGTCACTTACACGTGTCTCCGAAGTTCATGCACTGCAGATTCATGCGTTGGTGCAATGCATTTGCAGGGAAGAGCACAGCTATATGAGGACACTGTACACTTTATTCAAAAGCCAGGTACGTATTGCTATACCTGGATTCCGAGCTATAATATCTCCCCGCTGTTGTAGAGCTCCTTGGATTTTTCCTAGATTTGTCGCTAGTCCCGTCGCCCTGTTGTCGTTGTGTCTTCCTGCGCCACGCAATGCTTGGGGTCTTCCGTCATGGCCTAAAACCCTTGCCTTTTTTTTGCTTCATTTCTTCCTGCTCTATATGTCCTACAAGCAACAGACTTTGCATCAGTGCTGCGCTAGAAGGGCTGATGTCGAAATCACTGAAAAAAGTTTGGATCAGTTGGCGTTGACACCGAAGCTAGTAGTTTTGCTGAGTTGAATTGACCTGTCGAAGGTATCCTTAGCAGTACTTCTAACTTGCCACTCTGAAATTTGTAAAATCCTTCTTTCGTAGCTGTCTCTCGTACTGTTGTCGTTGCAAATCGGTATCATGTCAAGGAAGAACTGATACAGAATTGTGCTCCATGTCATTGCTGTGCTCGCACATGTTCACGATTGTGTTGTTGCGTGTTTCCCTTGATGCTGCGTTCAATGAGATTTTGGAATATGGTATTTGCAAAACTAGATTTGGGAAGGTGAGATTTTGCTACTTGGAGACTTCAATGTGTTTGCATAGACACCGGCATCGCAACAGCAGGAAATCGGATGCAAACAAGAAGTTTGAACGAAATTGATTTGCGAGTTAGTATAAATTTGATTTTAGAACTCTACAATTGAGATTCTGTAACAAAAGGGACATGCTTATTGTATTGATTTCACCTAAAGTATTGTGCACTTTCGAATTCTTTCGTCTGCCTCCCTCTGCAAGCAACTGGTACAATTCAACGCTCTGTCCATGTGTTGTAGTGGCCGTTATGAGGTTTGCTGTGATTTCCTCTGTCAAATCTTGCACGCAAACTATAATTTGATCCCATTGTAACGGAATTGACAAATGAAGAAGAACGCATGCACGGATTCAAAGTGGTTGGAAATTTGAAATGATCAGCTAATAGGACTTAGGACTGAGAACAAAAATCTGGTATCTCTTGTTGTCTCCATGTCTAAGAGATTCCAAAGTGAAAGTAAATGAAGAGATGATCAAAATCAGTGAATGCCGCAGTTTCTAGACAGGTGATAGAAAATAGTTACTGTAAACCCCAGTCTCCTATACCCTCGCCTGATTGATCAACAGGGACATTATAAAACAATTCACTAAGTGAACTAAAAAATTTCGCAAATGTTAACTGGAATTCAAGGAAAGGTTAACGCAAAACGCAAATTGAAATGATCAGTTAACGCAAACTGAAATGATCAGCTAATAGGATTTAGGACTGAGAACGAAAATCTGGTATCTCTCGTTGTCTCCATGTCTAAGAGATTCCAAAGTGAAAGTAAATGAAGAGGTGATCAAAATCAGTGAATGCCGCAGTTTCTAGACAAGTGATAGAAAACAATTACTGTAAACCCCAGTCTCCTATACCCTCGCCTGATTGATCAACAGGGACATTATAAAACAATTCACTAAGTGAACTAAAAAATTTCACAAATGTTAATTGGAATTCAAGGAAAGGTTAATGCATTTGTCGTTATGCTCTCATACTTTCCAAATAGTATTGGGATAATTGTGACTATAAATTTGTTGATCTAATATTTTGCCGCAAGTTTCCATGGCTGTTGGATAATAATTCTTGTCATGTGCCCTTTAACCTGGCCCCCAATGGGGCTTAACAATAGAAGAAACTGTTTATGTACGAAGTTCAAACGGAATAGATTATGATGATGGAGAGTGTTAGCTAGTTTGCACCCTAGCACACATGCACTGTAGGGATTGCGTTTGTTCTATGTACTGACATACTAGAAAAATGTTGTGGTTGTTGCTAGTAGCAGCCTCTGAAGCTGATTGAGAGCTATGCAATAATTCCACGACTAACTGAACTTCGTTCAATTTCTACTTTATTTTTTATGCCCTTAGTGTTTAATTCGAAGTAGTCTTCTCAAATTGAACCTTTGCCTAATTTCCTTTAACTTGTTATAGGGTCGTTGGTGATGTGCTCATAATTTTGAATGAGAACTAGGCATGACAAATGGTCAATTTTCAAGATGTGAAGCACTAATGTCAAACTAACGAAAACGTCTTTCTCTAATTAAATATTGCATAACTTATTACTTGATTGATAGATAAAATTGGAAGGAAATATGTTAAATTTGCACATAATTTGGTTGGTTTTAGTTAATTGGAGGCAACTTGGTTTTTGTTTATCCGGTGGTTGTCATGTTCTGAGTTTCGAAGTACTTATGTCAGTTCTTCACAAAATGGGCAGATGAATTACGTGTTGTTGTTACCGGCCAATGCGGCCATAGTAGTGGTTGTGATAATTTCTTCAATTAGATCATTTTAAATAATAAATTAGTTCTAATAGATGGGTGGCTATAGATGTGAAGGAATAAAATTTTATGGAAAGACTTCACAATTCATCATTCATTTGTACAGGGTGGTGGTTTTAGAAACAAAATCCAATTTTTAGAAGTACATAAACTTTCTTTGAATTAATTGAGTACATGGACACATGATGATTGATTATTTTGAATATTTGATGCAATGAAAGTCCTAACTTCCATTTGTTGCCAAAAAACTAAGAAAATTTTTGTACATGCTTCATAGTCCATACTGTAGTTTCATGGTCTCCAGAAAAGAACTGTGGTAGTTTAGCTTGCCATTCATTGTTCACATAGGACAAGAGTCTGACTTTCTGCATTCATTGTAACTTTGTTGCCTTATTGGTGGAAATTAGTCCGTGTCTTCCATTAAAGTTGTTTTTCGTTAAACTTAGAACTAACGTACAAAGAGACACACAACGACTGCAGTAGCAATTGTGTACAAATATATTGTAACCCAAATTCTAGACACTAGCGTAAGGCACTTGTTCATAAGTGCAACCCAAGAGAAGTGGAAAGAAGATTTGTGTAAATAGTCCCTCTTGTAACTTAGTAGTTGTAATTGTGTTTTTCATCACTTATTGTCCATTTACGTACTTCAAATTTTTCCTCACCTCTAGGAAGTGTGTATTTTGACATTGTCATATACAGAATTTGCAATGTATGGTTTGGAAATTAGAGATGATTGCAATTCTTTAAGGCAATTGTGTAGTAGGAAAGATTTGGGACTTCATATACGATTTCCTTTGGTTCTTTAAATCATAGCCAATATGGGAAGTAATGCTAGAAATGTGTATATTGAATGAGGTTATGTCTTTTCTTTGTAGAGAAAGTGTGAACGGGGTCAAGGAAGGAATCTTAGAGAGGTACCGGCAGGATTTCGCATGTTTTGTGGCAACTGACCATTTCTAGAGCAACGGGCACTCGTGCATAAGGTACTTCAAATTAATTCTTTTCTGTAGAGTCAATTTTAAAGATGGAATGGTATTGCTCTAAGTTTGAGTACAATACATAGTTGTTTAGAATTTTAATTTAGAAATGAACATTGAAATTCGTAATTTGAAATATGAGGGGATGTGCTTGTAAATTTGTATTTCCAAAACATATAAAAGCATATGAATTTGAAATGGAGTAGTAGAGAATTGGGTGGAAGCGTTTTCGAAAGTTAATAGTCAAAACATTGAAAATTATGAAGAACGAATGCTTTTTTCTTTGAAGGACAGTTCAATTTTTTTTTAGTTACTATTGAATAGCACATAGAATTGCAATTTTCTAGAATGTCATGTCTTCATTTTTCGATTTGAAGATTGCATGTAGTTATTAGTATATTTGTTTATAAAGCTAATTAAATTTCAGTCAACAAGTAAGGCATACATAGAAGTAGGTATTGCATCAATAGAATTTTTTTTACACAATAGAGAAAGCATAAATATGAATTTTCTTGTATGCCAACTTGTACTTTATAATTTTTTCAAAGTTCAACGTATTTCATTATGACAATTAATGGGCAATGATTTTTTTATGGAAAAAAGAAATGCATCTTCGTGGAATGTGCCCTAATTGTGTAATTGTTTTATTTCACAACATAACACAGTGTCATGTGCGTTTTGCATTGAATTGTGTAATGTTTTATGATTAATTTCTATAAAATTGGAAATAGTAAAGAGTACTTACAAGTACTAAAAAAGAATTTCACAATCAAATGTGTTCTAACAAATGTAGCCAACATTGAAATGAATAAATGGAAAATAGATGGGAGTAGTCGTAGTACTTTTACCTGAGGAATTGAAGCATGTAGCATACCATATTATTGTCAATGGACATATAGTAGTGGAGTGTGAGATGCACCAACATGGATTGATTTGTTTAAGTGAAAGGTTATCATGTACTATGACCTCATTTAAATTCGACGTTCTTCTATTTTAACTGTCAAGGTCAACATTGAGTTCATATTCGTTAGTATTGAATGTCTAGATGTTTTTTTAATAATTTGGTGTGGAAGTTCCAATTTTACATCCATATAGTTCCTAAAAACTTTGCTTGTAATTCTTGACAAATAGAAAAACACAGTAATTGGACATTGTATTTTCTATGCTAGAATTTGAGAATCTCATAGATATCACTACGAATTATCCAAATACTCTCATAGTAGTTTTTTTGTTGTTTCAAGTATTCAAATAATCTTTTGAGTTTTTAATGTCCTCTTTTTTTTTATTTGTAGAATATCATGGCACCAAAGGTTCATTTGAAGTGGTTGGAGCATGGATGGTGGATCATAGCAAATGGTACACAGAAGCCATCTTTATGGATTAGTGACTTTCCAATTGAAGTAGGGCGATATTGGAGTGCTCTAGGAACCTCATTTGGAGTCATTGAGAGCCTCGCAGGTACTGCTGATAATGGGCTTACAGTGGCAGTAACCAACATTGATTCAATATTTGAAAAGTACAAACTGAGGAAGCAACTCATGATGGCACCTATTCCACCAGAGCTTGTTCTTATTCTATCTCCTATTCATGGATTGAAGACATTGGTGAAATTTTGGAAGAGTATGGATGATCACTTGAAGGTTCTAAGAAAAGAATTTGTTACAAAATTCAAGAGCTCTACCCCTAAGCAATTATTTGAAGCATGTTGACAATATTTGGAGATTCGAAGTTATGAGGAGATTCGAATGACTGATCCAGCTGCTACTCATGAGCGTCCTCCCCCTACGGAACCTAAGGATACGGATGATTTATATCGACTTTATGCAGCTCCTTTGAAAGGCAACTAGATTCCAGTGGTTGAACAAAATAGAAAGCGTGCTGCTATTGAAGAACAAAGTGTATGTCATTCAGATGAAGGGGGGGGGGTTTGAAAGACAAAGAACCCATCGTCAGCGTCTTGTATCAGCAAAAGCAGGTGTTGTAGGTGAGCCTTCGAAGGAGAATGAAATTGTAAGGCCAGAGGAAGCATTATCACAAGGCAATGCATCGATTATTCCACCATTAGCGGAGGAGGAGCTTAGAGAAGAATCTATGGAACCACAACAAAGTACTATTGAAGTGCATGTATACAATGAACAACAGAGTACCCCAAGAATTATAAATGATAGTGATATTGGAGCTGCAAGGGGAACCACAGAAGTTGGATCAGGATCAGGAGTTAGAAGAGTTGGCTCTGGAAGACAAACAAATAGGACTAGAGGTATAATGTCTAATACGAATACTGGAAGATCTAGTGTTGCCAGAGGATGAGGTGCTAAAAAAAGACGGGGTCGAGGTGTAATCCAACATCGTTCTAGATTGGAGGACATTCCAGAAGAAGAGCGAAGGCTTCGTACAGTGGAAGTGGAGGTTGAAGAGGAGCAGAGCATACGCACTCGTAGTGTAGTTCAGAGACATCATCAAAGAGCAGCAATATGTGGACCTCCTCTTCAAAGCAATGATGGGGGTCATGAAGTGGATGATGATGATTCTACGAAGGAAGAGTTTGAGCAAGCACGTACAAGTGGAGCATTACGAAATGGAGCAAAACCACCAGTGGTATTTCCGACAGAGCTTGAATTCAAGGCGGGATATATATGGAGGCAAGGTACAACTTTCAATGCAAACATTGATAGTATTCGCAATGTATTGAATGCAAAGACAAACCACAGGACACTTATAAAAAATGGCAAGTGACAGAGATGTACGAGCGTCTGAGAGGTTTTGAAGCTGAAGGAATGAGTACAATTATACTTCGTCCAATTGCATATCATTATGAGAGTACCAACGATGAAGGAGAGAGAGAGGTTGTAGAGGTTCCTTTCAGTCATGAAGGTGCTGCTCGTGAATTCGACGTTGCGTTTTTGACACATTGTCAGGCAGATCCATCTACTCTGAGGACTACAGTGCAGACCCAATGGCTGGAAAATAATATTGTTTGGGAGCTAGTGGATGGGAAGCATATAGTAGGTGCTTGTAAACAAGCCCAACGTAATTATCAAGAGGGTAATATCTCTGAGGAGGAGTACCTACTGCGATTTGCAAGGCGGAGCGCTAAGTTTGTGGTGTACAACAATTCACAATTCTACATAGAAGCGTTCGTTAGAATAAACGCAAGGGAGTTCGATCGGACATTTTATAGCAAGTACTATGAAAATTTAATCAAGCTGCATGACATTTGGAAGGCATGTGGAAGTCCTAGTGCTACTGCATGAGTCGATGATGCATATCGAGCGAAAGCGTTAACAATGGCAGCTAGTGCATTGCACTTGAGTCAAGATTTACCACAATGTATGTCATTGGGGGAGTTGTCCAAAAAAATGATCGACTACACAAGGCATGCATGGAATGAAGACGAAGAGTCGTACAAGGAAATATTGCAGGTGTATAGAGATTATGAAGAAGGAAAATTGTTCTTCAACAAGAAGGCAGAGGACAAGTGGAAGAAAATGACAAGAGAGCGGAATTTGGATGTCACAGTGGATGGGAATTCCAAGAGGAAGAGGATGGAGAAGACGTGGTTGAGACCTTTCAGTAGAGTCTCCAAGGAGACCTATGTACGTGTGGTAAAACGAATGGCAGCAAAGGATGTGGTTGATGGGAGTCGACCTTCACAGGAATATTATTTCAATAACGCAACATCTCCAAATCCCCTGAAAGGTACTGTAGCATATGTGGTGGATCGTATACAACGAAAAGATGCAGTGAGGAATCAAATTCGTTATTTGATGGTGCAAGCATAGGATGAAAATCCGTTCTCTATGGATGAATTTTTAGCAATAGATGTGAACAAGTATGGATCTGAGGGAGGAAGACAATTCACTTCGATGGGGAAGACATTGGATACTGATTCCAAGACTTTGTGGTGTTCTCCAACTATGAAGACGGTTCATTCACTAAGCAGTATTGATCATTTAATCCCAGCATTTGTAAGGCAACACTTTACAGATATCAAAGCAGGTCATAGAGGTTATATTGGCTATGATCGGGATGTTGAGGATGTGAGTAATGCTCGATGGGATTGGCAAGTCTCTCTCTTGATAGGACAGCAACAAGAGAGAGAAAAATCAGTGTATGTGAGGTGTAGAGGAGGATTTTTCGAGGATGATTATATGGAACTAGGAAAACCTTGTTTATGGATTTTCGATTGCAGACGTGGAGGTTCAGAAGGGGTAGATGAGGAGTGGTCAAGCGAAGACTATAGCAAGGTGATGCATCAAATTTAGAATTGGATGTCTTCAATTTTCAGGTGGACTACTATTTTCCTATTCCCACCAGATGTATACTTTGACGAAGCAATGCAATCAAGGATGGCCATGCCCGAGAGTTGTCACTACTTGCAAGGTTCGTGGATATTTAAAAGATAAACCATCTCATCATATGTCCATGATCTACACCATGGTGAACAACTTCAACGTGTAGTGCAGGCAGTGGGAGACATCGTTGTCATCATGTAGTATCCGACAGAATGTGGGCCTATGGAGAACCTTCCTCAATGCATGGAGGAGTTGAATGTGGTGTTTCAAGACACTTGGAGCACAGAAGTGATGCCACAAGCCGAAGACAAGATAGAGAGGACACCAATGGAGTTGAAGAGGATGGTACAAATGTATCTTCCTAGGAATTGGGGGTTGGTAACATTGGGCATTACAATGGCAATTCCCAGGATTTTAGAGAATGGGTTTGTAGGTAATGAAGTTATTATCATAGAAGGCGGAACAACGCGCACACAATTTGTATACAATACATTACAGTTAATGTATGGGGATAAAATGGTGATGGTGAATAGCGTCAACACATCAGCTGAACGGAGATCCTCGTAATTGTTGAGTACAAGAGGAAGATCGCCTAATTATGATCCTTCTGAAGCGGGAACAAGCATACCACGTGGTAGGCTTGAGAGGGTAATGCGATCATCAAGTGATTCCTCGGATGCAGAAGACATAGTTGAACGGATAGAAAGGGAGAAGCGGAAGGGGAAAGAGACTTCAATTGATTTTGGAGCTTCATCATCAAGCAGAGGTGATAGTGACTCTAAGTAGACAAACTCTAATGATTTACGTAGTGGTGGCTTAAGTTTGGGATCTGTTGACATTGATGCGGAAAGTGACGCCTACATAGACTAAGAAGACTTGCAAGAAATGGAAGAAGACCCGAATTATTCTCCAACATTATAGAAGAATGATGTAGAGAATACATCAGCAGCAGATGTTGAAGTTCATGTGGAAGAGCTTGAAGATATACCAGTAGTAGCAATAGATGTTGAAGTTCATGTAAGAGAGCTTGAAGATATACCGACAGCAACAACAATTTCTGAAGTTCATGTGGGAGAGCTTGAAGATATACCGACAGCAGTGGCAGATGTTCAAGTTCACGTGGGAGAACTTGAAGATATACCAGCAGCAATAACAGATGTTGAAGTTCATGTGGGAGAACTTGAAGATATACCTGCAACAGTAGCAGATGTTCAAGTTCATGTGGGAGAACTTGAAGATATACCAGGAGCTACAACAAATGTTTAAGTTCATGTGGGAGAACTTGAAGGTACACTGGCCATAACAGAACCCATGTTGGCATTGTCAGCATTCACATCTCTAGAGTCTATGAGCTTGACTCCGGGTGAGGATGGATATTTTTACAATAGAGAGAATATAAAATTTGTTCGAATAGGAAATGAAGGACATTATGTTTTTCATCGGGCTTTTTCTATTTTGGAAGAATCTACTGAATTACCATCTTTTTCAGAGGGGGTGTCAACACCCATTGTGAGTGTGATGGTGGACAGGGCATTGGAGTATGCCTCTCCACCCCCAATCAGTCCCAGAGGTGGACCAAGTGTAGTTGAAAAAACAGAGGTAGTTGGTGAAGGGGAAGCAAAAGACTTGACACAATCATTCGCACAAGTGTTGGGAACACCAAATGCAATACTATAGTCCTTAAATATTAATAGTAGTACATGTGACGGTAGTGTACAATTTGTAGAAGTATAGAAGTTCTTATTTTGTAGGCAAAGTGTTTGGAGACATTAGAGTGGTTTTTTCTTGTGTTGTGTGGATTGTATATCAGAAATGAGAAGGTAGTGGATTATCCTTCAAATTCATTTCTATTTTCTAAATAAATTTTGTAATGGCTATAGTGATTTTTCGCTTTTCAAGTGATGTTGGCATTAAAAGAGTGTAATATCGATAAAATTGCATTATGTAGTGGTTGGTGACTAGAATAAAGGAACAACAAAAATAATGAAAATGAATGAAACACAAATTCCTACTTGTTGTACTCAAAAGTATTGAAAAATGCATCTCTATGTAAAAATTTCATGCATAATTGAAGTAGAATACAAAAGAACAAGGGAGACTTGTTTTAGAAAAAAGGAGGGGGGTAATTTTTTTGAAAACACTGTTTTAGTGAATAGTAGTACATACAGTCATTGCACTTGGTCAAGTGCAAGAATGTCTAATTCGGTGTTACTATTGTCTATTTTGATGAAATTCTAGTATAAATTTTGTGCTAAAGAAAATTCAACTTTCTATCATTATTATAACATTATTATAGTTTCTTACAAGAATCATTATACTGATAATTTGATCACCTAAACTAAAGTTTGTACAAGAATAATTTTTGTGATTTCCATTCTTTAATTGGTTGGAGTTCACTAATCTACATTTATTTTATTTTCTCTTGCCTTGCATAGTAATGTGGAATTTAATCAATTAGATGGACCAATAGATCTCCAAGATTGGAATGGCACTACAACTCCTGCTCTATGAGATTTTTTTTCACTACAAGATTGTACCATTTGAATACTTTGTTTCTATTTTGTTGTTACTCTATGATGGGGTCCAATCATGTAAAATTTGCTTCAAATGTAGTTGAAGCTCAATGTTTTGATCTTATTAATAATTTTGAGTTTTTGACTATGTGATTTTGGTTGTCGATGATTAGGCATTTTAGCATTAATCATTTTGGAGGGACATTCCCCATTTGGCCTTATTTTGATGCTCAAATTTTAGATTTGTCATGCAATGACTCCACTAGTATCCAATTTACAAATTATATTGGATCCACTTCTTCTACTGGATACGCGTATTCTTTAATTGACTTGTGAGTTCATCTAACCTACATGAATATTTTTAAGTCCATGCATCCTTGACATGATGGTATTCCATTTATGAGTAATTGCAAAATATGCAAGTTCACTTGTATCTTTTTTGTACCTATTGTCTAAAAAGGATTTTTTTAGCCATATTTTTTTGTGTTATATCATGAAAAGGATATAATATAATTAAGAAATATAGGACTATTCTTTTCCTTCCATAGTTTTTCTACATCTTCCAACATTAGATGATTTTTTATGATCAATCTCTTATTACATGTCTACTTGTGTAGTCCTGTTTTTTTCAAACTTTTGGAGGGTGAATGTTAAAATTTGAGATTATACATTATAATTAGACTTAATTATAAACAAAATTTTCCAACTATTAAGATCAAGATTTGTATTGCACCTATTTCAAAGTTTTATGTTTGTTTGTTTAAAGGCCAAGACAATAGAATTTCTTCTTTTTGAGATATAATTCGTAAATCAAACCTCCCCAAATAATAAGATTAAGTTGGAAAAATAGAAAAATTATTAATTATTGTTGACTAATTTCTAAAATTCAAAATATCCCATTTCTCAAAAAAAATGTCAACCTACTTTGTGGAAGATTGCAAGAAATACCTTAATTTTGATTTTGTTGCATTTTTAAAGCACTCATGATTTTTTTAATTAGGAAAAAATTAGAAAAAAATTCTTGAAATATATCCAATTATAAGACCTTTTAAGAAGATCTTACCATGGGAAGGTAGAGTATAGAAATAAAGATAATATTGCCAAATCCCAAGAAAATAGGTATTTTGACGTATTCATTTGTAAAAAATAGGAAGATAATGTTAAAAGCTTAATTGAAAATTTTTCATTTGTAATAATTCTATGGAGATGGTCATTTACCAAAAGAACAACCAAAATAAAATTTTCCATGTCTCAAAATTCAAGTAGAAAAAAGTTCAATTTGTTGTCTTCCATACAAAATCGAATTAATTGTTTTTAGAATTCCTTCATACAATAGCTACTGACCTACTAGGAGACCATCTCTTCCAAAGTTCAACTTCAAATCCATTTTGGAGGGGCTAGAAATATTGAAAACTCCCAAATTGGCAAATGTGACATTCAATTGCGAGGATGATATTTTTAGATAGTAAATTTTTTTGAAAAAAAAACAAAAATTCAATAAGGTGTATAATAGTCATGAATACCTTATCTATAAATCTTTAGTCTTTTGAAGCTATAATGCAAAAGTTGTGGCTAGAAAGCAAATGTCTTACAAATGAGAGAAAAAATAGTACAAGTGTTTTTTGCAATCATCCTTGTATGTTACTTTTACAACAAATTGATTTTCAATTTATTTTCTTAGGGTTTAGGATTTTCAGTGTTTCCGTATTTTTTATTTATAAATTATTCATTTTTCATTTGCAAAAGCTCGTTGTGGAATTGTGTGTACAATAGTACTATGAATGGCCTCAAAATCTCTAGGTATTCTTGTTAGATCTTGATATATTTGAGGACACTAAAAGTGTGCTTTATAAGAATTTGACTATGTGTTGCATCCCTTGCAATAATAGCTAACATTAATAAAGTCACTACTACCTTATACCTTCACCTTGTAAATTCTTATTGATATAGGAATATTTCTAACAACAATTTTAGCAAACCATTTCTTGAGGAACTTTTTCAATTTCCCCTTTTATCAAAGTTGCAAGTTTTGTTTTTCTATCCATAAGGTCATCAATTGTTTTGTTTCTGACATGCATACCATAATATAAAAAAGGTATGACTCTAAATCTAATGTTAGATCTTTCACTTCTAACCTAGAATGTATACTCTAATGTATTGAAGGGTCAACAAATATTTGCCAAACATTTTTTCCTTAAATTTTTTTTGTAGATTTAGAATTTTTTAGAAATATTCCACAAAATATTATTTTCCTTATAAAATCATTATTTTATCAAAAAATTAGCATCTATTTTTAGAATTCAATTCCATCAAATTTGCCCTATAGCAAGCAAATAATTGTACTATAGATTTTGATGTACCAATATTAATTACATACTTAAAGTTTGTGATCAATATCTATAAAAACAACCAATTTGATGATTTAATAAACTTTGTGTATCTAATTAAACCTTGTAAAAGAATTTTGCTATATGCAAGAAATCTTACAATAAATTTCAATTGTAACCAATTTGATTTGATTTCTTCATATATATTTAAATGATTACAATGTTGATTTCGAAAAATAAATGTTAAAAAATTCTAGACATAAATATGTTTTACATATAGTTTTTTTATTAAAGTTTTTATTTCATTTCTTTTGATTAGAAGACATAGAAGCCATGGCATAAGATGCTGGATGTGCAGGGATTTGAGTATGAACCACTTTTGGGGGGCAATTAACTTTGGAAGCTTGAATGAGACTATATTTTTAGATTATTTGTAAGAAAATTGATACATAGAATGTCTTTTTATCTCATATTGATATGAATTCAAATGATATCTTTTGAATTGTTAATAGAGAGCCTATATTCTTAGATTGTATACTATCTTCAATTTCAATTTTTGCAATTCTTCCACATGTAAATTTGATTTGCACTTCAATTTTCAATTTAATATTGAGATAGCTAAAAGAATGTTCTTCTAGAAAAACATCATTTCCAAATGCAATTCAACTATGCTTTTTTAATAAATTAATGCTATTAAATAAATAAAGTTGTAGAAGCTTTAGATTTTTATATATAAAAGTAAACTAGGTGTTATTTTTTAAAGCTCTTTCTAATGTGAATAAGTTCATTTTATGCAAGTAGTAATAAATATTTCAATCATCCCCCTAAAATTCTTTTGGCTACAACTTTGAAATAAACTTCACTTGGAACATCTCTAGCTTCAACATGCAAAGCTTGCAATCTTAAACTTAATCTTTGAAACTTTATTATTTTATAAACAGACAAGCATTTGTTCCTAGAAACTAGAAAGCATTCATCAAATTATTTTTTAATAAACACGTAGAGAACCTGGATGCCAAAAATATGACCAATCGTGGAAAAAATTTGAAGCAACCATTTGAAGTTTGTCATCTTAATTGTATAATTCAAAAGGAATCAAATAACTTTGTCAATATCTATATAATTATTCTAAATTTTTATAATATTTGAAAAGATGAAAAGAAATGAAAACTTTTTAATTCAATCAACAAAATACATGTAGATTGTTAAACATGCTCAAATTTACCATTGAAAGTAGGAATGAATTGCATAATAATATAGGATTTTGAGATCACATTTGCTTTATAGAAGAATGTTATAAAGCAATTGAAGCCCATAATTGCTTCATCTTCAACCTCCACTTACAATATTTTGGTTTGGATTCTTAGGAATATCAACAATAATAATTTCAACAGGACATTCTCTATAGATGCTTACTTCAATCCCCTTATTATGGATTTATCCAATAATCAATTCAATAATATCAAATTTCTCGTATACAATGAAACCACATCTTTAAATGACCACATCTTTCTACCATCATTTCAAGAAATGTAAGGTTCCAACAATTGTTTTTAAAATTTTGAGGTTTGTTCAAATATTTGAGTGCACTTATGATATTTATTGACATTTGGTTTTGATTGATCTATATTTAGATATTTCTAAAACAACAATTTGAGTAGACAATTTCCAAATGCTATTTTAACTACACCAAAATTACAAATCTTGTAAGTCAATCCTAGTTATATCTATAATTACTATTGTCATTGCATATTTTAGTTTGTAATCTTTATTTATGATTTTTGCTAATGTTATTGTGTTTTCTAAAATGTGTTGAAGATACCCAATTATCAAACAAAACTATAAATTCTATCGTATCGGGATTCCTCTTGATGTTATTTGTAATTTGTCTTTACTTTTTAAGGTTTCAAATGGGGACTAAGATGAATAGATTCTTAATTTATAAATGCTAAACAAAAATCTAAGGTTCTTTACTTATTTATCCCTCTCCAACAAATGGAAATACAACCTTTCTACCTTTCAAAATTCTAATGACTTTTACAATTCATCCTCCTTGATCCATAATTACTAGGGATTTTATTTGCAAGTTGCTTTCTATCTCCTGTGATTAGCATGCACGCCAGCCCTACCCCCCTCCCGCCTTCAAAATCCCCTGTCATTAGATGAAAATAGTGAAAAAAAAGCAACCTTCTCTGTCGTCGATGGGGACTTAAAAACAAAATGATCACAGCGGTTGATGCAATTGATCGTGGCCATTCAATTGTCTAAAACGGATATAAAATACATGTACAAATTATGGTACATAAATACAGATATAATTACAGGATTTGACTCAAATATCCCATATCGAATGCATAGGAAACTGAGTTCTACAAATACAAGTGTGCAGTAGGAGTGGGGAGGTGGACAGAAATAATATTGAAAATTGAAATTAAAATTAAGATTGATGTGGTGTGAATTTAATTGAAAATTTCATTATCTCTTACTATCCAGTCAAAAGATAACAATTAAGAGTAGTCACTATCTACATTGGTTTTTTAGGAATGCTAGTCAAAATCAATATGGGACTTTGCAGCTTCCAATTCGAGAATTCAAGAATTCTAACTTATCACAAGTGTTTATAACCAATAATAAACTTGATGTGGTGCAATATCCAAAGAATAGGCTATTGTCAACCTACAATCTTCAATTCTCAAATTTACTTTTGTAAGTGCTTTTTATTTTATTCATTTTGTGATCTCTTAAATATAATCTTTAATTTTCTTTTGAATAATTTGTAGTTGAATTTTCAATATCTAGTTCTATTGGTCATTGAAACATCTAAATAGTGTCTTGATTAAAGTTTTCATATGAAATTGACAGCTTGGAGGCAATCCTATATGCAACAAAATTAAAGATACATTATCAAGCATATGTAGCTGGAATCGAATAGATGAACCACGACCTAGTATGATTTCTACTACATTTACTTTAAACATATCATGCAAATTAATTAAAGTGAAATTTAAAATATTGGATGAAACAAATAGTAGTATTCATAACAATATACTAAAGTCATTCATTACTTAAAGCCTTGTTCATTCAAAAAATGTTGGTACAAAAGTGATCAAAATTAAAGAAATATGTTGGAATGCCATCATATTTTCTTGACAAGAAATTTTTTGTTGTTGGTATGTGATATTCTGAATATATCAAATACAAAAGGCATTGTTGTGATTCTATGTTTTTCTAAGTCGGAATTAATCATTTCTAGGGAATCTGAATATTGATCTATTTCAAGACAAAGCATTTCAAAAAATAATATTAGCAGATGATGGTAAAATGGGAATTCAATTTTGAAATGAAGAAGTTGTCAACATGAATTTTGGTCTTCCATTCATGCATTCAAATTTAAATTGTCACGAGTTCATCAAATTTGATATTTTCAATAGTATTTCACAATTACCATGACATATATGTGTTTCTATTCAAATTTTGTTGAGCTTGTGATGTCATGATTAATTTACGCACTTCATATGGTTTAATTTCTATGCACAAATCCCAATCAAGTAAATTTTAATGTATAGATTGTTGTTGACATTTGTTGTTGAAATAGTTATTTTGAAGTTTGATACAAGGATGAAGGTTATAATTGCAACATCGACATCATCAACTCTTTTATTCATACTTTTCGTGACGACTATATATGTATGGCGCTTGATGGGTAGAATCAAGGCTCTTCGTATCATTCTAGAAGGTGAGATAGCCTTGGCCTTTTGCAAATCTCTTTTCTTGAGAAAAACTAGTTCATTAAAGGAAACTTTAAATGCGAGCATCGCCAACATAAAAAAGTAAGGGTCATCAATCTAAATAATCAAGCAACTCATTCACCTCATTGGCTCATTTGGATGTATTGTTTGATTCTAGAATACTAATTTATTTATAAATCCACCAAAATTTTCAATTTTCAATTAATTATTCCCTACCTTTGTACATATAGTTGTCAAATATTGGAAGGCGTTAACATCAATGATTTTTTTTAGGCGATTTGTCATCAAATTGCACCAAAATGATGAACCTTGCACCACGCCCTTAGAACATAAATAGGAAAATTTTAGAAGAAATCGCCAAAAAAATTCAAATAAAAAAAAATCTTGGATGAAATCGCTAGATTGTGGATGAAAATAGAAATATGGATATATGTTATGTACTAATGTGATATTTTCTATCCAATATGTGGATGAATGTTAAAATTTGGAGCACCACTATAACATCTAATATCACCACTATGACACTTTTCCAAAAATGAAAAAAAAAACCCTACTTAACATAGAGTTGCATGCCTATGTGTGTGTCTAATGTTCCGAAATTCATGAAAGGTGTTTGTATTGATGATATGTTTGAATTGGTGATGTTAGAATTTGATAAGAAAGAAGTAAAACCCAATTTATACTCTTACAAAGAGGTGAAATTGGCTATAAACAACTTTGACAAGGACAACAAGCTTGGTGAAGGAGGCTTTGGTGTAGTATATAAGGTATGATATATGTTTGAATGCCAATGTCTTTAATATTGTGATGGTGTAGGAAAGTTTACTTGCTTTAGAATCATCTTTCCAAAAGACTTTGATGGCTTTGTAGAGTTGATTTGTTTTATTAATAGCAAAGCCAAATCCTAAAGATGGCCATATCATATTTTACAAGTATTCACTTTTATTCCAAATGAAGTTCAAGTATTTAAAGAAATTAATTAATGAAATGATTCAGTATTAGATTTAGAATTGAACATTTCCCACCTTTCAATATGTGTGAATTTTCTTATTCATAACAAGTTTTGTCTTTTACATGAAATGTATTTATGTACTATTTAGAAGGCAATTGGTTTTTAGTACCCTAATTGCAATCTATTAGAGTCTTGGATTGATTCAACCTCTAAACATTTTCAAAGTTGATATAGATTTGGGTATTTAGATCATGTAAATCGAAACATAACATATTTTTTATCTTTTTCTCATTTTCCTTAAGATTTGAAAATATTTCCATTTTTTTAGAATATGATTTCATAGAAATATGAAAATTGATTAAATAATTACAAATTTTTTGTTGCTGAAACCCACTACGAGAAGATGAATGGACTTCAAATTTGAGCAAAGCGTCAAATTAGGAAGATGCTTGCAACAAAATTTCCAACAAAAAATGTAGCTCCTCTCTCTTCTCAATCCTAATATTAGTCAACAGTAGAATCTTCTAGTTATTTTTATTCTAAAATAAAGATTGTGATTTTTGCAGTCCATTTTAAAAAAACATGTGATTTTAAATAGATTTATGAACAATATGCAATTTTGACACAAAATTTGTAGGGGTTAATCTAAGATTGACTGTTGTACTTTTTAGGGAGAGCTTTTTGATGGAACACAAGCAGCTGTGAAGAAATTAACAATGTCATTAAATCAAGTCCTTACAAAAATTTTGAATGAGGTCATTGTCATCTCTGGCATAAATCATCACAACTTGGTGAAGTTGAAAGGTTGTTGTCTTGGAGATGGAGATCAACGCATTTTGGTGTTTGAATATGTGGAAAACAACAATCTTGCAGAGGCATTGTGGATGCATGGTATGATCTTTTGGAATTCCCTTTTTGTGTTTGGTAGTAAATTTTCCAATTTTATTGATACATCTTTCCATAATAAGATTTTGTTGCAGGTGATTTGCAAAGCAACATTGAACCTCTATGTTTAAATTGGAAAAGGAGATTCAACATCATTGTGGGTATTGCAAGAGGGCTTGCATACCTTCATGAGGAGTTGCAACCACCAATCATTCATAGAGACATTAAAGCAACCAACATCCTTTTGGACAAGAACTACAATGCAAAAATTGCAGATTTTGGCTTGGCGTATCTATTTCCTGCTCTTGAAAATGAAGCATCGTGGGAACAAGGGTAATGAACAAGGGGAACAAGGTGAATGAACTTACTCCTCAAAGAAATATTGAAGTATAGAAATTGTTGGAATATGTAAAGATACTTTTGTGGATCCCAAATTTTTATACAATATTGGTTGTTGTAAGTACATGTTGGATTAATTAACCATATAAAATAAAAAAATTTCTACCTCATATGTACTCTAAATACATTGAAGATGTCATAGATTTGTGAACCAATTGGATGCTAAACTCACAAGTTTTCATATGCTTTGGTGTATAGAGTGTATTGCTCCCCCAAATATGCACTCCATGGACGTGTGTCAACAACTGTTGATGTATATAGTTTTGGGAGTCTTGTACTTGAGATTGTGAGCAGAAGGAAAAGCATTGATCATTGAAAATCAAGTGAAGAAATATATTTGCGAGAATGGGTGAGAAGTTTTGATGGAAAGTCATATTCAATCATCAATAATGTGGATTCCATCTCATTGATGGTCTACAATTATTGTGAAATTCCATGTTCATTGCTTTTATTCAGGTGTGAGCTTATGTATGTGAATGAATTGTTGTGTGTTCTTTTAGTTGGATATCAATCTTGCATACAATCTACTATGTACACTAAATAATTCTATATTCATGCATATAGTTTATTTAACATGATTGACATCTTTGATAGCAAATATACCATGATTAATGTAGCATGGGAAAAACCTAGGGAATAAAACCCAAGGAATCCCTAGTGGTGGTTCTTTCGTTTAGGGAAAAGTCAAATAGTCTATCGTATTGTATCTAAGGTCACATTTATTGTAGGAAATCACTCAATTTTGATAATGAAATATAAAACTTAATTTTATAAATTATTTTTAGGGAATGTGTAAAAGTTTCTCTAGCCTATCCTAATATCAATCCAATTCCCATAAATGCAAACTAACGACCTACTGTCCCGGTCCTATACTAGAATTCTAATGTCAATTTGCCAAGGGTATGTCAAATAAGCAAGGTTCCTGTTCTATCGACCTAATCAAGCCCACAAACTTTGCACATATTCCTTAATTACCTTTCCAATTTAATATATTGTCAATTAGCCCAATATGCAAAACATACAGAGGTAAAGATTCATTATATTAAGTTATGTGTTAGTCAAATGGACATGCGTCATGTTAGCTTCCTCATAATAATTCCCAATAGTGGGTCAATTAATCCAAGTCCCACATACTTGCATTTACAACTTCACAATTGGCTATTTCGTCAAATGGTCTTACAACATCCTATCAATCTACCTTGAATTGTCAATTTGTTTAAACTCCCACATACTATCACATCAAAAGATATACAAAGATTTTACAACAAAAGATCTTGTTCTTTATTCCTTCTGCATCAAAATCTTATCACACAATGTTAATTGACTATTTTAATACCACTTAAATTGCAAGACAATTTGACTATATTCTAATTTCATAGCAAAGCCATCTAAACCATCAACTTAATAATTTTAATTCTTTTATTATAAAATAATGGACTTCTTCATTGATTATAACCAAAATTATTTTATTGGTTATTTTTTATTATTATTATTATTATTATTATTATTATTATTATTATTATTATTATTATTATTATTATTATTATTATTATTATTATTATTATTATTATTATTATTATTATTATTATTATTATTATTATTATTATTATTATTATTTATACTCATTTAATTTGACTATTATCCAAATTAATTATAATGAAATCGCTAACTGAACTCTAGACTATTAGACAAATTCAAATAATATAGACTAGTTATACAATTGGAGATCACTTATTGTCTATTTGTCTTTAGATTGCTTCCTCCAGCCTGACTCCAACGCTAGCCCTCCAATCACTGGTTCACCAGCATCGTTTCCATTCTCCGTCAATTTGACATTTGCTACTTTTCCAGTAGCAAAACTAAAGAAATCAGATTTTGGCTAATTGACCCACTAACACATTAAGACCAATCCTTGGCCACTCACTTACAACCAACTCTTGAAGACTTTCTGTCTTCCAAATATTAACTTCCTGTACTCAATTAATTCACTCTGCTCTCCTAGCTTCCTTCCCATCTATTTGACATCCAATAAAAAAATTTAATAATAATTTCCCTATGGCCTTTACCAAATCAGTAAACTTCTCTCATAAAGAACTTTGATGTCACTCACTGGCTAATCTCTCTTCAACATATACTCACAGTCTATTTGATTTTAACACTCACTAATAGACTAAAAATAGATTAAGAAACCATCACCAATCTCTGGCTAATTGTCCTATTCTTCAAACTCACTGCCACTCACTGGCTTAACTTAAGAAAGTAATGTACTCACCGACCTCTCTTTTCATAATGCTCTTATAGCTAAACTTAATAAATTATAATCCAAACTAGAACCTTGCCAATCACTGGCTATTAGTCATGTACAATAAAATCAGCCATTCCTTGGGAAAGGAAACTACTCAACCAAGACTCACTGCCTTATACAACAAATCACGACAATTTGATAGACTTATAGCTCACGGCAATATTGATAGAACAAAAGAAAACAAGCAACTACCAATCACTAGCAATTAGACAACATAAGAACAAAAAGCCAATCATTGGTTGCAAGAAAAATAGACACAAAAATATTAGCCGAATAGATAATTTTCATTAATCATGAAGGAAAAAATGCCGGAGTACAATAGATTGACGAGCAATCACTGCAACGTCAAGAGAGAGAGAGAAAGAAGGTAAGACAAATTGCCCTTATACTTTCTTGGCCATAACTAATTGGGAGTTAACTGCTAAGTCCAGTTGCCTAACCAACAATAACCTCTAACTGGCTGTCTATTTGTCCTTTTCACATTATCATGTAAATTTGACCACATTTACACTACACTTTTAATTTCTACTAGACTCTAGCTATTATATTTAATGTATTTTTTATAAAAACTTCAAAATTTTACAAAAATTCTATCTACGATTAATCTTTAGAAATTGTCTATATCTTACAGGCTTGGAAACAATATGAGGCAAAAGCATCAATGGCATTTATTGATTCGAAGATGGAACATTCCCCAATGGAGCTTAAAGCCATCCAACATGTTGTAGTTGTAGCACTTGCATGTGTGGATTATAAGGCTTCAAGACGTCCCAAAATGCATGATGTTGTACCTATGCTTTTTGGAAATATACCAATTAACCAATTTCAAAGAAGCTTTGAAGAAGAAGATGGGATTGCTGAAATGAGTACATAATTACCTCTTACATTGGGACAAACGTCTTCCCCTTGGAGCAAGGAGAATCTCTGTGTGGATGATTGTGTTTTTTTGAGCAATATTGGTAACCTTGAAATGAATTCAATAGTTAGATAAGGTGGTTTAAAATGTGCCCAAATGATTGCAATCATCATGCCAATGATTGCAATTGAATAAGCATATGATGGATGATTTTTGTATCTACAATTAGCCAACCATACTGATGTCTCTTTTAGATTCAATGACCTTCTTCAAAGGCATACTTAGTGATTTAGTTTTAGATTGTGCGTGATGTCCAAATGACATTTTGTTTGTGTTGGTTGAAATAAATACACATATTTGAGTTTGGAATGTCACATGGAAATCATTAGTGACATGGTCTTGATTTTTTTAATCAAAGACAAATTTTTCAGGTAGCTATTACATATTTCAAAATCTTTTATAGTACATGACAATGTTTATAATGATTTTTTCAAAAATTAGACTAATACTATCTTCAATTTCTAAATAATTTTGAATGCATTATTTTTACAACATAGATAAAGTGTTAAATCTAGAGTTTTGCAAATCAAACAATATTTTGAAAAAATAGCTATGTGTGTGAAGCAAATTTTATAGGCTTTTTTATTAAGCTTTTATTTTGGAGAAATCCCATGGGTGTTTTTAAATTTGATTTACTTTTATATATTTACTCCTACATTTGTGTGGTTTAGTAGTAAGTGATCTTTTTTGGTAATTTGCACAATCATGTATGTTTAGGAAAGTGTGTTGTTTTTCATGTTACATATGTAGATGCAAATCTCACAATAATACATTTTTGCCCTCCAACCTTTGCTCTCTCTCAAAAAACAAACAAACAACTCTTTCATTGTATTATAAGGCCTACATGTGTGTGGATCTCCTCTATATGAAACACAAAACAATCAATATTGTGTAAGAAAAATTAGAACTTGAATTTGGGTAAATAGGCTATGTATTAGGATAATTTCAAAGATTGGGAATGATTTCATGAAATAATAATGACTACTTATCATTTTCATTTTAATTGGTATAATTTTTAAAAATGACAAAAGGCAATGATGTGAAGATGAAGAAAAAGAAGGAAGAAAATTTAGAAGTCTATTTGAGTAAAATGGACCATGCACTAGGCTAAGTTCAAAGATTGAGAAAGATTTCTTCAAATTGATAATCTTTAATTTTATGATCTGCATTTTTATTGACCTAGCATAAAGTCACAAAAGACAACAACCTAGAGACAAAAATAGGCAATTTCATTAAAATGGCAGTATTATTCCGCCATTTCAGACATACTCCATGCCATTTTACTGTAATACCGCCATTTTAATGAAATTCACTATAAAAAGAAAGAAGTGATCGGTGTTGTGTTGTGCAATAGGTTGTGAGCCCAAACATTCCCCCTTAGGTTACAACAAGTTTTTGTAGTTCATTAAATTGGATGTGTGTTGATTGTGATTTATTGATTAATGATTGCCTCCAAATTTTTGGTCTAAATTTTATAGGTCTTGTAGGTTAAATTCATTTCTATTTAGTTAGTAAATATGTCAAAAAAATATTAAGATCATCCAATGTCTATTTAATTCTTGACTAGAATTTCTTATGGACTTGTTTTGCAAAGTACTTGAGTTTTATATTTTTGCTATGTTTTGTAAATTTGCCTTGAGGAGCTTGTTTTGTGAAGAATGTTCTACCCATTTCAACAATGATATGGAGTACTCTAGGTATGAACTCAAATGTCTATTTACAATGCCCGGAGGAAGAGCCTATTGAAAAATATGTAAACCATATGCAAGTAAAGGATATTGAATAGAGGGCTATGAAATAATTTGCATATTCTAAGAATATTTCATAAAATTGGAATGCTTTATAACCTATTCCAAGAATATTCTATTAACATTCTCCAAAGCAGACTTCCAAGGGCTATTTTGGAACCACCAAGAGAATTTTTTACATTTCTTAAATAGATCAAAGGACCCTATCTTTTCTCCCATGTGGTTTCCAAGGTTTTTGCATAGTGAACTCCCCTAGTTACAATGGTATCCGTACAAGTGCATTTCCATAAAGTAGCCTTATTTTATAAAATCCTCATATTTATTCCTATGTCAAACGTTTTGCCTAGTATTTCAATTAGTGGTAAAGATGATTTTAAGAGTCCAAAGTTCAACATTCAATAGGCTGGTACAAGTACAAGTACATATTCCACAACTAGCTTTACTATTAATGGAACAATGCAAGTTTGGAATTGAGGCAATATAGTGGCCCTCTATACACTTAGATTTGATGTGGTCATATACAAAAATTGGAAGTTTGAATTGCAATAAAGAGCTTAACCTTCAAAGGAAATTTTGAACCCAAAGAGGCTATCCAAAATTCGATTTCAAAATCTTTGTGACATGGGCATCATAAAGCCTTTTTGAAGGACAATCAATGATGAGCTTTTGCCCTCCTCAAGGAAATGGGCAACCTCAAAACTACTATGCAAAATGTATGACAAATTTTCTAATGCAAGAATTACGCATTCAAATTGTAATTTGAAACCAAAATTTAGCATGATAGATGCATCTTTTGGAGACAAAGAGAATGATATTAAGAAATTGCTTGAAAAATTGGTATGTAGTTATGTATTGGAGATGTTGTTGTGAAGATTATTTGAAACCCAAGCCCCTTGGGTTGGGTATGATCTTTAAGGGTTAAAGCATACCAAAGGTGTTGATGAACTAAACTTGATCTATTGAAATAGTTAACTCTAACCTACTTGTCACCAATACTAACAATGCAAGAGAGATAGAGGAGTGATCACCACAATAGTTTGATTGAGGTTTAGAGTTGAAGGGAAGCCCCAAATACTATGAGTTGATAAAAAACATCTACTTGGTTAGTTGATGTGCTAAAGTCGTGGCTTAAGTGAGCAACACTAGTTGGAAATCGATGCAGAAAAAAGATTGCAAGAATATTTTTCTTTTGCAAGCTTAGTAAGAAGGATCAAAGTTGTAAATAAAAATTTAGGAGAGTCGAGTAGTGAATGTTAGTGCTAGGAAGGAACAAATCTTATGTGCTTGCAAGCATTATTCCAAAAATGATGAACTAAAGAGCTAAGGCCAAGGATTTTAGCCCTATTGAGAGTTTTACTCTGTAATTTTAAAAGAGTAGAACTAGATAGATGGATCTTTCATGGTATGAGCTTAAAGATACTAACAACATGAGATGACCATTCAAGAGAGAATTTAGATCACACAATGAGAGAGGCCAAAATGGTAGTTGTTTCTACCAAGCCTACACTTGCTACTTCATCTCTAGATCATCAGCAATAATCTATTCCTTTGCTATCAGTAGAAAAAGCTTGTGTTGGTGTTGAAATAGTTTTTGAACTTGCATTCTTAATCTAGGTAGTTGTGAGCTCCTAATTTGTCACTTGGGACTCGTAGTGTTTTTTTTCCATTGTTTACAAGTTTAAGTCAAATTCTATAGACAAAAAGCCCCCAAAAGAGTATACAACCCAAACAAAGATGTCACATGCCATTATAGTATTTGGTCCAAAATAGAGTATTTTGACTAATATAAACCTAAAATACCCATGGAAATAGTTTAGAAACTAAAAATTGTAGAAATTATAAATAGTGAGCAAATAGTGCCCAAATTGCCTAAACCTAGCGTGCATGTGACTCATTTAGGCTAAAAATGGTTAGAAGGAATCTTAGTGAGTTCCTTGAGTCAAATTTCAAGGATAGATTTTAGCTTCCAATCGATTCCAAGAAATAGTTTAAACCTCAATTGTCAACTTGTAGGTGATATAAACTCAAGACGGACCAATGGAGGACATCTAGAAGCAAAGTATGGTGTTTTAGGGTAGAAATCACGCTATTGAGTTAATGGCAAAATCTATTTGTCCAGATTTCCACAATTTTGACTAAAAATGGCCTTTTGAAGCCAATGGTGTAGTTTGTTTGTGATTTGGAGTCTTTCTCCAAAAGTTAGAAGTTTGGTCCAAGGAAAAAGTAGAAAATTGAAAATATCTAGATAAAAATTAGTAAAAATTGGATTACCAATAAGTAAGTGAAGGGGGACAGAACCTTAGGAGTTTATATATAAGGGGGCTCTCTTTTCTCACTAATCACCTCCTTTTCTGAATGTATAGTTTGTCCTTAGCTCACTTCTAAGTGTTTAGCCAATTTCTGTATCCACAAGGTATTTTTGGAGCCTTTTTGGCTCATTTCTTTGGTGTTAGTGCATCCTTGAAGGACTTAGGGGTCCTCTCAAGCTTTAGAGTCTTGGTTCTAGTGTTTGACAATTGATGTTTTTAATGAGTTATTTTTTGTGCATTTTGAGAATTTTTGTTGGTCAAATACTAATCCTAGAGACCATTCCCACCAAATTTTAGCAAAGCCATTAGTGGGAATTTTCTAGTGTCTTTGTCTTTGTGGTAGTCCTTGTTTTACACACTCCTTTGGAAAGAATTCCAAACTCTGGTGAATTCCTCCTAGAGCCTTGATTGCAAAATTAGTGTCTAAATTACAAGTGGTTTCTTTTCTATTTTACTACAAAGCTTTGTTTTAGTATAGTTGTAAGTGTGTCTTTGAATCATCTCTTCCACTCCGTGTTAGTTAAAAAAGTATATATATACATAAATGGCAAAGCTTTGAACCCTTTCTTTTAATTGTGTTGAAGGTCTTTTAAAAATTCCATGTTATTTAAGCTAAAAATCTCAATCTTTTCCTTTGTGGGAATTGGAATCCCAAGAGTCATTTTATAAAAGTTTGAAAGTCACATAAAACTTATTAGAATATTATTTGGAGACCAAGCTATTAGATTAGAAATTTCCTTTCAACCCACAATTAATGAGGAAAGAAAATTAGTGTTAACCTAAATAGGAATGAATCAAGTTTTTCTGGAATTTGAATTGTTTTAGGAAAAATCAAACAAAACCAAAAAAAAGGAAAAAGAAAATTTAAAAAGAAAAAAACTAATAAATTCTTACTTGGCTTACCTATGCGTTGATTGGTCTACTATGGCTAGGTCGGGGAGTGCTTGAAAGGAGTTGCATAGGTTTTAACCTCTAAATGCCCAAGGCCTGTTCTAAGCTTTTAGGAATTTGTTCTAAATTGAACAAAACAAAAAGACAACAATTTAATAAGTTGTATCAATTTTTCTTAATGTAACCGTACAAATTCAAATTATACATGTTAAAGATCACATAGGAAGAGAAAACATAACAATATCACTTACAAATTGAAAGATTATAATGTTTGATCATGAGGGTGTTAAAACTACAAAAGTGATTTGAAGTCTTTCAATCCTCTTTTGACATGTCAAATCTAAAAATTTGGTCATCAAAAAATATTGATGTTAGAGGGCCTAACATGCATAACCTCAATCAATTTATGGCTTTGCAAAATCTACTCTACAATTTTTTTAAATGAATTTTTGATGTGATTTTTCTCTAAGATCTAGTGTATTTGAGGCTCATTTCCAAGAGCCCTCAACACTATTGAAAGTCAAGATTGCAATGGGCACCCATGCACAAAATCTTATATAGAAAAATTGTGATAATTCATTTTCAAAATCGGAAATTTGATGCTCAAACTAAACTTCAAAAATAATTTTTCAAAAATATAAAATATTATAAATAATAACTTGGTGAGATTTTGTTTAACTTCAAAGTTTTTTCAACACTAGAATTTGGTGCCTCAAGCATTTAGGGGTTAAGTTAATTGGATTTGAGGATTCAAGGAAGGAAAAAGAGCATCAAGGAAGGGGCCCTAAGTGGGACAAGGAGTGGCTATGGGATTTTTTGCCTCTTTAAACAAACAAACCAAGGAGGTACAATTGAGTTGAGCAATATGAGAGAGCTAGAAAGGGAGTTGAGAAGGAGAAGGATTCAATGTCGGGTCCAAGGAAGATAGAACTGGTGAAGGAAATCAGAGAATAAAAAATAAATAAATAAAAATGAGATCCAATCGTGAGACTGAGAAGGATATCACCAAGAGAGGTTGAGTCCAACTAAAGTAGTGTGAGAGAACAAAGTAGTAGAGAGATAGCAAAGAAAGTCATGCAATAGAGAGTGCAAAGAGGCTTAGTGAGTGTAAAAAATAGCCATGGCAAGCCTTGTCATAAATTACACCAATTGCTTGGGAACTCTGTATTGTAAGCAAATACAACCCAAGAAGATTGCATCAAGCCCAACTTTCAATTCAATAAGTCAAACAAAGATAATAGAGAAGTAGGAAGAAATGACAACAACAAAAAATTAGGAGTGATTCTAGTATTAGAAATTGAAGTCTTAAATACATAGAAGATATAGTAAATGTACCCATATCCGATTACTTAAGGGATTCTAGAGCACATTGTGAACAATTTAAGGCGTAACAAATTTCTCCTATTTAGAAAGATAGGAAATATGGAGATTACCATTTTGTTGTAGTTTTATTGCAAAAATTGAAATAACTATGAATTTGGAGAGTCAAAAGGTACTCCGAGCCCATAGTCAATGTCTAGACTCTCCCAATTCTAATCATTCAAGAACTACTTTCCTCTCACTACTTCCTACTTTTTTGCTCACACCTTGGGACACATGTCATGACTTTATTAGTCCCAACCTAAAAAAAGGAAGAATAAAAACATTCCAAGCTTTGATTGAAAACCTAACCGGGCCTTGGTTGGAAATAGTGTCCCCTATGGGTTGGGTCTGGGTCATAGTTGAAAATGGGTACATTTACCTTAGAAGCAAAAAAGTGTTTGGAAAGTTATAAAGAAATCTTATCTTTAATTCAAGTTTGACTTAGAATAACCCCTAAAGGACCAAGGTGCATTTTTTGGCAACATAGTGATTTTGGGCACCTCACTACAAACATAATTTTTATTTTTTGTCTTTGAAATTTTCACGCAACATGTGCCCGAGGAGTATCTTTAAGGCGCAACAATTTTCATAACTTTTGACTACATGGTTAAAAAGTTATTGCATGATATGTAATTTTCATTCGACGGCAGGTAAGTCGAGCAACTTAGAAAACATCTTGAAAAATCACTTTTAAAAAAAATAAAAATTTGCAATTGATTCTCTAGATTTATATATACACCAGAAGCTTTGAATCATTCTATTTTGATTAATGAGATGAAAGTTATGAGGATTTCTAGTTTGTGAGTAGGTATGGTTTTCAAAGACTCCATAGCTACCCGCAAACTAAAAATCTTCATAACTTTCATCTCATTAATCAAAATAGAATGATTCAAAGCTTCCGGTGTATATATAAATCTAGAGAATCAATTTCAAATTTTTATTTTTTTAAAAAGTGATTTTTCAAGATGTTTTCTAAGTTGCTCGACTTACCTGCCATCAAATGAAAATTACATATCATGCAATAACTTTTTAACCATGTAGTCAAAAGTTATGAAAATTATTGCGCCTTAAAGATACTCCTCGGGCACATCTTGTGTGAAAATTTCAAAGACAAAAAATAAAAATTCCGTTTGTAGTGACCTGCCCGAAATTGCTATGTTGCCAAAAAATGCACCTTGGTCCTTTAGGGGATAAGACAATAGTATAAAACAAAATTAGATACTCAAAGCCAAAAAAATCTTGGCATCATCAAATTTGTTTGATTTATAGGATAGATTAGAAAATCATTAGTTTTACCAGAGGTCAACTTGGAATTGTAAATATCCAAAAAGAAAAAAAGAAAAAATAGTCTGAAGCTATAGAAAAATAGTAGAAAAAGATAGAGTTTAAAAAAAATAGATATAGAAATAGAGTGATTAAAAAACTAGGGATTAGAAGTGAAGTTTCACTCAAAATTTATTAAATTAATGGTATGCAAAAACAAAAACAAAAACTCAACAAAATGGAGTTGGAAACAATACCTGGACCAACATATATTCAAGTGAACAAACCCGAGACCATGATGGATGTTGACCCTAAGGTATAACCACCATTTTATTTTATTTTATTATAACCACCATTTTATTTTATTTTATTTTATTTTATTTTAAGTTGAAATGCAAATAGGAAGTTAGACACTTAGACATGCTAGTCACACCTTACAAAAGACTTCAAAATATAAAATTAGGATTGAATCTTAGGAGCTAATTCTCATAGCTTTTCAAAGACTTATTAAACTTTTAAATTTAATAAAAACTCGAGAAGTTATTTTTGGATGAAAATTAATAGTAAGAGTGGATGAAAAATTAGAGAAGTTATTCAAAGGAATCTAAAAAAGAATCCTAACTCAAAACCTAAATGAAAAGTTAGTTTGGAACTTTGAGTCAAGAGAATTTGGTGGATGAAGTTTAAAGCACCAATTAGCAGTCAAACTTCATCCATACATAACTTTCGCTACAAAAATCCAAAGTTTAAGTATTTCATTTTTCTAGAAAGAAAATTTGACAATCTTCAAATAATAAGTAAAAATAGAGTTCCAAAGTAGTAATTAACAAATAGAAAATTAAACTAAATCTTTTAAAGACAAGCAAAGAACGAGATAAAAGTGGACTAACTTAGAAAATATTCTAAGGATACTAGAAATAATTTAAATATAGAAAATAGATCAAGAATGAAGGAGATAGCTTACGATGAAGTTTAGCTTTAGTTTAGTTTAAATTTTGGATGAAATTTTAATTAATTTGATCAATTTGAGTGAAACTTGAGATTTAGATACTAGAATTAATTCGAAACTCAACCTTGAAACCCAAAGTTACTTGGATTAATAATTTGAGAGATATTGATGGATGAAATACTCTAGTCCAAATGAATTAGACGTCAAAACTTCATCCTCCCATAATTCTTGATAGGAGTGTCCAATCTTTAAGTTTTTTATTGTTTTGGAATGGGCAAACCACAGTCTACAATTTGGAATAATAAAAAATTTATTTAAAACATTTTCACTTCTAAAGTCCAAGATTTTTGGCTTAAAATGGGCCAAACCCCCCATAGTGCTAACTTTTGCAATTTGCAACTATTTTTGTTGAGATTCAGACCATTTAAGGCTTGTAGGTACAAAATTCTTTTCCATTTCTAGGAAGTTCAACTAGACAACACTTAGACACCTAAAATTTAGGATTAGAAAAACAAAACCCAAAGAACCCAATTGTGTCTGCTTTACCTCAAGGTTGGAGATAAAGGGTCAAAATAGTTCTAATGTAGATTTTGTCTATCAAACAAAACCCCAAGACATCTAATATAGGGCAATAATTCGTTGAAGAAGGATCAATAAGTCTATTGTATTGTGACTAAGGTCACTTGTTTTGTATTTTGGATACTTCTTTAATTCAATTTAAGGTTGATTTTGGGAATAATCAAAGAAACCATAGTCTTAAGTCAATTTGGCACAATCCAATTCCAATGATAGAGAGAGAGAGAGAGAAAATAGACTCAATGTGTTGTGGCATTAGATTTTAGTTTTTGTGATTTACCTATGAAAACTAACGGGAAACCCAGAAGTAGGTATCTAGATCTAGCTAAAGAACCATCAGGAGCTAAAATAGAGAAGGAAAATGAGGTAGTAGATGGATCAGCTCCAATCCGGTCCCAATAGGAGAACGGATGAGAACGGATGTTTGACTAGATAAGGGATGGACCAAATATCAAGAGGATTGGATCCGGAATAGGTCATGATGAGGTGATAGGGGTCCAACGATTATATAAGGGCTGGCTTGCCCAGTTGAACCTCTTTTGCATTTTTCGCATGTCTCAACGCTCTCCACGCTCTGAGCTCCTTGCTTTCGTCTATGACTTAGCTATCCGTGTTGGGTTTGCGTGAGAGTGTCTTTTTCGAGAGTTGTGTTGTTATTGTTTTGATTTCCAGTTGAGATCAGAGAGAGAAAGTAAGGAATGGGACATGCGGCTAGGTGAAAGTGAGGTAGAATTGGAAAGGGGTTCCAAGCTAGCATCCGTGTCCATGCCGCAGCTCAGGAGAAGTAGAGGTGGACAGGCTAGTACGTCCTCGGTGGACGTGAAGCTCCGGAAAGTGATTTCGGTCATTCCCTCTACCGAACCAGCAAAGTCCCAACTCATGGAAGATTTGACTTCCATGGATTGCCTAGGGTTTGCAGAGAAACCCTGGGGCTTCAGGGAAGAGGTTATGGTGAGGGAACTCTTAGGTAAGCTATCCAATGAGTTCGATAATACGATGAGAGCAGTTCCGCATCTCTGCACGGAGGTCTAGAGAGCAGTGTATAATTTTTGGGCAAGAGGATTGGGAATGGTGAACCGGAAGGACGAATTTGTCCGGGGTAAGTTCTAGGGTGCTATCAACCCAAAAGACGGCTATGCTGTAGAAGACCGCGTTGACGAGTGCCACCACCGGCTTCTACAGTTCCTCGTTCCAATCCTACATCTGGAAAAACTAACGAGGGTGACGATCTCCCTCGTGAATACCATTTTCGGCGCCTTGAGGGGAGACCGGAGAGTTGATTGGGCCCAGATCATTTCCAATTTGGTCACCCAACTCGTAGGAAGAGTTGGAAAGAGTAGGGCCATTCCCGTGTGTCCCTACCTCATCCATCTCTATCATTCCCATCAGCTCCTGAGTACTGGAGAGGAGAAGGTGTGGAGGGCTCAAGAAGTCCTACTGAAGTATGGAGAATTGGAAATGGATGACGAAGTCAAATCTGGTTTTGATCCAGGGGATGAGAGTGAGTCAGAGGATGAGGAGCAAGCGATGCTACTGATCAAGCGACAAAAGACGACTTCTCCTCACAAGCAAGGGACGCCACCTAGTCGTGATACCTCAACCCCGGAAGAGAGACCGAAGGTTGAGAAGACCATATCAGAGGAATCACATCCCGATGATCCATTCAATCCTCTTATCAAAATCCTATGTGACGTGAGAGCGGATTGGGAACTAAAAAAGAGGATCCTGCTCGCGGTCAAAAAGTTGGTGGGAGCGCCACTGGATAGAGAGCTATCAAAGAAGGTGGCAAACTGCATCTCTGATCTGGTCGAAACTTGGAAACAGGAAGCAGAGATCCGGAGGTTGCAGGAGGAGGTGGATCGAGTGAAGACAAAACTCCTTGTACTCAAGGAGAACTTTGCAACCGCTCGATCAATGGCGGAGGAGGCTCAGAAAATGGTTGAGCACGTGAAGGCCACATTCGGGGAAATCGGAATGGCCGCCGCCAAGGCTCAGCTGTTTGATGAGAAGGTGCACGACGAGAAGAAGCCATCCAGGTCCCGAATGGTCTAGATTCTCACAGACTTTGCCGAGCAGGTTGAAGCGGCAATGAAGGAGGCGTGGAAGGTGACGGACCGGATGGAGGAGAGTACCTAGATACTGTCGGGAGCCACTTGCTCTCAAGGGATTCGACTCTCAGACATATCTCTTTTGGATTCGTTCTTGGATGCAACAGCAGGGGAGGGGAAGGACGTCACTCCCGAATCCAAGAGATTGGAGGCTAAGGCGAATCCGACCTGTACGCCTGGAACCGCCATCGACTTAGACTCAACCCCCAGATCCACAAAAGGCGACCTGGTTCCTAACCCTCAAGAGGGGGAATGGAATCGGAATTTGAAGGAGATCTTTGAGCAAATGGAGCCAGAAGCAGATAGTGCCACCATTGGATCTCAGGTGGGTACTTAGGTGTGTAAATATTAGGAAGAGTAGGAATGGATCCGGATCTTGTTCCGATCCGGTTAGTAGTAGGTAGGACTGAAAAGTCCGGCCCGAGTTGCGGAGGAACTTTTGCAGGCTTTTAAGCTTGATTGTACTTTTAGGTTGTATTTAAGTCAGTCCCTATGGA
Source organism: Straminergon stramineum (assembly GCA_963920665.1). Lineage (NCBI taxonomy): Eukaryota > Viridiplantae > Streptophyta > Bryopsida > Hypnales > Calliergonaceae > Straminergon > Straminergon stramineum. The sequence continues at coordinate 6,537,189 of OY987270.1, read as the reverse complement.
GGGTACTATGTGTTTTCTTTTTGCAAAATTCTTGTACCTTTGTATGCGCTTTTGTGTTGTGTGTATATCTCCCAAGCTTGGTAGAATTGCATGGCGTGGAGTTAGGAAGGTGTAGGACTGATTTGTGAATTGATTTCTCCCCTTGGTGTGTAAGTTTCCAATCCTTAGTGTATATGAGCGGGTTATAGAAGTGTTGGGAGTGGACTTCAGTGCCTCAGCAGATCTAGAGTTTTGAGTTCCGGGTGAGAAAGCCGTTGTTAGGCTAGGCGGAGAGGGAGGGTATCCTTAATCGCGCTAGAACTCTTGGGTAGGAAATCCAATTGAGTGTCTGATCTTCTGAGAGGTCTCACCACCTTAGTTGGTAAACGGAATAGCTCTGGTAAGTGCTGGAACGGACAAGTACACTTGTGACCACCTAACTTTGCACGGGTAGAAATTGGCATCAAGGTCGTTGTAGTAAGAAAGGATCGTACAGGGGGGCTCTATGTGACCTACGAACCGGATTGCTATCCAAGATGTTGTGAGGGATCAAACCGGATCCGAGTTAGTTTAGGAGAGGAGGAGATAGGATAGTGGGCCTTCAACTACTATAATCCACGAAAGGAGTGGTGGGCCTACCACTCACAAAATCAAGTGGCGACTCCTCTGATGGTCTGACAGAGGCAAAACTAAACCGGAATAGGTGTGAGGATATATACGAGCAGTTCGGAACGGATTGGCCTAGAGGAGTACGAGGACCAGAAGTGGTGCGGTTCTGGGATTGGGTTAAATTGGACCAACCAGAGATTTAGGGAACCGGAAGAGGATGAATCTGGTCTGACACTATCTGGTGGTTGGTTGTTTCCGGTTTTAGATCTAGGAACGGAAGAAAGGTTTAGAGGTTAGTAAGTCTTACTCGCTTAATAAAGTTAAATACTTCACAAAATCTTGTAGGTTCGATCCTTAGAATCACTTTGTTATGCTCTAGAGTAATTTTTGTAAGTATAATAGGGAATTTACTTGCTCTGTGTTGCAATACAATGAATGTTGTCCTAGTCTCCTATAATGTTTAATTATTTTTGGCTCAAATGTCAAATCTAAAGTTAAATCCTTAGGTTTGTGTCAATTCATCATGTAACATGTATGCACTATCAATGTAATCAATTGCTAGGTTATATGTTTGAGATACAATAAATTTTTAGGGACAATATAATTTCCTAAATTAATTCTTAAAATTTTTCTCTTATCCTAGGTCATAAAGTAATTACTTGCCTAATTAAAAATTGAAGATGCCAATGAAATTCATATTTCTAAACCATCGCATCGTATGTATGGCATGGAAGTTCCTTGTTCTTTCTTGGTTCACTAGTTCAATCTTCATGTCAATCCACTCACTCCAATTTTTTCCAATCAATTTGTCTAAAGCCTCAATTGAACTTGGTTAAATTAATTCATTAGGAAACTCATTTAACCCTTGAATGTCAAGCTAGTGACCATGGAAATCAAGCATTTTGGAACTGTGTGACATCATCTACTTTCAAAAAATAAAAAATACTCATTGGGAGTCAAACTATTGTAGAAGATCTCCCCTTTCTACCCCTAATTCCGAGGATGAATAGTTGCAATTTTGTCCTACAAAGAAGAATTCTTTGATGTTCATTGGACAAAAAATATCCACCATGTCGTTTAGGGGTTAAGACTATACAATTGCCGGTCCTACCCTATGACCATTCATTACACTTCTTGATCTATCATCTTGCTATGACTAAATCAACTTGCTCCAAACCCTAGGATATTCTATCAATTTGACACAAGTTGTAGCATCGTAATTAGCTCACGATTATACTAAGCAATGCCAATTTTATCTCCTTTCTATTTCACATGTAAATTTGACACTTAAACTTTAATTGAAGAGGATTACACACATGGTTTTGATTCAATTACAAATTTCAACTAGGAAAATTCATCACGCACAAACTATTCGCTTATAATTAGCCCCAAGTACATTGAGATGTAGACCATATTGGACATCAATTAATTATATTAAATTGTCTAACACTCTTTCTCAATTGATAAGTAACAATCCTTTTCAACTTAGATCATTCAAGACAACTCGCTTGAATAAATGATTCTACTATCAAATGGTTATGTAATAAACTAAACATTTGCTCATTTGTTCAATCTAGCTCAACTTGACCAATAGCTTTCACCACTACAATTGCTAACTGACTACTCCAATTAGACAATTTGTGATGTCATTCACTTACAAAAGTAGTCATTGTCAACAATTTGACTTCCCATTCTTCCTATAATACTTAGACAACTTGAGCATGCAATGTCTCATATTAGATCTTGCAAGTTAATTCGACTCATATTTTCAACTAGGTTCAAATTACTCTAATGGACACACTTGGTCAACTAATCTTCTCTAATCTATTGGATCACTAAAATCCACTTTCCAACATTGCTAAATTATCACACATAAGCTCAATAATTGCACAAACACTCACACGATGGTAAACATACATAGAATTAAACTCACAACAATTCCATATTTAAACTTAACAATTTGACCTCTGTGAGCAGATAATTACCCAACTTTGGAAAATACAAGAACAGAACGAGGTTCTTGTTTGTGTGAGTGTGTGAATTCTATTCTAATGGATGCCTAACATCGGTCCATTGAACCATCCAAGCAATGGATCTTTTCTAAGCTCCTAAATCCTATAATTCACTAAGGAACCCCAAACTAGCCTATTTGGAGAAGCTATTCCAACTACCTCAATTCTTTAACTATTGCAATCTCCCACTGAAAATGAATTCAATATAAATCTATCACCCCTGAGTTGTAAACCGAGTCATTCCATTTCTAAAAACCTAAGATGCATGGGATTTGGATGTTCCTATAAGGAGTTATGGCTAGATGAAGTTTAGTCCTCTAGGGGCTATCTAACTTCATCCACCTATTTGGACCCCTTTCCTAATCCAAATGACTATGAGTTCTGGACCCTAAGCCTATACTTTTAACTCATGTATAAGTTCCAAGTTTGGGCTTGTATGGATGAATTTCACTTGACTTCATCCATTATGGACCCCAAACTTCATCCACTCATATCTCCCTTGTTATGAGTCGGTTTGGGATGTATTTTATATTCCTAGAACTCCTAAAATTCTCTACTCTATAATTATAAAGCTAAACCTAGTATAACCCTCTATCCTAAAGGTGCTACCTACCCTTAGGCCTTGGATCTAATCTATGCTTTACTAAATAAACAAACTAGAATGGAAAGGAGAGGGTTAGTATCCTGCCTCAGCTCGTGGCTCCTCGACTAGGTGGGCAAGACTACCTTTCAACTTGTATCTAATTGCCATGTCACCTTCATGGAGTGCGGTAACTACTTGGATAACTTTCAGATGTCAATTGGGGTACAATCTTTAGTCCCCTGCTAAATCCTACCTCTAGCTACTCCCCCCCCCCCTCTCTCTCTCTCTCTCTCTCTCTCTCTCTCTCTCTCTCTCTCTCTCTCTCTCTCTCTCCTTTCATTTCTTTTTCCTTCTTTGTCCCTCTTTCTATTTCAACCCTTGTTCCACGTAGAGCATGGTAGTTGGGGTAGTCACCTACTATTCTAAAAGCCTTATGCCTCATGTTAGTTACCACTTGCACCTATTTTATCACCTCACCCCACTAACCTACGAACCCCAAGGCACAGATTAATGTCCCCTTCCACTTCTACATCCCTAATTAATTCACACAACACCTAACCTACATCCTAATGGTTGGAAGACTTCTCCTAACTCCTCCTTTAATTCATCTTCTCCCCCTCTCCTCCCTTCACTTGTTGTGTTGTTGTGTTGGAGAGTTTGAGGTTTTGGTGGAGAAAATGGACTTGTGGAACTTGACCTATGGCTCTTCTTTTCTATGCCCTAGTTCCTACTATGATTTTTTTTTCTATTCTCTCCTAATTTCTCCTATCCTTTTCCCCTTCTACCTTCTTCCTATTCTATTGGGAATGTTGGTACGCAAGTGTGGAGCAGGAAAACGTGAATGGCAAGCAAAGATTTGTGGGAAAATAATTTAACCTATGACTATGGGTATAGAGTACCTAAAATCATGGATCCAAGTTATGGTATGAATTTAAGATTTGAAATTCGACTTTTCAACGTTGACCTATAATCATGCAATTTTAGAGGATTTCATCTATGAAGAGGGTAGGTGACATCACCTATTTATAGCCATGAAGTGAACATAACAATCGCAAAAGAAGCTTCACAATTATGGGTATAATAAGAGAATAGAAACGCACACACCAAAGATGAAATTAGCTTACATGTGCTTGGGATATTAAAACTGTACTTTACATCTCCAAGTCAATGAATTCATAACAATGCCTATGACTAATGCATTGTATAGATGTACAATGAATCATATTCAAATAAGTGGAATACAAGGAAGCCCTTACATTGTAAGAGTATAAAATTATTCATAATCAGGATTGCCTTCAATTTAGGATCAAGTCATGTACAAATTCTTTGATTCACTTATAAGCCCTAGAAGTTCCTAAATACTAAGAGGGTAGCAAATTACTGATGTAAATATTGTAATGTACCCACAAGTTCACCATGTTCTTGACAATCACCATGTAATTTCCCAAACACATGACATATTCATGTGTCAACACCATTGAACAAATGAACTCTTTACCTTTGTGATCACAATGTCAAGAGGGCGTATTTTAGGTGGTCAAAAGGTCAAGGTTCAAGAGTTCAAAGGTGTTAATAGATGAATACAACACAAGGTTGAAGAAAATACATGATGATTGTCACAAAAATGATGTTTTTGCTGCACAATGATCCTACTAGAAATCATTGGTGAAAACAAAATCCAATTTGGAAACTACAAAATCCAAATGGTAATCAATGACATTACAAAGAAATGAAACAAGAAAATTCAAAATTGTGCATCATCATCATGAACTAGAAACATTAGAGTAATGCACGTCAACACTTTAGCTAGAGTAGATTGAGGTCGAACTACCCTTGCTATCTGATGTATACAAATCAAACTCAACAACACAATCATCTACAAACTCTAGAATGTAAGGATAAACCAAATGGGCCTAGGTACAAATTGCCTTAGGGTTTAAGGCTATGAAATGCCTGAAAATTGCCTTAGCATAGACTGGGAGCTTAAATGGTTTGGGAGGACTTGGAAAGAAGTCCAATGCTGCAAAGAATGAAAGATGTTGGCATTACTTCAATTCTTGAGCTTGCCTACACAAACCAAAAAACAACACATTAGAACAAAATTAGTGAAAAGGGTTACAAAGACTCCAACACAAGGACATTAAAGGGAAACTTACTTTCTGAATCGAGATGTCTTCACTACAGGTTGTGGAGATGAAAATATGTGCACTATATAAGACTATTGCTTAGTATTGTGTTTTCTTGGGTTTGAATAAAGAACCTTAAAAGGGAAAAGATTAACCCCTAAAGGTATTTGACTATGTTTTCACCAAAAACGCTCCAAAACTGTCATCTCTAGTACAAGTACCAAATTTTAGAAAAAATACACTTTTGGACAAATGTAACCATAGGATCTTGTAGTAAGCTAGTTTTGGAAGATGTGGAAAAAAATTTAGAAATTCCCACCGTTTGGATTGCAAGATATTAGCATTTGAAGTAACAAAAAGCCATTTTCTAGCCCTACAAAAATCCGGGTAGATGCACTTCACAAGGTCAGATCGTTATGAAAAAATGTCTAAAATGGTTGTAGCTCTTTGGATTCATTCTTCAAGTCATGTTGGCTACATGATTGAAAAATTTTAGATGATTTGGAATTGTACAACATATACGAAAAAAATAGTAAGTTGAAAGAAGTAGAGAATGATTTGAAATACTAAATTGTTAATAATTTATTTATGGAATTGAAAAATGCCAATCCCAATGGTTAAATTGTTTTAATAAACAATCTACACCTCAAATTTTTATTTTTTTCCAAAAATATTAAAAATTGAGTTAAATAAAGGTCTTCAAAGTTTATTTTAGAGGAGAGATTCCATTACTACCCACAAACTACCCACAACTAAAACTCTTCATAACTTTCATCTCATAAATCAAAATGGAATGATTCAAAGCTTTCCATGTATATATAAATCAGGAAAATAAACTTCAAATTTTTATTTTAAAAAAAAGTGATTTTTAAAGAATTTTTTTTGATGCTTGGGTTGCCCGCCGAGCAATGAAAACAACATATCATACAATAACTTTTTAACCATGTATTCAAAAGTTATGAAAATTGTTGGGTCTTAAAGCTACTCCTCCGGCACATGTTGTGTGAAAGTTTCAAAGAAAAAAATAAAAACTCCATTTGTAATGAGCTGCCCGAAATCACTATGTTGCCAAAAAAACACCATTTGGTCCTTTAGGTGTTAAAGTTAGAAAAATGTGTGGTCATGGTGAAAACCATGGTTTATATCAATGCCGGTGAATACCAGAGCTTGTTAACAAATTTTGGATTTACTGCATCTTGTCACTAGCTAAAGGGGAGGTAGGTGATTGATTGGTTTCTTATTTCTTGCTTTCACTAGCAAGTGCCAAGTTGTGGACCGCCTGTAGCACTCAATGGGTTTTTGAAATTTCTTCCAACATTCGCATACTAGTTCAGTGCAAGATCCTACAGTAAGATATGCAAAAGAAGAAAATGTTTAAATTTTTTGCTGTTTGGATTGAAAAAGACAATTTTGAGTGTTTTTTTGACAGAAAAATGGCCTTGAGACTGTCGGGATTATAACTGTCTTCAAGGATTCGGGTTGCCTAATGAGCCGTATACGACAATTTTGTTCGATCACTTTACGGGGGACGTGCCCCATGATTGGTAAACAGTTTTATGAATTTGCTGTATCCTATTAGTGCGATGGACACTATCAGTGTGCATATCAGTCATTTTTCTACTGTAACTTAGTTATCGCAGTCTGCATGTCTGCCAAGGGAGTATGTAAGTTATCATCCATGTCAGGGACTGCAATTAAGCCGCCCGACTGACTCAGTCATTGGGTTCGAATATCTTACGTAAGCAGGCTTGTTTTTCATCACAATCATCTGAACTTCTGAAGTTGTCTGTAACTTATTTTAATCCATTTCATGTGTTCAAAAGTAAAGTAAAGAAAAAGAAGTGTCTGTAACCCAGTTGTCATCAATCACATTGTGTATGACAGTAGGGTACGAACCATATAACTTAGCAGGCTTGTTTTTCATCACAATCATCTGAACTTCTGAAGTGTCTCAGTGTAAGCTTAACTTATTTGAACCCATTTCATTTGTTCAAAAGTAGAGAAAAGAAAAAGAAGTGTCTGTATCTGAACCTAGACAGTTGAATGTCATCAATCTCATATTCACATTGATTGTGTAAGCTTCAGTTTATGACAGTTTGTATCTGCATCGGCATCACTAGCTAGCAGGGGCCTCATCCCTGTGACTGGTCCTTCTACTGACACTGAAACACTGAATGATTGTGTTGGCGTCTAGCAACTGGAGTGGCAGAAGGGATCGTGACAGGGAATTTTGTTAAATTGGCCAATATTCCATACGCCGTTTTCACACCGCACACAGTCTAAACTGTAAAATTGCTAAAGTTGAGGAATGATTGCCATTTTAACCCTAGAAGGAGGGGCCCATGACCACTGATTTCAGGCCTCCCTGTCCATCACTTTGTTTGCTGTCATTTTGCAACTAAGGTAAAACAGCCCATTGCGGTCAGAATTAGGAGTTCATACTCATGCCATGGCTGAAATTCTTTCATTTTTTTTCCACATAAACACAAGTGTGAGAAACAGTGAGAGCATTTGAAATTATATTTTTTTGACAAAGTATGAATTTGCTATGAATTTTTGAAGTGTTCAGCCCATCATGGCCCATAAGAGTCTGTAGACTACCCCAGAACCAACAAAATCTGTACCCATCATGCTCATCTTACACACCTAAAGCAGTCACAATAATTTCTAATGTGAAAGGCCTAAGAAAGTCACTTCCTACAATGAAATTACACTAAAAAGTTAGAAGTTCCTAATGCAGTCACTAATCACTCCATTATTGTCAAGTAAGACATTAATTGTGCTCCAAATCTCATTTACTAATAAAATCCATGATGGGGTCTGAAAAAAACCACAATGGGGTGACTTGCTAGGTGACCACTATGGGTCATCTAACCACAATGGGCTGATTTACCTTATATATGATTGAAAATTTTTACTTTTATTTTTCAGTGATGAATTCATATGTCTTCTACAAGTCATGAAAATTTCAAATTATTTTGGGAAAAATTGAAATTATTGTGAATTCTTTAAGAAAAAAAATGAGGAAAATTCATATGAATTACAAAACTATATACTCAAAAACTCTGAAATTTTCACCATTGATGTATGTTATAGTGTAGAATATCATGGTTCAAGCCAAATTTACCATGTCACTCTAAAATTAGAAAATAAACAAACCATGGTTATCGGCCCCAAGCTCAGATTGCTATAAAATATGTAGATTTATGAACTTTTCAAAATTTCCAATTGAAATAGAAACTGAACTTGATAAGCTTCATTTCATTAGTTGGACTCAAATTCAAAAACATCATTTTTATAGTTGAAATTCACATCAAGAAAAAATTGCAAGAAATAGTCAAAATACACTACAAGGGTGACTTGTTTTTTAAGCATCTTCTTCTTTGGAAAAGTCAATTTTACAATAATGAAGGACTGTGCAATACTATTCACTGAAAATGTACTCAAGTACCTTTTGAATAAAAAAACTGGATGAAAAAACGTTTTTTTTCCATCCTACAGTCACAAGTGAAATCATCCATTGGACACTTAGTGTCCGCAACGTTCTTCCAAGGTTAACAAAAAATTTCCATCATGGCTAGTTTTCTTCTTGTATGGTGAATTTCATTAAAATGGTGATATTATTCTGCCATTTCTAACATATTCCATGCCATTTTAATGGAATGTTGTGCAATTTCTAACATATTCTACTCCATTTTAATGGAATGATGCACTATTTTGCAATAATATTGCCATTTTAATGAAATTCACTGTTCATCTATTCTTCTTGTCTAATTCCTTGAAGAAGAATAACAAAATATAATGAACCTAGTTTTCTATGGTTGATTGTTTGTTGGACTCATTTTCTTATAACATATGTGTAGTATGACCATGCTTGTCCATATTGGAAATGACATCAACATGGAGAAAGGGAATTTCATTAAAATGGCATATTCCGTACACCATTTCCAAACTGTGTGGTCTAAACCGTGAAAGTGCCATCTAGGACAGGTGTACATTTTAGAATGCATGGTCTAAAGTCTACACTGTAAAACGAAGTGACATCTAGGATAGGTGTACATTTCAGAATGCATAGTTTGAACTGTAAAAGTACCAAAATTTTGGAATGGCCCCATTTTAATGAAATTCTCCATGGAGGGAAACATGTCATTTGAAGGATTCAAAGTGGCTGAAGAGCCTAAGAAGACAATTTTGTTCACTGCAGGGGTCCCTTTTCAAAACTAAGGGACCTTGCCTCATTCATTTGATAAACTATGTTATAATGTTCGACAGAATTCCTCGTTTCCGAAGCCTTAAAAATCTAAAATGTGCGAGCTACCCAGAGTACATACTTTCAAGATAGCTGCGTGGAGTTAAAGTCCACCAACGCGCCAGATTGCTGACCGTACCTATGAAGTCCTGTACTGTATGTGTACTCCGTCCAGCACTCGTCGATCACCTATTTAGATAGTTCGCTGTTTGCTTGAATTGTGAAAGCCTGTGTGGTGATCAGTTCCAGAGCAGCCGGCCAACTTAGGCTCAGTACTCAGTTCCTCTCTGCCCGGGGAGTTTCATCTGCGTAGCTAGCATATGCATTTGAACGTGAGGAAGAGAGACCGTCCAGTGGAGGTACAGGATCTATGAGTGCAGTTTCGATCCATTTCTTCGCTTGATTATTGAGTTCGTTTTCATTTCACTAAGTCATCAGTACTAGATCGATATCAACCTCCCGCCCTTGCACCCGGACCTGTCCTGGCCGGATTTGCAAGTTAAGTTCTCGATCACTGGTGGAGATAGAGAGTCGTTGCAAGACGGGAATGGTCATGGCGTCGACTCGAAATGGCGGAGGAGTGGGATTGCGGGGGAATGGGGTGCAGGTGTTGGGCTATCGAGGTCTCCTCATGGTCGCTCTTCTCTTCGTCACGACGACCACGTTCGTAATCGAAGACGCTCACTGCAGCATCACTACCGACGTAGTTGCACCTGCAGCCACGCCGTCGACGCAGCAGACGCAACCCATTGTGACGTTTGATCAAGTCGAAGGTAGGTCTCTTGATGTGCTGCACGTGCATGTTAACGTCAAATTCGTCAAAAGTGGCGCAATTCGATCTGGCGCCAAAAATTGTGACATTTAAGTATGTGCATAAAGGACTAGGCAATTGCAAAGTAGGCCAAGTTATCAGAAATAATCACTGAGCTGAGAGCTTGACCTGTGATTATTTTGGATGATTTGGCCTACTTTGCAATTGCTGCACATAATCTCTATGTAGGAGAGTTGAGCTGCTTGACTTCTTTGATTGCTTAACCAATCAAAACATGCCACAATAGCAAAACTCTCCTACACAGAGATTATGTTAGGTGGATCCTTACTCACTAAGTTAATACCGGTTGGTAGTAGTAAAGATTTCTCTCAGATTTTTCTCACTACTAGACCAATTAAATTTCTGCTTTATATTCTCCTTGTTTGAAAATTTGCACAAGCAAGTAGCGAGCATTATCAGTCTTAATATGCCTCTCCTTTACCAATCGAAACATGCCATGTCGGTGAAACTCTCCTGCATTGAGATTATGGTATGTCATCACCTGGAGTTTGTTAACTCTAGGTGTTACAAAATAAGACCTCCACCAAAGACGGAAACTTGTGGTTACTATGGAAACGACATTTTGTTTTTTGTTTTGAAATATTAAGGTCATTGTAAGTTTTCAGTTGTTCACACATGGGATGCAAAACTTTGCAGCAATTGCAAGTGTTGCCTGCTTTGTAGAATTTTTTCATAGATAGTTTCTTGATGTGTGGGGAGTTGGCTATTGGGGTTTTATGACAATGAGCAGGGTTTGCGCAAGCAACGACAAATGCATTGTCTAGCTCATGTTCATACTTAGAAATTGTACGGTCCAATTTGTTACATTCGAGTTGCACAAGACATAGATATATCACAGGTTGTTGCATGCAATTGCTGAAACTCAAAGAATTCCGAAATGCTGGATACCGAACTCTCAAATAACTTAACCTAAAGTGTAATTTTGTGAGAGGTTAGAGAATTAAAGTGGTTGTTTTAGTAATAGTGGTCTAACCTTTTGACTGGTTTTAAAATTGATTATTTTTTAAAAAAGACTTCTAGAAGGGCACGTAAGTAAGAAAAAGTTCAGAGATAACTTAGCTTGGTTGAAGATATGAAGTTACCAAGACAATGTTACCAGTTGAATCCAATTGTCAAAATTGATTAAAACTTTAATCCACACTCAATCTGATGAGAATTGCCAAGAGAAAGACACAAAATCATCGTGAGATATCTTTAGGGATTGAGTTACGGTAAGTAGTGAGAAATAAGATGAAATTCTGAAACTGTGTGGATTGATTGAAGACAATGTCTCCCGTTAATATTGCCTAATCACTCTGATAATTGAACAAAGTAGGACCATGAGTGATCATGATAGGGAATTAAAATTGAGTTGTCTCCCTCTTCCTTTGTTTCGATCTTTTTGTACTTTTCTTTTGTAATTATTTAGACAGTGTCACGATTGGTAATTTGTGCATCTTAATTTGAGCAGAATTGTTGTTACGAGAGAGTAGCCCTATGTCAGTCATAGTAAGCAGATATCACGGTAAAGATTGAGAGCACATGGGATGTCACAATGGAATCCAAATCTTGAGAATCATAGTATGGAAGGTTTAAGAATATCACCAAGACAAATGCCAAGAAAATGCAAATAAAATTCAGTTTAGAATCCCTGACCTGACCTCCTGAAGCAGATCCCTCATCTAATCTAAGAACAAACTATGATGTAAAAGAGTGATTACTTTGAAAACCAACCTTGAGTTGTGGTATCTAGAGAAAACTCATGAGAGTATGCTGAAAATAAATAAAGGAATTTATTATTATTATATAAAATAAATTTAAGTATGAGTAAGCAGTTGTAAATAAAATATAACTTTTGGTCATAAGAATAAAAAGGAACAAAATCAAAGGAGAATTACTTTAAAATTTTGATCCCACGCGAAGAAACTCTCTTGCATTTAGATTATGTTAGGTGGATCCTTACTCACTACTGGTTGGTAGTAGTAAAGATTTCTCTAAGATTTCTCTCAATGGCAGACCCATGAAATTTCTACTTCATATCCACCCTATTGAAAATTTGCACAAGCAAAGCCGTGAGCATTATCAGTCTTAATCTGGCTCTCCTTAACCAATCGAAACATGCCACGACAGCAAAATTCTCCTGCATCGAGATTATGGATTATGTTTCAGAATGTTCGCGCGTCCTGAAAGGTGCTCTCGGAAGTGCGAACATATTGGAATACCACCAATCTCACAAGCTCGACGTTTTTTTGCTTCTGAGTCCCCCGCTGAGCCCAAAGTAATCTTCAGTTTCTGTGATTGTAAAAATAGGACCATGCATATTCGACTGAGATTTCCTCGGTTCCACAAACAAGTTGGGTCTGTGGCCATTGGATGATGCACTCATTGATGATTTTGATGCATGCTTGCTTTACTATGCTGCTGCATACAGAAACGCTCTACCACCTACTTAATGCTTGCTTCACTAGCTAGTCCAAGTTTCATTTTATGGTTGTTTCATGGGAAGCTGAAGTGTGTTTTGGTGGACACTCGATCACTGTGGCAGCAAATGCTTTGAACGCCGTTTTTCAAATGTGGTCGAAGCAGAACCCTCAGTTTTCCACCCTTCTCAACTGGTCTCCCAAGAAACATCCGTGTGATAATCTTAACAACGCTTTTAAATATTCGACTGATCATTACTTCGATGGGGCATGGAGTGGAGTTGGATGTACTTCAGTGCTCCAAAACCTCACTGAAATCCCCAAACATTATCAGATATTTGTCACATCCTTGGAGTGAGTTCCACCTTCTAGCTTTCTTCAAGTTGTATTGTTATAATGGATATGTCATGCTACGACCTTTCCGACCTTTCCTATCTCACCTTTAACGTTGTGGTAGAAGAGGCAAGCTACAATCTGTCTAGAATTGTGTTTGGTGGTAATGAATCATTCTTAGGTCTGGAATATTAATCCCGTGCACTAACTTCAATTTCGTTAAAATGGTGATATTCCATCATTATTTTCCAGCGGTGCGCAGAGCTCACGGCCTGAAACCAAAACCTAAGTATGCCTGTCCTAGTTTTTGGCCTAAAATTAGAATTAGTCTTTACAGTGTAGATATATGTCACAGCTTTTGGCTTGGGGAATATTGACAATTCAACGAAATTGACGTTGGCATGCTCCTATTTCTAATCGGTCCACCTTCCTCCCAGGATACTTGGGAGCAATTCTGACTGCCGAAGTTCTAGCAATTACAATAACCAGTGTGGCTTTGACGGGATAATTGGACAACTGCCTTTGGAGATTAGCAACTTGACCAACCTGGAAACCCTGTAAGTAGTTCCCACTACTCATCCCCAATCAGAGCTTGGATTTGATAATCCTTCACATGGTCATCGCTGGAGTTAACATCAGTTTCACCCAAGCACCTTGTATTTTGCAGAATCGTAAATCATAATCCAAAGCTAACGGGACCAATGCCAGTTGAGATATTCCAACTGCCCAACCTAAGAAACCTGTAAGTGGAGCCAAGTTGTGTCAGCTATGAAGAAGAGGCTTCTTCAATCATGTCCGAGGGTGTATTTAATTTGTTCAGACTCAGATCGAACTTTGCCCAATCGACAGATCCTGCCATTATATTATTTGCCTCTTCTTGTTAATATGTCGTGTGGCAATGGTAACACTGGAAGTCGATTTCGTTAAATTGGCGGAATTCCACCTCTTTGCACTTTTGAGATGGAGCGCTCGGGTGTATAACTGAATGTAGAGCTCTTTATAGGTAAATGTCCCAATTCTTGACTGGCGCCAGAAAACTCGCCAATTTAACGATGATATTGTGTGACGCTGCAGGAACTTGCGGAACAACTCTTTAAGTGGAACACTGCCCTCACACGTTTGCAACGCTGACTGCAAACTGAAATACCTGTGAGATGAATGCAAATGAATGTTTCCATTATTCAACTACAGAATGAAAAAGAATTTCCTCCTTTCATGCATGTGCTTGTTTGTGTTGCGGTGCTGAGGTTTTATTCGGTTTCTAATTTGATGCATAAATTCCTTGATAACAGAGACCTGAGCCACAACAATTTCAGTGGGAGTCTCCGATTGAGCTCTGAGGGGACTCTCTTCTGTTCGTCTCTTGAGAATCTGTGAGTAAACCAAGTGCCAATCAAATGACAAGAAGCCATTAATTCATGAGCTCCTAATTGTGATAGCATACTGCATGGTAGTTAAGGTTAGAATGGCTTTAAAGGGTCGACCATGGAAGGTCTCATCAATTTTAGGACCATGTCACATGTATGCAACTGTCCTCCACGAATCTTAGATTCAGGCAACATGTATCACTAATTCAAATGATCTTCCATTTTGATTTTTGATTTTTATTCAAAATATTTAAATTAATTGTTTCATATTTATTTCATAAATATAATCAACATTTTATCATAATAACTGATTTGAAAATAATCCCACAAATGCTTTAGACTTGTTTCACAAAACTCATACTGAAAATTACTATATGGTTCTGAAATATTCTTTGAATGCGAATAATGGAAATAGTCCATTTCAACAAAACTTTAACAAACTATCATCTATTTTGATGAAATTCTAGTATAAATTTTGTGCTAAAGAAAATTCAAGTTTCTATCATTGTTATAATATTATTATAGTTTCTTATGAGATTCATTATATTGATAATTTGATCATCTAAGCTAAAGTTTCCACCAGAATAATTTTGGTGATTTCCATTCTTTAAGTGGTTGGAATTCATTGATCTAAATTTATTTTATTTTCACTTGCTTGTGTAGATATGTGGAATTTAATCAATTAGACAGACCACTAGATCTCCAAGTTTGGAATGGCAATGCAGCTCCTCTTTTGTAAGATTTTGTTTCACTGCAAGATTGTACCATTTGAATACATTGTTTCTATTTTGTTGTCATTCTATGATAGTGTCCATGTCAAATTTGCTTCATACGTAGTTGAAGCTTAATTTGATCTTACTAATAATTTTGAGTTTTTGACACTAAGATTTTGGTTGTTAATGATCAGGGATTTTAGCAATAATCATTTTGGAGGGACATTCTACACTGGTCCTTATTTTGATGCTCTGGCGTTAGATTTGTCATGCAATAACTTCACAAGTATCCAATTTAAAAATTATATTGGACCCAGTCGTCTTGGTGGCACAAACACTGGATATATGCCATCTTTAAGATACTTGTGAGTTCATCTAACCTACTTGAACATTTCTACATCCATGCATCTTTGATACAATGGTATTTCATCAATGAGTAATTGCAAAATATGCAAATTGTATCTTTTTAGTGGTTGTTGTCTACAAAGGGTGTTTTTTTAGCCATACCTTTTGTATTATACTACCAAAGGAACATGATATAATTCCAAAAAAGATGACTATTCTACACCTTGAGTAGTTTTTTCACATATTCCAACATCAAATGAATTTTTATAATCAACCTCTAATTACATTTCTACTTTTATAGTCTTGTTTTTTCAAACTTTTGGAAGGTAAATTGTGTCATTATTGGCTGGTTGTGTCATTATAATTAGACTTAATTGTATATAATTTTTCAAACTACTAGGATCAAGATTTTTCTTGCATGTATTTCCAAGTTTCATGTTTGTTTGTTTAAAGGCCAAGATGGTAGAATTTAGTTTTCTTGAGGTATTATTGGTAAATCAAACCTCTATAAATAATACTAAGATCAAATTGAAAAAAATAATTAAAATTTTTTTTTTCTTACTAATTTCTAAAATTCAAAATATCCAATTTCACAAAAAAATCATCACCCTACTTTGTGGATGATTGCAAGAAAGAACTTAATATTGATTTTGTTGTATTTTTACAACACTCATGCATTTTTTAAATTAGGAAAGAAAAAATATATGTCCAATGTTAAGACCTTTAAGAAGAATTTACTTTGGATAGGTAGAGCGTAGAATAATTTTCTAAGTACGGGAACTAAAGAAAATAGTCTAAAATCTCAAAAAAAATAGATACTTTGACGTATGAATTTGTAAAAAATAGGAAGATAATGTGAAAATAATTAATTTGTTATAATTCTATGGAGATGGTCATTTAACAAAGAACCACCAAAATAAACTTTTCTATGTCTTAAAACTCATGTAGAAAAAAGTTCAATTTATTGGCTTCCATACAACATAGAATTAATTCTTCAGAATTATTTCATACAATAGCTGCTAATCTATTGGGAGACCATCTCCTCCAAAGTTCAACTTCAAATCCATTTTGGGGGCCTAGAAATATAGTAAAAATTTCCAAATTGGCAAGTGTGATGTTCAATTGCCTAGGCGATATTTTTAGACAGTAAATTCTTTTTGAAAAAAACACGAAATTAGACAAGGGGAATAATAGTCATAAATACCTTACGTATGAATCTTGTGAGTTTAAGAGCCATAATGCAAAAATTGTGGCCGAAATACAAATGTTTTAGAGATGTGTGATAGAAAATAGTATAAGTGTATTTTGCAATCATCCTCATGTGTTGCTTTTAGAACAAAATGATTATCAATTGAATTTCTTAGGGTTTAGGAATTTTAGTGTTTCACTCATTTTTATTTAGAAATAATTCATTTTTCATGTGCAAAAGCTCATTGAGTCATTGTGTGTACAATAATACTATCAATGGCCTCAAAATCTCTAGGTATTTTTTCTAGATCTTGATATATTTGAATACACAAAAAATCTGAATTATAAACACATTTGACTAAGTGTTGCATCCATTACCATTACAACTAAAATTAATGAAGTCACTACTATTTTATACCTGGCCTCACCTTGTAAATTTTTGTTGATGTAGGAATATTTCTAATAACAATTTTAGCGGACGATTTCTTCGAGAGCTTTTTCAAATGCCCAATTTACACATGTTGTAAGTTTTGTTTTTCTTTCTATAAGGTCATCAATTTCTTTTTTTGTCATACATACCATAATGGTATGACTCTAGATCTAATGCTAGATCTTTTAACTCTAAGCTAGAATGTATACTGTAATATATTGAAGGATAGGATCAACACATATTTGCCAAACATTTTTCTCCTTCAAAAGTTTTTGTAGATTTTAGAATTTTCTAGATTTATTCTACAAAAAAATATTTCTCTCCATATAAAATCATTCTTTTATTCAAAAAATTGGCATCTATTTTTAAGATTCAATTCCACCAACTATTTCCTATAGCAAATCAATAATCGTTGTAGAGATTTTGATGTAGCAATATTAATTACATGCTTAAAGTTTGTAATCAATATCTGTAAAAGCAACCAATTTTATTAGTGATTTAATAAACTTTGTGAAGCTAATAAAACCTTGTAAAAAAGACTTTGTAATATTGAAGAAATCTTACAATAAATTTCAATTGTAACTAGTTTGATTTGATTTCTTCATATATATCTAAATGATTACATTTCTAATTTTTAAAACTAAATATTTAATAAATTTCTAGATATAAATATGTTTTATAAATATTTTTTAAATAATGAAAGTCTTTCTTTCATTTCTTTTGATTAGAAGACATTAGAAGAAATGACCTAAGATGTTGGATGTGCAGGGATTTGAGTATGAATCACTTTGGGGGGGCAATTAACTTTGGAAGCTTGAATGAGACAAAGAGGCTATATAATTTGTAAGAAAATTGCTACATTGAATGTCTTTTCATCTTATATTGATATGAATTCAAATGATATCTTTTGAATTGTTAATAGAGAGACTATATTCTTAGATGGTATGCTTTCTTCCATTTCAATCATTGCAATTCTTTCATATGTAAATTTGATTTGCACTTCAATTTTCAATTTAATCTCTAGACAACTAAAATAATATTCTCCTAGAAAACATCATTTCCAAATGTAGTTCAACTATACTTTCTTAATGAATGGATGTTGTTAAGTGATTGAAGAAAATAATGCAATTGTACAAACCTTAGATTCATATACATAAAGGTAAACTCGTGGTTATTTTTTTCAAAATCTTTTTAATTTGAATAAGTTCATTTTACACAAGTAGTAATCAAAATTTTGATCACCCCCCTAAAATTCTTTTGGCTATAACTTTGAAAGAAACTTCACTTGGAACATCTCTAGCTTCAATATACAAAGCTTGCAATCTTAAATTGAATCTTTGAAACTTTGAGATTTTGTCAATGGACAAGCCTTTGTTCCTAGAAAGCATTCATTAAATTATTTTTTAATAAACACATGGAGAGCTTAGATGCAAAAAATATGACCATAAGGAAACATAAGGAAAACTTGAAGTAACCATTTGAAGTTTGTCATCTTCATTGTATAATTCAAAAGCAATCAAATAACTTTGTCAATAACTATACAATTATTCTAAATTTTTATAATATTTGGAAGATAAAAAGAAATTAAAACTATATAATTCTACCAACAAAATACATGTAGATTGTTAAACATGCGTGCACAAATTTATCAATGAAAGTAGAAATTAAATGCATAGTAATGTAGGATTTTGATATCACATTTGCTTCATAGAAGAATGTTATAAAGCAATTGAAGCCCACAATTGCTTCATCTTCAACCTCCGCTTACAATCTTTTGGTTTGGATTCTCAGGAATATTAGCAATAATAATTTCAACGGGACATTCTCTATGGATGCTTACTTCAATCCTGGTTCTATTGATTTATCAAATAATCAATTCAATGATTTCGAATTTTACGTATACAATGAAACCACACCTTCAAATGACAATGTCTTTCTACAATCACTTAAAGTAATGTAAGGTTCCAACAATTGTTTTTGAAATTTTGAGGTTTGTTCAAATATTTGTGTGTTCTTATGATAGTTATTGACATTTGGTTTGTATTGATTTGTGTTTAGATATTTCCAAAACAACAATTTCAGTGGAAAATTCCCAGATCAAATTTTAATTGCACCAAAATTACAAATCTTGTCAGTCAATCCTAGTTATATCTACAATTATGATCGTCATAGTTTCTTTTAGTTTGTAAACTTTATTTATCACTTTTGCTAATGTTATTGTGTTTTCTAAAGTGCACTAAAGATACCCAATAATCAAACAAAACTACAAATCCAATCATATAGGGATTGGTCTTGGTGTTATGCATAATTTGCCTTTATCCTTTGAGATTTTGAAATAGATCTAAGATGAATAGACTTTTGATTTATAAAAGCTAAAATTAAAATCTAATGTTATTTATTTATTTATTTGTCTCAAATAATTAGATGGAAATACAACCTTTCTACTTTTCAAAATTCTAATGAATTTTATAATTCATCCTTCTTGATCCATAATTTTCTAGGGTTTTATTTGCAAGATGCTCACTATCCACATTGATTTTTCAGGGACGCTAGTCATAATCAGTATGAGACTTTAGAGCTTCCAATTCTTCAATTAGAGAATTCTAGCTTATCACAAGTGTTTATAACAAATAATAAACTTGATGTGGTACAATATCCAAAAAATGGGCAATTGTCAACCTACAATCTTCAATTCTCAAGTTTACTTTTGTAAGTAATTTTGATTTTATTTGTTTTGTGATTTCTTTAAAAATATATATATTTAATTGTCTTTTGAATAATTTGAAGTTGAATTTTTAATATCTAATTCTACTGGTCATTGGAAGGTCTAAACAGTGTCTTGATTTTGTGTATGAAATTGATAGCCTTGGAGGCAATCCTATATGCAACAAAATTGAAAATTCGATTTTATCAAGTATCTGTCGCTTCAAAAAAATAGATGACCCACAGCCAGGTACCTATTACATTTACTTTATACATGTCATGCAAGTTCATTAAATTTAAATTTAAAATATTGGATGAAACACATAGTAGTATTCATAACAATAGGAAATCATTATTTAATTAAAGCCTTGTGCATTTAAATGATGTTGGTACGAAAGTGATCAAAATTAAAGAAACATGTTGGAAGGCAAAAATATTTTCTTGACAAATCATTTGTTGTTGTTGATATGTGATTTTTTTGAATGTATCAAATACCAAAGGCATTGCTATGATTTTATGTTCTAAGTTTAAATTAGTCTTGTCTAGGGAATCCATATATTAGTCATCATTTCCTTCATTTCCATATTTGCATTCCAAAAAGCAATATCACCATATCATGGTAAAATGGGAATGGAATTGGAAATGAAGAAGTTGTCAACATGAATTCCTATCTTCCATTCCTGCATTCAAATTTAAGTTTAAATTGTCATGATTTATCAAGTTTGAAATTATCAATAGAATCTCACAATTACCATGACATATATGTGTTTCTATTCAAATTTTGTTGAGCTTGTGATGTCATGATTTATTTATGCACTTTGTATGTGGTTTACTTTCTATGCACAAATCCCAATCAAGTAAAATTTTAATGTGTAGATTGTTGTTGATATTTTGTTGTTGAAATAGTTATTCTAAAGTTTGATACAAGGATGAAGGTTATAATTGCAACATCTACATCATCATCTCTTTTATTCGTACTTTTGGTAACGACTATATATGTATGGCGCTTGATGGGTAGAATCAAGGCTCTTCATATTATTCTAAAAGGTGAGATAGCCTTGGCCTTTTGCAAATCTCTTTTCTTGAGAAAAACTAGTTCAACAAAGTAAACTTTAAATGCGAACATTGCCAACATAAAAAAGTAAGGGTCATCAATCTAAATAATCAAGCAACTCATTCACCTCATTGGCTCATTTGGATGTATTGTTTGATTATAGCATACTAGTTTATTTGTAAACCCACCTAACTTTTGAATTTGCTATCAATGAATTCCTACTTTTGTATAGTTGTTAAATATTGGAAGGCGTTGACATAGAATTGCATGCCTATTGTGTATCCAATATTAAAAAATTCATGAAAGGCATTTATACTGATGGTATGTTTGAATTGGTGATGTTAGAATTTGATAAGAAAGAAGTGAAACCCAATTTATACTCTTACAAAGAGGTGAAATTGGCTACAAACAACTTTGACAAGGACAACAAGCTTGGTGAAGGAGGCTTTGGTGTAGTATACAAGGTATGATATTTGTTCAAATCCAAGGGGGGGTGGGGTTGTAGTGAGCGGTTGGAGTAGCAGTATACATGTGAACAAATGATATGGTATGTTAAAAAAATGGGGGCTAAAAATTATAAATGGGTTGAGAGTAATATAGGGTATCGAAAATGGTATTGGACATCTTTAACCCCTAAAGCACCATTGTCCCTTTGGGGGACAAATGAGATTTCGGGCAGGTACCTATAGTCTCAATTTTTGTCCTGATTTTTTGAAACTTTTTATGAATATAGAAAAACTAATGAGCTTTGTCGTAATATAATTCTTTTTTCATTTGGTGCCCAAGAACAGAAGTTATGCCCAAATAAGCTCAAAATAGGGGAGAGGGGGCAACAAAAAAAAGTTTCAAAAATTTTAATTTTTAATTAAAATTTTTTTTTCCCTT
Organism: Straminergon stramineum; assembly: GCA_963920665.1. NCBI lineage: Eukaryota > Viridiplantae > Streptophyta > Bryopsida > Hypnales > Calliergonaceae > Straminergon > Straminergon stramineum. The sequence goes on along the minus strand of OY987270.1, from coordinate 6,515,382 downwards.
ATAGATTACAATTTTTTTCTACATGGAAAGCCTTGATTCATTCCATTTGGATTTGTTATGAGAAAGTTATAGACAATCTTGTTTTGGGGGCAATTAGAGCATCTTCCTGAAAAAATAACTTGTAGGATTCATTTCTGAATGCCATTTTTACAATTTAAAAAAAAAAAAGGTCCATATGGTTTTATTTTCTTTCCAGAACAATCTCACCATTTGGAATAGTGCATTTTAATTCCATCTTAGAGATATCAATAATTTAGATTTTCCTTCTATCTTGTACCTACTTCTACTTAACAATTTTTTAAAGAATCAAAATTCAATTTTTTTTGTATTTTATTTTATTTCCTAGACTCTCAACTCAATTCTACACCATAAAGATTTAAAGCTCAAAAATCTATAGTGCAAAAAATTAAAGTTAAGAAGGTTCAAAGTCAAATAACCTAGTCCCACAATGTGTGGAAAAACTTGTTTTCTTCACTTTAAACGCAGATATCTTGCAATCTATGCGGTCAAAATTTCTGAAATTTTTCCCACACATTTTCATACTATTTAGGTGTAAGATCCTATGGTTGGATGTGCAAAACATAAGATTTTCAAGTTTTTTTACTCTTTGCTCTAAAAATGGCAGTTTTGAGTGTTTTTTTGCAGAAAAAACGCCTTGGTCCTTTAGGGGTTAATATACTATAGACTATGGAATAATAGGTCAAATTAGAAAATTACATAATAATACCATGTGAAAAGAATTTAAAAAAATTCAAACTCTATAAATAGTGGTTGTTCGCACCTATATCCTTATTTTTTAACACAGTGACCCCCCTATGTTTAAATCTCAATGTCTTTATTGCTGTGATAGTGTAGGAAAGTTTACTTGCTTTAGAATCATCTTTCCGAAAGACTTTGATGGCTTTGTACAGTTGATTTGTTTTATTAATAGCAAAGCCAAATCCTAAAGATGGCCATATTGTATTTTACAAGTATTCAATTTTATTCCAAATGAAGTTCATATATTAAAAAAAAGAGTTCATGAAATGATTCAATATTAGATGTTGAATTGAGCAAAGAAAACATTTTACACCTTTTCATAAGTGTGAATTTTCTTGTTCATGGCAACTTTCATCTTTTATATGAAATATATTTATGGTCTATTTAGAAGGCTAATGGATCTTTAGTACTCTATTTGCATTCTACTAGAGTCTTGGATTGATTCAACCTCTATAACATTTTCAAAGTTGATATAGATTTGGGTTTTTAGATCATGTAAATGGAAATGTCACATATTTCTATTTTTTCGTCATTTTCCTTCCGATTAGAAAATATTTCAATTCCTAGAAAATATGATTTTATAAAAATATAAAAATTGGTAAAATTATTACAATTTTTTTTGCTTAAACCTCCTATTAGAAGTTGAATGAATTTAAAATTTGAGCAAAGCTTCAAATTAGGAAGAAGAATTTGCAATAGAATTTATGGCAAGAAATGTGGTTCTTCTCTCTTCTCAATCCTAATATTAGTCAACAATGGAATCTTCAAGTTATCAATTCAAAGATCAAGATTATGATTTTTGTAGTCCATTTAAAAAAAGGTGATATGAAATAGTTTTATGAATAATATGAAATTATGAAACTAAAATTGTACAAATGAATCTAAGATTGACCGTTGTATCTTTTAGGGAGAGCTTTTTGATGGAACACAAGCAACTGTGAAGAAATTAACAATGTCATCAAATCAAGTCCTTTTGGAATTTTTGAATGAGGTCATTGTCATCTCCGGCTTGAAACATCGCAACTTGGTGAAGTTGAAAGGTTGTTGTCTTGGAGATGAAGATCAACGCATTTTGGTATTTGAGTACGTGGAAAACAACAATCTTGTAGAGGCATTGTGGATGCATGGTATGATCTTTTGGAATTCCTTTTTTGTGTTTGGTTGTCCATTTATCAATTTTATCAATACACCTTTCTATAATAAGATTTTGTTGCAGGTGATTTGCAAAGCAACATTGAACCTCCATGTTTGGATTGGGAAAGGAGATTCAATATCATTGTGGGTATTGCAAGAGGGCTTGCATACCTTCATGAGGAGTTGCAACCACCAATCATTCATAGAGACATCAAAGCAACCAACATCCTTCTGGACAAGAACTACGATGCAAAAATTGCAGATTTTGGTTTGGCGTACCTATTTCCAACTCTTGAAAATGAAGCGTTGCACTTAACTTTGATGGAGGTTGCAGGAACAAGGTGATTGACTTAGCTCTCAAAGAAATTTTTAAGTGTAGTAGAAATTGTTGAAATATGTAAAGATACTTTTGAGAATCATGAATTTTCATACAATATTGGTTGTTGTAAGCGCATGGATTAATTAACCATGTAAAGTAAATTGTTTTCTACATGATATTTACTCCAAACACATTGTAGATTTGTGAACCACTTGGATGCTAAAATCACAAGCTTTTTATGCTTTGTTGTGTAGAGGGTATTGCTCCCCCGAATATGCACTCCATGGCCATGTGTCAATAGCCCTTGATGTATATAGTTTTGGAATTCTTGTACTTGACATCGTGAGTGGAAGGAAAAATATCGATCTTCAAAAGCCAAGTGAAGAAATATATTTGCGAGAATGGGTGAGAAGTTTTGATGGAAGCTTATATGCAATCATCAATGATATGAATTCCATCTCATTGATAGTCTACAAATGTTGTGAAATTCCATGTTCATCACTTTTATATAGATTTGAGCTTATGTATATGAATTAATTGTTGTGTGTTTCTTTAGTTGGATATCAATCTTGCATACAATCTATTATGTACACCAATACTATATCCATACATATAGTTTATTTAACATGATTGAATTTTATAATAGCACATTTTGCACGACTAATTCATAGAAATTGTCTATGTCTTACAAGCTAGGAAACAATATGAAGCAAAAGCATCAATGGAGCTTATTGATCCAAAGATGGAACATTCTCCAATGGAATTGGAAGCCATCCTGCGTGTCCTAGTTGTGGCACTTGCATGTGTGGATTATAACGCTGCAAGACGTCCCAAAATGCATGATGTTGTACCTATGCCTTTTGGAAATATGCAAATTAACCAATTCCAAGGAAGCTTTGAAGAGGGTGATGAGATTGGTGAAATGAGTGCAAAATTACCTCTTTCATTGGGCACAACATCTTCCCTTTGGAACAATGAGAATCTCCATGTGGATGATTGTGTTTTGTTGAGCAATATTGGTGACCTTGAAATGAATATATTTCATAGTTAGATAAGGTGGTTCAAAATATGCCCAAATGATTGCAATCGACATGCCAATGATTGCAATTGAATAAGCATACAATGGATGAATTTTGTATCCACAATTGGCCAACCATGTTCATGTCTCTTTTAGCTTCAATGACCTTCAAAGGCATACTTAGTGATTTAGTTTTGTATTGTTTGTGACCACCAAATGACATTTTGTTTTTGCTACTTGAAATCAATATACAAATTTGAGTTTGAAATGTCACATGGAAATCATTAGTGACATAGTCTTGACTTTTTTCTTATCAAAGACAAGTTTTTCAAGTAGCTATTACATATTCCAAAATACTTTTATAATACATAGCATTGTGTGTGATGATTTTTTCAAAGATTTGATTAACCCCTAAAGGACTAAGGCACATTTTAGACACAAATTGTGAAAACTACCACTTTTTAGGGTAGTGAGAAAAAAATGAAAAATAAAATTTTTTTCAAAATTCAACCGTATGAATATGTACTAGACTACTATGGGAATGTGTGGAAAAAATTTCAGAAATTTTGACCATACGGATTGAAAGATTATAACGTTAATTTTGAAGTTAGGAAATTTCTCTTTTTTTGACCCTTCCCAATAGTGCCAATAGCCTTAAACTCCTCCTAAAGTGAGATTTTTACACTACACATGGTGATTTTTTTAACATTTGCATCTTACATCATGTAAGTTATATACTTGCCAAATTTTAGAAGTAGAGGAGGTGTTTTGCACATGCTGCCTAAAGCTGCTAGAGAAGTTTAGGACATCATAACTTATGATCTGGGCACCTAATCATGAAGAAAATTATATTTCCACTTAGGGGATACATGTTCACACCTTGTGTAAAATTTGAAGAACATCCATTGAAAAATGACTTCATACAAACCTATTCGAGATTACATGCATACATTCAACAGTCATTTGATCCTTTATGGGTTAATATTATCTTCAAGTTCTAAATAATTTGAATGCATTATTTTTACAAGACCTCAAGAGAAGGCACCCATTACCAACCAATGCCCTATCGACAAAACAATGTCAAAAATTCAAGAGAGGTTGGGACTCATTTCTATTTTCCAAAAAATGACACATGTCCCTTATCTTGTGTGCCATGGCATGTTTGGATACCAAAGTTCCATGACACATGTCCCTCATCTTGCATGCCAAAGTTAGCAAGAAGTAGTCTCTAAGTGAGAATTTTTGGAAGACTCTAAACACAGGGTTGCTAGCATGTGAGCTTGAGCCTGTGAGCCCATGAGCCTGTGAGTGGGAAATAGTTTTTTTGAAAAAAGTGATGAAGGACCTATAACCGTGGGTGTAGATAATATAATTTTTCGAGAAACTTTAGTTACATTGAAAATATTTATGCCAGTTACAATCTTCTTTATGATTTTTTTATTGGAAGAGACAATTTTATTAGATTTTTACAAAGAAAACATAATGCAATAGTATGAAGGGAAATACATGACACAGAAGATGTAGCCATAAAACACACAAATCCAATTATAATGAAAAACAAAACAAAATAGAATGACTCATGAGATATGTCAATGTCACGAGTCTAAGTCATAGTGGACTCAATTGCAGAATCCTCATTGCTAGAAGATGAATCTGAAATCTCACTACCCTCAGATGCTGACCCATCTATAAAATCCAGAACATTAAGAGCGTATCTATGTTTACGAGGTTTTGGCTTAGAACAACCGAACTTTGCAAACGCTGATGCCATTTGCTCAGCATACACTGGAAGACCAAAAGATTTGTCGGGACTAAAGACAAGTCTTCGTTTCTTCATGAAGTCATTTGTTGGCATCAATCCTTTACATCTGCAAACACCAAATATGAAATGTTAGACTCATTGAACATTGACATAGATACACCTACATAGAATTTAGAATTATATAAACTTACTTACGAGGTCTAGTCTTTCGTACAAACTTCCAAGCCACGACAGTCATGGCATCCGGATCTTGTGAGGCCTCAACTGTCGGTATTGGTTCTATGTCTTTCGGCTCTACCACGGCTAGAGTTGGCTTCTTCATGGGTGCAAGGAGAACATTGAAAATGTCTACATCATCCTCCAGAGCCACAATGTGGCGCCCTGTGCTGTGGCAAGCAATAATCGACGCACCTAACATAAACAATATCAAAAACTTAGAAAATAAACATAGTACATGAATGAAAATTTGAATTCATAATCATTGAATTAAAAACATACCTGTAGACGCTGTACAGTCTACTACCAAATCTCCTTCAATGGTTGTCCCCTCAATGATGAACTGGAAGAATCTAGGGTCCTTTTCGCGAGTCCCCCGCCATGGTATTCGGTCGTTCATCAACATTGTTTCCTCAATCGTATAATTAATCAACATGTCGTACCTTCGAAGGTCGACTTTTGCCTTGTGCATGGACTTAGTGCGTTGGAAAGAGAACTTGGACTTGCCTTTCTCCCAAAGGTCCTTCACTAGGAGGGTGATGCTGAACTTTAGAGTCTAAAATTATGAACATAAAAAATACATCATCAACAACAGAAACAAAATGTAATAGCAAATTATGTTGAAGTAATGACTGAATTGCAAAATTATACCGTGGTGGTTCGGTCCAAGGGTGAGGTTAAGTGCACACGGTTCGTGCCCATCCACTCCTTCTTTATCACCAATGTTGGGTACGTCTCACACAAACCCTTGATGACGCCTTTCGAAGCGGCACACCATGAATGAAACACCACTATGCACCCATGGTCCTGCAAATGATCCTCAGCAAAAACAAATGCCATTTCAATGGCTACATACTCTGGGTCTGCATTCCACGCAGGCACTGCATGCAGTGGAGTAGACACATCAGGGACAAGTAAATTCTCTTGGCAATCGAAAATGATGAGGTCCACGAGCGGTTTAGGGTTTACTTTACCACCATGCATCTGAGCCTTTCCTGCCGACAACTACAAACAAGTTTTCCAAATTGTCAGAAAATGCCATAAAAGATGTTCATGTCATTTGATAGTATAATTCATTTCAACAAGAAGAATAGTAAATGGGTGCCTTTTTAATGAAGTCCATCACCTCGCTATAGCATGTCTGCCCCTCCATGTTTACATTATCCATGACCTTAGAAATGGAGACGTTAAGTATCAAGTCCTCTGAGTTCACCTCGTCATCATCACCAAGCTCAATTACATCTGCACCTTGAGTGACCAAATCTTCTGTGAGCTCTAAAAGTATTGCCTTCCTCTTTAGTACACTACGAGGTCCACCTTGCATTTGAGAGTTCTGGTCCACCGTAGAGGATGCCGGAACTTGGCCACCACCTTCAAGCTTCTTCTTGCCTTTTCCCTTTCCCTTTCCTTCCTTCTCCACCTCCCTTTTCTTCTCCACCTCCCTTTCCTTCTCCACCAGCTTTGCCAAACGCTCTATTTCTTTTTTCTCTTTGTTTGCCCGAATCTCTTCTTCCTTGGCTTCTTTCTTTTTGTCAGCAGCTGTCCTCCTCACAATTGCCCTTCTCTTTTGTGTATCAGTAAGTTCAGTAAACTCAGGAACTTCCAAGTCAATGACACCAAGGCCATCAAATGACTTTCGAAGCTCTGTTTTTGACGGGTGAGTGAATGTTTGGGGGAAATCCAAATACCACCCCCGCCAGTAAGATGAGCTGTAGTGAACGTTCGAAGTTGATTCAGGGTGTACATGCACTCTGATGAACTCCTATCCAGCCAAGAAGATAAGAATGGAGGAAGATCCTCCCGAGTAACTGAATTTTTCTTTAGAAGCTCATGCTTGAAGTAACTACAACAAAATACAGAAGAAGTCCTTAGTTATAATATAATAAATAAAAATAGAATAAAAATATTCTTTCCCATTCATACATATTATACGAAATTGAACTTCCATTGAATGGAATTCCTATGGTAATATCAAATGCAATATTATGGAAGATTCATCACAAAATCATGAAAACAAAATGCAAATTATATGTAATGTTCTTCCACCAACCGAAAATGCAGGTACCTTGAGGTACTCTAGAAACCTCCGTCGGATCCGACGAAGGTATCAGAGGAAGCTCCTTGTACCTCCACTATTGGTTTTGGCTTTAAGGGTCATTTAATTAAGCATAACCAAAATTAAAGTAAAGCTAATAGGGCAAGAAGAAGGTTTAAGTAAATTGAAGACTGTATCTAAATAAATCGTTAGTCAATTATACTTACATTTGTTCTAGATAAAAAAAAACATTTTGGGTTATATGATGTGGATTGAATCATATAGTGTAGAGCTCAACCCCACGGACCATGCTATAATGCATGCAAAACATTTGTATAATTCACATAATATAGCATGTTAAATTTGAACCTAGGATTGGACCTATAAAATATTATAATCGATTATTTTTTCCAAATTAATTTTTGCATTTGTAAAAGGGAGTATAATACGTACCGGAAAAGAACTCTTCGAACTGCCAAGTCTGATCCGTCATATGTAGAGAAGGAGTCAGACTTCTTGAAAGCATTTGCTCCTTTCAAAGTTGGGCCGAAGCCATGCTCCCAGATTTTCCTCCTCCACCCTTCAATGTACTCTGGAAGAGTCTCCGGCTCAAGTGGAGTTGCCATATTGATTTGAAGGTTGTCTTTTTGCACCACATTCTCGAAGTACTCCTGAGCAATGTCCTCGATCTGCATAAAGACTCCATGGATTAATTTTCTGATAAATGAAAATTCACTACATGCACATGGAATTCAAACTCACGGAAATTCATGAAAAAAACATTCACAATCAGAATATGAGAATCATGACACCCATAAATTCTTACCCCAGCCCACCATACATATTTGTTAAGGAAAGGTAGCAACTTCTCTTCTAAAACAGGTTTTGGAGGGAAATGTCTGGCATCACAAGAAGGATTTGAGGAGTTCCACTACTTTAACAATTTGATCTTCTGGAGTGGAGATGTATTGCATGTTGCAATCATTTGGAGTTTCTCCAGAGTCATTTCCGGGATTTCCTTGGTTGTCCAATGCTTTTCAATCTGGAAAATGACGTAATTAATAATCAATACTAAAGGTAGTATGCAGACAACTACTAAAATGTACCCTAATTTGTGTCAACATTAGGCAAGTAGGCATTCATACCTCCTCAAGAAATCCAAGCCCATGTGCTGGGTTTGCTACAGCCAACAACTTCCCCGTTTTGACAATCAACTTCAAGGCCTTCTCCCTTGCTCCAACCCTCATGGCATTGGCCACCCCTTGGTCACTCTTTTCCTCAAATGGAGTTACCTCATTGAACTTTCGCACTGTTGCATCCGCTGCTTGGGCTATCTCTTGCTGGAAAATGTCAGACACATTTCATGTACCAAACATGTCATTAGGACAAGACAACCTATGCAATATCATCAAATGAAATGATAGACACATAAAATGTATAAAGAACTCTTCATCTTACCCAGAAAAGAAAAGTGGTGAAAACTTCGATAGGCATAGAGTACCATGTCTTCCTCCCAGTTTGTGCAACACGCTGTTTCCTTTCCGAAGGTCTCAACATTTCATTGAAACGCTCTGTAGGTAGAAGCCCGTACTTCTGTACCCAATGCAAAGTGTGTACCAAGTTGGTTTTTACGTGGGAGTCCTCTGTGGACCTACAATTCAATTCATGCTATTAGTAATTTAAAACTAGTGCATGAAGTGAAATAAATTAGATCAATGTCAAAATTTGAAATGAATAAATGCAAATCTAATTCCAAAGAAATACTCACTTGTTTACATCGTGCATCACTTGCATGACCAATTCAATCCTCCCTTTGGTGTCTAATACAATACAATCAACTGCGTAGTGAAAAATTGGATTTGCCATGTGAAGCCTGGCAATGTGATTCATCTAGGCCTGAAGTCAGTGATTCCCATTGCAAACGAAGAACTTCAAGTTCTTCATGAATCTCAACTCTGGCACTCACTCAATATAGTCATTGAAATCATCATTTGATTTCCTCCATAGTGAGTCCCACCCATTTATTTCCTCGGCAATAAACATAGAGCTCTCATCAGCCTCATTTGTTGTTGAAACATAAAATACTGTTGCTCCTTCCCGGTACCCGAAAATGAACTCTTGCTCTAACTTCAACAGATCTGATGAAAGAGTGGGCCTCACCATAGGCATGGCCACAAGCCTGCAAAGTGGAATGCGCATTCATGAGTGTTTTTCTGGTTTCAACCTCAAAGTCGCAATAGTGGCCACGAAGTCAACCTTCTGCAAACGCCGTAACTCATCTTCAAGTAACTCTTTCTCCTCGTCATCATCATCAACGTCATCCATCTGTAAGTTGCCTTCATCTTCACCGCCAATCTCTGGCTGAAGTGTGTCATCTGTCATTGGAGTCACTAGAGTTTGTGCTTCTTGTGTTAGAGAAAGAGGTGTTTCATCCATCTGCAACAACCATCAAATTCTTCAGTATCTCTGGGATATAAATAAAATGATTCATATTAGACAATCGTAAGTGAACTTTGAAGTAAGAAAAACAAATCTTTACTTCAATACATAGAATAGTTATGGGTTATTGGTTTACATAAGGATTATTACAAAAGACACTTCGAATTAAGTATATGATCAGAACTACAATTGCATTAACTATGGAAGTATTCAAACCCCATTCAAATGGAATGGAGCTCAACACTATCATTTGAGTCAGAGCTTAGGTGAATAAAAACCAACTCTTGCCTGCCCATAATCCCACTACATGCACAATTGCAGAACTCCTCAAACTAAGGACTAGATACTGAGACTGAAGAGTGGCACCGAGAACTATACTCGGTACTAGAACACTTTGGACAAAATACTGGCTTGCGTTTACGGATCTTTGGTCCGGAAAAGGTACTAAGACAAGGTTGTTCCAAACGGTCTCCAGCATGATCGCAGGCATCCAAAATATCACCGAGGCTTACCAAATCGGCATCTTCTTTTGGATAGCAATCATGGCTCATCATCTCATTCTCAACAGGTCTTGGAGTCACTGGCTCTACTTGAACCTCTTCTTCAGCAACCCCCTCTTGTGCAATTGGTGTCATTGATGAGGAAGCTAGCCTAGTGTTCTCATCAATAACCTCCATCTACGAATGCCAAAACAATGATGTCAACCTTTGAAAAAAAGATATTTTTCAAATAACGTTTAGGATTCTAGGAAGAGCCCTATTACATTAGTGGATTCCAAAATTGGAATCATACCCCTAATCAAAGATTCCAAAATAGAAGTCATCCCGAATCTTAGGAATAAATATCCTAAGTCCTCAACAATGAAAGAGCAACCGAAAATCAAATAAGAATCAATTTTCATATGATACTCAATTTTTTTAATCAATGAAATTTAAGAAGATTCAAAATCCTAAAATCACCCCTAAAGCCCTAATACGAGTTGCATCTATACCACGAAGGTACATTCTTAATCATTGTACAAAATTCAAGACACCACCATGCATTGACTAGAGTTCAAATGTTTTTTCTATTAGCATTATAAATAAAAATTAAAAGCTAGATTGATATTAGAAAGTGATATGAGATTCTCCTAAGACAAAACAAAGAAAAGATAGGAGGATTTGGTAAAAACAAAATTCACCAGATGTACAAGAGAGCACAATCTTAAAACAAACTTTGATAAAATACTAAAATGTTAGACATGCTCTAAGGTAGGGAACCAATTTAAGGGGTACATGAAGGTACCCCCCAAACTACCGTCAGACCCGACGATGGTTTTGGGAGTACCTTGCAATGCTCGTATTATTGGTCACATTAATGACTTCTACTTACTAATTCATGTCTATTGATTCATATACCTATATATTGTGTTGGCTATTAGGTTTTTCCACTATGCGATCATCAATTTTAGTTCTATACACATCTCTTACACTCAAAATAGATTAAGACATAAATTATAGCTTTTGTGATGTTTGTAATAAAAACCAACCCTCATGATTATTGTAAGAATAGTAATCTATGATGTCACTCTCTAATGCCACAAAATTGCAAATTTGGGGCAAGAGTCACTACTTGATCCATGAGCACCATGTTAGAAGCACCCACACGAAAGAAAGAATACCACACCTTGTATTTTTCTTTTCTTCAATACCGATTTTAAGGATACTGAGAGCTTATCCCAAAACCATCGTTGGGTCCGAAGATGGTTTTGAGGGTGGCCCTCACTACCCCCAAAATTGGTTTAGGGTTATAAATTCGATCCATTGGACAAAAAAGAATATAAAATTTAATTTGCCCACTGCTATTATAAAATGGACTTTAAATTCTCAAAGTCATAAACTTGCATTCACAAAAAGTGAAGAGAATAAATATAAAGATGGAAGAGACCATCTTTAGAAAGAACTATAATCTATAAGCCCTGGTGTTTCTTCAAAACCAATATTCTGAGAGCATCAAATATGCAAATTGAACATCCATACAAAGCATAGCAATACAACATTTACAGGAAGGTGATAATTTCGAGAAAGAAAGGGATTTGATGAATGATATTTCTTCAATATTATTAGGTTCATTCTTAAAACAAAAATAAACATCTTAAGGTGGAAATGGTGGCCATGGCATGTAGAACAATCGAAAGGGAAAGGGAATCTGCCGAGATGCTCCGACCAAGAGAATTTTAATTTGAAAATGCTCTTCAGCACTCCAGCGACATGATCAATCAACTGATCTCGTGCACCGATCTCGCGATTGGATTTGCTCCCCTGACCAGGAGACTTGAGTTAGAGTCTACCGAAACAGGGCCCGTGCTGCGAAGTTCTTCCCAAATCTAGGGATCATCGGCAGTCCGAATACAAAAAATAATCGGAAGAGAAAAGGAATCTGCCGAGCTCTCCAGCACAGCACTCCGACGAGATCCACCGACGAATTTGGAAATGCTCTCCAGCACAACACTCCAACGAGATCCACCGAACAATCCACCGATCAATCCACCAATCAGTCCACCGATCCACCGATCAATCCACTAATCTCGCGATTGGATCAGATCTACTGATTAGGAGACTAGTGGCAGGATTTAGTGGAACAGGCTTCGCGAGCTTCTTCCCAAATCCAGGGATAATCTCGGGATTCAAGATCCGGGTGAACTCGAGCTGCAAGGACAGAGGATCTACTCGACTTTTTGCATAAAGTATTGGACTCCTACAACAAGAATCGCTGAGAGCCATTTTCAAAGGTACCGCGAGTAAATCAGAATCAGTACCCCCGAATGCAATCAGTACGAGTACTCCAATAATGCAACCAGTATCCCGAATGCAATGGATGAGAACCATTTTCAAGGGTACCGCGAGGTACCTTGAAAACCATCATCGGGTCCGACGGGGGTTTTCAGGGTACCTTGCGGTACCCCTGAAAATGGTTCTCGATATGAACTTACTCGTTATCCCAGCCTGAGACTCAAATGAGGAAGGGACTGACCTCGACTATGTGAGGCGGATTTGCGCGTTGCTCCTCGTCCCTTTGGAAATCTCCAAGCGCTTGAATCTCCTCTCGAGCTCGGCTCCTGGTGAATCAAGTTGTCTCCATCACTCCTTCGCGCTGGACCTCAAAGCATTCAAATTTTCAGATCTTGTAAAGCGACAATGAAGAATTCTCAATGCTTCCGAAGGAAGCCCAACATCAATTTCACAACTCAATGTGTAGCGCAAGTCGCCAGATTCTGAAGCAGCAGTGAAAAGGTCGACATAATTTGAAGCACCGACGCGTAGTGATGAGATCCAAACTTTTCGGCGAGCAGCGATGAGATCCAGAATTTACAGGACACTTGTCTACAGCACGGGCGCATGGCTGGCTGGACCCACCTTGTGAAGCACCAGTGCTTGACTGGCCCCCTAGACAGAAAAAATGGCGCATCGGTGGACCCCCAGTCCCCGCATTTTAACCCCTCACCGCCCACACTCAGACACATTGTCATGTATGCTTTGGGGGAGAGACATGGAAAACACACAGATGCAAGAGGAAGGAGTCGAATTGCTAGGAAGTAACCACATGGATTGAAAGTAGCCTTGCTGCTGAGGAGAGAGCATCTTCCCGATCCAAAATCGGTTGGTTAGATTCTCCGATATTAGGGTCCGATTCGATGCTTAAAATGAAAAACTGCGGCATTTTTTGACAGTGAAGATGTGCAATTCACTATTTTGATCCCCTTCGCTTCAAAATTAAATTAAATCAAGTCATTATATATTCAAATTGAATGATATGAATTCTTCAGTATTTATTAGAAACTCTAATCCAATTCGCAAGAAATCATTGAGAAGATGGACGAGATCTGGCAAATGGTAGTAGTTTGCCTTAAAATAATGTTTAAGTTCCTTGTCCAAATATCTCATGAAAATTATCTCAAAAGCCTTTAATTGTTGATGAAATCTAATAATGGACTATATGTATAATAAATTCATAGCCTCTATAACCTTGTTTAACCTACCAAAGTTTCAACTATGGTGTCAAATTTAATGCTTGATTAGTACTTGGACTTAATCCTAGAAACATCATCGGATATAGGTGTACGATCATTCCTACTTTGGATCTTGCATGACATCCGTATACATTTATTTTTTAGTAGTGATAGAAACACTGTATTAAAGAAGTCCATATATATGATATTATTAGAGAATAAATATTAGTATTAATTGCTAATATTTAACTAATGGGTGTCTTCTTTTCTAATGTTAAATATTTATTTAATCTCTCAGTATAGAAGATTATTGAAATGCATATTCTTCATGACACAAGGTTGATAACAGAAGAATTATCACTTCCAACGCAATTTTCAAAACATAGCCATACTTCCTTGTATGTCTTTTCAAATATAAGTGAGGGAAGCATTGTTTTGTGCTTATACAACAAAATGACTTATTCTTGGACATGGTTGCCATGTACAAAAATGAGAAACCTATCTTTTCAATCAAAACGTTTATGCTAAATTCATAATAACTTCTATGTTACTGACCCCTTGAGTCATTTTTCCAATTTTGAAATAATAGTAGAACTTGCCAGAGGAAAGTTATTTCTTTTAAATTATTCTACAATTATAATTTCCATACTGTACTTATGGAATTCTACCTATTAACAATGAAGGGCGATAGATTCACTTTGTTCCTTCCTACGTATAGTAGTCATAATCATTGCATCGAAAAGGTCAAAACAAATTAATGTATTGTAAATTATTTAGAAATTAGATTAAAATTAGTCCACAGAGTAATGATAATTTTTTTGGGCTATGCGCAAATGATTATAGTAGACCCTAATATATTTCAAATCAGGAACCCTAGGCATGACCTATAAGCCGCTTTTCGGTTCTTCAATTAATGGTTCTCTATTGTGAACTTCATAGACGGAATCTTCATATTCACTAGGTAATCCTTTGATAGTGAAGAAGAGTGTTTAGTGGGATCTCTTAGAATTATATAACAAATAATTTCTAGACAATGAAAAAAAGAATAATTTATTGTAATATTTAGAATTGTATAGAATTCTAAGCATTTGTAAAGGTTTCATTGAGAAATTGAACTTCGTATATTCTATTTAAGAAATTGTTGAAGTATTTGTTGTAAGCCTATGAAAGTATGAATGCAAATATAAAAATCATTGAAAATGGGAAACACATATTATAAGAGTAATTAGGATGTCCTTGCCAACTTCTGTACTGTTGCGCTACTATTACTACTTTCTCAAAATGCAGCTCATTATAGATGTTACACACTTCACTGTATTATAGCTTCCATTCTCTACAACTCATTGCATCCTTCTGAACATATTGAAGTGACATCTAAAGTCTACAAAAGGGACACATGCAAGAATGCACTACCTTGAAACTTCTTGTCACATACGATACTGCATTGCCCAATATAGAATTTCAATGAAGGACAAATGGTTCAAAGTACAGCTATAGGATCAGAACTTGCTTACATTTGGGTTGTCTTTTGGAATATTTTGTACACTAATGGTATCTGCCGTCATCGCTTGCAAACATTTGAAGTTCTGCACTTCAACATCCTCCTCTCTAGAAGTACTTCCTCCTCCATAGCTGAGGACTTTGCGGGGCCTTCCGGGTGTTGCTTGACTTGTCCTCGACACAGATCTCTTTCCTCGATTCATCCTAGATCTTTTGAGTGCCTTAGATGATGAGAAATACAGAGATAAACGCCTCCTACACTTCTTCGTATGATTGATAACTACAATCGCAGAACTATTGCTAGCTATGAGCATGAGGTGAGAGAAAACTACATCCACACTATCACTACAAAGTGCAAACAATACTTCACGTAGAAGTTCAAAAGATGACTCCTGTACTATGAATGAAGCTTCTCATATATGCGTTTACAAGCTGTCGCAACATAACCTAAAAGTGCCATCATAGAATAGGTTTAGGACACACGCCTCCATCAAATTTTGAAAACTGTAACACCTACCTAGAAACTTCTTAATTGCACCGTCGTTGAGTAGGTTTCTGACACGCGCCTCCTCTACAGTTTAAAACTGGCATCCAACAACTTCTTCAATACGCCGTCAATGGTGAATGTAACTCAGTATCAATTCTTAAGGACAGTCTGATTCTCACATGTTCCATAAAATCTCATTATAATTAAGGAGTTTGTTAATTTGAATTGTTGCACCCCCCCTTTTTGGTGCGTGCACTTAAAAAGGAATTCATACTACCGCCATAATCATTAAATGTCTTCCTAAAAGATGGTGCTAATACGGTGATTTGAATTTGGTATGACAATCCATATCTTAATGAACTGTAAATGTTCAACAACTTACTTCTCTTGTCTTATCTTCCACTTCAGTTGATGGAGAAGGTATCATATAGGGTAAAGGGCTTCGCATAGACAAATTGTCCAATACTTCACACCGAAGATTAGCTTCTCCAGTTTTTAATATTCTTTGCCCTTGTTCTTTGTAGCATGGCTTCTATACGTGTAGATGGTCATGAGATTCCCCTTGTCTTCCCAGTAGTTGAGGGAGAGAGGGCCAAAGTTCCGAGTCATCTACTTCACGTGCGTTTTAGATTTCTGGAGTCGTCTATCTATGTTGAAGAGGAGAGGAAGTCAGAATTAGGAGAAGTGCAAGAGTTAGTTCCTATACTGAAGTCCATAGAAGAAACAGGTCATTGTTGGAACCTATCTATTGGAAACTATAGAGCCTATGGCTTCCCCCTACCTATGGTGACTGTATCAACTGAGATTCTAAGTCGACAGTCGAATGCATCCACTGTAGATATGCCATACACCATCCATACAATATCTCCAAGTCCTTCTCACAATGTGTTCCCTATTCTGCATAACAATATTGGTCTCAAAGTAGTGAAGGTCGAGAAAGTCGATGCTATCATAGAGTTGTCTAGCGAATCAGAAGGGGAGTCCCCATTGGATGGAAAGAGTATTTTCAACTCAGAATTTGGCACCCCATCAAATAGTCAATCCTTCTCTTCATTATCCCGTCCTCCATTACATCCTAATGTAGTCGACCAAGTGAGCATAATGGAGTGTTTGCAAAGATTAGCCACTATGCATCGTTCTCGAAATGAGTTGTCAACAATGGATTTGAAGTGTATAAAGCACCACCGAGTGCAATTTCTTCCATCCGTATTCAATGGTGATGTCATCTTTGAATTGCCTCCATGCCGGTCATCTTCTTCTTCATCAGCAGCCAAGAACTTGGAAGGAATGGACAAGCATTACGACGAACACCCGTGGTGCAAGTTGATGATGACAAACATTCACAACTCCGACCACCTAAAGTTCCGTAAGTCATACTGTGCTGGTCATCTTTCTTGTGAAAATCCAAAGTGTGATTACTTGCACAGGGCTTCTAAACGAAACGAAACTGAGTGGACTGGTTACACGAACATCCCTTTTGCAGTAGGGGATAATCCTCCCAAGGATTGTACTCTAGTTTGCAAGCTTTGTAGAATAACACCTAGGTGCCTCAGCACATGCGATGCTAGGATTTACTACTGCTATAGTGACAAACCAGAGATGAGTAGGGCCGCTATTCACTTTGGTGATCATACTCACGCAGTAGCAAAGGGTATGTATAGAGATTCCGCGGAAACGATTTGCGGACTCATAGCGGAACAAGTGGCCAAGACTCCCACCGCCACCAACTCTGCAATTGCTCTATCTGCTAGTAAGGACTTCCTAACAAAGTTCTTGTTTCACAACGAAGATGGAGAGAAGGAGATGTTGAAGGGTGAGGAACTTGAGGAGGTCATGGATCGCTTCCAATATTTAAGCAGTCCAAATATACGTAATGTCATCTCTTCATTTCGCTCAAACAATCGAGGAGGTGTAATAGACAACATCATGACTATGAAGAAAGAGTCGAAGTTCGAATTCATACATGACAGTATCTTCCCAAGACAAGGCAAGGAGAAGGTGTACATTTTTAAGATGCTAACTGAAGGACCTGGAAGTGGTGTGGACCTTATAACACGCATGCAACCCGGAGGTGATCTACAAAATGGATGGATGATGTTTGACCACGTGAAGCGTGTGAAAGAGTGGACCACAATGGCTTGCCACGTGTATGATCCTCAGTATAAAAAGGTCATGACCATTTCAACATGTGATATGCAATCTGAAGATACAGAGATCCAAATTCAATTTGGAGGTGCTTGAATGTTGTCATGTCATGACACGGAGTGGATCACCCAAACTTCAAGGGCTTCATGGCAGATAGTGCTATGGCCAATTGGAATGCAATTCGTATTGTCTACGAAAGTGGTTCTGCAGATGAGAAAATGGATAATCGGGAGAGGACATGTTTATTGCATTGGAGTACTTTTCTCCAAAAGCACACCCAAAAGCACATCAAGGAAAATTTTCAACAACAACACAATATCTTATGTAAGCAATACAAAGATTCAAAGACTATGGAGGAGGCAGAAACACGTTACCTTGCGATTTGGTCATGGTGGTTATCATTTGGTGCTGCTACCGAAGATGCACTTCATCAGTTGGATCATTGGCTAGCATTTTGGCATTTCCGGTATCGGTAGTGGGGAGGCTTCATGCAAATGGTAAGCGCACGTTTTCATTTAATATATACATATTATTTGCACTAGTCAAATTTTACCTTGGCAAAATAAATATGTTTGTTTATGATTTGAAGTAAGCGTACTTGAGTTCCAAATAAGGGTTCATGAGTACCAATGACTTTAGATTTTACTTTTCAACTTTCTATGTAGTAACCAAAAAAGGGTGTACCATAAGGTAATACCAAACCCTCCGTCCAGTCCGATGGAGGTTTAGGAGTTCCACTACAGTACCCCTATTTTGGGTTATTGGAAAGAAAAATAAATTATGAAAGAGGCGTAGAGGAAAGAGATTCACAAATCACAACTCGTGGAATAATATAAAAGTTGCAAGGCTCATCTACAGAGGAGTAGTAAATTTATTTTTGTTCGTTCTCTTCAAATGTATTCCAACTCATTCAGACAATACAAGGAGTTCTTCTGTTATAGTTCTGAAATGTAGATGGTTGTGTATGAAATTTAATATGTGAAGCGTTGTTTTGTTTCTTGAATTAATTATAGGATTTGAGTTTGGAGGAGATGGCGGACATGCCTTCATGCAATTTATCGGAAACAGTTCACAACAAGTGGCTTCAAATGTCTAGAAACCGGGGAAACAATTTGTTTGATGCCACTTGCGATGATAGTATTCGTGCATGGATGCAAATGACAAACTACTGTGCTTACTTGAAAAGACATGCATGTGGATCTGGTCCATCAAAGGGGGAGTTGAAGTTGAGAGCTGCCAGACGAAGTGGAGATCCAAAGAAGATGGTGGAGGCCTGAACACATTACCCGGATCTGAAGGTGTTGGAACTCGCATACCTCATCTAGAAGGAGAAGAAATCTTTGGAAGCACAAAAAGGAAATTGGATATTCCCATTGGCGACAAAGGAGATTCTCATCGACCAGATAAAGTCAATTTCTCTCAACCTCGTATCTGAACTAGGTCCACTACAACAAATACCGATTGTTTGGATGGCAAGGGAAAGGAACCTGAAGCGAATACTTCCCATCATGTTACAATTGCATTTGAAAGCGATTGTGATACATCACAATGGCACATTGCAAGGATTAGCCACAAATCAAATGCAAAATGTCAAGCTCAACAATGAGGGTCAAACATGAAGTGCACCGCCAAGATCGCAAGAGGACAAAAGGGAACCCCAACTCCCACCTATCGTGGGAGAAAGGAAGATTATGGGAGTAAGCGTGAAGTGGTGGCAGACTTTTGGTTTTGTGGGGATGACATTGAAAGATGTGTAAAAGGTACTAAGCGCAAGTGGGTTATAGATCGGCTTGAGTTGCCGAAAGTATGGCTTGTTTTAATTGGACGTAATCTCAATCGCGAGGAGACGTTGTTGTTGCAACATGTGGGCTTCCATCTACAAGAGCGTCCAACATTATCGCCACATCGGCTCTTCAACATGTCTAACATATTCAAGAGCGTTTTGTATGATCAGCCTCCTCCACAGAATGGAGATGCATATCCAACAGTTAGAAACAATCGAACCATACGGCGAATTACAAATGCACCAACTATAGAGCATCGGAACAAGTGGGAAAGTACTAGCAATGTGAGAGGACAAATAGTCGGAGTGACATTGCTTCCTTTCCCTGGACTCAGTGCAATTGTATCACTAGAGACCGGGGTAGACCCTATTAAAAATGTGTATCGAATTACTGTGGGTATATTCCCTACGTGCACATGTCCAGACTTCATGAATATGGCTATTTCTGCTATTGGAGGTCGCCAACAATACGTGAATTGCAAGCACTTGTACTACCTATACCGCTACTTCTGCAAGATGGACATCCATGATGACAAATTTATTCATGCACCAAGTTATAGCTTCAATGAGTTGAAGCTACTTCTAGTTTGAGCGAGAATTATCACAATCTCGGAATAGGAATGGCTACATTTATTCGTGTACTTCCCTCATATTATATTCATTCACATATATTATGATTGAAATGATTTGAAGGTTATGGAATTGTCTAATGAATGCATTCATAGAATTTGGCTTTAGATCTCATTAGTCAATTGTTTTGAAGTTAATTCATGTAAATGACTACAATTATGTACAACCTTTAAACCTATTTTTGTAAAGCATATATGAATATAAAAAAATAATAATTTCCTTTTTTCCATATTGGTCCTATTTGTAAGCTATTTCATTGTCTTTTTCATTCCATTGTTTTTCCTTGAATTTCCCCCTTTGTTTTTAGTTTTTTTCATGTTATTCTTTCCCATTTCTTTTTCTTTCCCAAATTTTTTCCTTCCCATTTTTTTCCTTTCCCCATTTTTTTCTTTTCCCATTTTTTTTCTTTCCCCATTTGTTTCCCTTCCCATTTTTTTTTCCTTCTCCATTTTTTTCCTCCCCCCACTCTCTTTTTTTCCCCATTTTATTCCTAAAATATTTCTTTTCTTCCTCCAATTTTTTTTCCCCAATCTTTTCTTTCTCATTCACCTTGGGTTAGTCAATCTAAAAGAAATTCCAAGATGCCACCATTCGGAAGTATAATTTAGTCATCATGAAAAATCAATTTTGAAATTGAAAACTATATAAAGTGAAATACCTAAAGATTAAGTGAAATGTCTAGCACAAATCTATATTGGCTTATGGTCATACCCTCACCCTACTCTTCAAGTTATCAACTCACCCTCCACATGTTTTCTTATACTACTTCATATTCTAAATCCCAATTGTTATGGGATATCCCACAATCATTGTTCTTCAAATTCAATTTAGTGAGTCAAAATAAAACCATACAATTTTTCAAAAATGGCATACACCTACTAGATTTCAAGCATTTGACATGTTATGTACTATTCCAGATAAACAAATTGTTAAAACTTTGCAAAGAAGTTTGACCACCTAATCGCATAGCAAAAAAAGATTTCAATACATTAAAGTGTAAAATTTAACACAATCCACAGTTATAGGGGATGTGGTCATAGATTACAATACTTATTATAAATAGAAATTTTTTCTCTATTTTTGGGCAAAAAATGAAGAAAAAAAATTGGATGGCAAAAAATTCCCCCCAAATTTTTTTGGGGGCTCCAAGCTCGCACGCTAGCGTCGTTGCTCTAAACATTGGACATTATGGATACAAACCAACATTTGCCTTTCAAATTTCATAGTATTTTTAGTTCAAGTGATAAAGTTACCAAATTTTTTCCAATATCCATCATTTCTATCTTTGCACCTCACAACCATGTCCAGAATTGCTTATTTGATGTGTTATGAGTGCCTTCACCTAAATGATGAAGTGTTCAATTTGGAGTTTTACAAATCAAAAGATATCTTTGAATGGATATGTGATAGAAAAATTTATATACTTGTTTATTGAGCCTTTATTTGTGAGAACTCCCATGGTTGTTCCTAAATTTGATTTACGTTCATATGTTTACACCTACATTTGTTGGATTGACATAAGTAATCTTTTTGGTAATTTGCACAATGTATGTTTAGGAAAGTTTGTGTTATTTCTTATGTTGCATATGTAGATGCAAATATCACAATGATACATTTTTGCCCTCCAACCTTGGCTCTCTTTCAACAAACAAACAAACAACTCTTTCATTGTATTATGGAGTGTGATCTCTTCTATATAAAATACAAAACAATCAATAATGTGTGAGAAAAATTAAAACTTTAATTTGTGTAAATAGGCTATGTTCTTAGCTAATTTCAAAGATTGGAAATGATTTCATGAAACAATAATCATCACTTATCATTTGCATTTTAACCCATTAAGGTCTATGGTTGATTTGGGGGCCTAGCAAGGTGTTTTTACAACAAATGGACGAAATAGTAATAACTAGCTAATGGAGGTGTGAACCACAAATCTGACTGTACTAATAGAATTGCCATAAGTGGTTTAGGCTTGTACACTATTCTTTCACATAAAAATTTATTCCCATGTTGGATTTTATAAGGCATCTCAGTGTCTGTATGTCCATAGGTGTATATGCAAGATCTGAACTATGATGTTGGAACACATTTCTTTATGGCAAATTCTTTCTTGTACTTATTGGACCACATCACGCATCTTTTAGCATCATGATAAATATAAGGGAAATCTTGAACTCCAAGGAACGCCAACTTTGAGTTCTCCAAGAATTCCTCTTATAGTTGGAAAATGCCATGTCAACGAGAAACGTGCTGGAACTATCCTTCAACATGCTCCAAAATCCATCTGTACTTGCCAATGGGGTCATATTGAGTGCTTTGTTTGTCAATTATGAAGGGTTGTCTAGATGTCATGTGCAAGCACAACAAGATATATTCAAAGCGTTGTTGGGACATGGTACTCGCCACATCTTCACAAAACAAAGCACCATGCCCTTGTCACCAATAATCCCTTATACAAGGTTGCTCTCTAACACCCATGAAGCAGTAAATGCTTGTGAATTGCCGAAACTCTTCTAGTGTAATTGGTCTCACTAATGATTTGCCACCCTTCCACTTTCCTATCGCAAGATCAACCTAGTCATCATAGTCGATTATTACTTTCCCACACTAATTTGTGCTCCAATGTTTCATCCCCAAACAGAAGGAAATAGTCGGCACGATCGATGAGAATGTCAAATGGAAGATGCTCACTTGTGCTGAGCGGTTTCCTAGTGAAAGGTTGCCGTGGAAGGAGCGACCAAGTCTAGGCATACTAATTCGACTCCGAATACTTGTATTCAAGGTTGGGCCTCTCTGATTTCGGTCCAAAGGGGTATAGTCCCAATTCACTCAGCAACGCCATAGGATCATTTATTTATACAATATATCTATAGAACTAGCAATGCTTGAGTAGCCACAATCATCATTGCCTAAGTCAGACAAAGCAATGTCCCAATCATGTTCAGAGTCAGAGTCAACGAGCTCCCAACTTGGTGGTTTGATGTGTGGCACAGGTGATTGTTGATGAGTCTCAACCAACAACACTTCACCAATGTGCCCTTCCATGAAGACTATCTTGGGATTGGCGAGTCTATTATGAATCAATTCTCGCACATTTTAGGAGGTCTTCTTATCACACAAAGGACTAAGCTATTACATGTAATCTCCATCTACTACCCTAGTTCTACTAAAAAAAATTTCAATGAAAGACTTGTATGTAAGCATGTACTAAATCAACTACAGGCAATGAGAACTTAAGCTCAAGTAAATGGCCTTACCCAACATTCTCCTCGGGGTGCAATCGAAGTACTTCTTCATGAGGATTGCAATTTGTCTGCTACGCCTATAAAACAAAACCACTATTAGACCATGTCCAAAGTAATCTTTGAAGTCTTCAAGTCTATCTTCTTCATTTTGATGCATTGTTATAGTGAAACATGTATTTATAGCCAACAAAATTACTTCTTTAGTTGCAAAGAAAAATGAAAAACCTAGTAAACAAGTAGTAGGGAAAGTGATCAATTCATGCACATGACATTGAGAATACATGAGTGTACCAATTCTTGGGATGTGCCCTCAATACAATGAGGCACTACAAAAATGAATGTGGTCGCCATGTGTATTTCCATATGCTAGTTGGTAGTGCGCGATAAGGACTGAATACCAAAGTACTCTTCGAAGTCCACTTGAAGAAGGTCATGGCCACCTGCCGCTTCTTTCCCACCAAAGACAGACCCAACAAAAAATGGAAAAGGGATGGGAAGTAGTTCACCACTCTAGAGGAGATTGCAAAGCAAGATTCAAACGCGACATGGAAAAGGGGAACGGGCACTTGTAGTTGGTGGTTCGAAAATAGTTGAATCCAACGGAAGTAGTGTAAGGGACTTGTCGCTGATGGATTCTTTCTCCAAAGTAGTAGTTGCGCATCCTCGACGATGTCACTGTTCATGATCTAGACTTGGCAACAAACTCTCTACAGTTCCACATCCTTTCTTCGGCATTGTGGTTGGTGTCATTGTAGCAATAGGGATTGCATTGAGTAAAGATTTCACTCTGTGTGTGTGTGAGCCCTCAATTCTTCACCAGGGGCTCATTCTTTTTTTGGTATTTTGTCATTTTAAATGCAATTTTATATACAAAAAGCCCCCAAAGAGTGTAGAACTAAAATAGGTGTGTCACATATCAATATAATATTTGATCTATATTTAGAATATTATAGCTAGAATGGCCCAACCACGAGTTGTAAATAGGTTAGAACCCAATTAATTGTGACAATTTGGTCAATTCCAACTGATGGATGTACCAGGCTCAAAAACCCACGGAAAGAAGACATCTCTAGGCAAATATTGGTTGAGAGAATCCTAGTGAGGCATATTGGTCAATTCTTGAAGATAGGTTCTAGTTTCCCCATATCATTGACAAAATAATGAAACCCCAATTGTTGGCTTGCAGATGTTAAAAATACCAAGACAGAATCGTGGAGGAATCTCATGTCCAAGGAGGGTGACTTAGGATTAAAACCATGCCCGAAAACCAATGACAAAGTTGGTTTGCCAAGATTCTCCTCAATGTGGAAGAGTCCCTAGCCACTGATAATTAAATAAGGGGGTGAATTTTGTCCCCCCTAGGCCGATGTGTAGAGTAAAAATATGAGTCTACACATGTGTTGTGGGATTCCATGCAAGGTTCCACGAAAAGTTTCGGAATTTTCTGTTAGTTAGAAGATGCCTTTCTAGACAATCAACTATCCAAATCTTCGATGGAAAATTTCTAGAAATTCCCCATGTGGTAGTAAATTCCCACTAAAAATTATTATAGATTCGTTTATGTTAATAAGTTACCTTGACAAGTTTCAAGACATTCCAATAGTCAAAAGTACTCGAACTTGCAAAATTCCCCAACAATTAATGAAATTTAAAGTCCACGACGGAGTTGACCAGAGGAGTAGGAGCATACCGAAGTGGAATGCGGCCCAAGATAGGTCCTTTCTTAATCCCCTCTACCTACTAAAGGAGCCTAGACTAGTCACTTTTGCTAAAAAAGTCAACCTCCAAAAGTTGGGATTTTTTCCGATTTTGGAGTTAAGTTGGCGCTAGGTTTTGTTGCAATTTTGAAGATAGAAAAGGGGGAAGGAGGTTCCCTTAGACTGAAAATGACTTTGTAAAGCCAATGGGACAATCTATTTGCGATTTGGAGTTAATCTTCCAAAGTTAGCTTAGCGAGCCAACATAGGCTGAAAACCTTGAGGATGAGGATGAAAATCCGAGAATATAAGGTTAACTTAGATGAATGAGAGGAGGTGGGTGCCCTGGAAAGAGTATAAAAGGTCACCCTTTCTCCTCTCTCACCACCCTTTTTTTTGTAATTGGGTTCGTTAGGTTTAATTTATATTAGAATTGTCACATTTTAACTACAGACCTTGTAACGGTGTTTTGGGGCACTTTTGGCTATTGTTGTTGTTTCCCAAGCTTGTGAGGTCTTTGTGGTTTCCTTGCATCTTGAGTGTATCTAGTACTAACTCTTCTAAGCTTGAGCTTGGAGGCCTTTTTATCTTACCGTGTTACTAGAAGTTGTGTGTATTTATCTTTGAGGACCCCTTTTTTTGTCACTCTCATTGTCTTTTTTATGTTGTACTAACCCTAAAGCCACCCCCCATATGATTAGTGATGCCGCTTTGGGGGCCTTTAGTTCAAGTCTTTTATAGTACTAATCCCGTATAGCTAACCCCTTGAGTGTCAAAGGTCCTTCTTGTCCCCCTGTACTAATACGGTGTTCCTTGGAGAGGGTGTGAAGATAGTGGGTTCCGCCTTTATGGCGAAGCTTTGAAGCCCCTTAGGGTAAAAAAGTCTTAGTGGAGTGTTAAAGGAGAGAGACACATCAAAGCGTTGAACTCCTTTGGGATAAAAAAATCTTAGTGGAGTGTTAAAGGAGAGAGATACGGCGAAGATTCGAACCCCCTTGATATACAAAAGTCTTATTTGGGTGTTAAAGCCACCCCATGGGAGGACCTTGACCCCCTGTGGTTGTCCTCATACAAAGTTTAGTTCCCAAAACGCGTTGGGAATGAAACAAAGTTTAGCCCCAAAAAGGATATTAGAGGAAAGGATCAAAAGTTTGATATAATCAATGGTACAGCCATGCCTCGAGGGTAGCTATACCACTCTCCTCCCTTCTCAAAAAATCAGCGAGGTTTAGTGTAGGATTAGGAATAGACAAAGAAAGGGAAAAATTCCAAGAAAAAGAATCGAGACTAGAACCCTCTAGTTACCAAGGGCTCTCAATCGTAAGGTTAAGGTTCCTAGTTGCTGGGTCGGTCCACTGAAGTCACGGGGGTGGGGTTCTCTCATACTGTTGGGAGTTGGGGTCTAATTGTTAGGTTGGGCTACTCAAATCACAGGAGTGGGGTTCTCTCATACTATCGGAGGTTGGGGTCTAGTCTCTGGGTCGAGTCACTTAAGTCACAAGGATTAGATTTCCAAGCTACAAGTGAAGAGGTCCAGTTGAAAAAAGAAAAGGGAACCAATACTTGCCCCAGTGCAACAGATAAGAAGAAGACAAGAGGGAAAGGAAGAAGGACGGGAAGGCCTAGCGATAGAGTAAGAAGACTGCTAAAATTCACGCTCATCTACAACCAACCTTGGAGTGGGGAAGCCAACTCCTCGTCTCTACAAAACATACCACGAAATAGGAGGAATGATGGGGTGACCAGAA
This sequence comes from Straminergon stramineum, assembly GCA_963920665.1. Taxonomy (NCBI): domain Eukaryota; kingdom Viridiplantae; phylum Streptophyta; class Bryopsida; order Hypnales; family Calliergonaceae; genus Straminergon; species Straminergon stramineum. The sequence continues at coordinate 6,488,477 of OY987270.1, read as the reverse complement.
AGAAGGACTATTTGGAGGGAGAGCTTGAGAGAGGAAGTAGATAAGGTAGGGGTGAAATCCCTAAGACTTACTTAAGCCCGTAAATTAGAATTAGGTGATCACCAAGAGATTAAGTGTGAGACGTAAGATGTATGAAGTAGCTCAACCTTGGAGGATGGTATGACACATCCTTTAAGATTAGTCTAGTAGGTAGGAACAAGAGTAGTTGGGCCACCTTGGTACATAGGAGGAAAGAAAAGAGGGAAAGAGACAAGAAATAGGATAAACGAATAAACTCTTGTACCAAATTATCTTATGATTAGAACGGTGTTTCATTGTATCATGACATGGGAGTTCATGGCGGAGGAGGGAGGACTTTCGATGGGCATGATCAACGAGTCAAGCTCTGAGTTGTGAGTTAAACCTTTCCCAACCCTTCCCAGGTATTTAATTAATGATTAGTAACTCTGGCCGAGGCCTACCCTTAGGTCAGACCCTTAGGTCATTTTCTAGGGCATAAAATTAAAGAAGAAGTCCGTATCTCTCCAAAACCCTAAGGCACGCCCAAATCGGATCCAAAACAAGGAAGTTATCGCTAGATGAAGTTTAGGTTGGGATTGGATGAGAATTTCGTGGGAATCCCCAATTAGGGCCAAACTCCAGATCTAGGTAGGAATAAGTCTTTTAACCCAACCCTAAAAATTACGGATCTTTTTGAATTAGAAAGCTAGGGTCAATCGATGGATGAAGTTTGAGGAACCGAGTAGTGGTCAAACTTCATTCACCCATAACTTTGGCTAGGAAGGTCAGATAGGGTCGAGTTTTATGTTTTTAGAAATGGAAAAAGGTGAACAAGAGTTTTCTTAGGTTAGTTCTATCCTGACGTAGATTCCATTCCAAACACATAGTGGCCATCCATTCGGTCGGCCAAAAACATGGGAAGCAAATTAAGAGAATCTTGCGAATTGGGGATCACTTAAGCACTCAGTAAAAAGATCCATTTCTAGGAAGGCACAATAGACCACACTTAGACACCTGCAAGTAGGATTCACTAAGCCAAAACCCAAAACTTGGTTGTATTTGCAATTTACTAAGGGTGGGTAAATCAACACTCACCCCCCTAAATCCATGTTGGATGAGAATTTGAATACAATCTAGACTAGGGATTATACAAAGGACCAAATGGAGGGCAACATTTTATAATATTTATAGTTATTTGAGTATTCAAAAAATATTGTTATACAAAAAGAAGGTCTCTTGCAAGTAATTGAAAAAGAACCATTTAAAACTAGACATCTTTTAATAAATTTTAAGAATACACAATTGCTCATTACTCTATGCTCAACACAAAGACATTATATTTGTAGCACAAGCTTAAACAAATCTACCAAAATAACTTTTATTTCTTATAATATTCAAATGCCATTCTTGAACTTCATCCCAACTTAGTTTCCATTTGTTGTCATCTCCATTTGACTATAATTAATAAGTAACTAATGTGCCCTGTGCCATTGCCACAGTCAAAATCGAAGTGAAAGTATTTTTCTAATTTTTTGATTCATAAAAACTTCAAAATTCAATAACTTTCACACCGTAGGTTGGAACGCTACAAAACAAAGCCCGTGCACCCCTCCTTGCCGAGGGCTTTCCGATAGTACCAAAAACGCGACCAGGGTATGTAGGGTTTGTGAGATCTCAACATAACAAACAAACAAAACAAAACAAAACAAATAGCCTAATTTAACCCCTAAAGGTTTTTGACTATATTTTCACCAAAAACACTCCCAAACTGCCATTTCTAGTATAAGAACCAAATTTTAGAAAAAAACCGTTTTTGGACACATGTAACCATAGGATCTTGTAGTAATCTAGTTTGAGAACATGTGGAAAAAATTACATAAATTTCCACCACATAGATTGCAAGATATTAGCATTTGAATTGACAAAAATCCTTTTTTTGTCCCTACAAAAAAAACGGGCAGCTGCTCTTCACAAGGTCACATTTGTTTGAAAAAATGTCCAAAATGGATGTGTCTCTTTTAATTCATTCTTCAAGGCAAATTAGCTACATGCTTGAAAAAATTCGAATCGTTTGGAATTGTACAACATATAGGAAAAAAAGAGTAAGTAGAAAGAAGTAGATAATGATTCAAAATACTAAATTGTTAAGAAATTTATTATGGATTTGAAAAATGACAATCCCAATGGTTGTAGTGTTGTAATAAACAATCTACATCCTATGATTTTCTTTTTTTCAAAAAATATTGAAAACTGAGTTAAATGAAGGACTTTAAAGTTTATTTTAGAGTAGATACTCCATAATTGCCCGCAAACTAAAACTCCTCATAACTTTCACCTCATTGATCAAAATGGAATGATTCAAAGCTTTCCACATATATAGAAATCTAGAAAATCAATTTCAAATTTCAAATTTTGAAAAAAGTGATTTTTTTTTATTTGCCCGAGCTGCCCAAGTTGGGAAAGTAACTACATATCATACAATAACTTTTTAACCATGTAGCCAAAATTTATGAAAATTGTTGGGCCTTAAAGCTACTCCTCGACCACATGTTGTGTAAAAAATTCAAAGAAAAAAATGGAAAATTCCACTTGTAGTGAACTACCCAAAATATCTTTAATGCCAAAAAAACATGTTTGGGACTTTAGGGATTAAAGTATGGATACTACATACCATTCTAACACAATCGTGGCCCTCACAAACATATGCTCAATTTTAGAAATATAAGGTGTCCCCTGGAATTTCTCAATATTTCATCTGAAATTGGGATGGATTACGAAATTTTTCCTCTACAGGATTTTTTTTTATGATTTGTACCTCAGTGGAAGGGCATTTTTCAAAATCGCTCCACGGGAAGTCTTCATGAAACATTTTCCACTAGAATTGGTCGCTCGAATCGCTTCCTTCCACAAACCAAACCCAAATTTTGCACTTCTCCTTCGCCATCGCCCTTTCCCAGATCTTCCACCTTCTGCTTTCCTTGATATGTTTTCTCGACTTTCTTCCGATCCTTTTAATTATAGCCATGGTGAGTGATTCTGCCGTTCGCTTGGCTATTTTATGTTTGTTTTTTCAGTTCTCTGAGGGCGTTCGATTAAAGTGATGAATTCGGGAAGAAGTTCTGGTTCCCTTGTTGGAGGTCTTTTATTCGGAGTTTGGGTTTTGATTTAGGATTGATTTTGTGTGCGATATTTGCTTTGTTGCAGGAGGGTGTTCAATTACCTCATGATGTGTTCGGTTCTCACGATACGCTTCGACACGGTCTGCCTGCATTCAAGAATGACGTGCTGGTTGTTCACCCTGTGGAGGTCATCCAGCGAACTGTAAGCTTTCGACACCTTAATTTGGCTAATTGTTTGTTTTGTTGGAGGAGAAGGAGAGCGTTGCTGTGCACTTCTCTTCGTCTGATCCGGGGATAGGGTTTGAAGAGCACTTCTAGTGTGCATGCTCTTGATTTTAATATAGGACTGTTGGGAAAGGAGATGTTTGTGAGCTTACGAAGTCAATTTGTTGCTAGATCACTTCACGAGCAAGATTAGGGCACCGGGTGCATTGTGAGGACTGCATGTTGCCTGGAACAATTGGTGAAATTCATTTATATTCTGTCGCTTGTAGATTAGGTCCCTGACTCTTGCAGTTGATATTGTTCGAGTTTCGTAATGGATTTCGCATGTTTTCTGCGTAAATTTTATTAAAGCCTGAGTTGTAAGGGTTCCATTTAATCCAGAGGACTAGGTTTTGTTTGTGTCTCGAAGTTTGACTGATTCAGTGTGTGCTGCATTTGTGAAATCCCAAGCTATGCAGGCTCAAACGAAGCGGACATTGCTGGAAAGGGCTTATGGTTCAGCGTTTCCCATGAAAATGGATATTGAGCGTCAAATTTTGACACGGTAAAAGCGTCAAATGATATCACGATCATATTTTTTCACCTTACAGGCCATCTTCAGGATACTGGCATCTGACAGTCAAGTTTTGGTCTCATTTTGTATTCAACCTTCTAATTGGGATGACCTTTACAGATTTCAGCGCCCTACTGACCTCATCCCTTCATCAATGCTTGGTCTCGAATCATTGACCGGAGAATTAGAAGAATTTGGGTTCGAAGATTTCTTGAATGGTTAGTTGATCTTGCATTCACCGGACTGGGAAAAAACACTTTCGATGCCTGAGATATTTATCAGCTTTCTGTAGCCTTTCCAAGATTTTTTGAATAATATGAAGCTGGTCTCCAAATTTTACTTGAATTGACTTCTGGAATATGGTCTGCCCGTTGTTCTAACTGGAAGTCTTGTTTGTGCAGATCCAAGGGAGTCGGATACATTTGTACCCCTGGATTTACATGAAGGCATGGAAGTTCGTCTCGGTCTTTCAAAGGGGCCCGTCTCACGCTCGTTCTTTTGATTCTTAATGGAGCTGCTTATGACGATTTTAGATCTTCGGAATTGTTGCAAACTATTGCACCTAATTGCTCGAGCAGCTTTATTAAGCTACACCTTATGTACATACGATTAAATGTTAATTGTCTTCTTTTCCTTTCTCTCTGCCTACTTTGTTGTAAACCATCTGTCTTTTAAATCACAGCAGGTGACTGAAATGCTTATTTCAAGAGGATTATTTTAGGAGAATTATAATGTGATGATTGGTTTGTATGTGACGATGTTTAAGTAGGGCGTTTCAATGATGATTTCATGTGTGCGAATTGCTTAGAATTGTGACATTTCTACTCCTGGTTTGGTTTCAGACCGTCTAGATCTGATAATCGAGAGATTCTAATCAAGTCGAGGTCAGCCTCAGATGTTTTTGAGATCATTGACTTGGCCAACTGAGTTGAATCACTGTTGCATTTGCCCTTCGATCGTAGTGGAAATTTCCCTCAAATTTACAGGATTCTTGTTAAGGCTCGATTAGTGAAGTAGTCCTGCCATTCAAACAAGCATAAGCTTGAAAGGATTATGCAAAGGGAATAACTAGTGTATGAATTGAGGCAGGTCCTGATCTTTCAATTTTGCAGAAAATCTGATTCCAAGGAGAAACTAGTACGGAGTATTAGCTAGGCTTTGAAATTGAATTAATGCCAGTCGGTTAGAAGTAATGAAGTTTCTCAACGATTTCTCGTTGGTTAAGCAAGCGCTGAACAACCTGTTCAAAGTCCCCCATTGTCTGATATTGAATTGAGAGTAGAACAAATGAAAACAACAGACATGCGTGCAGGTTGTTACTCTGAAAAAGCCGTAAGCGCCAAAATTAGCGCTTTATAATTGAATCGAAAGAAACAATATCCTATCTGATGAGCTCTACAGGCAAGATTACGGTAATTCAAAGCTGAAGGAATGCACCTGGTGCGCAAAATGCAATCAATTTCAAAGGCAACAGATGGTTTCTCATAGCTGTCCAGTTTACAATCAAATATCAAAGTCCCCTCTCATTTGCTTTCATTACTGGGGCTCTTTCAATGAATGAAAGCGATATGAACACATGATACGTCCAACTTTGACACCAACAAGTTCGGAAATACAATTCAGTGCAGACATTTCTTTCAGGCACTCCCTCTCACTTTGAGCAGGCTGCTAGTGAGCCAACAGGGAGGCAGCACACCTCTGCTACATCTTGACAAGGAAAACACCCATTCAGAATCTGCATCATTCTTAGCTTGTTTAAGCTTTAGCTTGATCTCACAGTGATCCTCATCGTCTCCCTCAGTGTTGACAATCTCGTATCCATTATGGCAAATCAGCTCCGGATACCTGACATTGGTGACACGAGCATCAGTGTTGATTATATGAAAGAACAGAAAGATCTAAGATGATAGCAAGAACTAAGTGTTACCTGGACTTGAATTTTAGTGCGAAGTGGCCAAAGTGGTACAGATCTGAGGGGAATCCAAAATACTCCGACAATGAGCCTCCATTTAGTGCTCCCTCTGAATCTGCGAAGTGGTACAAAACCTAGAAGACCATGTTTTCAAAATCAGTGGTCAGATAGATTACAAGTGATACCAAAGAAGCTACAACATGGTGCTCTACCGAGGGATTTTCATAAAATCACAACGATATATGGGGTACAAACCGAAGGAAATCCTGAAAATAGTTAGAGTCTAGTACAAGAAATGCACCTCAAGACCATGGTCAGGTCGAGGACGATCGTTGTGCGCAAGCGCACTCATCTGTGCCACTACGGCCTCCTCAGCCGTAAGCTTCATGTGAAAAAATTACTCGATATCAGTGTAAATAGTTGCCAATAAGGTTCAAGGCAAAGAGAAATACAGCCAAAAAAACGGTATACAAAAAATTTCAACAGCAAGTGGAACCAGACACTGCATTTTTTCATTAGTGCGCAGTGAAAGTACCTTCGCCTCGGGCTTCACTGAAGGTCCTGTAGCGCTAGCATCGTTCCTCTCGACGCTGCCAAGAACTAGGAGAAGCACATGTCACAAAGGAAAGTCACGTTCACAACATTCCCGACCTTGCGGTTTAACTTCCTCACAGACGAAGACTCGGTTAATAATCAGAAAAACGAGAAGAAAAAAAGAAAAAAACGACATTGAGCGTCCACAATTCGTGTATTGTAATCGCTTGACATCCTAAAATGAAGCTAAATTGAAAAGTGATTCATGTCTCTGACACACACAAGAACGATGGGTATAAAATTCTTGCTCGCGTCATCTGGAAATTTGAAATCCTAGGCAGCAAACTTCAATCGGTTGCTGTGATATCGATACTGCAAGTTAGGAGGCATATTGTAGGTCATTAGAAGAGAATTTTTGGCAACTTTTTAAGATGATGTCGTTCGCATAGCTTGATCCAGAAATGAGAAAAAAGACATAAAAAATCAATTTCTCTATGTATTATATTTTCATGTTTGATTCTACACCTTGTCCTGCTTGCTGTAATCTCGATAAATCAAATTAGGTGCCTTATAATAGCTTCATAGAATCGCATTTTCCTGGTAGCTTTCCAACCAGATATCACTCCATTTGAGTGCAATCATTGATTGCATCATATCTTACTAGCACAGGCTTATAGAAACGGCGTTCCGATTAAATTCGAAACCAATCGAGTGGGAACAAAAAGCCAAGAATTCAATTACTGTCTAATCCCCCGAGAAAACAGCAGAAATTGAAATAATGGAGAACAAAATTCACCTTCCCCCGCCAACGTGCTGTGACGCACACAACCTGTGCAGGTTTTCGACTCGAAATCCTCCGGTGGCAATCACCGAACGAGAACGACACCAGGTGGCACGGTCCAGAGACCGAGAAATGAACGAAGAGGCCGGTTGACAACATTGCGAGAAGCGACTAGGGTAAGGATAAGAGGCCGAGGCTTGGGAGGAAAAAACACAAGGGGAGGACGAGGAGCGCAACTGAAGAATGTCCGCCATGGCAGCCATAGCCAGCAGAATAAGGAAAGGAGCAAAGAAGCCAAAAATCGAGAACTAACCAGATAATCGTGTTACTGTACAATATGTCTATGACCGCGGGATCCCAAGACCAAGGTATCTCTGTTCACAGAAGTCAGTTCAGCTGCACCGACGGTATAAGATACAGGTATTTTATGCTTACCAGATCATTCCGCTGCCCGCGTCGTCGGTCATGAATCTGCACTTCCTTGCTCCGAACTAGAAAGTCTTTGCCAAATTTGCAGACATTTCACGAAGCTCATATCCTTCACAAGTATCCTTCACAGACTGCCCATAGTTGTGAACCGTCAGCTTATTTGCAACTCTCATTTGATGCCGGCAATTAGCATGGACATCTCTGCTAGGCCTGTGATGCCAGCTTTCATATGTTGACCTCCCTTCACAGGGCCTAAGTAAGCCTCACGGAGTCCCTGAAAACATTCACACGCACAGATGATGATGTCAGATGACCCTAAACCAAGCCAAAGACCAACGTTGGACCCGAAGTAAATGTTAGCACTTCTGAGTGGGTCATATGGCAACATTCGTGTCCTCAATTTTTTTGCACCTGTACTGATCTACATAAACTCTGTAGAAACAAAGATTTGGGCTCCCTGCCTGAATGATCAATTACAAAAAACATCAGTCAAATTAGCAACTTTAAAACCATGAAGAGTACTCACACCATTCGCGGTCAATTGAAGTCAGGATTAGGAGCATCATAGACACTCTGGACTTCGGGGCTCGTTCGATGTGTAGTGGGTTTGCTTGGTTGTTTGTGCATGCTTCAGTGGTGGTCAAGGTAGAGGAAGTGTGAACCATGGCAGAGGCAGGGGGAGCTTTCTTGACGCGGTCGTTTGAGCGCATGCTGAAAGAAGTGTCTGGGAAGAAGTACATCAATCTTCAAAATGCTCTGAAAGTTTATCTGGGTACGTGAATTCAAATACAATTATTCAGTTGTGCTCTACCAGATCCTGGAGTCCGGTGCTTTTTTATACGCATCCTTGCAGTTAACGTTGCAATTTTTAAGCAAATAGTTGAGAATCATGTGTTTCTCGTCCGACTGGACGGTTGCAAATAGGCGGCCCACTGCTACAGCAGTTCCATCAACTGGTCAGACGGAGGAGTCCGTTTCTTCACATGACAAGTATGAAATCAAAGCGTTCTTCAACCCTAATCTGAATATTGCGGAAGTCCATTTCTCATATGCGAATAATCACCATGTGTGGTTGCCATTGTCCTCCTCGACTCAGAATTTGTGAGGAATAGAGTTGTGATTCGGAATAATCTTGTTTTTGTGCATTCGACTTTTCCGCCAAATATGGAAACGACAGCGGTGGGGTATGAATAACTCAAGGAATTTTTAGGGCAACTAAACCGTACCTGCGGATCGGATTTGACATTTTTTTGCTCTTCTTGTTCGTTATCCCTCTATTGTGTTATTTTGAAATTTTGTTGTACGAATTAATTGCTGTGCTATGGTATTTTCGTTGACAGTTTTCAGTCTTTTGTTGTTTGAATGTCCTCCATAGTTTGGGAATCAAAGGCGTCAAAGCTGGAGAAGACATATTGCCATTGGGCGAGACAAAGGCTCATGTTCTAACCAGCAACGCAGCAGTGCCAAGGCAAGGCACTGGCGAAGCAGCTGCTGCCACAATGACTGAAGCTGGTAAAACTCTTGAAGGTTCAGAAGCTGAAATAGTGCTGCTACCATTGCGTCTTGCATTTGAGACGAAGCAAGCAAAAATCATAGAGCCTCCTCTTGACTGTTTACATGTCAGTGCACGTAATCAAACAACTAAATCAGTCTTGACTTGTAGCCCGTCATATTTTCTCTGAGTGCCCCCCGCCTGCTATTGATTTGTCACGTACCTTTTACACTGTACTGAGAGAGTTCATCTGCTGATAGCAACATGATAATTTGCAGAAGCTGATTTCTTATGGACACTTGGAAGGAGAAGCTGGTCTAACCGGGGGCAAAAACGAAGTCATGCTCACGGAACTTTTCAACATGGTTTGCAGGTCATCTGAAGATGGCACAACGGGCACTAATGAGAAGTAATGTTTCCCTATCTCACAAGGAGTCACTTCTTTAGATTTCATGAACTTAGACACCGTCTCTCAAAAAGCGTCTAAACAGTTCAGTTTGTGGCGCATATTTTTATTATCTTCTCATTTTTGCATATGAGGATGAGTTTCCTACTCTGAATCCATCTTATTTGTATTCTTTATTTGTTCATATTTCTGATACTTTTCTCGTTGCGCTTTCGGACTTGCCAGTGGTGCTCCAAGTGATCAAGGTTCTTCTCACAGTAGTTGCTTCACCTTCCTATCATGGTATTTTAAGCTTCCTGTTCTCTGCTTTGAGCACCAGTAAGAAACGGGTTTCTTAGTTCCATTTCAACAGTACTTACAGGCTCCCCATTGTTGAGCATGCGCATGGAAAGCTCTCGTGCAGGTATTTAGAACTTGTAGTGTTGTCTTTGATAATCTTTTTGTTGCTTCTGAATATATGCAGTTCATAGAGAGTGCCTCTTAACAGCCGTAAGGACATGCAACAATATTGTATTAAACAGGTAAGAGAACGAGGAATATCTTGTGATCTTCTGGATGGTTCATTGTCCAACTACGAGTTTATAAGGAATATTTAAATTCTTACTCTCTTGAGTCTGGATTGTTTCACTCTTGACATGCTTTTCTATTGCAGTAAAAGCTCTGTGAATCAAGCTGCTGCCAAGGCGACCCTGATGCAAATGATGTCTACGGTCTTCAAAAGGATGGAAAGTGACACGGAGGTGTGAGTCGCCATTAGAACACTTGAACATCAGAATGCCCTAATTTTTTTGCTTGTACTTTATTAAACTTATATTACAATGATACTTGATTATTTCTGCTTTAATCCCATGTAACGTCAAATCTTACTTCTTGTCTGTTCCTTACTTCAAGAGGGTAGAAGCGAGGAAGGTCGACCAGGGTGATTCGTCAAGCTTGGCACAGCCATCAGGGCCTACCTCTGATCAAATGTCGGCGGAGGATCTGAAACATCTCAGTGGACTTGCCGATATTAAGGTTTGGAAGTTTTCTTAGCAGAGACCAAATGTAGTCTACGATACATTCTAAAACCTTCTCTTACATCTTCTGATGACGATTCCTCATGGATGAGGGAAAAGTGTGCTTAATGCCAAAATATGTTTACTTCTTTACTTTAGTACATAAGACCCCAAAGTTGGAAACAGATTTGAAAATGAAACTATGTTGACGTCGGTTCTATATCCATCAAATATGGAATTAAACTTGAACATAAATTGTTTGTACTGCAAGTGACAAGAACAGTTTTGGTAAACCTTCAGGGGTTCAAGGCGGCTTTGAACAAAGTAGTCCAAGCAGGTGGTGAACCAGACAGTACTGGGTAAGACAATTGTGCAATCTTTATTTTTCACACTTTGAGAGTACAGTTTGAGTTTCTTTTCTTTATGTTAACTGCCACAGATTGATAAAGTCTCTTCCTTTTTTCCAAGTTGATTAAAAGGTTACTGCCAAAATAAGTTGCTCTTATACTGAGCTGTCTCTCTTCAGACTCATGAACCTGCAATCGCTTACAGTGGGCCAGCAAGATGGGGTACTGGTGCTACGAACAATCTGCAAGGTGTTATTCTCTACCTCAGCAGGTGATTTACTGAATAGCAGTTGAGCCTCCGTGTTCTTGAATGGGTGCAGGACTGCCATGTTTTACTATTTTCACGTTTATCAATGTGGAGTCCAGCTAATATTCCCAATGGGTCAACATCCATAAGTGTTAATACATACTAATAGTCTTCCATGATCAATTTCACTAGTGAAATGACCTTTCTTCATTGCCATTAATGGTGGGCTATGAGGGATCTACGCACATGCTAGGAAGAGCCTCGGCACCAGTTTGTACCTTTTTTGTTTTTATTTTTTATATTAGCTTGTGTGCATCTGAATGTCTGCCGGTCTCCTTTTTTTTCAGTAGGACTACTGTGATTCAAGCTTGATCGAGTTAAATTTGATAGTCTTTGTCTGTGAAACTCTAAGGAGTCTACCCCCCATGACAAATTAATTGGTGGATATTGAACATATCAGCTGGATCACCTATATCACAATCATAAAATGCTTCAGTGTTTGCACATGCAGTTGGCCACGAAGGAAGAAACAGATGACCTCAGTAGTAGGACGAAAATTTTGTCTCTTGATCTTCTACAGGTGCGCCTGCCTATTATCATTATCATGTAACTTGAAGTAACAAAGAGTTTGATGAATAGGGGATTTTTATTCTTGATAGACTTGTCCATGTGCAGGGACTGCTGGAAGGCGTGAGCGATGCTTTCACTGTCAATTATACCTTCATTGATTCAGTGAAAGCTTATCTCTGTTATGCATTACTGAGGTCTTTCTTGTCACCCACTGCATCTGTCTTCCAGGTTTTTTCAGAAGTCTCTACGCATCTCTATTGCTTTGACCTTTCCATGTTTTATTACGTCTCAATTTGTGGAGATTTGGTTGTCTTAGAAGCTGACTGTCAGACTGTGAAGTTTCAGTAAATTGACAATTGCTCAGTTAGAGCGTCAGTTTCTTGTTCCCTGAAAGCTATCTAAGCTGTTAACGTATATAAGACATCTTACGTTGAAATTTGTATGCCCATCTAAAGTGAAAAGAAGCAATTTAAAAATGAGTGGTCTTATTGAAGAAGAATTTTCTTTGTACCACAAGGCTTACGATTCTAGGTAATGTGTGATAAATTGTAGCTATCTGCAAACATCTATTCAATTCTCCTGCTGCGATTTCGGGAAAGTCTCAAGGTATTTTCTGAAACGAGCAACCTAGATCGTACAATGTTTAAATTTGAAGATATTAATTCACTTGTTCAATTGTTGTTACTCATCTATTTCATGAATTATGTGATAACGCCTATGCAGGCTGAGGTTGGGGTGTTTTTCTCTCTTGTAGTGCTTCGCTCATTGGACAACCCTGAAACACCTCCCTCACATTGCTCCTCGGTCCTTAAGTATGGCTCTTTCACTATGATATCATCTTTATTTCTCCTCTATATGCCTCAAAGTGTGAGCGAACTTAGAACATGTCATACTTCTAATATAGATTATCCTTCATCAATTTCGTACACCAAAGTACTTGGGCCAAAATATGCTATATGCTTTGACGAACAATATGGGAATCTGATTTCATTTGTTTTGGAAGGTTCTAAGTTGTCGCAACTGATTCTTTAGAGAGAGTTTAGGGAGTAGATTTAAATGACTCTATCACGGGGTGACTGGACGAAGCATGTATAATTTATTGTAGATCGCAAAATCAAAAGTGAAAAATTCTTTCGTCTTCTTGAGAAGGAAGTTCAACTTTAGGGTTGATCAGTTTTGCATGTGGTCTGAGCTCCAGAATAGACCTCAACGGTGTAAATGTTGGGCCTTGTTTGGTAATGAAACACCAGTTGCTGACAGAATCCAATACGTATCCAATTGTTTTGGATTCGTAGAAAACTTCATGCTCTTTACTCATTACCAACTTGATCGTTTGTATCCGGGTGTATCAGGATGTTGGAGAAGCTTTGCAACAATCCACAGCTGCTGGTTGATATATTCGTGAATTATGATTGTGATTTGGAATCAATCAACTTGTTTGAACATTTGGTATGAGCTCTCCATGCCTAATCTGAGCTCAACAACTGGTGGTTTAGAAGGAAATGCACTGCTAGTCGTTAGTTGTAAAATTGGCAAGATGTTTAGACGATTGACATACATATTGTTGTTTAGTGAAGATAAACTCGCTGTCACGTGTGGCACAAATACCCCCGCTTGTCGAGCCTAACGCGAACCCGGCTGTCGTCGCTCAATACTGGTTCTTGTTTGGTTTGTGTATGCAAGTAAGTTGCTTTTCTAGTTCAACATCTCTTTGAGCATTCCGTTTTTCTAATAGAAGTAGCTTTAAGTCAGCAAGTAGTGAAGATTGTTTTCTGTACCTTATAAGAATGCTTTCCTACTTGTGACATGATACTTGGACTGTACCACTCGGGGCTAGTGCTTAGCAAATTAGCAAGTACTAGATGAGGGTCCCTTGTGCTTTTACTGTGTAATACATATTGACTGGTTGGCATAAAATGTGGTCATGCCAATGAATGCTTGGGTTGCAGTGTCTATCGAATGTATTACAGTCATTGGAAGCTTGGACCAAAAAAGGTGGCTATGGACCAACGGGAATTGCAATGACAGAGTCAAATACCTCTAAACGAGCCTCCAAGTTTGACATGATTGTTAATGTTGTAAAAGTCGACGACTCTGAACCTACGGATGATTCAAAAGTTGCAATCCAAGCTGATGACTTTGAAAAAGCTAAGGCTCGCAAGGTTTCAATAGAGACTGCTGTGATTGAAGTGAGTTACTAGTGAATATTGATCATCTCAGAAGCAAGCAAACGAAAGTATGGAAGAGCATTGTCCTTAGTTTTACAAGTGATTTTTGTTTGTCATTAGATATGATTTTTCTTCTCATCAATTCCAAATTGGATTGGCTCTGTGGTTCAGTTTAATCGAAAGCTAGTTGACAGGATCAAATTTCTAGTGACGGAAAACCTCCTTCCTCATGAACCAAAAGTGATTGCTCAATTTCTTCACGACACTCTAGGATTGAATAAGGTATTGCCATTACATTCCTTATTTCCTGCCTCTGATCCATTTCGTTTCTCGAGAAAATCTGATAGTATTGATTTCTGCACAAGCTTCTGATTTCATAAGGGAAGAATTTTTGGAGACTTAATCAATTTTCAAGGCTATGACAGCTCAATGACCACATGTAGCAGAAAACATTTTCTAGTAGTGATTCATGGATAGCATGTTGTGCCACGTGCAAAAACAAATAGGTGACTATTTAGGGCAACATGAAGAATTTCAATTAGCTGTAATGCATGCATATGTAGATAGTATGAATTTCGTTGGCATGAAGTTTGACAAGGCTCTAAGAACGTTCTTGAACGGTTTTTGCCTTCCTGGAGAAGCGCAAAAGATTGACCGGATAATGGAGAAATTTGCAGAAAGGTAAGGCACCGATTATCAGATTTTTCTTATGTGAACATTGGATGTGGGACATGCTCATAGTGACTACAAAAAACCAGAATCCTTAGGTACTTCTTTCAGTACTTGTACGAATGATGGTATCTTGTCATGGGTTCCCAATTTCCTAACTTCCTGCTAGTGTTGGACTATTGATTGTAGGTACTATCGAGATAATGGAAACCTTTTCAAAAATGCAAACACAACGTATGTGCTGGCCTATGCAGTTATCATGCTCAATACGGATGCTCATAATCCCATGGTTGTGACGAAGATGACGAAAGCAGATTTTGTGCGTATTAATTCCTCAACCGATACTGAAGAACATGCTCCTCAGGTATGTTGTATTTTTTCTCCAAAAATTTAGCAATAGTGGACAGTGCAGAGCCGCCCCGAGTATAGTTTCTGGGACCATTTTTTGAAGTTATCCGGTTGATGACTTGTGTGGGCTCAGATTTAAGACACTCTTACTTAACCTTTAAAATACAACTACATTAAGCCGTGGATGGACTGCTTTGTTTGACATGTGGCAACGGTCAATAAAGTGTTTGCTTTTTAAATCTTGTCTTAGAAACTTCTGGAAGAGATATATGAATCGATTGTCAACAACGAAATCAAACTCAAGGATGAAGATGCCCGTGCAACAAAACCTAGGGAAAAGAGTGTCTTACTCGATGTTCTTGATGTTTTCAAACTTGGTGGGACATTACAGAAAGTAGCAGATACAAAGCAAGAGAGCGAGAACATCATTAAATGCGCACAGGCTGTATTTCGTAAGAGTGGACAGAAAAAGGGTGTTTATCACAAAGCAAAGCACGCCGAACTTGCACGGCCAATGCTTGAGGTTGGTGGCGCAGCCTTCCTCGCAGCTTTCGAAGCTACATTGATGAAAACAAAAGATAACAAATGGAAACTTTTATGTCTCCAAGGCTTCTATGGGGGAGCTCAATTGACAACGTCTTTGTGCATGCAAAGCCTTTGCATATCATTTGTAACTACACTAATAAGGTGAGAGCAAGAGCTATAAGACCTATGTGCTTTGCTTCGAATCTCTATAAGGTACGTCCTACAATTGAATTTGAGGCAGTACATGAAGCGTGCTTGTTGACTTTCCCTAGATGGGAATTGCCTTGACTAGGAGAGTTTCTCCCTTTGTTATTATTTTCATCCATTATGGCTCACATAGCAAAGAACTCTGAACCGGAATTAGGGGCTCACTGTCTACTTACTCGTACATCAAATTTGCAGGCTATTGAAATGTCCATATCAAATTGCTGCAGATTCACATCATTACATGCGCCGATAGATTTGCAAACGAAAAATATTGAAACTTTGAAGGCTCTCTTTGACTTGTGCCAAAACAGAATCGACGCCTTAGAAAATGTGTAGAAATCAATGCTAGAATGTGTGTAAAGACTGGAATATCTTACTTCAACTTCGTTCTTTACAGTTTCAGTGGAGCCAAACCAAACCCCCAGGGATGCACTTGCACTTTCCTTGTTGGAGCTAACGGAAAACCAAACAAAGCAAGTGTTCGCCAACACCATGAAGTTACCCGGCGATGTGATAGTGGAATTTTTCTCGGCTTTGTGTGAAGCGTCTACTAATGAATTAAATGAAGTCCTACCACGGGTTTTCAGTCTCACCAAGCTAGTGGAAATTAGCTATTACAACATAACATGGATTCGTATGGTAACTAGACCTACTTTGTTCATACAATTTTGACTTGTAAGCAAGTAGTTTTTGGCTTCCAATTGAAATAACTTCTCCTCCTGAGATGTGTAAGATTCCATATTTTCAGCAGGTGAATTTGATTTTGGTATGTCCTAAGGCTGTTGGGTAGGCAATTGCAGGTGTGGGCCAATATATGGGTCATACTCTCGTTGCATTTTGTTGCGGTAGGAAGCCACGACGATGAAAAGATTGCAATGTATGCCATAGACTCTCTAAGGCAGTTGGTACACAAATACCTTGCCCGCTCTGAGCTGGCGAAGTTCACCTTCCAGAATGATATTCTGAAACCTTTTGTTATCCTCATGTGAAGTAGTAAGAGTTGGGTCATTCATGAACTTATCGTTGATTGCATGACACAGGAAGAAATTATGTTTTTTTTGGTGTCGGGCCTTGACATGCTCCTATCTAAGGCCTGGACATTTCATGTCCAACTTGGTGTCCACATGTCTTCTTGTACATCTCTACGTCTACTAGAGGTTGAAGTGGATGTTGGAGATGAAAAAAGTGAAATTCACGTGAAAAAACACGGTGGTGTTGCTATTTGCATCCACTTTGACGTTGAGATGGTGCCTGACATCATCATGTTCAAATGGTTGTCTGAAAAAACAATATTTGACACGTTAGCAGGGGGGACCCACTTTGACCATGGGTTATTTTCATTTACATTATTATATTTTTAAATAACAACACTGCCCACTTGAAAAAAAGAGTTGGGCAGCATTTTTTGGGCAGGGTATGTTAAAAAGTGATGATGTGGCAGATGACGTGGTCCAAAGCTGATGTAGCAGACACTGCCACGTCAACAATTTCTTAGTTTAACCATTCTAATGGCCTTCTCTAGAATGCCATGAGCAACTTCAAGACGTCCCAAAAGACATCCACGTAGACGTTTAATGTTGTAAATGATGTCTCAGAGGACCTATTGGCATTGAGGGTGATCTTCCTATTAATATTCAGGTGTTTACATTGAGGCGCATGAGACAAGAGGATGTTGATGATGAGATTAAGATAAGGCAATACGGACATTCCCTAAGACATTCAATGGGGCATGATAGTCTTCATTGTCTTGCACATGTGCACTTCAACATAAGGTATGTTTGTCTGAGATGACGTGCATTGAATTTACAAGAATTTAGCTTATGCAGCGTCTAAAGCATGAAACTTTACTATGATGTTTAGGGTGTTCACCATGGAAGATGATTTCCAACTATAAATGTCCACAGGAGAAGGTTCATGAGTGCTCTTAAAAGTTTGATACAAAAGTTACAAGAACAGGTGGCATGGAGGAGCATGATGATGTGGGAAACTACAAAGACATGCATTGCGTAGAGGGTTCACATGAGGCACCTTCAATGCAAATTGGCAATGTCATATGAATGTTTTGGGAGCACTGAAACATGCACTAAAACATGCACTAAGACATACATATCGTCTACAGTATTCTCATGATGTCTGCACAGACGGCTATGTGTTAGGCGACCCTCTAGGAAAAAATTTGTAGGCCCTTAAAGCCCACTTAGGAAAAAAATGGAGACATGTTCTGCATCCAATTAAAAAAAATATGAAAACATGTGTAGGCCTTATAACTTCAATAATCCCCAAAGGAGGAACATCCATCCCACTAAAGAAAACAAACGTGAGCACATCTATAGTATTCCAAATCCGTCTTAGGAAATAACAAAAGAAGATAAAAGGGTCCAAATTCACAGGTCCACATACACTTATTATGTCCACATTCAAAGACAAATGTCTAAAATGACAAAGAATGGACCAAAAATGTCCGAACTAACACATCTTAATTGATTGAAAGTGTCCAAATTGACAATGTTCATTTGAACCATGGTTGTTCGGCCGAACAACTCGACAACACGACGAACACGACGTCCAACACGTCTAGTAGACCCCCTTGTCCGTCTAATAAAGTCAACTTTAAGGTTGACTTTCAAATAAAACACTTTCTATTTCCAATCTTGACATATTTGAGTTTCATTTTATTGAAGTGTCTCAATTTAATAATCACTTATTCCATTCTTAATTATGGATCATAAATAAAATGAGATTTCAAATTATCTCTGTTGTTAGGATAAGGCTTTATTCATCAAAATTGTCATGTATACATGACACTCGTCTTGTACGACACGCGACATCAGACGAACAACTCGACACCCAACCCCAAAATGTGTTCGACAGAACAACCCTGATTTGAACTAAAAATATGGAAACATACATGGCATCTGAAATCTCTCTACTGTTTTCAAGTAATCTCATGAAAGAACTTTGCAAGCCTCCAAGCCTCCTATTAAAAACTAAAATATGTAAACATGGGTAGGCCTCCAAGCATCCTCATAAAATAAAATAAAATGTGCAAACATGGGTAGGCCTCCAAGCATCCTCATAAAATCAAAAAAGATATGGAAACATGTGTATGCCTCCAAGCATCTTCATAAAATCAAAAAAGATATGGAAACATGGGTAGGCCTCCAAGCATCCTCATAAAATCGAAAAAAATATGGAAACATGGGTAGGCCTCCAAGCATCCTATTTAAAACTAAAATATGCAAACATGGGTAGGCCTCCAAGCATCCTCATAAAATCAAAAAAGATATGGAAACATGTGTAGGCCTCCAAGCATCTTCATAAAATAAATAAAATGTGCAAACATGTGTAGGCCTCCAAGCATCCTATTTGAAACTAAAATATGGAAATATGGGTAGGCCTCCAAGCATCCTATTTAAAACTAAAACATGGAAATATGGGTAGGCCTCCAAGCATCCTATTTAAAACTAAAACATGGAAACATATGTAGGCCTTCAAGCATCCTCATAAAATCCAAAAAAATATGCAAACATGTGTAGGCCTCCAAGCATCTTCATAAAATCCAAAAAAATATGCAAACATGGGTAGGCCTCCAAGCATCCTATTTGAAATTAAAATATGCAAACATGGGTAGGCCTCCAAGCATCCTATTTGAAATTAAAATATGCAAACATGGGCAGGCCTCCATGATTTTGAAATTATATTATACTACTGTTGTTGTCATCTATTTTGACAGAAATGGTTTAAAAAGGCGTGCCACCTGGGACTCTTAGATGTCTTAGAAGACATTGGAATGGACGTTATGATGTTCTATCGTGACTACGGAACCCTAAAAAAGTGTCCGCCGACTTTTGCTTGTTGCGTGGAACCCTAAAAAATTGGACGCCTACTTTTGCCTGTCGCATGGAACCCTAAGGCATCTTCTTGCAGACTGTTCAAAAATTTAGCTTTGGAATTGAGAGCAATCTTTTGTGTGCAACATGACACTTCACTCAGGTGCGCATAGTTGTCTTCCGTTTCCAAGTGGAGAAGGAGCTTTAACAAAAGGAGATCATGATCTTGATAGGGATAGTGCAGGTCTCAGCATTTTCAAGAACTTTTTGGAGGGGGTTGTGGCTACATCACTCACCTCAACAATGGAGGTAGCTGAGGCGCCCGCTGCATCCACCCAAAACCTCCGTAGAAGTAGCCGCCTAGACAATCCAAGTGAGTTTTAGGGTGACGACGCTTGTATGATGCCACAAATCTAGTCGTTTGATGCTTGGTACAAGGTCTTAGTCTTAGTGCAGCCGTCTCAACGTTGTCTTGGACCCTGTTTTCGACATTGAGTCAAGGCAATCCGATTCCATTACAACGTCTTCTTATTTCTATGTCGGGGCTTAGGGGGGGATAATCTTAGTGAACTTGTTGCCCTGATCATGTTGCCTTCATCCTCAACCCTTGTCCTCAAGGAGCCTTTGTCGAGCTTTAATTAGGGTTGTCGTTAGTTTTAGGGTGAGAATGCTTGTATGATGCCACAAATCCGGTCATTTGATGCTTGATACGAGGTCTTAGTCTTGGTGCGGACATGTCAATGTGGATGCAGACATTGTTTTGGACATTGAAGCAAACAATCTGATTCCAGTTGTTAACTACAGATTCTCGCCCCTCTATGGGTTTAGGGTTTTAATAGGTCAGGAAACATAGTTTATGTTCATGAACATTGAAGCCCCCATTGGAAGCCCCCCTGATGTTTTAAATTCTTTGTGTTGACATGGATTGGCTGTGCCCCCCAAGGTGTTGGTGCTTGGACTTGGGCTTATATTTTTATTGATTATTTTGGTGAGATAGCATGTCGCTGTTGATGTAAGTCCGTCGTTGTGGACGTCTAAGATGTCTAAATGTCATGGTGAAATTCCAAGACCATGGGACCATGCTGTTGCAGTCATATGGTGTTCAAATCGGTAATTGTGAGACTTGTATTGTCATGATCAATGATCAAGGTCTTGTGCGTGTTGAATCTCAGTTTCTGCCTACAGCAATAACTATGTTGCTTGAGTCACATCCTTTTGGAAATCCCTGTACTTAGACGTCCTTTTTGATATCTTGAAATATATGAAGGTTGGAGATTGGAGGTCATCTTGCTGAGATGAATAACTTGATCTGTTTGCTTGTGCAATCCTTTGGCCCTGAGAGTGTACAGCATTAGATACTTGCATCAACGCCCGCAAGCCTGGCACTCTTGCAGGGCAACATCTACATTGATATTCCCCAAGTCTTTCACGGTCACAACACTGCTACAGGTGACATTGATGGAGATAGAACCAATGCTGTGCAGGCTAGTGAAGTTAGTACAAACGTTGGCGTGGATGTAGATGAGGACGCGGAGCCTGAGGTTGATTACTTGATAGACCATCCACCGGACAACGCAGGAGACATTGATCCCGAACAAATTGAGGTTGATGTTGCTACGGATACCACTCCCAGCATTGACGGAGTAGCCCTTAACCCCCTTGCAACGCTTGTTGATAACGCGGTGAGCACTCCCGTAGACGTCCCTGCGGATCCATATTCCATAGTGGCTCAGCTTGCATCTGTCGAGGGAGAGGGTACTCCTATTGCCTTGGTAAGGCACTCCAACCCTCGAGAGGTATTTCTCATATTGGACAGGACAAGAACATAGATGGGAGCTAGACATTGGTGTGTTGTTTTAGACATTGTATTGGACATTCTGTATCTCTCTCTTATTGTAGTATTTTATCATTTAGTTCTAATAGTATGTATGGTAGTATTATGTGCAATCAGGTTGCAAATCTTCCATCTATGGGATCGTCGTCTCGAGTCAATGGAGTGACAAGGACCTTGAAGCCAACACCAAAGCCAACACAAGTGGTCACCACTGTGAAGGCTACGAAGGAAACCATGCAGCAAGTGCCCAAACCCAATCCCCCTACAGGAGGGGGGCAACCCAAAAAAGGAGAAGCATCACGGAAGAAATGACCATTGAGGTGTGTTTTGATTCTCTCAAAAGCATGGATATGTGGCTGGTAGGCCTTCAGTTGTTTGTTTGTCCATTGTCACTAACGTCCAGCGTTTGTTTGTAGGACTCCTCCTATCCATGGAGACCTTGCCTTCAACGCTCAGATGTTTGCTTAGACATAGAGGACGCTTCACGCAACATTGTGAGAACTTCTTGGTGGCACTATTTCATGATTATCTAAATGGGTTTAGTGTCTATCATATTTTTTGTGGGGCATGTTGTACTCACTAGAAGAAAATCGTGTCCGCCACAACCAACTGAAATGCAACTATATGTCCTATGCAACTGCCCTACAACTACAACCCTCTATATTTGCACCAAATTTGATATATACATTACTGTAGTTGCAAAGTAGTTGTAGATTGAAGTTTCAAGTTGCATGTAGTTGCAAAGTAGTCGTAGATTGAAGTTTTGGGTTACAAGAATGTAACAACAGAATTACTGTGATTTATTCTACATCCAATATTCATCACAATTGTCGACGTGGATAACTTTACGTTCTATAAAGTTTAGTGTGTCAAACTACAGTTGCATATAATCTGAATTTGACTTGACTGCAACTACACTGCAACCAAAATGCAACTAGAAAACAACTAGAATGCAACTAAAATAAGACTAAAAAATAAATAGAATCAAGTTTTATACTAATTGTCCCATATCAATTGTCAAAAGTACCATTAGATTGAACACATAAGAATTGTAAGTTATATCATGTTTACGTAATGAAGTTTGATAATAGACTTTGTAGATTTCTACAACTTTGTAGATTTCTACAACTTTGTAGATTTCTACAACTTTGTAGATTTCTACAACTTGTAGATATCTACAAATGTTTAAAGTATAAGAAATTTTAAAACTTATGAAATTTAAAGTTTCATAAACTGGTGAAATCTATTCAATATCAATATTTGAATTTGGTAATCTAAAAAAAGTTAAATGTGAAGTTGCAAACAAGTTGCAAATGAGTTACAAACAAGTTGCAAATGAGTTGCAAACAAGTTGTAAATGAGTCGCAAACTAGTTGCTAATTGTAGTCGCAAAACTCCTGATTTTCTTCTAGTAACTATATTGCCTTTTATAAAAGCTTTGTTCTCCTCATGGAGATTTGTTTTCCTTGCAACACTTTACCTATATATGAATATGATATTTTTTGTTTGCCTAAAGGTTCCTCCATTCAATGGTGCATGTATTTCAAGTATTGTGATTGTGCTAAGCTCTCTTGCTATGCAATGTCATTCATTGATATAGTGTAAAACCAACTTTGGTAAATACGTGCCATGCCAGAGTGTTGTTTAGGTCTCTTCAAATGTGGGCACAATGTCTAATGTTCAATGTCCTCACGATCATTGCAATGTTGCACCGCATTGTTTTGATGTCTCAATGTTTGTATACAAGCGTACATAAGAATGCACCATGTGGTTAGGTAGGACTTAATCCTAGACCCCTTCAATTCAGTGTCAATGTCCGTGAAGTCTACAACATGTCTTCACTCACGTCTCACAGTGCACATTGCTATCACATCTAAGCTTGTCCTAAACGTGGAAGCATCAAAAGCTATGCAAGCATGTCATTAAACATAGCCCTATACATGTCCTGAACATTGTCTACACAAACTTGTGCTTCTCAATTGCCTAACTGGTTAGTGTCATTTCAGACATCCCATGCTCAAACCCAATCTTCAAGCATGTTGGTATGAAGCATGCACATGTTGTCTAAAATGATTTGTTACTTGTAAAAGTGTTGTACATGTGAATGTTGACATCCAACGCGCCACATGTCTAGTAGAAAATTGCATGAACATGTCCTTAACCATGTCTAATGCCCCATTGTGAAAGCCTCAGACGACACAAATGGTATTAGAATCGTAGTGATTACTAGCAGTGCATGTTCCGCATAAACATTGTCTTTAACATAGTTGTGTCTAGGACAACATCGTGTTAGACTTTGTGATGTCTGAAAAGACATCTTTCATATGTATGTAGAAAGCTCCAGAAGAGGCTTCTCCACGCACAAAAATTGTCCACGTCAGCATTCAAAGATGCCACGTCACCTAATGTTGACTCCCCGTTCAATGTACACATCAGATGCCACATCAAATGCCACATCACCAAAATTGGATGGATGAGAAAATTGCCAACCTGGCTGCCTGTGCTCACATGGCACCAAATTTGTAGCCACATGGCAGAGTTTTGGCACCCGTTGACTAGTGTTTTTTTGGATGTCCGGTGCTTAGTATGCTGCTGTCTAGGCTAATTCTTGGATGTCCGACCCCTATTTTTGCAGACACGATGTGATTAGACACCTACGTCGACATGCCTAATGTCTGATCGGATGTCTGAGTGTTTAAATTTCACAGTCGGGCGACTGTGTGTTTTCTTCTAGTGTGATATAGGTGAGCATGCTCTTCATTCCTTCTCGAATCAATCTTTTGATAAGAGCCTTTAGTCTTATTTTTATAGTCTTCCGTCAGTTGTTGAATTATGATTCTAGAATCTTTGAGTAGGGGCAAGGGCAACAAGGGGACTTGTTTCTAGATAAACAATATGGTCTAAATCTTTGATTTCTCCGTCGTTTTAGATGAGTGTTCTGTTTCAGCGTTCATAGGTGCATAACTTTGTTGAAACAGAAAGTTTGTTCCTAAACTCAGGGGAAGATTGACTTCGTCTCTTTCTTAGTAACTTCAATCTTGCTGTAGCTAATTACTTGCAATGATAGGCAATGTGAATCTCATAGACCTCACTAGTACTTGATCCTGATAGATGATCAAGTCAAAAGTCACAAGCATTAAGTCAGGTTGGAAGAGCGTGTTTATGGTGTTCACGTCAGCCGCCTTCGATAATCGTGAAATGTCTGCCAATGCATTCGAAAATGTGGAACAAGGTTCGTCAAAATTTGAAACCCTCTACGTGATTGTCTCCTCTTGTGCGTGGTCGATGGTATTACAGAACCCATGTCAATCAACTAAGTGCAGTAGGCAGCACCGACACCTTTTTCCTTGGAACTAATGACGTGGTTGAAGACAGGGTGTCGTTGATGATTGCAGTTGTTTTGGAGCATTTTGAGCAAGTAATGGCAGATAGTTTTATGGATTGTGTGAACTGCCTTATGGCATTCGCAAATAATAAAAGTCAAAGTGCACCCCGTACCAGTTTGAAGGTAATTGCTCTGCTCCGAATTTGTGAGGAACGTTTAGCAAAGGTATAGTGTATGCTACAGCTAAGATGCAAGAGTAATAGATCTAAGCAGTTGAGTTTCTAGGCAATTATTCACGATTTTGATTTCAAGAAACAAAAAAGTTTGATTCGACTGTGTTTGTGAGCCAATTTTCTCAAATTGTAGATCATCAAACAAAGACAAATCATTTAATGCATGATAGTAGTTCTTCTGTATTACTGTTGAACCATTCAAGCTGGTAACTGATGACCATGGTCGTGATTTAGCATGACTATCTCAAGACCATCTCAAAAAAATTCTTGAGTTCCTAGGTTTTGGATGTCAACACAGCAAGTATCAAGAGCATCAAAGCTCTTATATGCTACACGCAATCTATCTTTTTTTCTTCTTTTATAACATCAAAGACGATGACTAATTCTTTTGAGGTGGTGATTCTAGGGACACATTCCTGGAGGAATCTCTCGAGTGATTGAAGAAGGAAGGGGAAGGGATCAAAAAGTAGCTGAGAACTATTGGTTTCCTATGCTTTCCGGGCTGTCTGAACTCATATCCGATCCCTGTATGGAAGTTCGAAATTGTGCCTTAGATGTCCTTTTTGACCTTCTCGAGGAGCGAGGTCATAATTTCTCAGGACCATTCTGGGAGAGCGTGTTTCATCGCATACTCTTCCCAATTTTTGAGGATGTTCGTAGTGATTTCTATATAAATAAAGTTGAGTCCAAGTACCAATGGTTGCGAGAAACTTGCATAGTCTCACTTCGATTGATTTGCGACCTCTTCAACTATTATTACAAGGTCTGTTAGGTATAATTTGGTTCCATCTTGTATATCTACGTCTTTAACTGTTGCTATACAAAAGTTGCAGGTTTCATTGTCAATGCTCTCACGGATGTTGAGTGTAGGAGGTATCCTTTCTACTGCCAGATTTGTTGGCTCTACTTTTGGACTGTGCTACTCAGTTTGATCAAATGTTGGCCTCTATGTCCATGCGTGCATTAATTAGACTTACTGAAGTAGGGGGAGATCAATTCAAACGAAGGACTGGACAACCTTACAGGAACACATTTGGTATGAAGGCCCCAGGCTGATTTTTTCTGTTTGTACCTGTGTTGTCTATACTGCGGTCTAATGAGAGCGGAATTGCACAAACATAAGTCTTGTGCATAGCATATCTTTTAGTCCTACTCAAGTATTGATGTGTACTAAGACTATGTTATTATGAATCTACCTAAGTGTTTTCAAACTTTCTAAATTACATGCAACAGTTTCTTGCTAGCAAAAAGTCTATGTTCTTCATTTCATGCAATCATTTAGATTAACAACGAATGCTTTAAAATTGGAAGATTGTGTTTATTTGTAGCAATGGGAGCTATTATTCCTACTCTAAAAAATCTTTTTGTAGGGACGCGTGCTACTCAACCCAACCCAAGGAATTTCTCAATCCAGAGGCGATTCTTACTTCTAAATCCATCCACTCATCTGATTTCAAGAATTCTAGCGCTTCTACTTCCTCTTCTAAAAGTGGCAGAAGCTCAATGGAGGAGTTGGTTTTGAGGGAAAATGGAGAACACATTTTTGGAGTGGAGGAATTAGTCCTCTTAAGTGGCGGCAATCAAACTACTGGACGAGGATTCATGGGTGGAGTTATGGACACTATTTTCAACTTCAAGAGGAGAAGTTTAACCTCCGAATCGCTATCAGCTTCCTCTGAGGTTTGTCACTCCTACTTGAACCATGAGTGAAAACATCTACCCCCCAAAATGTGTGCATGTCATAAAAAAGACTTCATTTTGGTGTCTTCTCAGCAATGTGGAACCGTGAGCAGTCATCATGTGGACACGTCTGGAATTTTTTTTCTCAACTCAAACACTCTATGATGCAAAGTGTGCATACTTGTAGTATAATCTTTCTGGTTTCTCTCAGCATTGCAGGATATTGATGATGATGATAGCCAAGATGGTACATAGGAAAATTCACTTCTTCAAAAAGTAAGAGCTAAATGCATGATTCAACTTTAGTTGTTGACTGCTATCAAAAGCATCCAGGTGTGTGATCCACTAAGCCTTGACCATTCAGTATATGACATTCAATATGAAACTTCTCATGCAACCAGACAGGCTAGTTAAATGTGTATGGAAAGTATTACACACGAATTGGGGTCCACTGACAGAGTCTGAACTACATCATCTTGCAGAAACATCACTAGCATAGGTTTGAACCATCACAAAAACTATTGGTAATGGGCACTCTATTTTCATTGGTGAAGTTTGCAGCATCTTATAATAGTGATATCAATCTCCGTTAGCGCATGCAAGAAATTATAGGAGATAGGTATGAGAATTTTCAGATCGTGTTTCTTCTATCAAGCGTGTAATGCGTTTCAAGGTCAAAATATGAATTCTTCAACAATAAGATTCCTAAGAGGAAAATAATTGTATACTAGAGCAGTCTACCTTATTAGGTTGCTTAAACTGCAGACCACCTCCAAGCTTACTTAGACAAGAAGCGGAAGGTACCCATTTGTATCTCGCAATCCTTACACTGTCAACAATGGAAAACGAAGCTGACACTATCAACAAAGAATCTGAGCGAAATTGGAAAATGGGACAAAAATCACATCCCTCTGGTGCAGAAAACGAAAAGTTAAGGGAAGGGGCAAAACGATGGCTGGTGGCTTTCTATGGACACATTTTGAGAGAAATAATCACTCTGCAGTCTCGGCCTGGGGAAACCACACCCACAGACGTGTACATGTCACTTTCGCTACACACCCCCGTCACCATGGAGGTGGATTCACTCAACAATTTTGGACTTTACTCCCTCCTCGGTTTAAGTCGTCAAATGTTTATGTAATCTTTAATATATCTTTATGATGTCTTTTAGGAGCTAATGCCATGTATAATGCATAAAACTAGCAAGCCTCCCTTGCATTGTCAAGTATTGCTTGCGTAGATTATGCTCGTAAAACAATAAAATTAGATTGTTTCTAGAACCTTAGACAACATCATGAAGTGAATCTTCCCCATTAAACATTAGACAACGTCTATAAAATCACTAGGATCATAGAGAAGCCTCATGAATCAAGGAGAAGATTTCTTTTACAATGTTATCTAAAAGGTCTAGAAACAATCTCCCTTAACTAGAAACCTTGTTTCTATGTGGGAATATATTTATTAATTGATGATTCCTTACATGTTTTCGATACAGATTCTGAAGGCTATGATGAGCATGGAAAAACGAGTTTTCAAAAAGCATTTGCCAGAGTTTTATCCTTATCTAACAGGACTCATTTGTAGTGACTAGGTAACCAACGAGCCCTATTGATATTTTTGCAATTTTTGCAATTTTTGTTGTGCCATATCCTTTATACATAAATCAAAACATTCCCTAATTTGACCCACTTGAAGAAATCGATCCTAAACTTGAATGATCTTATCATGGATAAAGTTGGATGTTCGTAAGGCACTTGGAGATTTGTTTCATAGGCGGCTGATGACTCTGCTTTTTGAAGAGTGAAATTGGAAAGAAAAATGGCATTGAACTCTGGTCTACTGATACTAATAGAAAATTA
The DNA here is from genome assembly GCA_963920665.1 of Straminergon stramineum. Lineage (NCBI taxonomy): Eukaryota > Viridiplantae > Streptophyta > Bryopsida > Hypnales > Calliergonaceae > Straminergon > Straminergon stramineum. The sequence continues at coordinate 6,460,189 of OY987270.1, read as the reverse complement.
GTTGACCTTGGATTCTGAGTTCCAGCTTGTCCAAAGAATCTAAATCCGGCTCCATGTCATGTTGATTGGAGATTCTAGCCTGACTCCCTTTCCAAAATTCCTTTGCCTAAAACCCACTCCATGTCTAGACTAGAGAAATTCTCCGGGTTACTGTGGAGGTTTCTAGTAGTAACTCTCGTAATACAAATACAATTGGGACATAGACCGGCATTTTCTAGAAGTTTTTATCATTCAATTTTATTCCTATTCTGATTCAATCAACAGTTTATGAATTAATAAAGTCGAATCCATGTTCATCATCGACATTGCTTGTTGTGCAGTGATTTTGAATTCCTAAGTAAACCCAACTTTTCAACTTCTATGTGGTGGGAATATATCTCTCACGAAAAGGTTGTTTGTTGTTTTTACTCTTTTCTAGCAATTTTTCTATAGCCAAGCACTTCAAAAGGGATGATTATTTCATCTGTTAGACTTACTATCCACTCAAAAGACAGCCTCCACTTCTTGCTCAATTAATTAGCACACACACACCCGCTCCTCCAAAAAATTAGTAGCCATTGATCGTTTTTGAAAAAAAAATAAAAACACCCCCTTCCCTGTTGTTGATCCTAATACAAATATTATGATATCGTATGTATATGGGTACAGAAAACGGGTACGGAAAACGGATATAGATTATCCCATATCGATTGTCAAACGACTTTGTTTTCACAAATACAAGAGTGAGGGGGGGGGGTACCGGGTTTTAAAAAATAATTTGATTGCTTGAGCATGCCTTCCTCACTATCCACTCAAAAGACAGCCTCCACACAAACTTACTATCCCCTAAAAAGGGACACACACAGATCTTATCAATTAATCAACCGCCCCTACAAATCAAAATGAAATGAAACAAGAGACGTGATTTGCCCACCCACTCCCCAAAATCAAAACCAATTTTTTTTCATATGGGTATGATATATGGAATATATGTGGAATATATATGGGTGTAATATATGGAATGTTGTGTTATATGGAACATAGAACATATGGATATAGACATGGGATATGGTTGTTACCCCATATCAATTGTAATCTAGCATGTAATATACATATGGCAAGGAATAAATAATTAATGAAAAAGTATTATAATTCTCTCACTTATTAAGTGAAGGGTTAGTGAAGTGAATTTGCTAACTATCCCTTTGAAAGGGACACCCTATTACTACTCACAAACTATTTCATTGCCATTGTATTTTTTCTATACTTTTGCATGTTCACATTGACCCTATTACTAATCACAAACTATTTCATTGCCATTCTGTTTTTTCTATACTTTTGCATGTTCACATTGACTTGTGAAGTGTTTTATAGTTATGGAATATGCCATGGACTTGATGCAATTGATCTAAATTAATCTTATTTAAGGACTTAACATTCAACCATGAATCTTTATTATCCAATCTGTTGATGATATCAACTAGAGCCATTTTTCTTGTTTAGAAAACCTTATATCATAAATATGTCTTTAATTTTTCTTATTTTATAGCTTTTTATTGTTTTGTTTAATTTCTTTGAAGGCGGCACGTTTCTATTAGGCAAAGAAGGAAAAAAAGGGTATAAGCTATCCAAATCCCAAGTCTAGATGGGGAGGTAGTGTTGTTAGGAGGGTGGAAGCAAGTTTTCAATAGCTTTTCGTTGTTTTAGCCTATCATATCAAAACCCCAATCAAAACTCAATTAAGTATCAAAAATAGATAACCAAGATCAAAACTCAAGTGCTAATAATAGAGATTTTGTTTTTGGTGAAAATCATATCTAAAATCTTAAGAATTTTGGAAAAGATTGAGGAAGTTAATTCGTCATAAATAAAAGCATGTCAAGGTTTTATCTAAACCCCTCTCACTAGAAGAAAATCAGGAGTTCTGCGACTACAATTAGCAACTAGTTTTGTAGTTGCACCAGACATTTGCAACTGGGTGACAATTTGGAGCTCGTAGTTGCAGTGGACAAGTTGCACCAGTTGCAATGTAGTTGCAAAAGTTGACAAGATTGGGTTTTTTTGGACAGCCTACGTGGAACTTCATCGATGAACTCTTCTGACGTGGAAAGTATTTTTGTGCAACTCGTTTGCAACTAGTTTGCGACTTATTTGCAATTCATTTGCAACTAGTTTGCGACTCATTTACAACTCATTTGCAACTTCACATTTAGCTTTTTTTAGATGACCAAATTCAAATATTGATATTGAATAGATTTCAGCAGTTTATGAAACTTTAAATTTCATAAGTTTTTAAATTTCTTATACTTTAAACATTTGTAGATATCTACAAGTTGTAGAAATCTACAAAGTTTATTATCAAACTTCATTACGTAAACATGATATAACTTACAATTCTTATGTGTTCAATCTAATGGTACTCTTGACAATTGATATGGGACAATTAATATAAAACTTGATTCTATTTATTTTTTAGTCTTATTTTAGTTGCATTCTAGTTGTTCTCTAGTTGCATTTTAGTTGCAGTGTAGTTGCAATCAAGTCAAATTCAGATTATATGCAACTGTAGTTTGACACACTAAACTTTATAGAACGTAAAGTTATCCACATCGACAATTGTGATGAATATTGGATGTAGAATAAATCACAGTAATTCTGTTGTTACATTCTTGTAACCCAAAACTTCAATCTACGACTACTTTGCAACTACATGCAACTTGAAACTTCAATCTACAACTACTTTGCAACTACAGTAATGTATATATCAAATTTGGTGCAAATATAGAGGGTTGTAGTTGTAGGGCAGTTGCATAGGACATATAGTTGCATTTCAGTTGGTTGTGGTGGACACGATTTTCTTCTAGTGTCTTGCATGAAGGGAATAAAACAAATATTTGAAATTTAATTGTGTTGTGTCCCTAAAAGACAAAAAGTGATAGCATGCTCTTCTAAATAATTATGTAAAGAGTTTGTAGTCAACATCCTCTATCATCAATAGAAAAAAAATATAAGTGTTATCAAAGTTGAACTAATTCAAAACTAGTTTCCAAAAATGAATTGGAAGTCTCATTTCTAGAATCAAACAATGTTCTCATCGTGATATTTCAACAACAACTATAAGAAAGTGTGGCCAAAAAACATCACTAACAATTTCAATTACCAAGCATCCATCGCTAATAGAAAATTTGACCCCTAAGAATGGTACTACAAATGGATAAATGACACTTATTATTACTGAGCAAGGCCATTTCTTACTTTAGAGAAGGAATTTGAGAAGGAATGAAGAGCATGCTCACCTATATCATGCAATCAACAATAAGTTCACGAATGACTCGACTCTTACTACTCCGCACTAGGATAACAAAAGGTTTCAGAATGTCATTCTGGAAGGTGAACTTCGCCAGCTGAGAGCGGGCAAGGTATTTGTGTACCAGCTGCCTTAGAGAGTCTATGGCATACATTGCAATCTTTTCATTGTTATGGCTTCTTGCCGCAACAAAATGCAACGAGAGTATGACCCATATATTGGCCCACACCTACGGTTGCCTACCCAATAGCCTTAGGACATACCAAAATCAAATTCACTTGCTGAAAATATGGAATCTTACTCATCTCAGGATGAGAAGTTATTTCAATTGGAAGCCACAAAACTACTTGCTTACAAGTCAAAATTGTATGAACAAAGTAGGTCTAGTTACCATACGAATCCGTGTTATGTTGTAATAGCTAATCTCTACTAGCTTGGTGAGACTGAAAACTTGTGGTGGGACTTCATTTAATTCATTAGCAGATGCTTCACACAAAGCCGAGAAAAATTCCACTATCACATCACTAGGTAACTTCACGGTGTTGGCAAACACCTGCTTTGTTTGGTTTTCCGTTAGCTCCAACAAGGATAGTGCAAGTGCATCCCTGGGGGTTTGGTTTGGCTCCACTGAAACTATAAAGAACGAAGTTGAAGAAAGATATTCCAGTCTTGACACACATTCAAGCATCAATTTCCATACATTTTCTAAGGCGTCGATTCTGTTTTGGCACAAGTCAAAGAGAGCCTTCAAAGCTTCAACATTTTTGGTTTGCATATTTGTCGGTGCATGTAATGACATGAATCTGCACCAATTTGATATGGACATTTCAGTAGCCTGCAAATTTGGTGTACGAGTAAGTAGACAATTGAACTAGAAAAGCAACTTACTTGTATACACAAACCAAATAGAAAATAGTATTGCATGATGGCAACCGGGTTCGCATTAGGCTCAACCGGAGGCTGGATAGGCGTGGGTATTTGTGCCATACGTGACAACGAGTTTATCTTATCTATTTATCCTATTTGCTTTTCCTATCTATTTATCCTATCATTTTCGTTTCATTTTCAAATTTGTTTTTAACAATGGGGTCTTATGTACTAAAGTAAAGAAATAAACATATTTGGTTATTGAGCATACTTTTCCTTCATCCATGAAGAATCGTCATCACAAGATGTAAGAGAAGGTTTTAGAATGTATCGTAGACTACATTTGGTCTCTGCTAAGAAAACTTCCAAACCTTAATATCGGCAAGTCCACTAAGATGTTTCAAATCCTCCGCCGACATTTGATCAGAGATACACCTTGATGGTTGTGCCAAGCTTGACGAATCACCCCAGTCGACCTTCCTCGCTTCTACCCTCTTGAAGTAAGCAACAACCAAGAAGTAAGATTTGACATTATATGGGATTAAAGCAACAATAATGAAGTATCACTGTAATATAATTTTAATAAAGTACAAGCAAAAAAAATTAGGGCATTATGGTATTCAAGTGTTTTGATGGTGACTCACACCTCTGTGTTACTTTCCATCCTTTTGAAGACCGTAGACATCATTTGCATCAAGGTTGCCTCGGCGGCAGCTTGATCCACAGAGCTTTTATTGCAATAGAAAAGCATGTCAAGAGCGAGAGATAATCCAGACTCAAGAGAGTTAGAATTTAGATATTCCTCATAAACTCATAGTTAGACAATGAGCCATCCAAAAGATCACAAGATATTCCTCATTCTCTTGTTTAATACAATATTGTAGCATGTCCTTACGGTTGTTAAGAGGCACTCTCTATGAACTACATATATTCAGAAGCAACAAAAAGATTATCAAAGACAACACTACAAGTTGTGAATACCTGCACGAGAGCTTTCCATGCGCATGATCAACAATGGGGAGCCTATAAGTACTATTGAAATGTAACTAAGAAACCCGTTTCTTACTGGTGCTCAAAGTAGAGAACAGGAAGCTTAAAATACCATGATAGGAAGGTGAAGCAACTACTGTGAAAAGAACCTTGATCACTTGGAGCACTACACTAGCAAGTCCGAAAGCCCAATGAGAAAAGTATAAAAAATATGAACAAATGAAGAATAAAAATAAGATGGATACAAAGTATGAAACTCATCCTCATATGCAAAAATGAGAAGATAATAAAAATATGCACCAAAAACTGAATTGTTTAGACGCTTTTTGAGAGACGGTGTCTAAGTTCATGAAATCTAAAGAAGTGACTCCTTGTGAGATAGGGAAACATTACTTCTCATTAGTGCCCATTGTGCCATCTTTAGATGACCTACAAACCATATTGAAAAGTTCCATGAGCATGACTTCATTTTTTCCCCCAGTTAGACCAGTTTCTCCTTCCAAGTGTCCATAAGAAATCAGCTTCTGCAAATTATCATGTTTCTATCATCAGGTGAACTTTCTCGATAAAGTGTAATGTACTTAGCGGTATAATAATCCTATTGATTGAACCATGATTTGGAATGTGTTATCAAAAATTTGAGGTTGTCCGTTCAGATCTCTTGTCACTCCAATGTTACTGACTAGAGGCTGGATTGAAGCCATAATCAAGTAATCCATTCAAGAGTAAATTCTTGCAGGTACAGAGATCCATCTCTTTGAATTCTTGTTATATATCCAACTTGGTAGATCCACATATTTCCAAATTATTTTACAATTCTATTTCAAATGAGGCTCTTCTGTGCTAATATATCTCACATTGGAGTTTAGTACATACTCCAACTGGAATATGTGTTATATATAGGGACTTTTTTTATTTTCTGTAGACAGAGCTACTTTGGAATCTTGGATGTACCAGCTTACATTGTTTGATTTTCTTCTAGGGTTAGTACACTTGTTCAAGATTTCTCTATCAATGGGTGGAATCATCTAGGAATTATATTATTTATTTTTCGAAACCAACTAGGACTCGGTTTTGTGGAGTTTTTGTTGTTATTCCTCTAGGCTGGCTATTGAATATGGGTGATTGTAAGAAACACTTGTCCTGTTTGTTGCGTTTTCGTTTTTCGCTGTGTCAGTCCTATTAGTACTACAAGTCCTACGAGTACTATGAAGGGTACGGGAGATGAAACGTGGACCGATGATTGGAATTGAGATGAAACATTGGGAAGACACGTGGACGCATGGTAATGGATGACAGTAGGAGATGTCAGGGAAGGATGATGTTTTGGGACAGTCCCTGACATCCACGTTGGCAAATCTGCAGGCGTAGTGGGCCCCGCCTAGTACTAAGGAGTCCTACACTATACCCTGGACTACTATTTTCTGATAGTGTCTTCGATTTATCCTAGAAAATGAAGCTGGAACTTTCCCAATTTTGAAAAATAGTTAATGATTTTGGAAAAATAAATTTAAAAGTGGCCATTATTGCCAACTGAGAGAACTATTGAATGGAGTAAGAAGAAATTGGAAAACATTTTGTATTACTTAGAAAATGTTGTGTAAACGTTGCACACATCGAAGCAATGCCAAAGGCAATTGAAACATGATTTTGCAAATCCCTCTCCACAAAAGTTGTAATTCCACTACAGCAGCTCACTGTCTAGTTTTGACGATGTAATCCTTCAAAAAAGGTACTCGATAGTACTAAAAACTATCAAAACTACAAATGTGACATGTAAATGAAATTCAATTTCACACCCTAAAATAATTTTGAAAAATTCAGATTAATTTGTGTTCATTCATCAGTGCTAGAGGAACCTACATTTTGAATTTCATGTTCATTCAATCATTTCTCCAATAGTTATGGCACAAAACAACCACCGCATTGAAAGTGTGACGCAAAATAGGACAGGTGTTTCTTGCAATCACCTATATACATATAATTAATCGAACTTCTCTGAAATCTACGATCATTAATACCATCAGGGTTAACAATATCACCTCGCATCTGAACAAACGTTAGACGAACAAAACATTAGGATCCAAGCCAGCATTTGTCAAAAATAAAATAAAATTTGGATAGTCCATCCATAGATTGGGATGGCCTACGTTGACTTGGACAGTCTATCCGTCCTTGTCAACGACAAGCCATTAGAAAAAAATAAAAACAAATAAATTTTGGCCATCAACTATCAGACACGATCCTGATGCGTTAGGACGCATCAAGACGGAAGCTAACGAACATACTGATGTGAATTTGGATTTTTACATAAACATAGACAACCCTAGATACCATTGAATTTGTATGACTATCCTACAAGACTTGAGCAGATTAAGAGGCCCATGGGTGTTTCACGCTAGTGTAAGCCATTCAAGAATAGTAACCTCATATGTAATGGATTAATAGTTTGCCTTGAACGATTCCATAATTAGTCAATGTTGTAAATATTATGCTTGCTATCTATAGCGATTGTTTCTGGGATTGAGAAAATAGAGAGCTAGAAGAAGGGATGAAAATTAAACATAGTACATGTTATTGCCTGTGCTTGAATTGGATTCATCAATTGGTGCTCACAAAGCAAACATTCTCACTATAGCGCATAAGAAATATATTATATTTATTATATGATTGTAGTTTCAGGCTTCTCTCGCTATTGGCATTGTTAGTTGGCCAAGATAGCGCTATTGAGCTACTTATATGCTTGCGGATTGCTTTATGCATGTACAATCTTGTATATTTTTCTCATAGTTTTAAATTGAGTACACGGACTCTGCATCCCTCAAATGATCTTTTTGCCTCTCTTTTTCTGCCAAACCAATATACTAGAGTTGATAGACATTTTTTTAAGACAAGCGATCAATCATGAGTGATGTTGAGAAACAAATTAACTAATCGATCTCCTACCTCACAATACTTTCTTCTAGAAGTTGGTAGATCAATGTAGCTATATCTTGTCATTTAGTAGGGAGCAATTCCGATTATTCCCCATATTTAATGCAACGAGACGAAAGGGCGAAGCATAACTCTTTCTGTGCAGCAGGTAATTCTGAGGATGCTGTAATATAGGTGTCCATTGGTAGTACCTACCTTCCCTGTTGAATGATCTTCCCAATATTGTTGGTAGATTCATCAATTTTGGACTTAATGCCTTAGCAACAATTTGAGGTCCCAATAAGAGGTTAGCTCTCCTACATTTCTTCATTCGTCTTGAAATTTCCAACCAACTCCTAATCTCCTCGAGGCCTACAATAAAGTTAAACAAATACAAACTTAAGGTATCAAAGACCTATTTCAATAAGGAATACATCATTCAGTAGATAGTAATTGATAGAAATTAATCACTTGTGAATTAAGCCCTCCTATGAAGATTGAAGTAAAAAATAAGTGATGAAGAGCTCTTACCTTGGATTACCTCCATTGATTGTAGAAGAACTACGCCTCCAGTAGAATTCTTGCTTGTATTGAGAACCAATTGAGTTTGGTTGAAGAAACGAGCCGATGACAATAATAGCAAGGTATCCATTGGAATATTAAACGTGGGGGCCGCTTGCCTGAACTTCGCGAGGTAGAATGGCTTGCCTTGTAAGTAAGCCTCTGTTTCTAGAATTTGAATCAACAATTTGCTCTCTCTTGATATCAAGTAGCGCCCTACCAATCCTTTGGCAATTTCTTCCACAGGTTTTGGTTGACTAGAATTTGCAAAAAAAAGTGGGATAGATTGGTAGACAGTAAGCTGAGCAGCAATTTCCTGCACATGTTGATTTTGTTTTTGATTAGCACTTTACTAGATTTTCTGGTTGTATTTATTTCTCTTTAGAGGTAAAACTCGCTCTAGACTCTACTTCCTAGTAAAACTCATCTTGATTTTATCAATGGGTTGACTAGGCTGGTAAACAGTAAACCAAGCAACAATTTTTTGCACCCACCAAAGTAGTTTTCAATATTCAATTTGTAGGATTCTCTATTTGCGCTTATTCCTCTTCAAAAGTGTAGCTGGCTCTTGATGGTACTGCCTCTTAAAACCTATCCTAATATTCTAGATGGGTTGGTGTGAGCTCCCAATTCGTCACTTGAGATTCATAGTTTGTTTGTTTTCAACTTTGCGTAGTTTAGTAGGTAATTAGGTGTAAAAAGCCCGAAAAAGAGCCTAAGGCCAAAATAGGTTATGACATGCCAAATTAAATATTTGGTCCCTTTTAGGATTTTAGGTCTAATTACCCCTTCGATGCCCACTGTATATAGGTTAGAACCACAAACAGTGAAAGTTAATAGATTTGAGTGTAGTTGCCTAACTATGCCCCAACCTGCTAAGTAATATCCCCAATTAGCTAAGAATTGTGCCGAGTGAAGCCTCATGAGGTCCTAGATAGGTCCTTGTTTTCCCATCCCACCATTGAAACCGGAGAGCCCAATTGTTAGTATCACAGGAGTTACGATACCGAGAGTGGCTTGTGGAGGAATCGACAAGTCCTCAGCATGGATTTGGGGTCTGGAGTGTGCTAGGGGATCGGAATTGAAATCCATTTGCCAAGATTCCCTTGTATATGAAAGATTCTCTATTTTCTACGTAATTAGCGAAGGGTAGGATTTATCCTCCTTGTCCCTATATGTGCAAAGTAAGAATATGAGCTTACACAGCCATTTTGGAGCTTCCTGAGAGGTCCTACAAAAAGTCTCAGAATTTTCTGACTTGCAGAAATACTCTTTTCAGACGGTCAACTATCAAAACCCACTACAAGAAATTCGTGAAAATTCCCTGGGGGCCAGTAAAATCTCACTAAAAATTATGTTGGGTTCCTTTATGTTAATAAGGCTCCCCAACAAGTTTCGTGACATTTTAATAGCGGGAGGTGCCTAAACTAGAAGATCCCCTCTAGATTTAACAACGTGGCAATGTGGGCGAGGATTTGATTGGTGTCTCGGGAGCATATGAATTCCAAAAGAAGTCAATGAAAGGTCTTTTTTCACCCCTTCGACCTTCCAAATCACCTTGGCTAATCGCCTTGCTCAAAAAAGGCAACACCGACAAGTTAAATCTTTAACCCTTTTTTGACGAGGGATGTCATTGGGTTTCGATGGTTTTTTTGCAAAGGAAAAGGGGGAGGAAGGACCCATAAACTAAAAACAGCCTTCTAGAGGCAACGAGGCAATCCATTTGCCAATTAGAGTTAAACTCCAAAAGTTAGAAGTGGACAACAAAAAACTATAGAAGTCAATGTTCAATTAAAGCTCTAGATCTTGGAGGATTAGGATTAGGACGTTCCCACACTTGGGAACAAGGTTCCCGACACGTGTGAAATGAGGTCTTGGTTGTCAACACCCTCGCTTGTGGGAAAATTCTAACGCAATCCGAGGATAGTCAACATTTGACGTAGGGTCAAATCTTGTAAGAGATTTAGATTTGTTTAGGGTTCCCACGCTTGAGAACAAGATTCTCGACACATGTGAGATGGGGATTTAGTTGTCAACACCATTACATGTGGGAAAATCCCAACACAATCCAAGGATAGTCAACATCTTATGTAGAGTCAAATCTTATAAGAAATCTAGATTTTTTGAGTTCCCATCTTTACGAACTAAGTTCCAAGCTTGTAAACTTGAGGAGAGCAAGGGTGTCCATCTTCCTATAAAAAGGGATGTCATTCTTTCTTCAAACACCGCCATTTTTACATCTATTGTATTTGGGTCCATTGGATCCACTTGTTGGAACTTTTGGCATTTTTGCCAAAAACCTTGGCGGTGTTTGGCTTTTCATTACTTTTTTTGCTCTCTTGCTAGTCTCTTGCTCTCATTTGGTAGTGTCTTACTCTCTTTTGGTAGTCTCTTGCTCTCTTCCGGTAGCCTTTGCTCTCTTGGTCCTCTTGGTAGTTTTTGCTCTCCTTTGGTTAGTTTTGTTGCAAGTGATAAGGGTCTTAGAGTTCTCTTTGCCCTTGTCTTGTGGTTACTAAATCTTACAGTATTTTGTGGTTGTCTTGTCTCGAGTAGCATAGTCTTGAGCTATTAGTCTACTAACCATAGGGAGGGCTTTATACCCTCTTCCATTGTGTCTTGCTACGTAGTGAGGGTGTCTTAGGTTCCATAGAGTGTCACTTTAGCCTCACCTTGCTCTTGTCCTTGTGGGTCCCATCAAGACGGTGAAGATTTGGACTCCCTAGGTTCTAAGTCGTAGATTGTGTATTAAAAATCTCACCAAACGGCGGAGCCTTGATGTTGCGGCATTAAATTTTAGTTTTTGTGATTTACCTATGAAAACTAACCGGAAACCCAGGAGTAGGTATCCGGATCTAGCTAAGGAATCATCGGGAGCTAAAATAGAGAAGGAAAATGAAGTAGTAGATGGATCAGCTCCAATCCGGTTCCAGCAGGAGAACGGATGAGAACGGATGTCTGACCGGATAGGGGATGGTCTAGATATCGTAGAGGACCGGATCCGGAATAGGTCATGATGAGGTGACAAGGGTCCAACGACTATATAAAAGCTAGCTTGCCCAGTTGAACCTCTTTTGCATTTTTCGCCTATCTCAGCGCTCTCCACGCTCTCAGCTCCGTGCTCTCGTCTGTGACTTTGCTGTCTGTGTTGGGTTTGTGTGAGAGTGTCTTTTTCGAGAGTTGTGTTGTTATTGTTTTGATTTCCAGTTGAGATCAGAGAGAGAAAGTGAGGAACGGGACATGCGGCTAGGAGAGAGTGAGGTAGAATTGAAAAGGGATTCCGAGCTCGCATCCGTGTCCATGCTGCAATTCAAGAGAAGTAGAGGCGAACAAGCTAGTACGTCCTTGGTGGAGGTGAAGCTCCGGAAAGTGATTCGAGTCATTCCCTCTACCGAACCAGCAAAGTCCCAACTCATGGAAGATTTGACTTCCATGGATTGCCTAGGGTTTGCAGAAAAACCCTCGGGCTTCAAGGAAGAAGTTATGGTGAGGGAACTCTTGGGTAAGTTATCCAATGAGTTCGATAACACCATGAGAGCAATTCCGCATCTCTAGACGGAGAAGGTCTAGAGAGCAGTGTATAATTTCCAGATAGGCGGATTGGGAATGGCGAACCGGAAGTACGAGTTCGTCCGAGGCAAGTTCTAGGGTGTTGTCAACCCAAAGGACGGCTACGCCATAGAGGACTACATCGACGAGTGCCACCGCCGGCTTCTGCAATTCCTCGTTCCGATCCTACATCCGAAAAAGCCAACGAGGGTGACGATCTCCCTCGCGAATACCATTTTCGACACCCTGAGGGGAGACTGGAGAGTTGACTGGGCTTGGATCATTTCCGATCTAGTCACCCAACTTGTAGGAAGAGTTGAAAAGAGTAGGGCCACTCCCGTGTGTCCCTACCTAATCCATCTCTACCATTCCCATCAGCTCCTGAGCGTTGGAGAGGAGAAGGTGTGGAGGGCTCAAGAAGTCCTTCTGAAGTATGGAGAATCAAAAACAGATGATAAAGTCAAATCCAGTTCCGATCCAAGGGATGAGAGCGAGTCAGAGGATGAGGAGCCAGTGATGTCGTTGATCAAGTGATAAAAGACGACCTCACCTCACAAGCGAGGAACGCCCCCTAGTTGTGATACCTCGGCCCCGAAAGAGAGACTAGAGGTTGAGAAAATTGTATTAGAGGAATCAGATCCCGAGGATCCATTCAATCCTCTCGTCAAAATCCTGTGCGACGTGAGAGCGGATTGGGAATTGAAGAGAAGGATCCCACTCGTGATCGGAAAGTTGGTGGGAGCGCCGCTAGATAGAGAGCTACCAAAGAAGGTGGTGAGCTGCATCTCCGATCTAGTCGAAACCCAAAAACAGGAAGTAGAGATCCGCAGGTTATAGGAGGAGGTGGATCGAGTGAAGGCAGAACTCCTTGTACTCTAGGAGAACTTTGCAGTCGCTCGTTCGATAGCGGATGAGGCTCAGAAAATGGTTGAGCAAGTGAAGGCCACATTCGGGGAGACCGGAATGGCCGCCACCAAGGCTAAGCTGTTTGATGAGAAGGTGCACAATGAAAAGAAGCCATCCGGGTTCCAGATGGTCCGGATTCTCATAGACTTTGCCGAGCAGGTTGAAGCAGCAATGAAGGAGGCGCGGAAGGCGGCGGACTGGATGGAGGAGAGTACCCAGATATTGTCGGGAGCCACCTGCTCTCGAGGGATTCAACTCTCAGACATATCTCTTCCGGATTCGTTCCTGGATGCAACGGTAGGGGAGGGGAAGGATGCCACTCCCAAGTCCAAGAGATCAGAGGCTAAGGCGAATCTAGCTAGTATGCTTGGGACTGCCATCGACTTAGACTCGACCCCCAGATCCAGAGAAGGTGACCCAGTTCCTAACCCTCAGGAGAAGGAACGGAATCGAAACTTGAACGAGATCTTTGAGCAAATGGAGCTGGAGCGGATAGTGCCACCATTGGATCTCGGGTGGGTACTTAGGTGTGTAAATATTAGGAAGAGTAGGAACGTATCCGGATCTTGTTCCGATCCGGTTAGTAGTAGGTAGGACCGAAAAGTCCGGCTCGAGTTGCGACGGAACTTTTGTAGGCTTTTAGGCCTGTTTGTACTTTTAGGTTGTATTTAAGTCAATCCCTGCAAAGGGTACTAGGTGTTTTTCTTTTTGCAAACTTCTTGTACCTTTGTATGCGCTCTTGTGTTGTGTGTATCTCCCAAGCTTGGCAAGGTTGCATGGCGTAGAGTTAGGAAAGTGTAGGATTGATTTGTGAATTGATTTCTCCCCTTGGTGTGTAAGTTTTTGATCCTCAGTGTATGTGAGCGGATTGTGGAAGTGTTGGGAGTGGACTTCAATGCCTCAGCAGATCTAGAGTTTTGAGTTTCGGGTAAGAAAGCCGTTGTTAGGCTAGGCAGAGAGGGAGGGTATCCTTAGTCGTGCTAGAACTCCTAGGTAGGAAATCCAATTGAGTGTCTGATCTTCTGAGAGGTCTCACCACCTTAGTTGGTAAATGGAATAGCTCTGGTAAGTGTTAGAATGGATGAGTACACTTGTGACCACCTAGCTTCACAAGGGTAGAAACTGGCATCAAGGTCGTTGTAGTAAGAAAGGATTGTACGAGGGATCTCTGTGTGATGTACGAACCGGATTGCTATCCGGGTTGTTGTGAGGGATCAAACCGGATCCGAGTTAGTTTAGGAGAGGAAGAGATAGGATAGTAGGTCTTTAGCCACTATAATCCACGGAAGGAGTGGTGGGCCTACCACTCATAAAATCAAGTGGCGACCCTTCTAATGGTTCGACATAGGCAAAACTAAACCAGAATAGGCATGAGGATATATACAGGCAATCCGGAATGGATTGGTCTAGAGGAGTACGAGGACCGGAAGTGGTGCAGTCTTGGAATTGGGTTAAATAGGATCAACCGGAGATTTAGGGAACCAGGAAGAGGATGAATCCGGTTTGATACTATCTGGTGGTTGGTTGTTTCCGGTTTTAGATCTAGGACCGGAAGAAAGGTTTAGAGATTAGTAAGGCTTACTCGCTTAATAAAGTTAAATACTTCACAGAATCTCGTAGGTTCAATCTTTAGAGTCACTTCGTTATGCTCTAGAATGATTTTTGCAAGTATAATAGGGAATTTACTTGCTCTGTGCTGCGACACTTGAACCTGTAGGTCCTCCTAGCCTTAGATTTGGTGTTAAATCCAAATCGGTGGCGGAGCTTTGATCCTACGAGGCCCTCACTTCCAAAGTTTAGTTCCCAAAATATTTGGGAACAAGTCAAAGTCTAGTGCCCAAAAAGAAACCGGTCTTAGGTCCTAGCTATCAAGGGAAAGAGAGTTCCCTAGAGTCCTATGTCCGTCACGTCTAGTCCTTTGATTTGTGTGGAGCACTAGGCTTCCAAGGTCATTTCCTACAAAAAGGAGGGGAGCCCCAACATCTAGCACTAGCGCCAGGTACCAACAGCCATCATCGGCACTCAATACCAACCCCTAGCACTAGGGTTCAGGCCAACATCAACACTTAGGACCGACGGGCGAGTACTAGTGCCCAACATTGGCAGCCTGGGTATTGCAACTTAGCATCGGCGGTCGGGTATCGGCAACCCGAGTACCAGTGCCCAACACCGGCAGACAATACCGGCAACTAGAGGTTTAGCCACGGACTAGGGGGGGCAGTCAAGGACTAGGGGATTCATCCAAGGAAGTTGGATCCAATACAGGGTCGATTTGGGTACAACCTGGAACTAAGGAAGGGAATTAATCTAAGTAGGAGTTAGTACATGGGATAAAATAGGAGGATAGTAGAGGAGGTAGTCATTTAGC
Source organism: Straminergon stramineum (assembly GCA_963920665.1). Lineage (NCBI taxonomy): Eukaryota > Viridiplantae > Streptophyta > Bryopsida > Hypnales > Calliergonaceae > Straminergon > Straminergon stramineum. The sequence continues at coordinate 6,444,752 of OY987270.1, read as the reverse complement.
AAATAGAAGTTATCCAATAGGATAGAGTAGGGGGGTAATAGAAGGAATAGGAATTAGCACATACTTGGGATAAAATAGGACTATAGGAGGATAATAGAGGGGGTAGAAATTAGCAAATAGGAAGTAGCAATTAGGAGTTAACAAATAGGGTAGAGTAGGAGGGTAGGAGTGAGCAACTAGGAAAGGATTGGAGGAGAGAGGTCGAGGGTAATAAGTAAAATAGAAGTGATCCCAACACAACCTCACAACAAACAAACAAGGAAGGAGTAGGAAGGGAAAATGGGAAGTTAGGCTCACCAATCATCTTCCATCCAACTGACATCCAACTGACATCCAACCCCGTGAAGGTGGCATGCCGACAAGGGACATGTTGAGGGGGAGTCTTAGGCACATGGACAAGGAACCCTGGGCCAAGGTGTGACCCCACAACTCTCCTTCCATTTAGATAGTTCACTTTCCGCAATCATGGAATAGGGTTGAGACCTAGGAGTAGGTAGCGCCCTTAGAGCCGGAGACAAGTCAAATTTAGCACCGTAGAGTAGACATTGGAGAGGGGTTCCAAAGGATGGATAAAGTTTGGATAGCCCTTCAAGGTCTAACCTTCAACCGGCCTTAAGTCCTCGTAGGAACATCCACTTCCAAGCAACTTAGGTCTTTAGAAATGGCATGAACTAATCTTCAACCTAGTAGTAGTAGACTTAGGCTACTTTTTAGTGTAGTAGGAGGCCACAATGGTCAAAGTATCAAGGCATTAGCTCTACGTTAGAATAGTTTGGGATTTACTGTGAACTATAGGAAGTAGAAGGCTCAGAAAAGATTCATTGCTTGGAAGGCATAGTGGACTGACGTTAGGCACCCATCAAAATAGAAGTTCACCCCCAAAAAAACACAAGAACTTGGTTGTGCTTATTTGTTTGCCAAGGGTGGGTAAATATACACTCACAGTTGGCTGGGTTGGCAATCAATAAGCCAAGCAACAAATTTCTGCACATAGAGTATTAGTTTCTGATGTTCAGTCTACTTGATTTTGTGCTTGTGTTTATTCTGCTCTAGAAGTTTATCTTGAAATGATGCTACCTCGTAAAGCTCGTCATGATATTCTCGATGGGCTGGCTAGATACATTGCACTTGCAAGTAAATATTCAGAAATATGGGGAGCTCAATTAGAGGATAATCTAGTGAAACTTGGTAGGATAGTTAATTAATTAGCATGACTAATCGTCTCTACAAAATGTCAATTCTAATTGTTGGACAGGTCTGGCAAAATGAGCGAGAGATAGAATCCGCTCAATTTTAAGCTACTTGATAAATATGCACTCACTCAAGTATACGCTAAGCGATCTCCATAGCTCAGAGCTTGACCAACCACCAACGCGAATAGGGAAGCGATAAACCTAAGTATATGTCATTACATAACATTCAATATGCATCGAACCCTAGCTTATTCTCTCTCATTCCTCGCATTGGCAAGCATTACATATATTTCCAACAATTTTTAATTATAGAATCATTCAAGTGGAAAACAATTAAAAAAAAATGAAACACACATACCGGCTTAAGTTACTTGGATTTCCAAGTTGCATCCCTATCGTCTCCCCCAAGGCCACTACAAGCTCTTTCGAATTGTCCTTCATCATCCAACAATCTGGATTCCAATTAGGAGCAAACTCCATCCTCGGGACTTGTCTTCTCCACAGCAATCGACTGATCAAGTGCACTCTTAATTTTGCTAACAAATGCTAGAATGTGATTGTTCTCTCAAGCTTTCTTTGAAGAATACGGAAAGAAACAACTTACAAGAAGGCAACAACGACACCACACCATCCCTATCAATGTCAACCTCATCTTGGTATTAATACATGTATTTAGTACATTTGGTTTTCATATGTATACTTCTGCAAATCCACTTTTCATACATGTTCCTCACTACATCTGGTAATCATATGTGTACTTGAGTACATATAGTATTTATACCATCATAGTTGTGCTTCAATACATCATTCTAGTGACAGCATTATCGGTAGTATATAATGAATTTTTAAAATTTGATTGGCATAGGTATGTAGGTATCATTTATATGTACAATTTTCATACAAGAAAAAATGACAACAAGTAACAAAAATTTGATCTATAATTCATTGTATAATAGGTTTGATGATCGATTTCATTAAAATGGCAATTAGGCCATTTCATTATGTTGGCACTTTTAAGGTTCAAACCATACACTCTACAATCTAAATTTGTCCTAGTTGTTAGAAATCTAGGAATCTAATTTAGATTTAGGAATCTAGGAATCTAGGAATTTGAAATCCGAGATGTTCTAAATTTCATAGATTGTTTGGATTACGCAATCTGAAAAATTGCATATTGTAGGATCAAATAAAAATTTGGGAACATTAATCCAAGAGTTGGCGAGTCCACTCTTGACAACCCAAGGCGTGACCCATCTTATCATCTATACCTATCCTAGATTTTTGAAATATATATGTGTCCTAGATGTCCAAAATCTATACTTATCCTAAGTGTCCCTTTTACAGTTTAGACTACTCAATCTAAAAAATGACAAATGGAATACTGCCATTTTAATTAAATTATGGTGAATTTCATTAAATTGGCGATATTCTGGTGGAATTACACAACATTCCATTAAAATGGCATGGAATATGTTAGAAATTGCACGACATTGCATTAAAATGGCATGGGATATGTCAAAGATAGCGCAATAATACCACCATTTTAATGAAATTCACCATAATTGACCATTTTGTAATATTTGTAATAGTTAGATTAGTACCTAGCCCTAAAAGGACATGGCCCTATCATGAAGGTATCATATTAAACTATAAGATGATAGAATAGATATGAGAATGTAACTCCCTATTGAAGCATAGAAGAGAGATATTGAGAAAGATGCTCAACTCAATTGTACTTCCTTCACTCTCCAAAGTTGTATTATATTTTTTACTTATAGTCTTTCTTACTAGGTACACATCGTATTCTATCTAGTGGTGTAGCCTAGGTCCCATCATATTTTAGCTACCAATGTCCTATAGTGAAATCTAACCTCAAAAATCCATAGGCTTTAAGTGAATTAATTTATCATATAATAATTATTCTATCCCACCTTTCCTACTTAATTAACTAAGCACCAATAGTCTATTGCACATAGTATGCATGGAATCATTAACTCCCACTCACTTAAGATGTAGTTTCTTGAAGTTGGTAATTTCATCTCATCAATTTTTTCTTCTTAAGGTTCTTGGTTATGGCCTCAATTTGACCTTGCAAAACTTCAATTATCCCTTTGTTCCTTGGACCATTTGTTAAAAACAAATCCACCAAAACAAATCCAAAGATTTCTCAAGTTGAAATTTTTTTTTTAAATCACCTACACAACAAATCCAATTATTTCTAATGTGTCCAAGAATTCAAAGATTTTAGCTTATGTAAAGCCTCATGAATTACATCTTTATGAAGTGGAGAATCCAATCATGACTCTTACTCATGTCCAATGACGTACCTCGTATTGGAGAATTCAATGACTCTCATGCAAGTAGACATGGATTCAAATTTCATCAAATTCTAATATGAATAGGAGCATTCATTGTTTCTAAAATTTCTTTGAAAACATCATTATCCTTATTGGGGGCATCATTATTTTATCCAATCAACATCAATATGGATTCTCTAGCATAGACTATTTTCTTAGAAGTCCCAAAAAAACAATAATCATCATTATTGTTACAATAAATTTTTTGTGAAATTGGCACATTATAGATGCCCCTTTAGAGAATCAAATCTATATATATTATATTACATTTAGGTTTTAGATCTTTTTGCACTTAAGAGTCAATAATAATAAAGCCATCTTGAAGACCAAGACTAGTTTGCCTAGCCATGCCTAAAAGGCATGGGTAGGAAAGGCTACTTTAAAAATCACCAACCATTATTCCTCCATTTTGATGAATTATACATTTGTTGTCTACAATATCATTGTACAAGTCTCCAATTTGCAACAAAACTAGTGCATTATGGAAATAAATGGAGGCACTATACAATAGAAATCAAAAGGAAGAGTGACAATATATAAAAGTCTCTTGTCATTAGCTAAAAATTAATACAAGCCAAACCACCAATTCAATACAAGCCAAGTTTGATTGACCCAATATTCAAGGTGACTAACAAGATTACAAGAGCAAGAAAATTGTTCACTTAGTTAGATTGTAACCTATCTAAAAGAAGTTGAAAATTTTATCCTTATTGGTGATTACATCATAGTCATGCTTAGTGAAATAGAAAGCACTATTGTTTGTAATGACATCAACAAAGCACACCTACTCCATTCATTATATCTATTTTTGCCAAATCTAGCCAAAAAGTAATTGTTATAAACTTAAGGTAGTAGCACCAAAAAGTGATACTTTTACCTACTCCATTCATTATATCTATTTTCGCCAAATCTAGACAAAAAATAATCATTGTAAACTTAAGGTAATAGCACCAAAAAGTGATACTTTTTCCAGTCTTACTAGTACCTCAAAGGTCAAATGACTACAAAGATTCCATGAGATTGTTAGCAAATTCAAGAGAAATACAACCCAAGTGATTTTATAATTTTTTGATGCTCTAGTAATATTTTACAAATTTTCAAAGTTGAGTACATAGGATATCCATACATAACTTAATGTTCACTAAACTCACCTTAACCCCTAAATGCCCAAGGCACCAATTCTGGTGTTTCGAAAACTTTAAAGTTAAGTAAAACCCAACCAAATTGCTCTTATTATTAGTTTATATTTTAGGAGAACTATTTTTGAAGTCTAGTTTTAGAATCAAAAAATTGATCTGAAAAATAAGGGATTATGATTTTTCTATTGAAGATTTAGTGCAAGGATGCCCATTGCAATCTTGACTTCCCGTAGTGTTGAGGGCTCTTGAAAATGAGCCTCCAATACACTAGAACTTGGAGGAAATTCATTTAAAAAAATTGTAGAATAGATTTTGAAAAACCGTAAATTGATTGGGGTTGTGCATGCTAGGTCCTATAACCTCATATTTTTTTAGTGACCAAATTTTTAGAGTTGACATGCAAAAAGTGAATTGAAAAATTTTTACACCCTCATGATCAAACATTATAATCTTTCAATGTGATATTGTTATGTTTTCTTTTCCTATGTGATCTCTAACATGTCTAGTTTGAATTTGTATAGTTACAATTCAAAAGAAATTGGTACAACTTATGAAAATGTTGACTTTTTGTTCAATTTAGAGCAAATTTCAAGGAGCTCCAAACAAGCCTTGGGCATTTAGGGGTTAAATGGACACCATAGAAACAACAAATGTCTCTACTCTCATTGGTTGCTTCAAAAAACTCCTCATTTTCATTGGTTGCTTTTAAAAAATTGTGGTGGTTTTGAGTCATGGATGTGATCAATTCAAGGCCAGTTTTAGGTGTCTGGAGAAAGGAATATGTTCCAATTAGTGGTATCCACATGAGCCTGCCGCTTGATCACGCCTGAACAACACATTAATCAAGGAAAGCTGCTGGGAGTGGGCCAGAACAAGGAATAAAATTCATAGACGATGTGCAATGAAAGAACTCTTGATTGACCTAATCTGTGTATCCTCATGAGTAATGACAAGAGAAAATCGAATAGCTGCTCATGGGCAGGTAATTGACACCCTTTAGACACCTGCCAATACACTAAGCAAACTGCGTCATGCCAAGAATCTCGATTTTCCACTGTGACCAAATAAAGAATGATAATGTTATTGAAGCATGAGAAATATGGAATGTACATTTTCCAAAAAGATGCAATTGAACTGGGATTGCACAGGAAGGGATGTCATGAGCTTGAATTCCGGTATCAAAGAGGAGATCATGTTCCTCGATGTTATACACAAGCCTTCAACCCTCAAAAGAACGAACAAAGGTAGCTCCTGCGGATTCAAATCAACGTGAAAGGGTGGTGCTCACTGATGTTTTTAAGCAGTGTACAACCAAGCGGTTCTATTATCAAATCAACACATTAGTTTGTGACACGACCAGAATACCTGCGTTCCATCCCCGAGATGATCTACTACTGGCATGCATCCACGTATGCTTCTACTTGCCACTTGTTCACATAGCTATTTTTTGGTGCAGGTTGAGAACTAAGTCACTCCCACTTTGATTAGGAGCTTGCCATACAGAACTTAGTGTGAAGTGTCAACGCCATCACCGTCATCGTCCTTCACGTACTTCTCTTGAATAGCCATCGTCGTGGAAGGCAAACCAACGTTAAGGCAGATCACGTCTCGTGTCTAGCATAATCAATTGCATAAACCACGCTTATACAAGACATTTTACTCAGAAATGATATTCTAAAAATTATTCTTTGAATTGTTAGTATCCACAAACCACACAAAATGAAAGGATATCTATCATAATCCCAATTGGTGGGGGCCGCAGCAAGTTTGCTGAACTCGTTGATATTGCCCTCAATCCCTCTGAACACGTAGCCGTTGCTCTTGTCAATAATCTTCAAAAGGTCCATCACACTTTCCTTGTCCTGAACATAAATCACAAGGAATGTATCAGGTAAAGCTTTGCGTCAAAGTAACTTCAAGAAAGAAACAAAGAAAGCAAAAGGTACGACTACACTCCTGACATGCACGGTAATTGACAGCATTATTAGTGCATTAACATTTCACTCATTGTAACAAGGGCACAACTTATTAGATTTTCACATCAATAAAAAATAGCTTACGCTGAAGAAAGACAGCTTCAACCGAAACCCGAATATAGATTCCAACAAATGAACGGCACAATAGATGTTCAAAAACGTCATGGAGAATGTTAACAGACCTGGATATTTAACGTTGTGAAGCTTACAAGACCATAGTCTTCTACAACTTCACACAACTCCTTCGTCAACTTCCTACATTGCCAACAGATGACGTCACTTATGATAACCTTCAAAAATATCAGGAGTTGTTCAAGCCAAGCATACAATCGGCATCCTTCGGAAACCTTCAGAAACAAAGAATTCAGGATCCATTGCAGAAAACAGAGATTGATGACAGCCATTGCAGCCCCAGCGCATACCCACCACCAAACGACCAGAGAGTTACCTATACTTGGCAGACCTAGGATCTTTATCCAAATATTCTTGAAGATAAGAGAGATCTTGGACATCAGTGTAAAAGTCCAGATTAAAGTCTGCCAAGCACTCCCACCTCATGAATGACAACAAATCACATTGACGATTGAAAAATATACATCACTAAGAACCTAGATACTAATTCTCCTGCAATTCAGCCACAGAAAGACAAGAAACAGCTGAAGTAAATAAGTCGTGAAATCCGTAACTCGGCTGTCCAATTAAGAAAAATCATGAATGATAAAGGGCTTAATTTCTGCTGCAAATTTGAGTGTACTTCCAAATTCGACGGGATTACCAAAGATTGATGAAAACTAACAAAAAAGTACAAAGATAACAAATGCCGGAATCATGTAGTCAACAATTGAGCGGTAAAGTTACCAAGTTTGCCGTATTGCTCTATCAAATCAATCTTTGACAACACGTTGATGTGTGGAAGCTCTAAGTGGAGCATAGTTGACAACGATACTAAAAGAGCAGACACATACTTCCCAGGATCGCTGCATAAGTGGGCATCTACCAGATGTACGGCTGTGAGCTGCAATCCAGATATTGGAGGCAACGTAAGGGAAGAACAATACCGTGAATTAGAATCATTGCTTGTAGAAACTTGCAAATACTGGTGACACAGTCATTATCGCCAGAATTATTATAAACCACACAGAAGGACACTTCTAATATTGACCAGGACGAGAAACGTACACGATAATCCCACTTGTTTGCCATTTCTAAAATCACGTTCTTTGCATTCGAGTGTAGCGTAAAGAGCTCCACTTGCCCAGGGAAGTCGAATAGTAGGTAATGGTCTGCAACCAGTCCACAACTAGGACGTTACAGCCGACAGCGCAAGTACACGTCAAAAGGCGAAACTCATACAAAAACTTCTGTTCTAAAGCCCAACAAGAACTCACAAGCGAAATGAAACTAATAAGGGCCTTCATAAGTTCCCACCCATACAAACGTGCCTCAGTTACAAAAAGCTTAAAAGATGGACGTAAACGACTGAGATCAAAGGGGTGTAATACCATTGATCAATGGGCGAAGTTTATCCTGCAGCCAATCTATGTTCTTCTCCAGGTAGTCCATACAATAAACAAGCCCTGCATGAAGACACACAGTGGACGCATAATTACTCACGAGCTATTTCATTTAAAAATACCCTGCTTAATGCCACCAAGGGAAAAAAATGGCCTATGTTTGATACTCATCTAGCCGAACTAATCAGTATGGGTTTTTAAGTAGGACTACCTCCATTTGGTCCAAGATCATACTGAGACATCACATCTTCCAGCTTAACAAGGTCTTCAATGTTGACAGCACACTCATATCTAAGTTGGTCAAAGAATTTAACTGAATATGAAGTACTATCGTAATGAATGACACAGAGAGAGGAACTCTGGCGATGTGAACATGGCTGGCGTCCATGAAGAGTGTGTTCACCTAAGTACCCACGCCTAACTCCGAAGAGTTAAGACGAGGGAAACATAGGCTAGTCATGAAATGACACTTGAAGGTAGTCGAGAGAACCGGTGCTGGACTTCCAGAAAGGTCCGTGGGAATTTCTAACACATTTTTCGATACGGTACAGGATAGTTCATTCTCAGACTTCCTCAAAATAAGTTGCTAAATAAGGCATTGGACACATCTGAGCCTGGTAAACCGTTAGTAAAGGATACGGGAGGTTGTCATTTGCTGGATCCAGATTGATTACCGCAGTTTTTCTGCCAAAAGAGCAGTTCAACAAAATTAGCACACCAAACGTTCGATGCAAAACTACATACGGAACCCTAAACCCTAAAACCCTAAAACCCGAAGCGCGAACAAGTCAATGATAATCTCAAACCTATCATTCGATTTTAATGTCAATAAGGCTATGGGTATTTTCCACGCAGATAAGATACCCCTAAGCACTTGATCAAAACGAGAATATAAAGCAGTAAGAAGTTAACCTGCCGATCAGATTAAGAAACTGGGACATGCCATTGCAGTACGTGGTCTTCCCAGAGCCCGCAGGCCCGATCACAATCTGACCGAATACCATCCTTCACTCACGTATTGTAGTTCTGAAACGCAATTCGGAAACTCACGACTCTGCGTCCCTAAAGGGAAGATCACCAATTCATTGGATTGTCAAGTCGTTACAGTACTCCATTTCTCCAGGTATTAACACTGCAGCAGGTTATTTCAAACCGGTAAATATGCCAACTAAAATTCCTTCACTCAATGTCACACATTCCAGTATCGTTCTAAAACCCCTAAAAACAGGGCAAAATTCCAATTCCCTTCCACGACGGACATCGCCCTCACCCTCCGACCAGCACTCAAATTAGACCACAAAAGTCGACTTCCTAAACCGAAAACGCGAATCGAAAGCATAAAAACTCGCAACGAACAAAGTACCAGCAATTGAAGAAGAATGAAGGATAAGGAGTTGTCAGTCGTTTCCAGTCGTTTCGAAAAGAGACGGTATACAAGCCAGTGCTCTCTCTATCCACATATAAGTATGCGCAGAATTGTTACTCAATACATCATATTGTGAGAATTATAATTCAGACCGGTTCAAAATTTAGACCATCAATTTGAATTCGTTCGTCAAAACATGAATGAAATCGGACCAAAAATTTAGAAAAGTCTTCGTCTGACCTACTCAAAACTACGGCAAAAGCAAAGCATGAGAGTGATCGAATTTGGCCACGAATGGAGTACCTCGAAAATGAGCACCTGATCTTCCTCTCCGTTCACCAGGACCTCGTTCGGCGCTTTCTCCGTGTACTGCTCCAAGCGAGAGAAGTCGAATTGCGCTTGCTATCAGAGTTGTGAAAGCAAGAATGGGGATTAGGGTTAAAAGGGGTCGAGAATGCAGAGATCAAGGGGGGGAGGGAGAGGAGCAGGAGGGGGAACGCCATGGGTTGCAACAGAAATGTCCAGAAGCAAACAGCCTTGAGGAAAATTTAGTAGTTTTCGGAGTGAAAATTAGGGCATCCTCAATGTACACTGTACAGTACACGGCAAACGGTGGCCCGGCAAATGAAAATGCTTGTGAATGATTGGAATCTAATGGACTAAGGTAACTGCACCTAATTATGATCCCACTCTAAAACCACCACCCTATAAATTCTTGACCGAAATGGACAGCATTTCATCATGAGAGCCTAAGGGCACTTGTAGGTTTACTTATTTTTAGTTTTTGAAACTTTTTAGTTTAATTTTATAGTATCTGAAATATGCAAAAATAGAGAATCTAGAATATTATTATGACATCTAGCAAGATCCAACAAAAAAATAAGCAATGATAGGAACATTGCCCAATTGCTTTTTTGAACACATATAGGTGTAACTACCTTGGTTCGTTCATATTTTAAGTAGCAACTCAAGTTGCTTATATGGTAACCACACCGAAAAAGGTTTTGAGCATGGGTTTCTATTATTGAGTAGTAAAGTTTTTTGTTATATCTTACTAGCTTCAAATAGGCATTCTAGATTCCCTTAGAATGAAGTTTTTAGACATTGTATATGTAAACCATGAATTTTCAAAGTGCTTAAAAATGGTATAAAAAAATTGACTCTAGGCTCTCATAATTAGATATTTTACATTTCAAGGTAGGATTTATTGGAGAAAGGATTCATAAACAACTTCAACAATTCTATTGAAGATCACTTTTTGAAATGCTCAAAAAAATGAAATAATAGAAATTGATAATAGGTGATTTGATATTGGTAACCTTAACCCCTAAAGTTCCTTGACTATGTTATCACCAAAAAAACTCAAAAACTGCCATTTCTAATACAAGTACCAAAATTTTGAAAAACACCATTTTTGGAGGCATGTAATTGTAGGATCTTGTAGTACACTAGATTGAGAAGATGTGGAAAAAAATTCAGAAAATTCCACCATGTAGATTGCACTGAAGATATTAGCATTTGTAGTGACAAAAATCCCTTTGGGGGCCCTATGAAAAAACAAGTAGCTACACTTCACAAGGTCACATTTGTATGAAAAAATGCCCCAAATGGTGGTGCTTCTTTAGATTCATTCTTCAATGCAAGTTGGTTACATTCTTAAAAAATTTCAGATCATTTGGAATTGTGCAACATATAGGAAAAAAATAGTAAGTAGAAAAATGTAGAGAATGATTCAAAATACTAAATTGTTAACAATTTATTAATGGAATTGAAAAATCCCAATCCCAATGGTTGTAATGTTGTAATAAACAATATACATCTTATTTTTTTATTTTTTTCAAAAAATATTGAAAATTGAGTTAAATAAAGGACTTCAAAGTTTATTTTAGAGTAGAGAATCCATACTTCCCCGCGAACTAAAACATCTCATGACTTTTGACTCATTGATCAAAATGAATTATTCAAAGCTTTCTATGTATAAATAAATCTAGAAAACCAATTTCAAATTTTTATTTTTGAAAAAAATAATTTTTTCAGATTTGCCTAGACTGCCTGAGTTGAGAAACAAACTACAGATTGGGCCATAATTTTTTACTCATATTTCCAAATGCCCTAAAATTTAGTGCACATGAAAGATATTCCTCGTCCACACCTTCTATTAAAGTTTGGGCCAAAAACATGGAAATCTCTAGTCACACATATCTGCCCCAAAGTTATGTTGCCAAAAAAAACATCTTCGTCCTTTAGGGGGTAAACAAGGGATTTTATTTATTTGAAGCAAGGTATTGTTGAAACAATTTTGAAAAGTACAGTGTATGTTGATAATGGAATATGTTGCAAAACATTTCCCAATTTTGAATAATTGACATCTCTAAGCATCCAAATTCTTTTCCAAAGATAATTTCACTACATTTTGATGAATTCATGTATACAAAATTTGAAAGGACAAATGTTGTTTAATCCACAATCTATATATCTATGGATGTAAATTACTTCATCATTCCAATGAAGGTTGCAAATTACAATGTCCTTAATAAATTGATAAAAATAAAATTCATGTCATGAACAAGTACAATATCATACAAGAAGTCTAATATCCAAGTTAGAAGATATCCTTCTTTAACGTGAGGGATATTTTTTGAATTTACCAACTATTTTCCTTCAATTCCCATGATTGAACAAAATTTTCAAGTATTGAGTCCATATCTTTCTATTTTTAACTCCAATTAGTAAATTTAAACTTTTTTCCAATGTTATTAAATTGCAAACAACTTTTTTCCCAATTCCACGAGCTAACAATGAACTAACTGATGTTTTCTTGGCGAAGATTGTCCTTCATCATGAGAAATCACCTACTCTGAACCTGTCCATCACCATTCTTCATAACACAGTGCCACCCTCCCTCCTTTCTATTAACCCCTAAATGCATTGATGTCCATTTTCTAGACAATGAATAGATCGAAACACTAGTTTCATCTTCCTAACTACTTTGATGAAAGTTATTTTAATTTGTGAAGATACGTTATCAAGTTTTTGTCCTATCTAAAGGTTGGATTTGGTGTTACTAGAGTTCATCTTTTTCTAAAATTACAAATGTGCAAGTATGTGAAGTGGTCAAACTACATTGACTTTAGTTCAAAACTAGATTAGCCAAAATGAGGTCATAGATTTGAAGAACAAAAATATTTCAAAAAATCACCATGTGAAGAGAACTTCATTTCAAATCCATTCCAACAAAATTTACTCAAAAAATGATAATATTTTACTTGCAATTGAATTTTGAAGGAATTTTGGAATTTTTATTTCAAAATTTATAAAAAAATATTGGTGATAGCATTCGTGAATCTAACTATACATATGGAATCTACAAATCAAAATCTACAACTTTTATTTGCATTTCAATTTCAAAATATGCTTCCACATAGCACTTTATAATGATTTTTCTCAAATCGTTAATTCTAGAGATGAATCTAGACGTTTAGGGGTTAAAAAAGAAGTGAAAGGAAAAAAACATTAATTTAGAAAGTTTCAAATCAATGCTAAATGAAGTTAGTCGAGGTGATTTAGAGGCTCATAAAATAACCCTTTTGAGAACTCCAAACTGTGCCTCATCATATCTTTGGTATGGGGATTTCTTGTTGTTCAAATAATTATGGTTTTGGACCAACAAACACAAGTAATGTGTTTCACTCCCAATTTAAGAATATGAAGAATTTCTTCATTGAAGTTATACTTCCCAAAATATGATCAATCAAAATGGTCACTTTAAAATCATGTATCATTCATCCTTAGACACATTCTCCCATCCATTCTTCATGCTAGAATATTGAAAGATCCAATAAGTTAGTATTATAGTCTCACTAGCTAATATAGGCTAATAGGAATACTAGCAATTTAAGGAGGAAATGGTAATGAAATTCCTTACAATAATCATATTTTAAAAGTGAGTTTTTTCAATGTAAGTTGCTGAAGGGCACCAATAACATCATTAAAGTTGCCCAAATAGCCAAAATTAATTACCTTCATCCACATTTTTCGAATAACTCCAACATTGAAAACAAACAGCTAATTACAAGTATCTTTATTCAAAGAATTATGTGTTATTTTTGTCCATCTCTTTCATATATACAATCTTTAGTACAATCCTCTATTTGATTTTGACTTATATAACAATCTTAGAATGCTACTACTATGTTCCTAATTAAACATTTATGCATCACAATTGTACTAGATTTAAGAAATGCATTCTTAAGAATGATGGGCCCCAACACATCACTATTGCTTTCACTACATGTCTCATTTTCGTTTGCATACATAACTTTTGAACTTTCAAACCATCAAGGTGAAAACACCCAAAACCATCCATATACTCATTCTTGATAAGTGGACTTCCATTGAAAGTGTCCCCCCATAAGTGCCATTAAAATTTTTCCTTAATTCATTGCAATTGGTTGACCATTGATTCAATCTGTAGATTTTGGATTTGTGATTGAGTTACATAATGGTTTTAAAGGCCCAGGAAGCTTCTACTTTGAAAATTCCTAATAATTACATGTCTAATCGAAAAATTCTCTCTCTGTATTTTTTTTAAATTCGTGATTTTCAATTGCTGATACCACAAAAATGTTTTTTTCTTGAAAAAGGTGCCTCCAACAATGCTGAATACCGTTATTTTGACGGTTGGGGGTGTTTTCACCTTACACACCATTGCTAAATCTATCCCTATTGGTAGAGATAATAATAAAAAATGAAAAAAGAACAGCAACTCCACTGACTGTCCATCTCCCTGGCTCTTGCTTCGTCAGGAGTCTGGCAACTCATACGTGCAGCGAATTGCCTTTGCCAGAGCTCCCTGAGCAGCTCTTGAATCTTGTGTTCTCGACAATTTCAACTCTGCAAGTCTGCACTCTTCGGGTGCCAGTGGCAGAACTCAAGTAAACGCCCATCAAGTCGTCGGTGCCTGCACAGAAAGTTTGGTAACTGATAAACAAGTAAGTTTAGTAAGACTTGGGTGGCTCCATGCATGACCGTTGCAGACAGCAACTCAGGCAGGCAACTGAACAGACAGACAGAGACAGTGTTGTTGAGCTTCCAGAAGGTCAATGCCCATGTTGCAAGCTCCATCTCCATCTCATTGTCGCTCGCTCGCTCGCTCAATCTCTTCGGAGCTTTGCAATTTTACTGAGCAATTTTGGCTTTTTCTGGTGTGATTCGAGATCGAGTTTTTGAGGATGTTGGCGCAGTTGGGTTGTGCGGAGGAGGATGCAGAAGTGGACCTTGAGCTCGGCTACCCGCCGGTGTACGCCAAGCTGTGTCGACATGAGGACGCGGCGGGGTTGCCCATTCCGTTCACAGTAGCTCCACCACAACGTTTTCTGCCTTACGCTCCTCACGCCGAAGACGTAAGAAACTCAAAGTGATTGTATGCTTTGGTTTGTGTATGTTTTGGCCATGACAATATGTTATTTAGTTTTGGTGGGATACGAGGTGGAGCAGAATGTAGTGCACCTGGAATCAATGGATTTGGAATCCGAATGAATGTGCTAAGAGTTTTTTGAGCTCGTCGCCATAGCCATGGATTAGATCTTGCTCCCAGTTTTTAATCGTTAATTGTGTTGAGCTTTGGGCACCAATTTGAGACCGGCTATGTCAGTGTGACCTGTCATTTTTGGATCTACGTATACCCTGATCTCTGTAATCGTGGTTTGCAACGATATGACTACGACAGAGTTTGAATGTGCGTCAAGTATCGGTTGCAGCTCTCATCGTGTTCCTATAGTAATGTTAGTACAAGCGACAAATCTAATATCACTCGTGGAAGATTAGCCTGCGGATCACTTTTAGAGCAACGGCTGTTTTCAAGTTAGCATTGTAACTTATTTAGTCGATTGTTGGAGATTCGAAATTTGGAGTGTTGACAGAAACATTTCCCTTGTTGTGGATCGGCTGCAGTTTCTGCACTTGAAAGACTGGGATAGCCTGTTTCCAGTCGTGGCGGAGAAAGAGAGAGACTCTTCGAACTTACGGCAATATGCGGAAGAGCTGTGGCAGCAACTGGACCACCTCGGGTACGTGGTTGCTGGTCCTATTAATACTATTTGGGCTCACTTAGCGAAAATAGTAAAACGACCCCAACAGACTCTTCTACCATGGTGCAGTTTTGAAAGCTTATTTTTCTGAGAATCTGGTGGAGGATTTTACTTTAGTACATGACATGGTAATGGCATTGCCTATGGTTTGGTATGGAACTTCTAAAGAGTAGACTCCATTTCAGCTCCGAAAGAATGCTTTGCTGGCTCTTGGATTAGCATGCCCTTCTGGGTTAATTCCCTAAGATAGAGGATACTATTCGCATCATTCTAGGCGTTTTAACCAGTATGTAGGAGTATGCTTTCATTGGGAGATCACTCAACAGAGCTCATTGGAGAGATGGATCACGTGAAGTACAACAGCCAAAGTCTCTCTTGTGAACGAACCCACAACAGCACGCATGAACTTCTTAATGCAATCATTCAAAGTGGAGTTATAGACCATTAATGAAAGGACAATAGACAACCCCATTTTCCATTCCGAGATGAGTGGCCACAGACATTTAGCGAGTTCATACTTACCAAACAACTTCCCAATGGATGGCCAGTCAAGTGTATTGGAAGAGATGTATAGTAACAGGGTTCATTACAGGAGACTAAAAATCAAGTCCGTAATGGTTTCAGATTATTCGACCTTAGCTAGCAGGGTCTTCCGGATTATCTCTTTACCTTTCCATGACATGACATGTTTTTAGTAAGAGCAAACCATTTATAATGGTTGCTTGCACCTTGAAGGGCTACTTTAGAACTAATGAACTATGTATTAGTACAGGAACGCAGGGTTCGATCCATCAAAATTCAGAGTGGATCCCTATGGAAACGTGGTCTACTGGAATGCCGACCCCTCTTCCCCCCTGGCGTGGGATATTGATCACTGGTTCCCTTCTTCTCGTGAGTTTCTTCAACTTACTGATCCTTTGGATGGCTGGGACATTACTCACAGATGGAGAGTTATGCATGTTGCAAAGTCACTTAGAATCCTGTTCATAACTTGACACTAGACGTGCTTTGTATAGATGTCAGTTTTTGATATGCTAAGAAAAATCTCAGTCATAAATCATAGATTCTACGTTCATTTTCGTAACATCAGCTTTCTCCGGAAGCTTTGTAGGCAGGAGCTTTGCAGTCCTCTCGAAGTAATAGTTTGAACTCGACTGGGGGATGTAATGAAGTGAAAGTAGTAGAGACATGTGGAGTTGTTTGGAATTATGCTGAGTAATTCGAACTTGGGAGAGAGTTGCAGTGTATGATACTTACTCTTGCCACTTTGTGATACATACTATATCCCCTGTAACTCTCTTCCAAAAACGAAATTGAATTACCCGGTACGTAATTTACTCTGGAATAAACATTTGAGTTACTGACAAAGTTGGCTCCAATTTCGGGGGGTCTCCAGGAGGAGGGAAGTCAGAACTGCCAAACCTACGAATAGTTCAATGGCAAGCCTTGTTACGAAAAAGAAACCGTCTGGAGTTTTTAGTGCCATGGTGGGATTTGCAACATGGGTGTTCCATTAACCAATTCTTATCTGCCTTCGCTGCAAAGAACGCAGATTTCAGGTACACCCAGATCTCTTTATTGTCACACCCTAATTCAAGTGATTATCAATGCAGCTTTGGAACATTGGAAGTGCTATTGCACGAGGAAACATGCGTTTTAAGAAGTATTAATCTGGGATCGCATGAATGACGAAGATAGTGTAGAATCCTTTTCACATTTGTTGAATTCTTCATCACTATCATATATGCATTTCCATCTACCTTCTTGAGATATAAGAGTGAGAGCACAAAGTAAGTTTTGAATTGGGTTTGTCCATTCTTTAGTGTTTTCTTGAGTTAGGATGAGTCAGTAATGAGAAGAGATGATGTTATACCAGATATTCAGAAGGTGAATTTAAAAGGGATTCGGGTGTACTAACTTGCACACAAGGCTACCGCATCTGGTGGCTTACATTGTTCTTATTATCTTGTGTCATCCTCAATTTAACTTGACACCAAAATTGTGTGCCATAGAGACGTTAAATTTTTAGTTATATTATTATATAACATTCTGAAACAGTGAAGCATAGATCCCCAAAACTTTGTTGAAGCACCCAATAATATAGTCTCAAAGAAAGAATCGTCCTTTATGTGAGTCAAGGAATTGTGATCACCTCAATCCTTTGAAAGAAAATTCTCCTGGACACCTAGAATGTTTCTTTTGATTCAATAGGAGGCCGTGGTTTGTTTAAGAATGTTGTGTACACTGTACCAAATTGGGACAAACTTCAAGAAACTATTGAGTATATAGTCACTCAATCAACAAGTGAGCAGTCAACAAGTAACTAACACAAGATCCAGAACTTATTAAATGATACTCATCAGTACGTCTGTGACTAATATGTGATGATTGAATTAGCCCCCTAATCTATGAAACACTAGAATTAAACAACGTAAACAATGTAATTCTGTCAAAAAAATTAAAACATTTATAAGCTAGAGTGAATAATTGTGTTGAGCGCTGCAGGAAGAGATCGTTTGCGTTGTTCTTTGTGGGCGGAGAGGACGAGGCTGTGGCCAAAGAGCACGTTGGGGAATGCCGTCCCTGGCCCCAACACTTCCGTGAGCAGAAGGCTCTCTGTGGATTAGCTGCAGCTGCCATTGTCAATGCGACTCCCAAGGACAATATGGACGCCCATCCTCTTACATTTTTAGGTACTAATCATCTTGCATTTTTCCGTAACTCGTTAAAGTCATCAAATGAAGAACTCCAAAAAATGAGTAATTTTGAGTGTATTTTTAAGTGACGTGTACCAGGCATAAGTACTGCACTCATTCATAGGAGTGCCAAAATATAGTGCATGAATCAACCCATTTTGTTGCTTTGAACGGCTTGATTTGGACATGAAATAACAGAGTTTTGATGATTTGGACGTGTTTTGTTGCTTCAGACGGTTTGGTTCGGACACAATCTTCTACTAATGGTAAGTTCAAATGTAAGAAGTTTGAGCTCTCACAGTTGAAATTAGTGGAGATCATTATAACATTATTAACCCAATCCTAGAAGATGGGTCGTCTTTGGTGAACAATGTAGTTGAGAGACCTAGATATGTATATCTTGTTGTTCGCCACTTGCTTAAGATTCAGAGTATGACTCTCATTCAACCGCAAAATTAATATTCTACCTGTTGGCATTTACTGCAGGGAATGTTTTGACTTTGCTTAATAATGGTATGAAGCTTTTACACTTGCTTTTCTAATTTCCTTTCATTCTTTCAATGTGGAATAAACCACTCGATCTCATGAATGCATCTCATTTACTGTTTGGTTTACTTCAGAAACTTCATCCAAACGACATTGGACTGTGGAAGAAGAGGAGGCTGTCAAGGACGGGGTTAGGAAGTTTGGAGCTGGCAGCTGGAATGAAATAAAAGCGGATAATTGTGCTCTTGCCAATCGATCTGCGGTTCAGATAAAGGAGAAGGTTTGATTTCCGTAGTATAAATTTGAGTTCCCTAGTATAATCTCAATGAGAATTCTATGATCTTGGAAAATTAAGTGATCGAATAAAAGTGGAGAAGATGAGAGTGGTTGCGCATGGATTACACCAGCTCCTGCTCTTGAATGTCTGTCTGTCAATTGTAGACTATAAAGCCCCACTGAGATTACGACAATGTTCAGGAGGCTAATCAATAGCTAAATATCATTTCAAGTCTGTCAAATCGTTTCAGCTCATTTGTAAAAATTCCTGCAGTTCCGGTCAATGAGAGGGGTCACTCGGAACAATGGTACTTCTTCAACAAGCACCTGCCGAAGTGACGTGGGGGGACGTCAGTCTGCAGCTACAACTGCCCTTCAAAAGGTATTATTCGACGCACTAATCCGCAGTCTAAAGCTTCTAATTGGCACTGAATGCATTTAATGAATAGAATTTTGCAATGAGCTTAATACCAGTAACATTGGTAATAATATTATTTCATCAATTTTGTTAATTTGGTGTGAATATGAGCGCCAAAGATTGAGACATTAATCTGCAGAAACATCTGAAAACTAGGACTCGTATTTGTTAACATTCCAAGCCATACGCCTTGAAAATTGAAGTGCCGAATTCAGTCGTGGAATTCCACCAGTTAAGCGAAAATAACTGACATTTCATATACCAGTGACTGTGAGAGAGGCCCATTTTCCTCATTTCTCTAACCACTGACTGAATCCTAGCTAGGTAGTCTATTAATCATTTGAAGGCACAAATTTTACCTGGCTTGCTTTGCCACCTAAGGATTGGTTCTTGGGATTCTTCACTAACATACAAGTGTTTCAGTGATATAGTGACCTATTTCAACGAGTTACACAGAACAGTACAAGTTTTTCATGCTTTCACCCACAATTGCTTTGTTTTGTTCTCATTCAATCTTTTAGTAAGATTGGGGTATATTTGAGTAGCCTATTTGTGTACTCCATGGAGGAAAGGATTGATCTGCTATGCAATTAATTAATATAATGTTCTATTCGGCCAGGAGCTCCGAGTGAAAATAGGGCGAGAAGAAGAGAGAAGGGAGAGGGAGGAGGAGCTTACCCAGTTGGAGGACACGGTGATGAAGCTGAAGCTTGAGAATGAGAAAGACAGAGCGAAGGCTCTGCAGTTGGAGAGCTTGCTCAAGAAGCGCAAGCACCGTGTGGAGAAGCATCGCAAGTTGGCCGAGAGCCAGGCCTCGTACAGGCTCTGCCTAGAACGAGTGTTGCGGGACACCATGCACCAGTATGCATCTTCCTTACACCCTCGCTTGCTTGCTTGGTCATTTCTCTCGTCTACGCAGACATCTCTATTCATCCAGGAATCTGATAAGTTTTGACGAACTAACAATTAACGAGGCCTCGTTTTTCCAGGGTTAAAATTGACATGATTTAGTTTGAGTGTCGAAAAGTGTGGCATCAAACTACGGCTTGTTTACATTTATGTTTTAGATCTCGCGCCCTGAAAAGGGCCCAAGTTGTGGAATTCCGTTAATTTAACGAAATTGACAATCGGGAGTGATGAGTCATCAATCATGAATCTTAAACGACTTAAATTGCATAGTCGTGGAATCAACACAAGCCAGTTTTGTCAGTGACTAATAAAACTTTTATTTATATTATTTATGGTTTTAAAATTTTTGCTACAATAGAAAAGGTGCAAACCCAACACTACTGAAGAGTGCTATGTTATTGGTATTCTTGTTATCATTGTAGGGCCATGACATTCAAGGAGCAGGCGCTGTTAACCCAAGAAGCATGCAATGTGCTCATTGCCCGACTCGACAGCGAGAAATCCCTGTGTGAAGCCATGGAAAGTGAGCTTTTGCAACGACATTCCGCACAAGAAACACTGGCAGCCGCAGCCGGCAAAACCAGTAGAAAGGGTGCAAGCCCAACACGACTCAAGAAGTCGATGACGAAGGGGCGGGATCTTGTGGATGTCAGTAGCTGTGTCTCGCTCCGCACTATGGAGGCAAACAACAACATTGACGACGACGAGGACGACGACGACGACAATGTGTTTGCATTAAGCCATGATGAAGACGAGGCTCACATTCTTCAACGTGAGCATCAACGAAAGGCCCTCGTTCGCCATGCCATCAAAGGTAAACTATTTAACCCAAAAAAAAGTGTGGTTTCAAGAGGTAACATCATATTCAATAAATTGGGAAAATTCCAAGTCATTTCGAAACTCAAATTGTGGTTGCGGACCACAAGAATCGTCAATGTGCCAATTTGTTGAGTATGGTGTTAGTTTGTTATTCCAGTTGCAATGCAGGTTGAAGATACTGTACAAAAGAAGAAGTGAACAGGAAGGTACCAGTGAAATGCTAAGCCTTCATGTTCCATTTCATCTGCAGAGTATATGCAGCAACCCAGAGCAAGAGCTAGGAGTGGTGAGGAAACTGCCAAGTTACAACAATACGATGCGGACAGTGAAACTCCAGGTACTTTCAAACCCCCTTAAATTTGAATGCTTGGGATACATTCATATTACGGGTCCAATAGTTTAAATGTACTTCAGAGGGATGCTTGGGTCACAATCTTGAAAGCGAAGCATTATCCAATTTTATCGCAGCCAGGGTGTACATGCATGCAAGGTTAGATTGAAAAGTTTTTGTGTACTTTGAAGTTCAAATCTAGAGGCCAGAGAATGAGAGACTCCTGCAACATTTGTCTGTACTGTAAGTAATATCTATCTGATCAAAATTCGTAAATAATGTAAGGTAAGCCATCCTAATTTGTACCACAATTAAGTCGTGACTTATTCATGTCATTATGTACCTAAACCTTGAAACGGATACTTGTGATAGAAAGTGGCACTAACATTAAGCTCGCTTGAATTGTGACACACATAGGATGGCTTACCTTATAATAAATTTCATTCGCAAGAATCGCATGTCAATGTCATGCATGTGAGTGACTTAATTACTTGCCAGAAAGCTCCAGCGACAGTGACTTCGCCGATGACGAAATGAGCCCGGCCTTCCACATCTCCCAAGACACCACCTGCAACAACAGTGATGACAACCAAGTGGTCAGTGAGTTGTCCAAGTTCCATGACGAATCCAAATCTGGGTTGCGAGATTTTTGCATTCGAAACTCGAAACCAGGTGAGTCACGTAGTGATTTCTCCCTAAGAACCTTAACTCGGTCATATTTTTTAGAAATCACGCCTCTTAAAGAATCACATGTCATGAGATATGGAAATCTTTTCAACCAACCGCACGCTATCCAAATTCTCCCACTAATTGGATTAAATTGGATTAGATGAACGTACTTGATTAGTCTTGAGCGCCGAAGTGCTTCATCTACAGATAGTAAGATTACTTTTGAAAATTTATTATAAAAAATTGAACTCCTCAGTCTGACATATCAATGTCATGAATTCATTCATGTCGAGCATTCCTTCTTCTTTCCAATGATTCTTTACATAATTTTTCTCGAAGCTTCTTGCAAAATAAATATTAATTGTACGAATTTCACATTTCACATCATTCATCATCCTCCACCCAATGGACGGTTGAGTGCTTCGGGGTGAATTTTTTTTGCAATTTTTGTTGTGACGAGAGAAGAAGATTTTTGTGTGTTTTAAATCACTTACCTGCGCAGGTGAGAAGGATTGTGGAACTCCGGACACTCCCATCCCCAGTGCAGGCGAAACCTCGAGATCGGATTCCAAACGAGAAGTGCAGAAAGATGTCATCTCAGAGAGCACCACCAAGTTTGAAAGCAAGGATTCAGGGGCGAACTCGTGCAAGCAAGCCTACTTAGATGAGCTTCTGCAACACATCTGCTTCCAGATTCCCACGCCAGAAGCCAAGGGGCAGTCCATACAAGCCTATGTGGATGAACTTCTGGAGCAGGTTGGGTTCATTTCCAAGCTACTTTGATTTCGAGGAAATCCGTTCTATGTGTGTACTTTCTACGTGTGCCTCTAGCTAGGTGCCCCAGTATGGCAAAGGCTGTCCCTTTTTTGTGGTTGAGTAGGAGCTACCTAGCTTCTAAAAAAGGTCAATGGTCGTAGGCCTAGGCATGCTTCGAAAGTACACACGTATGAAAGTATTATTGAATTCTCGTTGTCATAACATCATGAGCGCAATTGAATTTCTCAGTAAGGTGTGTCGGAATTGGATATTTGGGTGATGGAAGGGCATTACAATTGAAAATCCAGTTTGGGTCTCCTCAGCGGAACATGTCTCAAATTCGGATTCCCCAAATTCCAAAGACGCTCAAATTTCCGCCTCGACCCTCGGATTCTAGGAGGATTGGAGGTTTTAGAGTGGACTGCAAGGCTGACGTCTATTTGGTTACATTTGTGGAATTTTACGACCTCGTCACTTCTAGGCCAAAGTGGATGTGCGGCTAGAAACATAAATCTTGAACCCTTAACATCACCCTAAACCCTAAACCCTATTCTCGTTTTTAGACAGCTTTGTGCCGATAAATGTCACAATTGACATAAGAAATCATGCCAATTAATGAACTCCTACGCTATATGCCCTAAACATCACCTGAACATTTGATTTACTGCCGTTTTTTTAAGTTTTCTACCCGGAAGACTTTGAACCCTCATAACTTTTGCCTGCAATATCCAAATAACGTAAGCTTTGCTGCATTTAAACCCTCTTAAGTTTGATGTGCTAAAACTCAAGGAAATGAACCTGCAGGTATTGACAACTCATCTGGAAAACATGCGGAAAACAGGTGGCAGGAAACAGAGTCCCAACCCTGACACCGACAGTGATGAGCCAGTGACACAAATTGGCACGTCCAATTTGGACAAATGGCTGCAAACTCTGCTGGTGAAGGGCACTGTGTCTGCAGCTTCCTCACCTGGCCGTGACTCGACTCCTCTTCACAGCCTCTCTCCGGCAGTGTCTCAAAGCACTATGACTGCCATGCGAGAGAGCCTGGAGCGTGCAAGACAACAGGTTAGGGCTTCACTTGACCCCTTTCTCAAGTCACAAACCTCAAAGTTAAGAGTCACATATTAAGGGAGCTACCTGTAATCTCGTTTGAATAAACAATGCTGTTGGAAGTCAAAAGAGTGTTCCTGATTCTCTTCTTTTTCATGTTTTG
This sequence comes from Straminergon stramineum, assembly GCA_963920665.1. NCBI lineage: Eukaryota > Viridiplantae > Streptophyta > Bryopsida > Hypnales > Calliergonaceae > Straminergon > Straminergon stramineum. Next base: position 6,420,542 of record OY987270.1, on the reverse strand, counting down.
GACACTGCAGGCATAGATTGTGGATTTTGAGAATGCTGAACTAGGTCTACCCAGAAGTGTCCCTAGGCTCTCTTGAATAATTGGTGTACATTTTAGGTGAGAATTTATTGGGATTGGTTGTAGAAAGGGGTCAGAATTAGGCGCAGTTATCTCAATGACGATGTCATAGATTTGGAAGAAGTTTGAGTTTTTAGGACTTAAAAAGAAAGCCAAGGTTAATGGGACTGAGCCTCTTGCTGCTTGTTACTAATGTATTCAAATTATTGTCCAATCATAAAGTGATTTAGTCTACCATCGAAAGAATCAAGGTAGTAAGGCTTACTGTAACAAATCTAAGTTCTATCCAAAATCAGTTAGAGGTTTAAAGGGTTGAAGCTGCCCAAATCCAAGAGAATAAATTTGGCTTGCAAATACTGATATAAGAAAGCTCCACTGATTTGGTCCAGGAGCTCATTGCGAGAGATGCTGAGAAACCCAGGAGCTTGAGAGGCACTTTGCTCCGGAAGCTGAGCGTGAAGCACCAAGCGGAGCTTGAAAGCGAGAATTTCAATGGTGAGAAAAATAGAGCAATTGTAGTGGGTTTAGACTTTGATGCATTTTCTTTTTCTTTGAGAGACGTGATTGTGTGTATTAAAGGAAGTAAAAAAGAGTAACTATTATGGTCTCACTGAAGAGGGACACCACACTTGAGAAATTGAGGAGACACGTGTCAAATGATAATGTGCAGGTTGATACAACCGAAAACTCTTTGTTGCATGCCTTTCAGAATGAATGCTTTAAATGGTGAAAGAAAATGTCCACTTAGCAGTCTTGAGTTTTGACATGATTGACGTGTTCAACATCAAATTGGGTTTCCATCTCCCTCATTTGAATAATGAACACCCAATTGAACCGATTGATCTCTAGCTAGTTTCACCACTCGATGGGGTCTCCAAAGTTCACACAATTTATTTTCCATCTCTCGCATAATAGTAATGAAGTTGTATTGAATTGCTTGTTGCTAGTTTCACCTCCTTTGAATGAACATTGGTAAGTCCTCTCTTATTCATGATACTCGCTACAAGTGGTTCTCAATTGAAAGAGTGTCTCTTTTAGTGAATGTTGTGATTGGTCACTCATAAAAACTAAAAACACATTGTGTCCATTCCTGAAACCAACGTACTTATGAAGTGATGTTGTATGGGGGCAGAGCTCGGGAGGCGCTCGTGTGAGGAAGAAGCGTCATGCCCGGCGTTGTCAGGGTGGCCTGGAGGAATCCCACTAGGAAGCATGGCATCTGATTATTGGCTCAAAGACCAAGTTGCAAGGTGACACAAGAAAGTTATGATCACAATTGGAAGAAAGTAAACTTTGTAGATTATTAACTTGTATGATCACGGTTGATAGCCCATCAGACTCTTGGGCTTGAGCTTGGCCTCAACCTGTTTCCCAAGGCCATCATGGACATCAAGAAGTAGAGGTGCTGACAATAGATTAGAAAGTCACGAATTCTAGCATAATTTTTGAGTTTTTCCTGTCTTGCAAGTGAATGTTTGGATGTCAATTGGGGGAGACAGTCTGATGCATTAAAACTTCTCTTCTATCAACAAACTCACACACTCTCATGTGTCATAATCTCTTACAATTTTGGATGGAATTGTCAGAGTCTTGACTTCTGAGTTGTGCAAGTAATAGTTCAAGAGCCGTTTTTGGACTAAAAGATTTTAAGAGCTTGTTGGAATGAAGCTTGTCCCCCTTAAGTGACATCCTGCCAACACCACTGTGCGCAAGCTAGGTTTGAGCTTACGTGCTAGCAGTTCTAACATCCAATTAAAATCAAAATCAATCTGCAGATGCACAAACAAGTGACAAGGAAAAAAAAATACTGTACACAATTGAAGAAAGATTGGGTACAAGCACAGAAATCAAAAGAAATATTTCAAAAATAATGACTTGTTGGAAATCGATACATTTACATTAGGGGCTGTAGCCAAAGCAAATCATTCTCATTTCTGCTGAACATCGGAAGATTTTGACAATTTTTTGGAGTTAAGCTCCAAGTCATAAATTTCAAGAAAATAAATGCAATTTTCTGGACACATTTCAAAAAAAATTTGGTTGTAAATCACAAGAAATTATATTGTAGAAAGCACCAGAATGGGTTATTTCAACCCAAGTCTTCGAACCATTCCAGCAAAGAAAAGAAATATTAAGTTGGTTCAGAGATCGGTCCGTGCAGGAATATTCACTACCCGAAATGGAACACCTTCATTTGCACCAAAAATGAAGTGTAACAACTTCATTGGGACCACATTCATATGGTACCAAGAGATCACCTCAAGAGAAAACAACCCCACATCGTTTTGTAGTTTCAATACATTAACACAATACCATATGAATCTTCAAAGTTCAAAGAAAAATTGAGTTGATTTTAGGTGAATGTAAGTGGACAAGAAGGCCCAAATGCAGGTGGCGCAAAACGGGAGTGGTGCTTCTGGGTGGGTGCACCTTGGTGTTGCCATAATTTCAAATTCAACAATTCTATTCGCATTTATTGTGGCAATAAAATGATCTTTGATAGAGTTTTGCTAAATTTTAGATCGCCGTTATCAAGAACAAAGCAACAGGAATGCTGGATGTCTTGAACGAGGCAAGAGAGTAAATGTTTAGGTCAAGCTGCCATAAAGTTTGCAGACGCACAAGGATGTGACACTGCCGCTCAGATAGCGTGGGCTATATTCGCAGGTGGCTTATTGAGAAGAGTTCGTTTCCGAGTTGGTCACGTTGTTGGATGAAGGGTAATTTCATTAGGAACCTTACTCCATTGATGAGGAAGAACTAGATCTGCAAATAAACAAGATGCAAAAAAATAACGGTAAGAGAACCTTTGTGAGCAAAGAAAGATACACCCATTTGTTGGCACTTTGAATGGTTGGTCTTCACTCCAAAAGCATCTGTAGCTATTTACAAATCTTCTAGTTGGTCACTGGAGGAAAACATTCACATAAAAAAGCGTCACACTACAAGTTCATCCTCAAGATAGCAATACTCAAATGTGAACTCCGTCTTGATCCGTTGACACCTGAAAGGAAACAACCACAGATTGATGATTAGAGACTAGACTGGCAAGACACAAGTTGTAATCAACATACGCAGAGAAAAAAGCTTTGCCATGGACACTGACATACAACTCCTAAGTACACAAACGTCCAAAAGTCGCTTCTAGGAGTTGAAATGAACCTTTAGAGGAAACTTCAAGGTAATCAAATGAAACAATATAATGAACTACTCATACTCTAAACTGAAAAATAGAAATAATCTTTGCAAGTTACAATAATCGACTATTAGCGTCTGAAGTGAACTTCTATTTTTTTAGCTTCGGTATTGGGGGTTAAGCAAGAAGTACAGGACAGAGGCAAAATAGAGTAACAGCATACCAGCCTTGTTGGTAGTCATTGTGGACGACGTGGAAATCAAAATACACGTAAGTTCCAGTTTCGTACTCATCCGTCGTGACCTTCGGCTCTTCGTGACGTTGGAACCACGTGTTGTATTTTTTGTGATAACGCCATGACTGTTTTTTCAACTCCCGAGCTGCCAAATATTGCTGGTAAGTCCCCTGTAATCAAACCCCACACGATAAGTGAAACTTACAAGATTGAGATTTACACAAGACACACGATGATAAGAGTGTTCTACCACCTCGTAAGGAAATATGAAGGAAAATAAACTGGATAACACTCAATGCTTTCCTAAGATACGCTGACATTGAAACATAACAATATGCAACATACCTGCTGATAATAGAAGGCATAGAAGAGCACATCTTTGTCTAGTCGTTCCCAAAGGGCTGGATTATCAATAATCGGGGCTTGCACTTGCGGATAGGAAGCAGGAGTGATGGTCGGATGCCTCTGCAAAACGACACCAGACTGGTATCATAAAACATGCGACGGATCATTTACGGAGATTCAATGAAGATAATGAAATATACCAATAGAAATCAGGCCCCTCATTTTGGAACAATATAAAAATAATTTGCAAATTACTATTGTAGGAAACTAGATCCAAAGTGAAATTTCTGTTTTTAGTTTGGGCACTTCGTAGAAAAGGCAAAAGGGTAGACAAATCAAAGTTCTCAAGCATAAACTACATGCAAGTCATTATTACCGGAGTGTAGCTCTTTGGCCTTTCTGAGTCCTTGGGAAGTGGTAGGTTCCTGTATGCGTGTTCCAAAGCTTCATGTTGTGCCACAAAGTGTTCACGTCCCAAAGCTGGTGATAAATTATCCCCAATTGCGCCAAGGTCTGTCACACTCCGTCGTCCAATCACACCTGGATTCATTGAAGATTGCAGATGATGACTCTGCTGCCCCGGTGCAAGATCTGCATCCCGAGATTGCTGACTGTAGTCCGCAAGTGAGCCCGGAGTCCCGACCTGCAGGGTAGATTTGCCAGACCAACTGTCACCTTCTTTGCGTCCCTGCATCACACAACAGAGGTTTTTCGTTTCTTTGTTGGCTCAAATTCGTTTATTTTCTTGGGAGAGTCTCCTTATCACCATATAAAGACCAACTTCCATTCATGCTACACTGGACCATAATGCTATCTTCCTAATTCCTTGACAACTCCATTCTTTTCCAGAAAATTCAATGTACTGGTTCAAGTAACAGTCACATAATGAGTTCACTTTTAAATTTTTGCTCATACTTTTGCTTAATCTTTTCAGGCACTTCGATAATTGTTCATTAGTCAATTAGTTCCTCAAGAGGAGAATATTAACTGATCCCTAAGCTTGGTTTGAGTTCTTTGTGGCTTCTCTATCGTAGTACTCCACTATCTAGTCCAGTTCATCTGCAAAATCAACGAGGACATCACTAGCATTCGCACTAGTAGAGATTAACAAGAGAATGTTACTATCATGACCACCTGTTTTGGGAACTGTTACATTAAGATACGCCCATGCCAAGACCATCGCATTTTAGAATTTCTCAAGCAATGCATTCATCATTAGTTCTTGATTACTACTGGAAGACTCTAGGCTCTAAATAGTGTTCATCCCTATTCCTGATTCCCAAAAGGTAACTGTTCTGAAAAAATCGGTTTAAAATAAATTGACAACATTGCCTGTATTATCGCACCTCACTAAAACAGTCAAGCTAAGTAACAGAACAAACAACCATCACAGCAAGAAAGGGAAGAGGCATTACGGAGACATCAAAGGTGTCCGAATTTTTCAGATCATCCTCGCTGAATGTCATGCCACGATTGAAGGCGGAACCCAAAGAGGTAACCTCAGGGGCAGGATCTTCTGACGATTTAAGCAGTTGAGGAGGCATCTGTTGCTGAGCTGATTCCATTCTTCTACTGCTTGAATCTACTGACCACAAAATCAATCGTCGATAAGATCGTCATTATTCTAAATTTAAGCTGCAGATAGAAGAAAACTTGCAGGCACCTATTCAACGAGGAAGAATGAAACACAAGCAAGCATCTGGCGAAATCAAACTCGGATAATTTCACAAACCTCAAAAAGAAAAATAGGCGTGTTCTGGTAAACCAAATTCAACGTACCAAAAACAAAAAGAAGTCATTCTTCTATGAACGCTAGAAACGTTTCCAAAATTGAAGAGAAAAAATAGGGACGAACCGTGTTCAGTTGGAGAAGTAGCAGAGGACAAAGACACTTGAGTTAATTGTTGTGGGGAAGACAATCCCTGCGATTGGTTTGTTGGAACAGGTGTGGATGAAGGAGAAGGTGACTGAGGGCTTGTGACTAAACCAAGAGACGATTGCCTCTGCATTGAGGTAGTTTGAGATCCTCCCAGCATCGGATTCTGCAAATTCTGCTGCTGCTGCTGCTGCTGCAGTATATGAAGCTGAGCCTGCAATACAATGAAACGAACAGCCATTTCCATATATTATGAACGAAGAAAATAAGAAACTCGAACCAGCATGGCAGCATGTTCTGATTTTGAACAATAGATTGCTCCTGGTGCATCAGTTTCAGCAACTACAGTAAGTAAGTTGTACTGCAAAAAAATTTAAAGAATTCACGCCAGCCAGGCGATCTTGAAAGAAAAAAAAACAAAAAACGGAAATACTACGAGAAGCTAAAGCACCTGCTGAAGAAGATTTGCCTGTGGGGCAGAAAGACCAGGAGGTTGTTTCAGTGAGGAGCTTGAAATTTGAGACCCGCCAGTAAGCAGGGAGGCAGCAGAGTGACCTTGCTGTGTCTGCTGGTATCGCTGTAAGAACTTCTGTTTCTGGTCCGGCATGATTTCAGAGCGATGGTATGGTCCCTACGGAGAGAAAAAAGAAAGAACACAGAGAAGCTGCAAAGTGTAAGAAAGCATTTTCTATTACTCCTGACCAATATGTCAGCATCAAAAAAAAAGGTAAGCAATAAAAGTCAAACCAAACTCATATCGTGACTTACGTGTAACCGTTCCACTTGTCTGACGTCAAACCATGGTATACTAAAAAACATTTAAATCAAACCAAAGCAGTGTCTTCTGACGGTCTGTGCCTAGAAAGTACCACGCAAAATCCAAGTCATATATCTCACCGTTTCTTGTGTGTTTGCAGAATGTGGCCGCCACTGGCCACCCGCAACAGCTGGCATACTACCACCTGCGATATGAACACATCAGTTCATTTCAGCATGCGAGCAGCACCACATTGATATATTAAAACAAGAAAACAATCATTTATTACAGAAGTAAGGCACAAACATAGATAAGAATGGATATTGACAGTTTACTTAGACTGCTAACCTGGAAACAAACGTGTACCCGGGAGCCCAGTATCTGATCCCCCTAAGCCACTGTCAGTCAAGCTTCCGGATCCATATGCCCGGCTTCCACTACCTAAAAAAGAGAAAGTTTTTCCTGAGCACAACAACGGCGTGCATTCACAAGGCAAATGCAAAAATATGATACATCCCACACAGGAAGAGCCAAGTAGTATCATTAATCTCTCAAACAAAAAACACTATTCACATCAACATACCATCAAATACGCAAGTGTGAGAGGTAAGAAATGTGGGACATGGAGTACCTAAAGTTCCAGCAAACTGCTGAGACAAACCGCCGCCTGATGGAGGTCTCTCATCACCACCAGCAAGAACGAGTCTCTTGCTTAAATCCAGCACGGGAGGCACTAAGGGGCTTCCATTTAGAGGTGTCGTGGCAGGAGGAGGAGACTGTCCCCTGATGGAATTTTCACCCAATCCTGGTCCTACCCGCCGCCCTGTCAGCGCACTTGCATCTTCCTCTTTCGTTCGGCCTTGTAAAAGGGTAGGTTGCAGAGCAGGAGTTGTAGGTAACGGTTTTAGTGCCACAGGTCTTGCAGGCGAGATCCCAGTTGGAGTACCTGAAGTACACAAACCCGAATGTATTTAGAGGCATGAAAGGAAAAGAAAAGAATCGAGAAATCCTATATGTATTGAATTAATCAGCACATTGACAGAGAACCACGGCAAGAGTTTTGAAATCGACTAGCCCAAATAAAACTTGAAAAGCTTTTTGCACAGACTGCTACTCACTGTGGCTTACCTGTAGCACTCAAACCTCCAAGTTGGCGCGACAAGGATCCCGCTCCAGTTGAAGGTGAAGGAACCCCTGCACTTGCCACTGGGCTAACACTAAGTACAACTGCCGGAGAGCTTGAGTTTGGAATACTACGTGTGGGAGAGATTGGTAACATAGATGCACCTCGTGTCCGGCCTCCAGGAGATTCAGCGGATGATTCTGAAGAAGGCACAGTGTCATCAGCCGCAAGTGGTTGTGAAGATGGGGAGACAAGGGGGGATATTCCAAGCGATGTGACTGTGACCTGCAAGAAATTGCACTGATCAGTTTAAAGTAGTTCTATGAATAATCGCAAAGAATAAACTCAAAATCAAAGAAATGCTTAGAACTTCCAATAGTTAATAGAAAAGCAAGTTGATATTATTCTCCTCCACCTGCAGTGGTGAAAAGCAAGCTCCATTTCTGAACTGACAAAGAAAAGAGGAAAGACCCTAACGATTTAAATCAATTTCAATCCACAAAGAAGAGAACTTCTTACATTAACAATCACAAGCGACCTTTGCAAGGTCAAGGCAACAGAAAACAAACCAACTAATGGTCCATGGTAACCTAAAAAATTATATAATCAGACTAAAATAATTCCCAGGCTGGACCAAAATAAACACAAGCAGAAACAAAACTTCTCATGAAACAAAGTCAACTAGATTTTCCTCTTACACAAACCAGCACTTATGAATAGGGGTGAAGGACGGGCAGTGCGGCAACTAATTAAAGTAACATGGATAAAACAGATATTAGATGTGATCTTGAGATGAAGAGAGACCACTTACAGATTGCACAGCAGTGAGAGAAATGGTTGGTTTCACGACGGAACCAACAGGAGACACACCAACTCCAGAGCCTGTCGCAAGTGCAGCCTAATTTTCACCAAAAAAATAACTTAGCTTACAATTATACAAACCCTTTTCAGATAACGAAAGCATTCTTGACTCAACTAATTCCGGGAGGTGAGACGGAGTCAACAGGTTCTTACTAAACCTAGAAAATCAAATGCAAAACTCTCGTAAATGTCTTTGAGAGCCCAGTCTCATCAGCACTTGAGAGTGAATCAATAGATATTGCTCTATTATAATATTATGATAATTTAAACCAATCCAAAAATACATAACAATCAAAGTAACTACAATTTTAATTCAACAAACGGTAGTGAGCAAACTATATTCTCTGAAAAATTATTTTAGATTTTAGGTGTAGTTATTATGGGCTCCAATGATTAAGTATCACAATACTTGATAACCCACGCTTGTCGGATTAAAAGTGCACGAAACGAAAAAGAGAAACCCAGACCCCATGACGAATCCCCACGACGATGTTTGCCAATCGCTTTGCTTGAGACATCCTCTTTGCGTATCGCTTTGCTCTTGCCTATTTTCATATGATGTGTGGGATGATTAAAATACTCTGAATTTCATGAACTCCTGCTAGTGGAACAGCCTCCTTGCACCCTAGGGACCCATCCTTCGCTTTACAAGGGTACCTTGTGTGCCCCCGATGGTACATTTTCACTATTTTCCTATTTTCTGAAATTTCCAATGATTTCTACGGACAAATACTAAGAAATTCTATATATCAAACCCAGTCGGTCAAAATTCTATGAAACGCTCACCGAAGGACTTTCCAACAGGAAAAAGAACACAATCGGGAACCCCACGGTCTCCACCTGGCTTTCTAAATCATAAAATCTAGAAATTTTAATCATAAATCTACAAATCTAGAAATTTATAATAAATCTCAATGCCATCCGGTTGGCAGGGAACCTAAAACCAACGAAATTGTAATGTGCTAAGATTCCATGGGTGGAAAAGCCTTGAAGTTAGGAAGGTCAGAATAAGCATCGCCTAGTTTGGGACCTAGGAGATCAATGATGTCAGGTAAACATCCTAAAGGCAACAAGTTTTCTGATCCCATCAATGCGTTAGCAAATGCAAGAGAATAATACTGCAAGTCATTCGCATGCTTCTGATACTCCAATAGTATTCTAGGGAGTTTCAATAGTATCATAGGGAACCTAATGGTGACATACGACTATTCCTGGACATAAGATGCTTCAACTCCCATAGTTGCTTCAGAAAACTCTTCAATTTCCGATCTTTACCACTGAAAGCTTGTAACAGTTTTGGAGACTACCTGTATGTGCTTCTCTTTTAGTGCTAAATCTAGGCTCTGCATTTCGGATGTTCTCTGTCATTTTAGTCACAAACAAAACAAAACTTGTGGACCTTCATTTCTTAAGAATGTAATTGAGGACATGATCCAGAGGTACTGACCTTCTCTTTGACGACAATGGAAGGCGCAACATTCGGTATAGCCTCCAGATTTTCCAGAGCTTCGATCTTATCAAGAGGTAAAGATTGATATGTGTCGTCCACATCCTCAAAACTATCAAAGTCATCCTGTTACAATGAAGTACCCAATCACTTCGTTACTACCGAGAATATACATAGCAGGCCATTGAGGGTATGCTGAGGTGAGCTTTCTATATGCCAATGTTTCACAAGCTCTTTGGACAGAATTGTGAGAATAATCCGAATGTCCCACAGAGACAACATCGTAATTGTCGGCCTGCTGAGCAGAGTAAACGTAAACTTCACAGACGCTACCATGAGCGGAATAAAAACAAACACTATTTCTATTTATCAGAAAGTTCATGCCTCAAATTCACTACACTACAACACATACGTATCAATGAAGGGGAACAAAATCACACACCTGGTTACGTTCAACATAATCCTCGACCAGATCTCTCACATCCGTCACCTCCTCGGGAGAGATTTCGTCATTGTCCAATAGACGCAATATTAATTCCAACTTTATGATGTGCAATTTATGCCGACTGATTGACTCCTCGAGGTGGGTCTGTTCATAATAATGGTGTCAAACAGAAGTTGAAGCTTGTATAAGATTAGAGCATTCCAATAAGCAGATTGACCGATATTGAAAAGTGCATCTTAACAACCAAGATTGCAAGAAACTCTTCATTGATTCGAACAAATCTCGTTTAGGGATAAAGACGCAATACCAGACGGGCAGGACGAGCCTTTCCCTTTTTGACTTGAAGACCCTCCATCTCTGCTTCAAACGAATCGATTTGAGATTCCAACTCACTAACCTGCCAACACAAATATCGAAATCGAGATACATTACAGCTACGGAAAGACGCCAAGAACAACAGAAGTTGTGAAGAACAAGAGGAGATAACACATTAACTTTAACCTGTCTGAAGGGAAATTCCCTCCTTAAACCAATACACACAACCTGGAGAGACGAATGTGGCAAAAATTAACAGACCATATTGTTTAGCCAATCTCGTGAATCTCCTTTTGCTTTATCTCGTGGATCCTGCTAACAAGAAAACACATCCACCACCAACTTAAGTGTAAGTGTTGAGCTGACTACAGCATCGTATTTCCATAAATCCAACCACGCTAACGTCAAACCAGTGTAAATCAGATAACCCCGCTAAAAACGTATCTCCATCATTGACTTCGTATAAATATGTCCTACAGTCAAACGAAGCAACACATTGGATATCTTCTCACATGCATGGTGCGCGATGGACTTCAAGGGCACATAATATGTAAAAGTATAACACAAAGTAGGGACAAACCGTTTTCGGTTGCTGGCCCAATCCTTCTTTAGAAAAAGCCTTAGTTTTAGTCTCTTTCTCACACACTTTAAATCGTTCCATTTCTCGCTCTATCTGCTTTCGAGCCTCAAGGAGAGCCTGTAACGCAAAACAAAACAATAGCACTACATTCAACCACATTGTACCTCAACATTCCAGCATCTATACATATGTGGCAGTGTTCAAACTTATCATGAGAAACGAGAAATGATCAGCAACAATCTCTATCACCAAGGATTGTCTTCTAATGGAACTTCCATACCTTTTTGTCTTTGATCTCACTAGATTGAATCCACATCTTGATTTGGTCACGATACCGCTGCAGCTTCTTTATCTCCTTCTTTAAATCTGCCTCAAACTTCTCCTTCTGATTTGCATTCTCGGTGTCGTACACCTGCGATGCCCCCAACGTAAAATTACTAACCATACTCACAGGTAAAGAGCTTGTGCAAATCATTGTGGTAAGAACCAAAATCAACATTCAATTTCCTAAAATAAACTAGTTGTCCCAATTCTTTAAACGAATAAAAATAATATAGCCCGCTCCAGGAAACGAGTACGACCACCTTCACCGAATTCTTGCTTGTTTGTTAAAAGCAAATAGCAAGCAAATCGGATCTAAGAAAATTGAAATAAAAGTACGTCCCATGAATAACACAATGTCAACTCCATTGATAGGGAGATTGATTGAGTTTATTCACCTTGTTCCAGATGCTGTCAAAAACATCGACACCTTCCTGAACTTTCTTCAGCACTTTGTCGATTTCTCCTTGAAGTTTGCGTGTGGCCCCCATGATGTATCCCTAGGATTGCCACCAGATGACCAAGTGAATTATACACGGTGCTCGTAACAACCGGTAATTAATTGCGAAAGCTGTAACCACCTGGTCACCTGTCGTTTACATTGAATAATTTTAAGTTGGTCCTGTTCAATCAAAGTGCGGCAAATTTCAGTAAGACTAATTTTAAAACTCCAGAAGCAATCCGAAGGAATAAATCACGAGAACAAACTCAATTTCAATCGCAACAAACGCTCGTCGGCATTGGCTTATGCCAAAATTCGTGATCAACCTTAATAACGGAACCCTCAAGAAATTACAAAATGAGCTCAATAAAATTGCAAAAAACAATTTGAAAATATTCACGGAATCTCTTCAATCCGCAGTTCCACGGAGTATCTTCAATCCACGACACTTGCTATCAACCCCTACAAAGAAACTCATCACATCCGACACAAGGAAAAAATCGCGCATTGTATCCTAAGCGCTAGAAAAACTGCACAATAATACGAACTGTCACCTAAAAGAAAATACTCATTGCTGTCGTGAAACGAAACGAAACGAGATGAAACGATACGAAACGCACGATGCATCACCTTCAGGACAAAATTAGGGTTTGACATAAACGCCTATAATGAATGCGATACGCAGCCAATTCGAGCGCGAAAGGGATCGTCCGAATGCTCGCGATGCGTCCAAGAGATGACAGATGAAATACACGATCGGAAAACTCAAGCTCGATACGCAATCGGGTCGCGAAGATGCGTCAACGCTCCAAGTGATTGTAGGTGGATGATTTCAGTCTCAGACTTGGTTGTTGCGGTTTCAATGTCCTCGTCTTCTCCACCAAAGGAGTGCGTTCCCTCCGGGTCACTTACGGTCCCATCACTCGAACGGCGATGGGAACGGTCGTCATTATCCAGTTTTCCGATTTGGTCCTCATTGGTCAAACGTAGGTGGTTTTGCTGAGTTGGCAATGGGACATGCAAAACTGACCCCTGATTTCCTAATTTGGTTCCTTTTCTCACCGCGTCGGAACATAAGGTAGAAGAACCCAAATGCGACACTTGTTTTGGATCTCTTGACATGGAGGGTGCGTACACGAAGAAAAGATGTGCATATATAAGGAAATGGTTTAGGAAACCAACAAAATTGGTTTTATATTTTTCCAAGCTTATATGAATATTATATAATTTTTTGAAAAGTACTTCATAGATGCACCTACTGTGGACACTAGACTAACACCAAAGTGGGCATAGAAATACCCAAAAGCAACACTCTCTAAATTTGGATCAAGTGCAGGTGATTGGTTGCTTCTTGGAAGAGTGACAACTTCTTAGAACCCCATATGTCTATTTTGGAACCCAACTTGTCTACTTTGGATCCGCAAGCATATGGATGTCCATAAACAACTCCTATTACATTTGGGTGCTTCTACCTTATTATTTACCACAAATGACCAAATTACAAAATTTCAAAGAAAATAACCCCCTTATTTTAGATTCACGTAACTTAAAGTCTATTCATTTTGTGTCCCACATGAAAGTCCTAAGTATTTACCATCTCTACACTCCATCAAATATCTAGGATGAAAATCTTGAATTCATAGGATTGTACTGTAATTAGTGTCAAAAGTTCGATGAAAGTTCGATGATAATCACACTATTTCAAAAAAATTTAACCTAGCATTTAATATATTGTAAGAAACATTAGTGAGCCTTGTAAATGTGCATAATTCCCAAAACAATGTTAGGTAGTGTTATTACTATTGGGTGTGCTATTTGAATTAAATTGAATTGGGAAGATTGAACAGTATACCACATTATAAATAATTTTATATTCCAAATAGATCAAAAGTAGTCACTTCAAGCATATAATTTTGAATTATATATATGTAGTATTGGTTGACATATACAAATCTCATCATTGAGTTAAATGGTACAATAATTGTTGCATTCCAAACTTTGGAAGATCTTCAAATACTATAGTATACAACAATAGAAAGCTAATAATATGCTAGAATACAACAATATATGTCAAAATACATCAAAAAAATTTGTGAATTTTGTGCATATATTATAAAATTTACATATATTGTTCTTTGGAGATCTTGAATTTGATGTTTTGATATTATAATTGACCTTCTAATCTTCTAATAAGTTGATGTTTACAAGCCTACATCTTCAAATATATTATAAATTGCATTCTTTAATTTTGAAATTCAATAAAAAAAAATTAAGAATAAATTGTACAAATACTTCCTCTTTGTTGTAAAAAAGTTTTAAATGTTTAGTTTTATGTCCATATTTGATGCACTACAAAAATTCTTTAACATTTCTAAGGTCATGATTATGAAAAATTCATTTACCAATCTACAAGCCCTAGAGATAAAATTTAGTTCAGGTATTCCAAATGCTTAGTTGGAAAGTGCACACCTATTTGAAATAAACATACAATTACAGCAAAAAGTGCACTTCCATGTTGAAATCTTTATGCAGACTTCCATATTATCATAAACAACATTGTTTTACTGTTTTGTATTCAACATTTTTTTTCAAAAGAATGATTTGGATTTGAAATGATAACCCTTGACTCAATGTCATGTAGATATAGAAAATTACTTTTTCTTAACCCCAAAATAACCCCAACCTTTTCTTCTTCAAAAAACATTGAAAACTGCCATTTCTAATGTAAAGAGACAAAAATTGAGAAAGTCTATTTTTTTTCATATTTAACCATAGGATCTTGTACTAGAGTACTAGTATAAAAATGTGTGGAAGAAATATCAAAAACTTTGATCACACATATTGCAAGATATCTGCATTTGGAATGAAGAAAACAAGTTTTTTTGCACTTAGCTTGTGTGACTAAATTATATAACTTTGAACCTTCTTAAATAAATTTGTTTTCACTCCATAGTTTGAAGTTTTTAAAACTATCATGAAGAATTGAATTTAGAGCTTAGGTTCTTGCATAGGTTAAAAAATTGAAATAAAAAATACTTCATTTTCTTTCCTAAAAAAAATTCTTAAGTTGAGAAAATATGAAATAGAAGGAAAAGCTATTCAAATTTTATATCATTGAAATCAATGAAGAATATTTCATGTGTTCATTACAACCTAAATAAAATTAGCCCCAAGAAAATATTTTTTTGACCTAATCAAAACAACATTAAAAAAATATGACAATCAAAGTGGATAGTCATTTTAGGACAAAGGGAGTATATATATATAAATAATATACAAATCTAAGTGTACAAAACTATAAGTGGAAACATATTTTTCTACATGAGATCGTAATTCAAATTTTTAAAAGGGAATTTCTGGGAAAATAAATTGGTCATTTTGACAAGAGTCATAAGCATCCCAATACAACTTTGTAATCAAATGTTGTTTGATCTTTGATTCAAAACCTAATTGTTTTTGAACAATTGACTTATAGTATATTATAATATTTGTTCTTTTGGAGCACTTCCATCATGAATGCAAATTCAATTGAAACTACTAATCTTATACAACAATGAACAAATTGTTTAAATACCACAAAAGAAGCCTATTATACTAGTACAAATCTATTAGAGATTGAAATGGTGTGGTGCTTTATATTGAGATAGTGGTTTAGCACAAGTTGTATTAACTTTAAAATATATTCAACATAAAACCATATAATTTGGCCTATAGTAGATTTGTACTAGCGTTGTTTAATTTTTTTTTACTTTTTGAGAAAGTATTAGGATGGTGATCACTTAAAATTTAGTGAAGCACTCTATTTCTACATTCATACATCTTTTGGACCAAAAAAGACTTTTCAATTGTAATCATGAGCTTTTTCAATCAAATTAGTTAACTTCATCCACATTTAAAATATGCATGGAATTTTGAAGATAGAAAAGACTACTTTTCTTCAATGAAAAGTAGAGATTTATTATGAGATTGTGCAATTCGGCCTTGTGGTACCAAAAAAAGGGTTGTGGTATTGTCTATTGAAAGTTGTGAAAGTGTCCCCTATTTTCACTACTCGCATACATAAATGGTTCACATTCTATTTTCATTTTAATGGAAATTACTAGAAATAATTATATGTTCAAGGGCTAAATTATGTATGGTTTATAGTTTGAGTGTTAAATATTATATATTTGCTATTACTATATTTTGAAGTGAAGTACAAAATTAAATATCTCCATCATATATAAATTTCATTCATGTTTTTTCATGAAACTTATGAAGAAGAAACCTTAAGTTCAACATTAATTTTTTACCAAATGTTCCAATTGAAAGCCTATTTTGTTTTTGGAAAGTACTACTTGTTCTAGGTAAACACTTGTGGAGATATTTACAAATACTAAAGTCTCTTTTGTCATTAATATATTCATTGTAGCAAAACTTGTATCCTTTATAATGTACTCATGATCAACAAAAGTTGTAAAGTGTTTCTCTACTTCAACACTCTCACATAAGTCATTTCACAATACAAAGAAAAATTTACCCAAAATTTGTGTGTTTTTATACAATTCATACTTTAAATATTCATTGCAATTGTCTCTTCTTCATGCTATCTTCACTTACAGGAAATAAAACAAAAAAACAAGCATACTTTATCTAATCACAACATTAGAAAATGTGAGGCAAAGCACACCAAAAAACAAGACCTCCTTTAATTTATAAAGTTTGACTTTGTATTGTACTATGAGTACCCTAAATCACAAGTAGAAACCTTGACTTGGTAGACCAACCAATTAACCAACTAAACGATTCAATTTACAATAGTTTTGTTATTAAGACTCAAGTCTTGAATTTGGTCAAATTTGTTACATGTGAAAATTAATTTCTAGGTTCCAATGTTTCTACCTTGTGTCATTTTACCTTTAACCACTAAACAAGATCACCATCAAATGATCCTATTTGGTTGTGCATACAAATACATATATGTGAGAAGAAAACCCACCATAGAATACATGAGCCAAGAAGTGCATTGATAGGTTTTCAACCTACACTATCCCCCACAAGACAACTTCTATAGAAATAGGTCACTAAGGTTTTATATATAGCACTTAATCCTCCCTACTCCAATCCTCCCACATGTTGATCTGTAGACATTTGAATTTTGAACAATTTGCCTTTTCATCTTTTTGATTCTTTTTACATTAGTCAAGTTGTTCCATTTCCATTCCAAAGAGTCAAATTGCCCAATAATTCATGCAAATGTAAAAAGGACCTAATGTAGATTTCAAAGGGGCAATTGGGTAGGATTAGAAGGGTGACTATTTGGCTTTGTGTCTTTTTAGATCAATTATTAGATGAGTTGTCATACAACTCTTTGAAGCTATATAGCTAGGCCCATTGGTCTTTTGTTTTTAGTTCATATCAATGTCAAATTAGCGTATATGACTCATTGACGATTTGCATTAATATATTCCTTCAATCGATTCCTCTTTGTAAATGTGTGTATTTGTAATGTATAATGTGTTATTGATTATTTGCAATTTGCCTTGTGTGAGATGGCTAAATTGCGTTAGTGTAAGCACCTTGTGAATCTATAGATTCCTATTGAATTTTAAATCATCAATTAATTGTGTTTACGCCACTAGATTGCACGAGGTCTAAAAGTGCATCTTTTAAGTTTCAATTGGCTAGTTGCAAAGTATTAGTGGCAAATTGATCTAGCGAATCAATACACTGAAATGCAAATGGCAATGTCTAAGAAGGATTGTGGAGTAGCCGCCGGGTTGATGGATGAGTTGGGTGGCGTGGAAGTTAAATTGCATGAAGCAAAGTTAAGTGAATTATTTTTGGAACAATTGAAGAAGTTAAAATTATAATTATTAATGGCCATTTACTTGATTGAAAAAATGTTTGTGTATTGCTAGTTGACTAATGTGTTCAAGTTGTGTATAAATAAATTGTCTTGTGGTTTGTTCGTGGCAAATTGCAAGGTTTGTTTATTAAGTGAAATTGACAAATTGTTGTGGGTACTTGGTTTTTATTAGTGAAGGCTTGGCTAGAACTAGGTTTGCCAAATATACATTTTGTTTTTCTCAGAAAAGTGTTTAGCCAGGTTGTAGCAAATTGACGATGTACAATTAGTTAGTGTATCAAATTATGACTTAGTGTTGTCTAATTGGCAATAGGTCTAGATTCGGTAATGAGGTTTGAATCAAATTAGTTGAAATGTATTTGTAATAAAACTATTCAATTGGGTGAAAGTTGAGATTTATGACAAATTGACAAACAAATATAATATCAACCTATACTACTTTAAAAGTGACCCTAGACACTTAAACAATAAATGAATTGACCTTTTCCCAAAAGAATCCCTATACTAGTAACCTTGGGTTTTGTCCTCAGATAGGAAAAATCCAACTTACATGATCCTACTCTCTAACTTATTAGTTTTAGGATTAATTCATTTTTATAGATGTCAAACTTTCCAACTCTTTAATAATTATGTGTATCTTGGATTGAAGAAAAATATCCATATACAAGGGAATTGGGATGCCAAAAAAACAAAGATTTTAAAATTTCTTAATCTCAATTTGTTGAATAGCAACTATGCATTAATATCAAGTCACCAAAATATGCACTTAACCATGTAAGAGGAACCATAGTGTATCCTTGCTATATATACATGTATGAATATAGATCACATTCTTAATAACTATAACAAGAGGATGAACTTGTAACCAAGCTAAGAAACAATGGATTGTCTATTAAGATGATTGCAACCAATTCTAGGGTCTTAAAACCTAATCTTTATAAGCACACTTTCTACTACCTAGTGAATACAGAAAACAAGACTACTAAGCTACACTCTAATTATGCTCAGAAGCATAAGAGCATATGTACACATGATGTGCATGAGAGTTGAATGACAATTTAGAAATACCTTCTACATAGTTTTTTGCAACAAACTTGTACAACTGTTTTTGTCCAATATCTCAAGCTATAAATAGATTCATTTTTATTAAAAATTAAGGATGAAACTTCTTAGACACATAGGAGCAATTGTAGATCTTGTGCCAATGTGATGTGAAGTCAATTTGTTTTTTAAAGGACATTCTACGTTGAAAAGTTGATGCCCACATTTTATGTAACCCATCTAATCCGACAAATCATACCCTATGTTCAAAATAACAAAAATTTATTTTTATTCCATTTTGTTAGAGACCTCCCTATTCGGGATTCATGCATTTCTAAGACTTAATATTCTTAGTAATCCCCTTGAGGATATTCCAATGATAGCTTCAATGAGCCAATTTCATTTCATTCAACACTAGATGAGTTTGTTTTTGAGTGGAAAGATAATACTTCAAAATCAATCCATCAACTTAAACCTTGTAGAATCATTGTTTCCACTATAAGAAACCCGTGTTTTGTATGCCATGCCTCAATTTTTTGTGATGGATTTTTTTGGATGTCCAATGCAACAAATCCATGTTTTTATGTCAAAAAAACGTTATGTTGTCATTTTTCTTGACATAAAAACATGGATTTGTTGCATTGGACATCCAAAAAAATCCGTCACAAAAAATTGAGGCACATCACATAAAACATGGGCTTCTTATAGTGTTCCTTAGGGGATAAAATTGATTTTGGACAAGCTCTTACGTTCTCAATTTTCATTGTGATTTGTATAAAATAGAATTTAAGATAGAAAAGAAGAGAGAAAAACACATTAGCTTTCTAGGAATATAATTTTTGTTTCAATCAATGCCCAAGTAGAAAAATTTATGCCATACTAAGTACAATTTTCACCTTGCTGTCAACAACAAAAATCTTCAAAAACTAGAAATATTTTTTTTTCTTATACATCATTTTTTATTTATATGGAAAATTTTGATTCATTCCATTTAGATTAGTAATGTGAAAATTATAGAGCATCTTGTTTATTGAACAATCATGCCATCTTTTGGAAAAAATAAAGGATTAGATTTGTTTTCAAACCTAATTTTCAGAATTAAAATAAAAAGTTTCACAAGGTTTAGTTTGCTAGCTAAAACAATTTCACTGTTGGAATTAATGTGGCTCAAAAAAATACCAACAAAATTGTAGTCAATCATTTGGGGACAAAGGATTATATATATATATAATCCTATGTGCTCATAGTTCTTCAAGGTATTCAAATCACTTCCATGGATGGTAATGGAGACAATCACCTTCACTACTAGTAAGATATTACATTAATTTAAAACAAAGTTGGATGAATAAAGTTGATTACTCCATGAATAATGATTTTATCTAAGGTATTCAACACTTGCAATTTATTATGTTCAGATGACAAGTTTGATAGAAAATAATTAAAAAACAAACTTACAACAAATTTATTTTTAATTTAAGAAAAAAATCTAAAGAATGAAAAATTACTGACTTTTATAATTGGTAAGTATCAAAAAAAAATTAATTAATGGAAGATTTGAGGTGAGCCCAGACTAAAAGGGTAAAAAATGTCTAAGTGTGTCTCATGTCATCAATGAAAGTAATGCTTAGAGAACATAAAAATATGTATGCTAAAAAAATTAATTTCCTCATTTCTATCATGTTCGTTTCTACTTACCTACTCTACTAGCTTTTGAAGCTTGTACCATTTGCATTGAGAATTTGTTAAAACATATTAATATTCCAAAGTTCATAGTAACACTTCAAAAGCTTTTACTTTTTGATGAAAAAATTAAAATTTTAGGTGGTAATTCCATCAAACTCACCAAGACGAATGGCTTGTAAGTTTGATACAATATAATTATATCTACATTACTATTGTAGCTTGTCCTTTACTTGATACTTTATTGAAGTAAATGTAATTCTCATGCCTGAAGTACCTTGGTATATACTTGAAATTACAATTTTGTTAGTGCCTTAGATTCAAACTCCTTGTTGTTCAAGATTTATCATGAGAAAGATTGACAACAAATTTTGGTATTATCTTGAGCAACTTCAAGGATTGGACTTTGAGCAATTGATGTAGATAGTGCATGTATTCTTGCAAACAATTCCTTTCAGGACTAAAATGCCAATGAAGTCATTAATCTTAGTACTCCAAAGCCTAAATGTTACAAGTATGCATTTGCAAGCACATTGTTTGCCTCAAACTTTATGGTTTGTCTCACAAGATTAATTCATTTAACACAAGTTATTGTAACTAGAAGACAAGTTCAATACTCTTTGTTTAATAATCATTAACTTTGTAGTAAAAGAAGAATATTTTGCCAATATTTTCTAAGTTTTTTTTATTGTCCATTCAAAAAATTTATTTTCACTGATGCAAATTGCATTTTGAATTTTTTTGGCATCCAAAATTAGAATTATTTTTTGCCAACTTTGACTACTAGGTATGTTATATATCAATGATAATCATTATCAACTTTGTCTAAATATCAACACCTAAAAAATAAGTATGAATGGAAAAGGAAGGCATGGTAAACTCTCTAAAAAGGAAGTCATTATGAGAAACCATTGAATAAGTGCGCTTGCTTGAATTCACTGTTCAAATATTCATTGTATTGTTTTTAAGATGTGAGTGTACATGATTTATGGGTGATGGATCTTATTGGCAATTACTAATGGGAGACCACTCAAATGAACTTTCAAAAATGAATATCTCTCCATTTAAAGCCAAAGGTCTCTCCTACACATCAACAATCATGTGCATCTCATTACTAATTCCACAACATTTTGCCATCTAAATTCTACTTAGTTTTTAATGAATTGTAATAAGGTAGACACACCCATTCCCGTCCCTTTACGAACTTCTCCCTCTAGTACTAGTGGTGCACATTTTCGAAAGACATGAAATCCTCCATACGAACTAGGCCCCACAAGGGCAGATTTACCTTGGGGAAAACACGGGAATTTTTTATTTTTTGCATATTATTTTGTTTGCAAATTCTGAATTCATATTTGCAATTGAAGACCCCAAATTAGCTTGGGGAGGTGAAGAATATGCCCTAAACACGGCTGAAAATAGGTGTCATTTTTTATTTTTACCCCCTCCAATAACCCACAAAATTACTCTGCGGGCCCTAGTTCAAATGGAGGATTTAACGTCCTGCCACATTTTCTTTCTAGAATGTACTCGATTGGGATCATGGGAATGGGTGCAGGGGTGGAATGGGTGCGTCTTCCTTACATGGCGATTATAGGAACACACCTAGTATAGGAGTTGCCGTAAGTGTGTGAAATTGGGATGCAAGATAGCAAGGCTGTTAGAGTGAGCGATGTTCGTGACCTTCAATTATGCAGGTCTTGTTGCAGCAACGTGAAAGCTTATTAAGATTGATAATTGGTGCGACTGCTGGATTGAGATGTTCGCTAGCTAGCTAGATCGCCATAACTTGAGTTTCTCTTTAGTATTTTTGTCCATTGAGGGTGGAGATAGGATACATTTCTTGAGCGGAGGGTTTGGATGCCTGTTTTGCTTTGAGAAATTCTTGATTTATGTCCAGGGAATACACACATACAGTGTTCTGGATGTTGTTGTTGGAGAATGACATTCTGTGTTCGACGCCGTTGTTGGAGTTGTCAACGTTAGTGCCTGTCCAATGCTGATGTGTGAGCGCCACTGCATTTGTAGACCTCATTTGAACCGCTTTAAGTTTTTGATTCTCGTGGTGAGCATTCTTTGAGTTTGTGCAATAGACCTGATGATTGAGAGAAATCTTATTCAATTGCATGCAGATTGCTCAAATGTTAGGATGTGTAACCGCCGTTATGTGTAGCCAAATGACAATGTGGCGGAGTCTAACTTGGCCAAGCGGTTTGGTTTGGTTTCAAAATGGATTTTCTAAGTTGCTGTCGAGGACTTAAGAACGGCGTCATGATTAGGTAGGAGCGCTGCTTACATTAGTAATTTGGCATTTGCTGTCACATGACTGTGAGTAGGTTTTGGCTATGTGGATTTGTGAAGGCTGGAGTTGAAGGGAAGACTGGATTACAGTATCAAAATGCCATGCTCTTGCACACCAACCGCAACTAATTGAATGCAAAGTTACGTATCCAAGAGGTCACGAGAGCAAGGATCTTCACGGGGAGAATTCTGTGAAGTGATCTCGTGGAAAGTTAGGACGGAGCAATGCGTATCCGAGCGCTCCAGTTCCACCTCAAGGGCTAGGTCGGCCTATGACTGTCCATGGAGCGAACCAATTTGGACAGCCTAAACACAGAGCTGTCTTGAGGCCACAACAGAAGGTTTCAAATTGCTGGGATAGGTCACATAAAAAAGTGCAGCATACCTGTGAGAGGCAACAGCAGCAATGTAAGAAGAGACTTGACACGAGTGACGCGAGTGATTTAAGTGAGAGGAGGGGACAAAGAGATTCAACCTGTTTCAATATCACCTTCGACTCACCTGGTCCTGCACCAGCTGCACGTCGACCTCAACGTTGTCGTCGCGACATTAACACTAGCAGAGGATCAAAACCTTCTTGCTTGCAAGACTCCAGCGATCTAGCTCGTTTGCAGGGGGAGGGAGCTCCAGGTGTCACGTCTGCGTTTGGACTCAATCTGCCACTCTACGTCAGAACGTAACGTTTCAATTACGAGTGCGTCGCCTTGCAGCCGATCTCGTGAAGACAACTTGACAGCAAGATTGCAGTCTGGATACTCTCCCCCGTTCGATCCAGCGTTTGACGGCCATATTCGAGCACTCGTGGAAAATTTATAGAACCTTGAAAATTTCTCCAGGTCGGTGCCATGGCATACTTCAGATGCCAGCTCTGGGCTTATCAATAAATTTGCATCCCAACACATACCGATGTTCGAACCATGAGGCTCTATCCACTGTAAGTTTTTTGGAAAGAAGATTGAAATCAGGACACCATCCTTCTCGAATCGTTTATGTAATGATTCCAATGGAGATTGAAAATTCTAGCTTCAGTCACTTGACGTCGGTGTTTGCGAGTCAAGGAACAAACATTTCTGGAGAGGATGCTTCTCTTTTCTTTCGCAATTTTCTTGGAGACTCTAGATTGCGACACTGTTTTCATGTGAAATATTTTCTTGATGCATGTTCTGAGCAGTTGTAGTCAGGACGCTACAACATTTTTGTGATCCTCATACTGGGAGAATCTGAGACTAGAATGTTCTCTTCACTGTGCTTGAGAGTAATTCCAATTCTGAAATTGCCATATTAACAAGACTTGGCAGATTAAATCTTCAAGTACGGCTCGCCCCGAGCCACCGTTTGATGTATTGATCACTGACAACGAGACTGTCCATTCAACAGGAGACCTTCGTAGCGGTGAAGACAAAATTGGAGCAGTAATGAAACTTCCTGTGCGTGCTTTGGATTTTTCATCTCAGACAGGCAGGCCGTGCAGAGCAGCTTTGTAGCTACTCAGATTACTTTGCAGGTAATCCTCAGTCCTGCCAAACTTGGTGTAAGGAAGGTCGGACTTATAGATCTTCCAGTCGTAGTATGGCATACTCGTGTACTCAGTGGGATTAATCTCTCCCCACGCCTGCTTGTGAAGATGCTCCGCAGTCAGTTTTCCCAAGGAATCCGTGACATTCTGCACAGCGACGGACATGTCCACGACATTGTCCAAGTTCACACCCGTCACGGTTTTGACAGCTTCCACCTTCGAAACCGCTGTCCCTGTTTGCGCGGCCAGCATGGTTTGCCTGCGCATCGTAGCTCGCCGAATGGACTCTCTCTTGTGATCCAAGAACACCGAGCCCCGCTGCAGGAGCGTGGAGCCTCGGAGGGCGCCGCCGTCTGATGCTCTCCGGACCAACGTGACTGCACGAGCCCTCGAGCGTCTCCTTCCCAACCAATTGTCCGTCTTCGGTTTCTGAGAGCATCGTCGAGGTTTCGGTTTCGGCGGCACAATCCTGCCGCACTCCGACATGACTCGCTTGTGCCGTGGCTTCAGCTTCGCCGCCATGTCCTTCTTGAACTTCTCCATCTCAGTGGGCTCACCGATGTTGCGTTCTCGTTCCTTTGGAGAGAGGACACGAATATTCCATGGCTTGATGGGCGGATGCGGGTCGATCTTGTTTCCGAGGTCTCGCAGCGTTTGGCTCTCGATCTTTTCTCGATCTACGATGAGCGCCATGACTCGGTGTAAGTAGGGCCGCTCCTTGAGCCGCTCCTCTTCCGCGGCAATAAAGGCATCCTCTATCTGACCTTCTACGTCCTCCCCTGGGCAGTCCCTCATGATTCACCAACTCTTCTCGCCTATGCGCACTCCAATTCGTCTAGATGGTACAACTTTCGAATGTTGAATAAAAAACTCTCTGGTACGTACTTCCGATGGACTGTTTGCTGCTATTTCCTTCTAGCCTTTCAACTGATACTTCAATCCTACAGAATGTCGACGAAATGAAGCAGTCAGAGCGCCTAAACCGCACATATCCACTAACTGCCATGCATTAGCAAATGACTAGTGATTGATTGTTGAAATTCATAAGGATCAAGTCTCCAGGATTCATATTTGCTATGATCGACGCAGCCTAGAAGTCAGTAAGCTGAAGAAACAAAGAAAGCTTGAGCACTCGAGCAGCATCAACATATATAATGAAATGACATGAACCAAATCCCTGTTGGTGAACAAAACACTGGTACAGCAAATTTGTGAATTGTTTCTTGTACCAATTGGGAGAGGAGTGATTGAATTTTTAGCGGCAATTCCATCACCATACCATTCCTGCACTATGGGTAAAGTGAAGTGAGGGGGCTGCAGATTCCAACAGACGTGAGTGATCAATGACGATTGTTTAAATGATCCACATATGCGAAAGGACGGTCCAGCATTGCATGAGGTGAATATTACAAGTTCTCAACCGACCACTTTTTCACTGAAAAGATTTTTGTGGGTTGTCTATGCAAATTGCAGCTCGAGATCATTCTTGCAGAGTAGTCAGACGGACTGACAGTACATTCAAACCTCCATTTCTTGAGCTTCTCAGAAATGATGTTACAGAATATCTTGCATGCACGATTTTCAATTTCTAACCTCATTTGGCCACTCCTGGTAAATGTTAATCTCTTTTAGAATCCACAATGAACTCCCAAGCCTTCTAAGGTAAACCTGCCTGTGACAGGCAGAATGAGTGTTCTGCCCTGTTACAATTAGCAAAAAAACTCAAAGCTTTTTTTCATACAAAGACATCTATCAGAAAAGAAGAGAGTGATTGAAATTTTATTTTTCTGACAAAGTATGAATTTCTTATGAATTTTTGAAGTGTGATTACCAATTGGCCCAAAACAATCTGTAGACTATCCCAAAACTAGCAAAAAGTGTATGTATGATGGCTATCCTACCACCTAAAGTAGTTAGAATATTTCCTAACATGGCCAGAATATGAAGAATTAAAAAAAATCACTTGCTTTCACGAACTTACACTAAAAAGTTAGAAGTTCCTAAAATAGGCACTAATAACTCCATCACCATCACCTAAGCCATTGATTTTGGTCAATAACCAACCTAATGTAGTCATGATCTTATTTATTAGAGAAAGTCTGTCATGGATTGTTGTAAGACTTTAATGGGTCATTTCCTAGGTGTTTGTCATAGGTAGGTTTACCTTATATGGCATTGAATTGCTAGTGATACTTTCAATGAAGGTTTGCAATTGCAGAATGCTTCTGTTAAAAACAAGTGAAGAAAATTTAATATTTCATGTCTAATATACAATGTTCATGCTTTAAAATTTTCACAATTGACCATAATTATAGTGCATAGAATAATATTGTAAACTAAATTTCTGCCACTTGCTATATTTTAGAAAGTTGGAAGCAACAATTGTAGGCCCAAACTTCAAATTTATAACCCATTCCTTATTCAACATCCATTTGGGGAGTGAGGATATGAGTAAATGATAATTAACACATTATGATTGGGCTATAAGACTATCGATTTTGCAACCACCTGTTGGTCAGAAATAGGATGCCCTATATGATCAATATGGGATGTACAAACTCTTCACTTAGAAAATTCATGGTCATCTTTTTTTGAAAAATAAAATTGTAAAAATTTATGGAATTATCCTAAAATCTATTTTTGCACAGGAAATAAATTCCACTCAACATACCTACATTCCAAATATACTCAATTACTTCAGTGGTCGGAAATGGTTTGGCTTGGACCCTACAGTTGAACATCTCTTTTCTGGAATTATTCAAATTTTCAAAGTGGAATAATATTGTCCTCCAGTTTGTAATCTTCATTTTATTTGTTTATTTAAAAACTAAAAGAGAGAAGTTTCATGGTCAAAATTGGGATGAGACAGTAGAAAGCTATGAAACGATTACACTCATTGTATCATGGGGATGTAATTTGAACTCATATATAAGAGCTCATGTACAGATACGAAATTCATCTGTTCAATTTAGTGAAAATAAATCCTTGCCACTGATAAAAGCATACGTCCTCTCCCACCATAATATTTCAGATCAATATCTACGAGCCGCGAAGGTTGTATCATAGATGACTAACAAATTGTCTATTGTAATTAAGTGGTTGCGAGTGTTCCATTCAATTAGATGTCCACCCACGTAACATACTTCTTCAATATTCAATTGAAAACATTCAGTTCCAATATGAAGTTGTAAGTACATGCCAGTTCCTCTGCACAAAGATATGAGCATAAATATGAGTTCCCCAAAAGACGCATGTGCAGACGTGCTGATTTTACAGACATGTTAGTAAATGAGCTGATTTTACAGGATAGATTTAACCTCAAAAAAAATGGATATTTAGAGGAAAGATACACAAAGAAGCCAATATCCTGAATGCATCTAGGATTTCTTTTGACGGTTTAACAAAAGTGCGCAGTCTCGGGATACAGAGTTCAGGGCACATAGAGATAGCTCAAAACAACTCAATCAGTGGCGAACTGGTGCAGCGAAGGCTCCATTTCTGAGAGAAAGGAACCAAAACAAACAAACCAGTTGCATGCATGCATTTGTCTGCAGTCTCGGCTGATCACCACTTGCAATGGAACTTGTCGAAAAATAGCAGTCCAAATCCGTCGACCATCAAAATAGAATCTTCATTTTAAAAGTTCAGTCACGACTTCAAGGACGTGGTTCACTGACAGAGTTTCTACTCCACCGGTATATGTAGTAACCCCTAATGCTATTACTGGAATGCTCTAAACAGCTAAAATTGAGAGCAAATCTGACAAACATGCGGACGCACGGTCTAACAAATCAGTTGGACCCTGGTGGCGCAATGCCCAGATATACTGAAATGCGCTTAGCCCCCGGGAACGCGGATTCCTGCACAGCGTCCAAAGAAGCAGGGTCAGTAACAATGGCCGGAAATAGTTACAGAGATTGAAGAGTTTACCTTCACGGATCCCTGCATGTTAGCTCTAGACTTTTACCTTGCAAAGTCCAACCATTGATTCCATTGGGACAATTGCCAGTTAGCAAATGTTGCATCCCTGGACTAACTGGGATCGAAGTTTCACGTGCAACTGGAATAGAAGTGGCAAGAGTATCCCACTAGAATGTGATAAGCAGATCGATTAGGACATACCCTGGCAGACGTATCCTCGGGGGACAGCAAGGCGGCACCTCTGGGGAAGCCCAAGAGCAATTTGGACATTCACGCCCTGCGCCTTGGCCAGAGGTTGGCTCAACAGAGAGCACAGACACTGGGCTCCCTGGGCCCCCTGACCCATCTGGGCGATGTTGCCGCAACACTTCGCGGTGGGCGCTACTTGCGCATTCTTGCTGGCAGCAACACACGGCGCCAGCTGCATGATGTCGCACCCCGCGGCTTCCGACGTCCCCGCCATCTCCGAGGCCACCAGCAGGAGTGCGCAAAGAGCTGCGGCAACCTGGAGCTTCATGATGCTAGCGAGGTGAGATCGATCTCGTTACACCAAACAGCAATTGCGCAGAAAATTAACCGCCTAAGAAGAAGATGGATCCCGATGGGTGCTGAGAACACTTGTGCCTTGAGATGGAGGTTGAAGGAAGGTGTTGGAGGCTTTATATCATTTCGGGAGCATTTGAGCAGCAGCTAACTTCCTTGATTACGGTTGCTGGGAAGACAGGTTCTATGGACCTTGCGCCGCCACTTGTGAGTCAGAATTCGAACTACTAATAATGCAACATTTGTACAAAACTTCAATTCAGTAGTCAGTGAGATTATGTTTTCAACCACTAAGGTATACTGGCATGGTGTTAAGTCAGTCGCGGGGACACAAATGAAACGGGATTTCATTGCAAGGGAAAATATTACAATCCTGCCAGCCACAGGTGGCCTGCCAAGAGACACAGAAAGCGGTGGGCTGGGTTTTGGTTTTCTTTCCCCTCCTCTGTCAGGCCACTTGTGGCTGGCAGGCTTGTTCTTTGTTCTTTCGCAATGGAATTCCTAAAAACAAACTACTGTACTGGAGTGCCCAGGACGCCACGGATGTCAACAATGAGCAGATGCGCATTAACTTAGTTCACTCGGTCGGTACTGGCCGGGGTGGATTGAGCCCCTCGCTTGTCCCCAAGGGAAAACCCTGAAAGTTTTTATTTGTCATGCATGATAAAATTTGAAAATTTTGAATTCGTATTTGCAATCACAAGCCCCGAATTAGCTAGCAGGCATGTGCAAAGTAAAATTTTCAAGCACAGAATAGGGGGTCTTTTTATTTACATGCACCCTTGGATTAACTTGGGGAGGACGAGCAAGGGGTCAATCCACCCCGGCTGTCCGTACTCAAGGTATATGAACAAATGTAGAGTTGTGTAGTTCAAGCGAAGGTCGAAATTGGATTACATATAAGGGCCTCTTCACACTATGGCTATCCAAGTTGAGAGGTTGTGGGATTGACAGAGTGGCCAAACTTTGGAGAGAGTCCAAGAAAATGAGCAATAAATAGGCTAAAAAGAATGGGAATTGGAGCCTTCAGCCGGCCACAGTGTGAAGCCTCCGAAGGCCAAGGCCAAGCCCAAAGTCCAAAACTGTACCATTTGTTCAACTTTTGTCCATCTCTCTCTACATTAATCCATCCAATTTCTGAATTTTTTCATGAAACCTTAGCCTAAGTGTCAATTTTTTTCATGCAAAAGGAGTCAAAAACGGCTTTGAAAAAAATAATCACATCACATGCTCTAATCATCAAACAAGGAATAAGAAGGGTATAAATGGAATAAGAAAGAATCATTGGTCATTGAGGGGAAGTAGGCTTATTGAATGCAAAAACTCCCCATTGTAATGCTAAAGACTAGGTTTCAAACCCCAACAACAACAAATTTACAAATCACAAAGGGCACATAATTGTTGAGTTTGAGGTCGTTGTTTTGTAGGCACTTAGTTAGTATGGGCTCAAGACCATGTATAGACCTCTGTACCACCTTCCAAAGATTCATCTCCTTCAATTAGGAGACACTTAAAGAGATGCAAAAAATAAGAATAAAGAGTGTTGATTGACATCTTCAATCAATTAATTAGTCTTTTGATTGATGATTGCGTGGATGGAAGGGAAAATATTGCTTGGAGTTGTTTTGCTAGTCCCAAAGAGCAATTGAAAGTCAAATTTGACCAATTCCCAAAGTCATTAAGTGCAATAGGAAGATCATTTGGGGACAAAAAATTGAGGCCAATAAGAACATCATTTTGCAATGGATGGACTACTTAACCCTTAAAGGACGGATTGATGACCTTGGAAATCATCCCTTTTGGAACCATGTGACATCATCTACTTTAAAAATATTAAAAAAATACTCATTGGAGGTCTAACTACTATACAAGATCTCTCCTTTTTGCACAAAATTTCAAAGATGAACAATTGCACTTTTGTCCTATATAGGAAGATTCTTTGTCATCTTTTGGACAAAACCGGTCTTTGGTGTTGTTTAAGGGTTAAACGACAAGTTGGTCATAGTGGAAATCATCATTTATGGTACAACATGAATCACTTTTTTTTCTTTTTTTTGGAAACAAATATAATGGGATTTTATTCCAAATGGCAAAATACAAGAGTGCCAGCCACAAAAATAAAGTAAACTTTGTGTTGTGATGGACCCTACTTCTCTTGCCTTTATACCGAGATCAAAGTTTATTCTATTTTTACTTTCTTCAAAGCTTGGATCTACTTTTACACATAAACAACACTGTGGCCATTTTTGGGTCCATGAATGACAAAGAATACTTTTCTATAGGATAGAAGTGCAACTCTTTATCTTTAAAATCTTGTGCAAAAAGGAGAGATCTTCAATTGTCGCACCCCTTAGTAACACTTACCCCCTTAAGCTCACTTTCCAAACACTTAACACTTTAGTGCCACCAAGGTTCACGCTCTCCTAACACTACACATGCCACGCACCCACAATATTAGGTTCCAACTCAAATCACGGGGTTCCCCATTCCTCCGTGACTCCCAATCCTTTCCTTCCAATACTTGACTCCCACAAGACATCGGGCATGTCATTTGATGACATGGGGCGGAACTTCCATTGATGTCCAAGCACTCGGTGAGGCACTACTCCCACCGGTGCTAACCGCCCTTGAATGGGACCCAACTCCCCACTAGGCCCAACCCAACTCATTTCGGAACTCACTAATCGAGACTCACCAAATAGGACTCACACCATGGCCTAGTGTGGAGTGGGACACCACCCAACCGGTATCAAGGAGTGCACAAGCACTCCATGGTAACACACAAGTGATGGTGAGGCTCCAATACTAGCCTCACCACCCGGGGCCACTTAGGCTCACCATGGCACCATCCGGGAGTGAGGAGGGAGACCACCCCTCTTCATAGTACTCTCTGCGGGATTCAGCAGCCCCCCCCTTGTATGTCAAGGGGGACTCCCAAACCCCCTTTGGTTTTGGAAGACCACCCCGTTTCTCCCGATTCGCACTAGTTTGGGACTCCCGAACTTCCACCCGGCATAACTTTGCGGTCCGGGATCCAAATCGCACATGCGACCCCATTTTCGACATCTACGCGACGCGTAGATGCCGATGGACTACTCACTTGCTCCATTCGAACAAGTACTCGCAAAGATATCGCCCTCCAAAGATATCGCCCTCCAAAGATATCGCCCTCCAAAGATTCGGGACACTCCCGGCGCGGCCAGGGCGCTCCCGGCGAGACCGGGACACCCCGAACTTTGAACGCCCATAACTTTTGACTCGCAAGTCCAAATCACGCGTTCTTTCGACGGCTAGAAGCGTCTTCTCAAGACCTTTCCAAGCACATATCGCACGCCTCCAAATTCGTCCGGATTAGAGCACTACATCACTCTGATCGCTCGGGACTCCTAGACCCCCTCACCTCATCTCTTGCAAGGCTTAGGGCGTCACCCCCAATGTCCCCCTTGCTCACCAAGGTGGCACGGGCACGCCTTGTGATGAGAGTCGTGACATCAATAGTATTTTGACCTCCAATGAGTATTTTTGAGTTTTTTTAAAGTAGATGATGTCACACGGTTCCAAAAGGGCTGATTTTCACCGTCACCAACTTGGCATTCAAGAATTTACCCCTCATTGCTAAAGGGGTCAAAAATTGTCCTCAAGTCCAACTCAAAGTATTGTAACTTTTGCATTTGATGCCCAAATTCAATAAAACTTGTTGGAGAATTTGCTCTCCTTTCTAGTTTGTGTGGTAAAATTTTCAAATCAATCCAAGATGTATTGAGTTTTTGGAAGCCAATCAAAGTTCACAAGTTCAATTTCAGTTCACCAAACTACATTTGTTGGCTTCAACTTCGGAAGGTTGTATCTCCTTCATCCAATGTTTTCTTTCAGTAGAATTTGTTGGGTTATATTCCCCTTGAATTATAGTTATTGTGATAGAATTTTCATGTCAATCTAGGCGAAATTTTTGGATTACAATGAACATTGGTGGCTTGATTCTTCTTCATATAGTGTTTGTTTCCAATAATTTTTTTGGAAAAGTTGCACATACTAGTCTAATATGTGAGGGTCGGTTTTTGATGTGTTTTTTGCAACTTTTTTTGCTATTTTTTGACAATTCAAAGCCATTTTGTAGACCCAATGAGTCAACTAAATGATATTTTATTTCACTATTTTTGAATGCTGATTTTGAATCACTTATAGTTTAAAGTTTCTTCATGTGAGTAGATTTAGAAACCGAATTTTGCCTCCAAATGTGTCTCTAGGAAAATTTAAGCATCCTTTTTCAACACGAAAACATTATAATCTTGCAATCTATGAAGTCAAATGACACCAAATTTGATGTACATCATCTACAACAAGTATACTACAAAATTATAATTATGGTTGAAATCTCTATAACTCAATATATCTATATCACTTTAAAAGTAATCTTGTTTTTGAACATGTTCAAGCCTTTGGTGATGAGGGGATAATCACTATGCATCACCACCACCAATGTTCAATACTCGAAGCTTGTTCACTACAAGTATCTCATTTCGTGCTTTGAAGGCACCCCTTGTTTTTTCATTTTTTTCCTTTCTAATTTGGTGAATTCAAGCTTTTAGTCTAGGTTTAACGATCTCTACAAACCATAGAAGGTTAGAATAATTGATCTTCTAGAATCATCTTGATTTTTCATTTTATTTTCAAGAAATAAAATTATGGAGATATTACTTGATTGTAGGAGTGATTTGATTTAGACATTTTGATTGCCATGAATTGAGCATTCATGTAGATAGTGAAATGTAAGTTTGGAAAATATGTGGTTGTGATTTGTGTTTTTTATGAATATATGTATGGTTGCAGTTCTTGGTTGCTAAGGTTTTGGATTTTTGAGAGTATAGTGTTTTTTGAAGAGCCGAAAAAGGAGAAAAGGCAAGGTTGAAGTTGGATCTACTTCTAGTGAGAGGCGAGCTTATTAGACAATTCATACGTTCTCAACGTCTCAAATGGTAGTGTCAAATGGGCTAAGTTGGAATGCCCTCATTCAATCTTATTTGGTCTCAAGTTTGTTTCCTATTCTATTTTAAGTAGATTGTATGTGGACTCTTTTATTTTCAAATTTATTTGTTATTGGATCAACACATGCAATGTTCTTCATTGATTCCAATAATAAAATATTCAATTCCATTTTGAATGGTTGCTACTACTTTCATCCAAGGTGTTTGTATTTACTCGAACCCTTGTCTTGACCACCAAACACTAAGTTTTCTACCTTATGTATCATGGTTTTGCCAAGTATCATGGTATATTGTGTGTCACAGGAAACTCATATTGGGTTCTTGGTGTTAAAATTCCCTATGAGTCTCACTTTTCCCAATGTGTAAGACACTAAGAACACTAGGAAAGTGAGACTCACCGGGAATTTTAACACTAGGAATCCAACTTATGAATTTCATGAGTATGAGATATATATTTTGTTTGTGAGCAATTGTGCTTTTGAATGGTCAAAATGGTGAGGCAAAAAACTTTACAATGCATGATTATAATTAATGACAAAGAAGAAATGCAATTGGGTGAAGCTACTTCAATTTCTATGAATTAGGCAATCCTTTAATTAGATTTCTTACCCAATTAAATGACTAAACTTAGGCAACAACCGAATGACCATGGAGAACCACTGAAAATGACTTGTGAAAGCGGCAAAAAGCTGAGTCACCCCAATAAACTCCCCGGTCACTGTTGCCGACCTTGCGGTGAAGTTGCAGAAATTAAACTGGTTTCAACCACCAGTTTGACTGACACAAATATCATGAATGACTGGAACTACTTCCATCATGGAGAACAAGCGCCTGAAATGAGTTCCCTGTACGTTGTGAGGCGAACAGAACACAAAAATCATGAAGAGACAGACACGGTGTCCCCATGCATGCACGTTGTTAATCTGAATAAATTCGGCTGGAATACAAGCTAAGTACCAGGCAGAACAAACTCCAACTAATTCATAAATAAATCTCCAGCACTTAATTATTCGATCACTGGCTAGAACTCGATCTTTGAAGAGAAATTCGAGAACTAAGTTAAGCGTTGAATCCCACGGTGAGGAGATATAATTAATCTTCCTGAAATTTCATTTCAATCATATATAAATAATTTTCCAACCTGGTACCCGTAAATGAGCATAATATATGTTTGTTACGTTCAACTTTAGATGTTTTCAATTGGTTTCGAACTTACGATCCCCGAATTCATGACTCCTGCATAACAGCTAGAGACCTAAAGCTCAAATATAATTATTACATATGTAATCCAATTTCCATCTTCCCCCTACACCCTGGCAATTCCGCATTTATTCACATACCCTGAGTGACCGACTGAACTAATGCGCATCTGCTCATTGTTGACTTCCGTGACGTCGTGATCACTGTCTCCAGTACAGTAGTTGAAAACATAATCTCACTGACTACTGAATTGAAGTTTTGTACAAATGTTGCATTATTAGTTGTTCGAATTCTGACTCACAAGTGGCGGCGCAAGGTCCATAGAACCTGTCTTCCCAGCAACCGTAATCAAGGAAGTTAGCTGCTGCTCAAATGCTCCCGAAATGATATAAAGCCTCCAACAGCTTCCTTCAACTTCCATCTCAAGGCACAAGTGTTCTCAGCACCCAGCGGGATCCTTCTTCTTCTCGGGCGGTTAATTTTCTGTGCTATTGCTGTTTGGTGTAACGAGATCGATCTCACCTCGCTAGCATCATGAAGCTCCAGGTTGCCGCAGCTCTTTGCGCACTCCTGCTGGTGGCCTCGGAGATGGCGGGGACGTCGGAAGCCGCGGGGTGCGACATCATGCAGCTGGCGCCGTGTGTTGCTGCCAGCAAGAATGCGCAAGTAGCGCCCAGCGCGAGGTGTTGCGGCAGCATCTCCCAGATGGGTCAGGGGGCCCAGGGAGCCCAGTGCCTGTGCTCTCTGTTGAGCCAACCTCTGGCCAAGGCGCAGGGCGTGAATGTCCAAATTGCCCTTGGGCTTCCCCAGAGGTGCCGCCTTGCTGTCCCCCGAGGATACGTCTGCCAGGGTATGTCCTAATCGATCTGCTTATCACATTCTAGTGGGATACTCTTGCCACTTCTGTTCCAGTTGCACGTGAAACTTCGATCCCAGTTAGTCCAGGGATGCAGCATTTTCTGACTGGCAATTGTCCCAATGGAACCAATGGTTGGACTTTGCAAGGTACAAGTCTAGAGCTAACATGCAGGGATCCGTGATGGAATTGAAAACTCTTCAATCTCTGTAACTATTTCCGGCCATTGTTATTGACCCTGCTTCTTTGGACGCCGTGCAGGAATCCGCGTTCCCGGGGGCTAAGCGCATTTCAGTATATTTGGGCATTGCGCCACCAGGGTCCAACTGATTTGTTAGACCGTGCGTCCGCAATTTTGTCAGATTTGCTCTCAATTTTAGCTGTTTAGAGCATTCCAGTAATAGCGTTAGGGGATACTAGATATACCGGTGGAGTAGAAACTCTGTCAGTGAACCATATCCTGAAGTCCTGACTGAACTTTTACAATAAAGATTCTAAGTACCTATGTTGTGTGACTCCTTTCTGATGGTACGTTTTTGGTCTTTTATCGTCGACTTCAATTGTAAGTGGTGATCAGCGGACACTGCAGACCGAATGCATGCATGCAGTTTGTTGGTTTTATTGACTTTCCCCCGGAAATGCAGCCACCGTTGCGGGCACCAGTCCGCCACTGAGTTGTTTTGAGCTATCTCTATGTACCCTAAACTCTGTAACTCTGTATCCCGAGACTGCCTACTTTTGTTAAACAGTCAAAAGAAACACTTGATGCCTTCAGAAAGTGGGCTTCTTTGCGTAAAATTCCTCAACATATCCATTTTTTTGAGCTTAAATCTATCCTGCAAAATCAGCTCATTTACCGACACCATCTAAAATCAACATGACCTAAAATCGGCTCATCTGAGCTGGTCCTTTCTTGAACTCATATTTATGCGTATACATTACTTTTGTGCAGATGGACTGCCATGTCATACTTCATTTAGGAACCAAATGTTTTGAATTGAAAATTGGAAGAGTATGTTAGCTTGATGAACATTTAGTTCAATGCATTCTCAACCACTTACAATAGTTTGCTCATCATCTATGAATATATAACCTTTGCGCCTCATAGGAATTGACGTGAAATATTGTGGTGGGGGAAGATGTCCTATCAATGGCAAGGACTCATTACTCTAAAATGAGAGAAGAGTTGCATCCTCTGCAGAAATGTCTGCCCTTAGACTCCCAACTTTGCCTACTCGTTCTCATCCTCGCAAACACCGATGTGAGCTGATCGCAAAATCATCAAGCTCCACTGGAATTATTGCACAAACGATCCAGGATGCATGTTGCCATGATATTAATCGTCTTTCCAAAGAACAGAGGACTGAGCTTCATGGTTCGAACATCGGTATGTGTTGCGAAGCAAATTTATTGATGAGCCTAGAGCTGGCATCTGAAGTATGCCATGGCACCGGCCTGGAGAAAATTGTAACTAAAGATTCTATAATTTTCCACGACTGATCGAATATGGCCGTCCAACGATGGATCGACCGGGGGAGAGTATAATATCCAGACTGCAATCTTGGCGTCAAGTTGTCTTCACGAGATCCGCTGCAAGGCGACGCACTCGTAATTGAGACGTTACGTCTTGAAGCAGAGCGGCAAATTGAGTACCCACGCAGTTGTGACGCCTGCAGCTCCCTCCTCCTTGCAAACGAGCTGGATCACTGGACTCTTGCAGGCAAAGTTTGGAGCCTCTGCTAGTGTTATTGTCGCGACGGCAACGTTGAGGTCGACGTGCGGCTGGTGCAAGATCAGGTGAGTCGAAGGTGATATTGACACAAGTTGAATCTCTTTGTCCCCTTTTCTCACTTAAATCACTCGTGTCACTCGTGTCACTTCTACTGCATTGCTGCTGTTGCCTCTCACAAGGATGCTGCATTTTTTTATATGGCCTATCCCAGCAATACGGCACCTTGTGCTGTGGCCTAAAGAGAGCTCTCTGTTGAGGCTGTTCAAATTGGTTCGCTCCATGGACAGTCATTGGCCGACGCGGCCTTTGAGGTGGAACACGAGCATTGGGATACGCATTGCTCCATCGTAAGTTTCCAGGAGCAGGGGTGTGCTGGCGGATGTGAGCATTGGAGCCAACGCATGGCGCTGTGTTTGGACGGAGAGGTTTCTGTGGAACGCTATAGCCACCGTAGAGACGAGCTTCACCAGGTGAAACCTGGTGCATGAGCCGGACGAGCTGATTGCGCGCTTTCATCAAGTCACGCGTCAGTGTGGAGATCACTTCACAGAATTCTCCCCCTGAAGATCCCTGCTCTCGTGACCTTTTGGATACGTAACTTTGCATTCAATTAGTTGCGGTTGGTGTGCACGAGCATGGCGTTTTGATACTGTAATCTGGACAGTCTTCCCTTCAACTTCAGCCTTCACAAATCCACACAGCCAAAACCTACTCACAATCGTGTGACAGCAGATGCCAAAACAGAAATGTAAGCAGTGCCCCTCCCTAATCATGACCCCGCCTTAAGTCCTTGACAGCAAACCTACAAAATCAAAACCACTCAGTCAAATTAATCTGAGAGCCCTAGCCTCCGCCACATCGTCATTTGGCTACACATGACGGCGGTTACATATACCGACATTTGAGCAATTTGCATGTAATTGAATAAGAATTCCCTCATCATGTCAATTGCAAAAACTCGAAGAAAATTCACCATGAGAATCAGAAACTTAAAACGGTTCAAATAAGGTCTACAAAAATGCAGTGGCGCTCACACATCGACATTGAACAGGCACTAACGTTGACAACTCCAACAACAGCGCCAAAAACAGAATGTCATTCTCCAACTACATACAGAACCAGTGTATGTATTCTGTGAGCTTAAATCAAGAATCCCCTAAGCGAAATAGGGATCCAAACACCCCGCTCAAGAAATGTATCCATTCTCTTCACCTCAATGGAAAAAAGAACTAAAGAGAAACTCAAGTTATGGCGAGCAAGGGGACATCTCAATCCAACAGTTGCACCAAATATCAATCTTACGCTTTCATGTTGCAGCAATCGGACCTTCGGAATGGGGGTCCAGGATGTCACTCATGGATTTGGAGAATGGACGCGGCTCTCAATAGTTAGTTATCCCGATTTGAAAAGTTGATGGGATAGCAAGTTAGCAACACGTGTTGACCTAGGGAAATTTTCCATGAGAAGATTTACATGACCAACTTGACTACTTGTGGATGTTTTTGTAGTCATTTTTTTAGTTTATGTGGCACTAGTGCAAAAACAATAGGGAATCCAATAGGAGGCAACCCATCTTAGAAGTTTGAGAAATAACTTCAAGTCTCAATGACCAAGAACTAGTTACACCAAGACTCTTGCAAGTTACACATAAAGGAACACATTCCAAACATGGTGATTGTGCCACAAGATGTGACCTTAAGATGTATTCAAAAAAATTTTAGCCTTGGTTTTCGAAACATTTTTAGATATTTTGTCTCCCTCTAAATGAAGAGTGTAGGATGTTGAAGTGGTCATATGAAGTGGGTCTTGCAAGATGAATTTACTCATGGAAAAAATATAGGAATTTTTTTTTTGTCACCCATAATAACATTTGGAAATTTTGAATTCACGTTTCAAATCAAAGGTCCTAAGTTCTCTAGAAGTGGTGAAGAATATAGATTTAAAGCATCACAAAATAAGAAGCAATTTTCTTACAATTACCTTGCATGAAGAGCCAATTGGGAAGCTATCATAAATGAATGGAACTAATACAATAACCTAAATGAATGGAAGTTTAGTAAAAGTAAACATGAGAGTGACAAACTTTAGCACCCAGAAAGTTAATAACCCCAAATTGTAACTAATGCATTACATAATATAAGTACAACCTCTCTTATTGCATACTTTGTTAGTCCATAATATACAGTAGAGAGATTCGTAGGTGGTTCCAATTTCAAAGATTTTTTCTAGAAAGTAGTATAGTTAGATGCTACATTAGTTAGTAACCACTAGTGCACCTTTGCAATTGCAAAAACCTCTCTTAGTGCATAATCCTAGCACTATGCACTACGAGAGGTTCTATTTATAGTTGGTTTAAACACTATTGAATAGATATTTCTATTAGTGGAGATTTTCATCATTGAGCAAAAGATGTATTCTTAAATGCTTCATCTAACGTAATAAAAAAGAATATTCATCCAACATAATTAAGGTAGAACCTCCCTTAGTTCATGGTGTTGGAACTATGCACTAAGAGAGGTTCATGTATACCAAGAAGCCATGGGACCACTTGTCATTTCGTCTTTAATCATAGGTGTGGTCCACCTATTGACTACAATACAAACTCTCTTGATGCATATTATGTTCCGAGGGAGGGTGCACTAAGAGAGGTTCTACCTGTAGCAAGAATAATACTATCGTTAAATATAAGCAGAACCCATATTGCAATATGATATATCACATAGAAGGGGAAATTTCAGTGAAGTCGCTAATATGTTCGCTAATATGATGCCAACTCATAGTAATGGAATTCATATCCTCGGGAAAGAGTCAGAGCTAACATACGATTCTATGAAGTATGAAATTTCATGAACAAGTTCCTAAACGTTAACAAGGGAACTGGAAGAACAATCATGGAAATCAAATTGGTAAAATGCAAACTATGGAGCAGGAACCGCGCTGTCTGACGCATTGACGCCTTACTTAATGTTCTGGAAATTTCAATCCAAGGCCTTGGTGGACTTGCACTGTACCCTCCTTTAATTCCGAGTATCTCTTCACTAGCCTTCGTCACGTTCCGTATCTGTATCATTCAGTGCGCTACCCCCGACTCCCCGGATTCATGTGATTCTCCGCATGGATAATTGCTTGGTGTTGGACGTTCTCATTTTACATAAGTTATTGCTTCACGGAGCGACCCCAGAATCAGAGACTACAACTCAAAACATCAAGTGAGCACTTCGAAGGTCTGGAGAAACAGGTACCGAACGCACCTCAGCCAAGCATAAGAGAGTTGGACTAGCAGTCCCTTATTGCCGGCACTGCTGATGCAATCCAACACAGCTGTCTTTTGGCAAAAAGAAAGGGAGTAAGTAGTGATCACAGCAATATTAAAGGAATAAAATCAAAGAAACGTGAGACACCCGGGTAATGAAAGATCACTGCCCGTTGAACAACAAAACCCTTGCATATGCCGGACTCGTTTTCATCCATAATCGGACAGAGAGGCTGTCGATCCTGCGTGCAAAAATCTAAATTGACGCAACAGATAATCTTTCCACTGCACTTTCAGAAGATTACAGGATTTGTTGGTAGCCACCACTAACACCCCTGCTGTTCACGGCCGTTCTAAATCTAGCCAGCACACTCTCCGAAAAAACTTAGGCAGCTGCAGCCTCCTGAATTGGATACTCAAAAGTGACTTCCTTTCCAGTCAGCTTCTTATATACTCCCGCATAAGTCTCCAACTTGTACTCCGTGCTGTTACGTTCCTTAGGGTCCAAATAGACACGCATGATGCGAGACCCATCCAAACGATAGCGCACCCTCTTGCCTACAATCTCTGAGGGGTAGACCAAGTCCTCGAGGATAGCCTCGTGGACAGAGGTCAAAGTCCTGCTCCTCGGCCTGTTAACTGCTGAGCCTTTCTTCGGGGGTCTCATGATGCGCCTGGTGGAGATAACAACAACATCCTGCAAAAGCAAAAGGAACACAAAATCAGAGTCAGTCTGAAAGCCCAAGATCTGAATTGGGCACATGATGGGATGATATAACACAGAAATCCTAAAGCTCCATCCCAAACATTAAAACCTAATCCTTGAAAAATGTAATCTCAACACCTCTTATTCATTCATCAAAATTCGGAGCGCTAGACCCTAATTGCCCTTCCCCTCTAAATTATCAGATGTCAACCCTAAGCAATCCCAAACTACGAAATTCAATGCAAGCAATAGCCAATGCAGGGTACGACGAACACAAGACCAATTCTATAATTCCCACACCCTAAACTCACTCAAAGATTTGAAAATACTGATAGCTGAGAAGAAAATGGCGGCAGAAACCCTAATTAGGTCGAGCCCTAGTTCACAGCGATTGCATCAACAACATAGAACACCGTTGCACAGGAACGGCACTACAATGCAAACGTCGAAATCAATCACACACACCTTGCCGCTGAACTTCTTCTCGAGCTCCCTGACAAGTCGCGCGTGGATTTTCTGGAAGGCCTTTCTCAGGCGGTAGGGCACATGGATGATGACGGCCTTGCGGTTGCCGGAGACGTCGACTTCCTTGGCGGAGTTGATGAAGAGATCCCGGAGCTCGCTCTTGAGCTCCGTGTTGGTGGACTCCAAGTCGAAGAACGCCTGGGCGACGGACTCCTCGAACTCATCGGGCTCCTGCCCTTTCTCCTTCTGGATCTTCCTGCGCGCAGTGAAGGACATGGTGGCTGCGAAGGGGTTGGAGCCTCGGGGGAGGATTTAAAATGTGCACCGGAGCCACTGCCGGGGAGCAAGGGGCGCGAGTGAAAGAGAGGTTTCTGTGGAGGCGCTAGGGTGGCTTTGTTTCGACAATGAGCATCACGGAGAAAGGAACAATCCCCCGCCGCTGACTCGCGGTTGCGGTCGCGAGGTTAGGGTTTCGTCTGCAGACTTCGTCCGTCGGGGTCGGAGTTTCGTTGGCCAACTCCGTCCAAGCAGGGCCAAAATAAATAGAAAATAGCCGAACCCCCACTTTGATATTTCGTCATTGGATGAGCGGTAATAACCAGCCCTACATCGGAAAAAAGCCCCCCAATCGCATCAGTACTGTTGCAATGGTTGAACAGTCCAATATTGAAATTGGACTGTCACAAATATGCAAATAGTATTGCAACAATGCATTTTCAGTTTTCCTATTGAAAATGTACTGAAATGTATTGTTGCAATATTGAAATGTATTGTTTGCAGTATTGTGACAATCCAATTTTAATACTGGACTGTTCAACCATTGCAACAGTACTGATGCAATGGGGGGGTAGTTTTTTGATGCTATTTCCACCATGTGACTATTTCTGTCACCTTCCAATAGACCCTATTTTTGCCACAAAATCTATCTAAAATTGTTCATAATCAATTTTTGAAAAATTGGGTGGTTTGCAACCATATTGAGGAGTGAATGGGGCAAAATCAGAAGCATAAGTGGCAACAATAGGGCTCTGCAATGTCCATTTTAGAACTAGGGAAAATTTGGTAGCAAGTTCTTGTTGAAGGAGGTAGACAGAATAGACTTGTGCCATGGAGACTATAGTTTTGGTTTTTGTTAGTTTTAGGATAGAGCATAACTATCATCACTTCTTTGCTCTTTTACTTTGGAGGAGCCTAGAGAAGCTTAAGCAATTTTTCCCTACATACTCTCAAAATTTACAGAAATGACACACTCCTTTGC
Organism: Straminergon stramineum; assembly: GCA_963920665.1. Classification (NCBI taxonomy): domain Eukaryota; kingdom Viridiplantae; phylum Streptophyta; class Bryopsida; order Hypnales; family Calliergonaceae; genus Straminergon; species Straminergon stramineum. The sequence goes on along the minus strand of OY987270.1, from coordinate 6,377,297 downwards.
AAAAACTACAAAACTACTTTTTTTGGCTTCATTGTTAATTGTGCATGCTTGAATGAAAAATAGATCTTCTCTCATACTTTTAGGAAATCAAATTAGAATTGTAGGAACAATAGTGTTCACTTGGTTATCTTATTGCACAATATAAAGAAAAAGAACTCCAATTCAATTGAGCTAGTGTGATGACTAAATAAAAGAGTCCATTTGTTTGAGACCCCTACATCAAAGTCAACAAGACAAAGGGAAAAGTGCACAATAACCTTAGTTCTCCATGACAATATTCTTGGTATTGAGCCTACTTTAGTGGTTTGGGGAAGAAAGGTGAGCAATAAATGTATAGTCTAGCAAAAATATTATATGTGGCTTGGCAAAAATTACATTTTTGATATTGTTTTGCAACTTCTTTTAATGCTATTGAGCAACTTCAAAATATTGCATTGTCAATTTGACATCATCAATGATGAGATTGATTTTGTTGTTGCACAAAGGAGACTTAGTATTGATTGGAAGTTAATATAGTGAGTTGGACAAGTGATTCACCTTCCAAGCCTTGGACATAGTGTATTATCTAAATGAACTTTTAAAAAACCATTAGTTGAGATACTCAAAAGAATAGCTTTCAAGTGCCAATGAGCATGTACATTAGGGCATGTTTTTAAAAGCAATCTCTTTTAAGATTCACATTATAAGTAGATGCTTATTGTATAAATGTTAAGAAGAGGACCTTGAAATTAGGCAATATATCTACCAATTCAACTTTGACATCTTGTATATTCTACTTGAATGTTGTTGTTGGACTTCATCCATCTTCATTTGTAATTCTTCTATATGTGATTAAATAATGAAAGCTCTCCAATGTACAATAATAATTGTGCAATTATAGATTATACTATGTTATTATTATAGAGACAAAAAAATGAATGAGTTTTGATTCCACCTTCTACATTGAATAGAGGTATTAAAAGGGACCAAAAAATTAAAGGGACTAATTGTAGAAAATTGTAGATGTTTGAAACTCCATGATGTACATCCCCTAGACACTTCAATGACTAATGATGTACAATAAAGGTAGATATTTATATAGTGAGGGATGTTGATAATTAATATGGGTCCCCTTAATACCCCTATTAAGTGTAGATGATTTCAATTGAAAGTATTTAGATTCATATTGTTCATATATTATGTATCAATTATTATTGGATTTTCTAAAATAAAATCTTCTTTTAAAACTTAGTAAATTGCATCAACTAGTGACAAATTCAAATTCAATCTATGATATACATTTCAAAATTTAAAATACAAAAGTGTCAACTTGGAATGCTAGAATACTTGTAGTACAAGGAAATCTACCAATAAATTCTTTACAATTTTCATCTAAGATTGATTCATATAATGTAAAAAATTGAAACTAGAATTTGTTCAATAATAGAAATCATGTTCAATTCAAGTGCATAGGATGAGTGTAATGGCAATTATTGATTTTTGACAATGTTTGTTTTGTGGAAGGAATCAATGGTCCAAAACAACCATGATTCATTTCTATACTATTCTACAACAAAGTTGAATTAGTTAAATTTGGTTATTTCCTTGAATTCCAATGTGATGGTAGGGTTGACAACTTTGTCATGAAGCCAACTAAGGGAGCTGACCCATTCTTGACCACTTAAGTAGATACACATATTGCAAGGGCCGGAGTTTTCAACAGTGGGGAAATTTTCCCATGAGCAGAAATAGAGTTCATATGGTTTCCATAATTTTTTGGATTTTTTTTCTCAAAAATTATTACTACAAGTTCTTGAGCTGAAGATTCTGTTCTACCCATATTGGTCATGTAGACCTTATTTTCGACTAAGGACTGGTTACAAAATCCAACAAGGGCTGGTTACAATTTTGAGAGTCTTGTAGCCAATCATAATGCACCACAACTACCTAAGAATTGTGCCAACATTAATGGTTGCTAATCACCTCCTGATTGAAATTACTTCTCCCAATGTTGCTAGACTAGGTCTGTGATTAGTAATGGGTCGGCTCCCATAAGTTTAGTTTTTTCTATTTTCTAATTGAGAAACATACCCTATATCAAAATTTGAAAGGTCAACATCACCATGCACCAATCACAAAATGACATGTAGCACTCGTTTGGTGGTTTTTTTACAATACTCTGGCTTTTTTTACATTTTTGCATTTATCCGCCCTGGTGAAAATTTTGGAGTTTTTTTTTGCCTCCAAAGGAACTCCAGCCCTGTCCCTTCTGAATTCTGGTCGTCTCTTCCGATTTTCATAGCATGCCGAAACTGGACGACGATGTCGTCAACCGAGCTCACAAATTCCCACCTTGCTGTGACCGGCATGTGCTTGAAGGTGCTGGTAATCGCAACCTCCCCATTGCACCTCGTCATTTCATTTCAAATCCATCCCCAATTCCCAAGGCAGAGCATCCCAATTGGAATAAGTTCCCGAATGCGAGCATCGATCACAGCCGTCAAGGAGAGATGAAAAGCCCCAACATACTGTATTCGTCTGTCAACAAGTGTCAACAGATGCTGGAACGGACCTATGAGGGGCATCGGAATGCAACCCTGACAAAAACAAAAGCGCCCAATCGCAGCAACAATGCTCGCGATGCAATCCGTAATGCTCAATTATCGGTTCGATCCATTCTTTTGGTAATTTGTGCAGGGAAATCCGGAAGAAGAATCGGCACACAGTGAAGGATTCAAACAGTTTAGGATTGAAACTGGGAAAGATTAGCACATCGAAGGATTGATTGAGTGAAGAATTGACACAGGTAAGGATTGAGACATTTTTGGATTGAAACAGTAAAGGATTGATATCGTTAAGGATTGGTACGGCGAAGGATTGATAGAATTGTGAGCTATGGCGATGGCTGTCTCCTCCGCGCCTCTCGCGTTCGCTGTCTTCCAGGAACGCCGTTTGTCTATCGGCTCCTCTGCCCGTGTTTCCCCCGATTTATCAGTCCGCGGTGGCTCCACGCACATCCGGCGCCTTTGCCGTTGCACAGCGGCGTCGGAGGATGGTGAGGCGTCCTCGAGTGGTACCGGGAATGTGAGCGAGAGAACCACTGTGCGGGAGATAGGGGATGTTGACGAGAGGACTAGTCCAGATGAGAATAGTATTCCAGATGCCAGGCCGCGGAAGAGAGTGGAAGCTCCTCGCACTGCGGATTCTACCGACTGGATCTCGTCCAACTTGACGCGACGGTTCGGACTCGGGGCGGGGTTGGCGTGGGTAGGAGTGCTCGCGTTCGGTGTGGTGTCGGAGCAGATCAAGACGCGGACGGAAGTGTTTCGCGAGGAGCAAGGGACCAGGTGTGTGCTTTGGAAGTTTCTCTACCGCTACTGTAGTTGCCAATTTCTTCCGACCTAATTTCGGATTAACTTTCTTGACAACTTCGTTGCGTTCTTTTAGTTCACAGTATTCAAATGCAAAATTCTAAGCTGTAGCTTCTCCATTAGTGCGTTTTCCGAGATGCTATGGGAGGCATTCGAAGTTTCGAACATACCCTAACCAAGCTTCTTCAGGTCGATGTTGTCTGGAAATTCACCTTCTCCAGGAACTGAAAGCATTATTTAGGGTTTGAATTTTAACGAGATACGAAACAAGCATTCTGGAAGGCAGTGACCTGAGTTAGATGAACCTTAGCTGAAAATTGAAGGATTCAAAGCTTACTCAACGCTCAATTGGTATCATAGAGTCTTGAGTTCTCACTGATACCTGAACCTTGTGACAGAGGTGAGTTAGACAAACCGTAGCTGAAAATCGGCAGCTTCAAGGTTACACCAAGCTCAATTGATGTCGCAAAGTCTTGATTTATCACTAACATCTGAACCTTGTGACAGAGACGTGGAAGGCTCAAAAGAAGTGACTCTCCCGAACGGAATTCGCTACACGGAGCTTCGAAAAGGAGGAGGCTCCCTTCCCCAACGTGGCGACTTGGTGGTGATGAACCTCACAGGACGAGTGGCAACCACGGGGGATGTTTTCATTGACACAACTGCCCCAGGCAAACGACCGGTGGCTTTCATCTTCGGAGCCCGACCTTACTCCGGCGGGATGTGTGATGGTGTGGAGTATGTGGTGAGCTCCACTCGAGTCGGTGGAAAGAGGCGATTGACGGTTCCTGCGGCGCAGGCATTTGGGGAGACGGGGACGACGTTTCCCACGGGAGTCGAAATACCAGGGAATGCGACGCTGGAGTATATGGTGGAGGTTCTGAAAGCTTCGATTGCTCCCTCGTAACGTAACGAAGTCCTGGAAGGAGTGGAGTTTGGAATTAGGGTGAATTACGGTTTATTTTAATTTGATTTGTGTGATACGAAGACCAAAGTTGTATGGGGAAGTGCACTGGAATCCAATGTCGTCAGTCTGAGTGTGACTTGTTCTGGAGTTGAGCTGAATTGGTTACTGTACCTCAGTGCTGCACCTGTGCTGGGTTGGGAACTGACAGATGCTGACCTGAGATTGTCGAGGATGCCGTTCGATGTGGCCTGTGTGGAATGTTTTGCGTCGTTTAGAGTCTCTTGCGAACAGGTATATTTGAAAAAGTGGTGCGTTAGTGAACATGATGATTGATTTTTGTGGGTATTTCGGATCTGTGTGCGTTTTGTACCTGCAGGTTCTGCGGCCATTATTCCATGTGTCGGCGAAGTCGGCAATTCATTCGCCAACTATTGCATGTAAGTGTGCATAATCAATGAAAGAAAAAATTGGTCGCATGATTTTATGATGGAGCTCATGTTTCAGGGAGTTCTTACTGAATGAGCGCTTGACCGATTTTGTTATTGACTTAGATTCGCTGTAGGGAGTCACCATTATTTGGCGATCCTGGTACCGGAATTTGCAATTTGCGGTTTAGCTTCATATTGGCAAGAGCTTTCGTGGGGTGTATTATACGCCGAACTTGATGATATTTTGGGATGCCTGGGCTAATATCCACTTTTCGGTATCGATCTTTTCTAAAGAATGGATTATTCTCGGAAAATTAATTAATCTCCTCCCAAACCAGCAGCATGCTCTACACTGAGCAGAAAAATATGACTATTATATCGCAGTGGTTGAATCTCAGTAACAACTGTCTCAGACTCTCAGTGGTTGAATGACAAAAATTTGATGTGATTATTTGGCGAACTCAAGAAAAATGCCCCGCGACTGGTTCTGTATTTTCCTGACACTCATGTAATATTTTACAAATTGTCAAAGTTGGGAATAACGGATACCTTATAACTTACATAACACTATGAACCTTGAATGAACATCCTTAAAGCACAAAATGTCTCAATTATGATTGATTGCTTCAAAAAGCACTTTCCAACCTCTCATTGGTTGCTCTTGAAAATCTGTAGTGATGTTGAGTCATGAAGGTGTTCATTTCATGTGTTGGAGAGCAAGGTATCACATTTGGGTGTACATACGTTACTTGTCTCCATTGTGATGCGTACATTGTTCAATGTACTTGTGAGACTATGCAAGGCTAAATAATACTCATCAAACACTTAATTTGAGACAGCCACACACAAGATCAAACACTTGTTTCAGGACAACAACTAATTGACCAAACATTGATAATACATTACGTATAGGTGAGAACCGGTACTTGTTCTATTTCAGGCTATAAAAAAACACTAGACCAAACGACCCACCAACTCCATACCACTTGGAAGCATTTAAAGCATTATTTTTCCACCTGACCTCCCACTCACATATAGATGGCTATTGAGGAAAATGACACTATTTCGGAAATAAGTTGCACGTCATACTTGACAAGTTGCACATCCCATTTTATTTCATAGTTCATCCAAACTGTAGAGAAGGTGTAAGAAACAATGGCCTACCCTGTGATACCCTAATTATGCTACAAATAAAGTCTACCGATATGTCAAAAACAAAGCTGCTAAAAACTTTATTCAAAAAACTCCAATAATGACCTTGCAGATTTACCCAAACATTCATACAAGTTCCTCCATTCAAAGTTTCTTGAAGGATGTAGCTCCTGGAGGCCGAGTTGGCACTCCAAATTGATTCGAGGAAGCGCTGCTCTGCAAAATGACAAGATTGCAGATAAATTAAACTCTCAAGGACTAACATTTTCTCAGTTAACCCAGTTTCACCTCTACGTTTCTACTTTTTTTCAAAATTCCTTTTTGGACATAAAAGTCATTATCAAAGTAAAGACAATTTTTAAAGTTCTACATCAATTTAGTAGAATACTGAATTTTGCAGTTATCATCAAATCCTGATGTTTAAATTTACTCTTGCTTAAGATAATACCATTTTGGATTGCATGCATAGATATATACATCATAATTAGTCAAAACTATACAGGCCAGTAAACAATCGATAATATGTTAACTTCTATAAACTCCAATTTAGTCACTCATATCTCATTTGATGTCATCCATTTTTGTATAATTTGGAAGTGATAATGAAACTGAGATCATATTAGATTTGATTTTAAGATTGAAAATTGAATACACGTAAAAAGACTAAATTGAGCTTAGAAATGATGTTCGACTGTATGGCAATAGAACTGGCCCTTTAGGGGTTAAGGGATAAATCAGAAGAGATTCATCATAAGAAGTGCAAATTAAGTTAATGGAAAACAGTAAATACATCTAGATCAAGATCTTGAGATGAGACGAGTCAAAACAGGATTCTCATGAAAGGAAGAAGCATGCGAACCTCAAAATGTTCTGGTCGAGGATTTGGAAAATTTTCCTCATGGTGTACATTGGGATCATGATGCACATTGGGGTTATGATGTACATTGGGGGAGTCTGGATTCCCAACATCCTTCGCTATTGCCGTACCCTGCACATCAAACGAATATCCACAATATGAAATGGGAAAAAAAATAGCCTACCAAAATATTTGAGTATTCGAAGATTCGAGAGCATTCCTATTTCACTTTAACCCCAAAATTTCAATAACCAACACAATAGATGTTTTAACCGAACATTCACCTGGAAGGTTTGGCCCAATATTCTGAGTGCTTCTGCACGTTGCCGCAGTATTTTCGGATCAACATTTGCATCACGCAGAACCTACAGAAAACAAAATCCAACCACATTCAGGATTTTCTCATTCATCTTCACGCAAAAGAAAATTGTGCACGCTCACCTAAATCATCTATGAAAAATTACAACGGAAGGCAGATGAAAAACAGGCTGACTTCGTCAGTACTATCGGGAGTATGGTGAGAAGTCCTTGGAAAACAGTGTATGATGTGTTGGATGAAGTATTCGTATTGATCACGTCTATCACTACACAAAATGGCAAAAGTTTAAAGAGGTACCATTCGGCAAACATGCGAGAGAGTCATCTCGATATCAGCAACATTGAGCTTCCACAAACTGTCCAACATCATCTTCTGCTTGCTCTCCATATACGCTTCCATGGTTTGCTCCCCCTGGTCTCCCTCTTGCATCTGCTTTTTCAGCTGCTCTTGCATCTGCATTAGTTGCATTGCACCTGCCAATGCCGCCAAGAAATCTCAGTCGTTTTCAGCTCATAAACATAAGAGTGTACCCAAACCACGCTGTTCCATTAGATCATCAACCATACAGCCTCGGAATGAGACAGTTTTCAAGAAACAAAACAAACTGCTACAAGCCTGGAAATAGCTTCCAAATCACAAAGCTACTTACCTGCAATGGCTGTAACTTGTGATTTGATTTGATGACTCTTGCCACGCATCCATTCTGTCACATAAGGCACCCCAAGGAAGTATGACTTCTTGCCGAGCTCCTTGGCAGCTTGCCTTCGGTAGACATACCCAATCGTCTGCAACATCACTTCTCCAAAAGCTAGTTCCAACATGCCAAAACCGCAACAGTGAGTAATGGAAAAAGAGATTGCATTGCAGAATAAAATACTCCTCTACATGCATCAAGCCAGTTGCCGATCTTCTGAAAATAATATCAAAATGACAGAATTTCAAGCGGAATACAAAACAGCAGGCAGCTGGCTCCTACTGAAGCAAACAACAGTTGAAGACTTACAAGAATCCTTCAGGCTCTCTCTTTCATCTTTGGCCCACTGTCTATATTTTGCTTCGTTTCCTTCCATAAAAGGCTGAATGTGCACCAGTAATTTCTCGGCAAGTTTGGTCTCTCTTTGCTTTTGAACGTCCTGTTCACATGTAAAACACAGAAGATTAAGAGAACGCTCCGAGTGATTCACATCATAGAAAAACATGTTTCAAGTGGTCATCCGGGTTGATCAACCCCAGGTGGTAGAGCTTTAGACAAGGTCACTATATCTTAAATATAACGTGAGTCGTGTCAATCGGACTTCTCCACTACCTACCTTGCCCAGGTTTCAAAATTCTCTTAAAATTCCACAAGCCAAAGATTTATATTTTCTCACTTGAATTGAAATCTTGTCGCATTCGAGGAAACAGTCTTCGTCATGTGAATGGTTGGCTAAATAATTTCAAGTTACGGTGAGTAACTATCTACGTAAAGATTTATAAATACAGTGATTTATCCTATCAGTGAGGGCGCCTACTAATCAGTGTCACCTAAAATTTTTTTTAACATCACTACCCAAAAATCAGTTGTTGGAAATTAGAGCAATAGGGTAATATTTCAGCCTGCAATAATTTAAAATAGTGTGACTCTCGCAAATTAGTGTCACACGCTCTAACGGATGAATCTGTGTACTGAGAAGTTCACAAGGGATCAAAAAAAGTCACCTTAAATTTGCTCTGAACTTGGTTAAGATCGACACCTTGCTCAGAATCCATCCCCGCCATTGACGCCAATGCCAGCTGATACACCCACCAAATAAATCGAATTAGTGGGAATGCCTCACACCAAATTAAACAATGAAAAGAACACCAGACGAACAAAATTTCATCAACTATTCCAACTGCGAATGGAATAATTCCATTATCAGCCAAGTAAATTAATCATTGACTTATTGGGGAAATCGGGATTTCGCTCCATGTTTCTACCGCGTACACATCTATACTGCTTTGACCATAATTAAACGTCTGAAGTGACTGCCAGAAGAAGTAACAAGTGTTTACAATCACAGACTACCAGTCGTCAGGAAATCTTCATACCTGACCAATGTAATCTTGAAAAGCCTCGCTACCAAACATCATTCCAAAGACAGCTGCCGGGTCAACCATCGATTCCCTGATGTGCAAAAAGTAACAGATCAGTGCATGAGAATTTTCAGCAATACTCAGCGTTCAAATAAAAGTAGGGAGGATAATCTCATGAAGGATTTTTTCATAGTGAAGCCTTCTATTCGTATTTTTTTAATCAAGAAGGAATAGCAATATAACGGGGTAAAAAATACTTCAAAAAGGTATGATTCTAAGAAAAAAATAGTAACAAACACTTACTGGGATAATCCTGGCTTTCCAAGATTGTCATAGCTCTCCCTTTTCTGGGGATCACTTAGCACCTGATAAGCTTCACCCAATTCCTGCAAGAGTCACTGACTTTAGCATATGATTTATACAACTTAGCACCAATGCTGGACACTCGATCACTGCGCGTATTACGTTTGAGAGACACAGACAGGCCATTCTCAACATGTAGAAACTTGCTAGAAATTTTGTGTTCAACTCCAGCAATATATTAATTACCTGAAACTCCTTGGCAGCTCCAGGATTATTTGGGTTCTTATCGGGATGCACTTTCCTCGCCTGCACAACAGTTGAAAAAACAATAACAGAGCCGGTTACGTTAAGCATTTCACATGAATACAGGAGTAAACCATTTCATCACAATGGCTTATAAAACTATTTCCCCATCTCGCAGAGTGGAGGACGTGGCCTCCAATTTCAGCTCTCAACAAACTAATTGAAGCCCAAAGCAAACTCAGAAGGCATCAGGGGTAGTCACTATGAGCTGAAAATGGAATTAGGAAAATTTGGGGAATCAAGGGGAGAGACGTCAAGGGTATGTCTTCTAAGATAAAGAATGGGAGAGCATAAATTTTGCATCTAGAATACACTAGAGCTTGTCACCTGGCTAACTCTTCACTTTCTGTGCTAGGAAAATAATGGTGAAAACAGTGCACATAGTTTAGAATTCACTGAAATCTACTGAATCTCATTAACTCATCCTCTGCATAGAGAAGCACTCACTCTACCGTGCCAAACGCTTTCACAACCAAAATAAAACCAACAGTGGCCAAGAATATACAACCTGAACATAATAAGCCTTCTTTATGTCTGCAGGGGTAGCATCTGCCTTAACTCCGAGAACATCATAATACGCAGAATCCTTCACCATCTTGACAAAGAGAAAGTTCTCCTAGCAGGAACTTCCAACCACTTCTCAGCCCTATTAAAACAACCAACACCCAAAAAATCGACCAAAATCAAAACCCAAAAGGTTGCAACAATTTCCTTAGCTCACTCTCAAAACCTATCTACAGTAAACCATTTCTTTCTCCCTATTTTCTCACTCACTGCACACAACATCTTGCCAGTCACCCATTTAATCGCTTGTTGAGAACACCATTCACACTCCAATACTCAGACTCTCACCTTATTTCAGAACCTACAAGTATGGATCGCGATCTAGTCCTGCAACATACCTTCAAACACAAACGCACACAATCGCTTGCAGCAAATCTGACTGCAATTCTAACTTGTACAGATCGTAACGTTGTACCCTGACAGCCAAATTTGGAAGCGTGAGATGCAACCCACGGAAAGAGAAGAGAAATTATTTCGTGGGTGGAGTGAAAAGTTGCGAGTAAGAGCTGTAATGTGCAGGATTGGAGCCTTCAAGGTACGTGGAGGATACTTGAAGGAAGAAGGGTTCTGAACTGAAGTGGCATATTGTGAGCAGGCAGTGATGAGGCACGGAGCGGGGAGGAGGGACGTGCAAGGAAGGTGCGCTGGGGGCGACACGCGGCGGCGGCTGGGGGCGTTACTGGCCGGTGGCTTTGGTTGGGGACTTGGTCGCCAGGGTGGCATATTGGATGCCATGAAATTGGGCACAACAAGGACGCGTTCAAGGCGAAATATTCTCATACAAAACCCTTTTCTCTGGGTTTTTGGGGGGGCGGTTGACAAATTTTCTTCTACAATTTGTTAAAATTTCCTAAATTTCATTCATTCATTTCAAAAAACCATGAAACATATCAAATTTTAACAAGTTCCAAATCTATTATAGTGTTGTCTGAGTGATGAGAAGGTTATAGATAAGGTACACTAGCCCATTTCCGCTAGCTTCCTGTAATTGTCATCCTATTTTCGGTCCCATTTCCACCATAAAACTCACCCAATTTCATTTACTTTTCTGACAAATTTTAGTGCATTAATTCCAACTTGGGTTATGTATCAATCCTTGATTGGTGGATATTCAAGTGCTAATAGGTATATGGAATGGCAGTTATAGGCTTAGGATAGGATATTTATGACTCTAGTCTAGTGGTGGTTTTGTCATTTCAGGGTAGACTACTTTAGAAATTTATAGAAATTACAATTTTAATCAAAAAATTATAATTCCACTAGGGTTTGATTCATGAAATATGTGCACACCTTTGAAAAATATGTGTCCCTTCTAGAGTTGGTCCTAATATAATGAGATTGCGAATTAGGGTGGTAATAGGTTGGTCTACCTTAGTTGTGGCGAATTTTTTAAAATCTCTACAAAACTTGTAGTTACGATAGGCAAATATGTAGTCTTGTAAATATTCTAAAATATCCTTTTTTTATACCTAAAAGATAGTTTGAAAGATAATTTTCTTTGAAATGGACAATTACTTTAATAATTATTTAGCACTAAATCTACTAGTAGTCTACAATACATATGGCCAAGTGTAACTTATTGCCACAATACTTTCAAACATACATGTATGGACTTCCTTATTTTGAATGCATTTTCAACAATATTTTGACAAAAGGCAACTCCACCTAATTCATAACCATTTCTAAAAGAGATTTTCAGAGATTCTTATCTAAAATGTACAACTTTCATTTATGATCCAAGAGAGCATATAAGTGTGGCTTTGGACCATAGGGGAGGAGGTTTGCATTCATGTAGACTACTTTAATGTGAAGAAGTTTGAATAGGATCTTACTTAAAATGTGCCCCCAGCTACTTATACAAGGGTAGTGCCTCTTGTAGCTTAGCTAATTGTTAAATTAGTGTCATACATACTAATAGGATAGGTTTGTGTTGTGAAATTTGCAAACTTGACTAAAGCATCAATTAAGCTATTTCCATTCATAAATGTTTATGACATTTATGAAATTAGAAACAATATGTATCCATCCAAATGTACAGTCATATAATCATTCAAATCTAGCAACTTCATCCTATGTTAAGACTTTGAAGGTGATTGTTTGGCAATCTCATCCATTCAAAATGATGACTATTTTGAAAATATTTTTTTTCCAAAAAAAAGTGCAATGCATCTCTACAAATAAAAAACACATTTTTGCATGTGTATCATTCTTTTTGCTATTGCAACGTACAACATAGCAAAAATTTGAAAATTTGATTCCAACTATGGTAGTTGTATTTACCCCCTCTAAAATAAAGAATCTCTCCCTATAGTACCAACTTGCTTTTCAAAACCTACACTACCTTATGCAAACTTTTCACAATGTTAAGCTTCTACCACATCAATCCAAAGTCAATAATTTTTTTGGAATACCTATCACTTAAGTGGGTTAGATTTAACAAAGAAGTGCTCACATTAATCCCTTGGTATTTGAATTCTTTCTTGAAATTTTGCATATTTTGGCTTATGTATATATAAATATATATATATATATATAATTTATTTCCATTCCATCAAATTCATCAAACAAAAAGTGTGGTTTTATAATAGTCAAGCATTGATTTGGATGAATGAGAAGTTTTATAGCAAAAAAAGTCTTAGGAGCCTCTTTGTTTGTTGGGCATTTTCTAATCCAAAAAATTATAAAAGGTTGCTAATAAATATCCACAATATTTGATAGCTACTACACTAAATAGTGAAATTAGGTTGCCCCACATTAATTTCTTGACATTTGACACTATATAAATACTTCTTGGTATTGTGCAAGACATCACTACTTCAAAATTAGACATTGTTGTAATTGGAACTCGTAAACCTCCACATGTACGAATGGAAATATTGGTAGCAATATTTATCAATTTTGATGGCATGTATAGTAATTTTTTGGGGGTAAGGCAATCTAGTTGTTAAGGCAACCTAATTTCACTATTTAGTGTAGCTATTAAACGTGTAACGATTACTTTGAAAATTTTGTCTTATTTTTTATCTAATGAAATATAAGAAATTTATCTAAGACATAAGATAATTTTTGAATAGATATAAGATCAGCCTTGGATAATTGATCCAAATTCCAAAATTGGGATGTTAGATTTGAAAAGTCCACATCATCCCAAACCAATCACCAATCTATCCACAAGATGACATGTGGCGCTTTTTGACAAGAATTGTATAATTCTTGCTAAATGTGACCCGTAATTGGAAATGGATGAACGGTGATGGATGAAGCAACCGGCCGCCACTGCGTGAATGTCGTGTGACGGCCACCAACTCGTGGCGTTCTATTGCCTCCCTCAGCTTTTGAAAATTCGAATTCCCAGACATTGCTCTTCAACGAGACTCTTGAACCGCCATCGCCATGGCAGCAACAAGCTTACCTTAACTTAAACTTAGTTTTTGAGTTGAGCTTCATGTAGAATTGTAGCCCAGCGTCTCCAGTTTCTTCTGAATTCGTGAATCCAAGGTACACGTAGAGCATTTCTTCGATCTACATTGCAGGTCCCGTACTCTTCACGTACTCTTGCAGGGATCAAGGTTCGTCAATTATGACTCCCATTGTCGTCTTCACAGGGTTTAGCATTTAGGGTTTCTTTCCGCTTGTGCTGGGACGCTGATTTGAGCATCTTACGTCTGATGAGATCGGGAAGGAGTGTCAATTAGTGTTTGTGGAGAGTAATTTCGGTTCTTCACGACGATCGTCAGTTGCAAGTGGGCAATTTGCTATCGTAGTGAAGCTCACAGGGAGGTTCTTGAGAATCCCTTAGTGAGATTAATGGAGCATATATAATTCCCGTTTGAGATTTTCAATATTCGCCCCGTTATGTTGTTTGTGATTGTAATCCCTGTGTAATGTCCTATTAATTGGTTGTTTGGATTCCCGTATGGTTTCATTTTCACTCTGGGGGCGCAAAATCCCGCGCTTACGAATGAAATGCTGCAAATGTATTAATTACCTTCTTGTGTAGTTTATGTAGTTTTGAGGAGTTTGTCTGTGTGATGAGGGGTGAATGTGGATTGCAAATGGATTTCCTTCTTGTGTTGTTTCTTAGTTTTGAGGAGATTTGGTTAGAGTTTGGTATAATTGGCGCGGGTTCTTCAGGGCGGGGAAACCGATGGGTGAAACGGAGAGTTCCGTGGGGAGGTCAGGCAGAACTGTGAAGAATCAGGTGAAGGAGCCTGCGAGGGTTGTACTCCATGGCTACGATGCATTGGCAGCGACGGAGAAAAGGCCCCCGAAAAGAACAGGCCTGAGAGTGAAGAGTAGCAAGCGCAACGGGAAGGATTCGGAGGAAGTTCTGACGGTGGAGGTGATGGGGTTCGATGTGGTGGACGCCGTGTCGCATGAGCTCGGATCGCTCAAGTTGAATGAAGACAGCAGCGGGAAGTCACGGGCGACAGGAATTGTCTTGAACGCAGTGCCGCAGGAGGTGGAGGGGAGAATGGGGAGGTCGTTTGCGGAAGCCTCCCGTACAAGCAGTAGGTGTGGTCTTATACTCTGTTTGATTATTTACTTATTTTCTCCTCAACACAAGTACAGGTATATTATTCTCAGTATGATCAATTCAACTCAGGCGTGCTCTTATACTCTTCAATTCAAATTCATGCATTGGGGGTAGCATTTCACTTTGAATTTTAACTGAGCAGTGCAAATTGAGCCTCGTTTTAATTTACCAGTTTTGAGTAGGATTCCTTTTGTTCAAGTTTATTTGATTTTTCATCAATACAGCTATGCTATTCACTTATTCTAGTAACATAACGCTTAACCCCTATTGAATTCTATCATTTTTACAATACGATCTATTCAGGTGTGCTCTTACACTCTAAAGAGCGTTGAAAGCGTTAAATAAACGTTTAAATAGCGAGTTACATTCACGCGCATTCACGCGTAAATTGATTATCATATTGGCCTACTACTTCTATATATATTTGATTTAAGTATCGAAAAATTAAATAGTAAAAGAATAAAATTGTTTATTTATTTATTTTAATATTGGGATTAACATTTCACTCAGAATTAACCAAGAAGACCAAACTGATCCTCATGTTTTCTTAGCAGTATCGAGTAGTTCATACAGAGATTTTTTTTTCCAATTTTTTGGATTCTCTCACCAGCAAATGCAATGTTCTTCACAACTTTAAAGATAACTTTAGCCCCATTTGAAGTCTACCATTTTCACAATATGATCAATCGAACTGGTCATTTTAAAATCATGAACCCTTGGTACTATAGGGGTTAACTCGTTGAGATAGCCACCTGAAAATAATCACAAATCATACAATCTGAAGTTGCATTCTCGAGGGGAACTGATGGGATTCTGTCTTGTGCAAGTGTATTTCTGGTTGCCTGAAGTTTTGATGGTGGTTCAGTGAAGAAGGAGACGAAGATGACAACATTACGGACCGTGAAATCGCAGGCGAGCAAGAAGAAATAAGCAGGACCCTTGGTTGTGAAGCAGTAGCATTGTTGGATGAACTCATGCAAGTAATTAAAGGTGTGTACGGTTGGTTTTGTTCAAAATATTGGTAGGAAAGTCATTGCTTTATTATTTTCACGGAATGGTTGGCTGCTGTGAAGTCTCAGAGCAGTCAGCTTTGTGCAGAAGGTGGTGATTTGAAGAAACTCAAAGTCGACCATCTGAAAGCCTATTTGCGCCACCATGGGCTACGCATATCTGGTTTAAAAGAGGTCCTGTTGAGTCGGATCGAACAGCACTTAAAGTAAGAATTTTTCCTGTCCCCCAAACTTTGTGTAATGGGAGCATGTTTCTTGTAGCATATTAGTTATTTCATCATTTATCGTATTATTAGTCAATGATCATCTCTTCATGGGTAGCAGGAGGAATGTGACCTGTATCAGGTTTATCTTTCATCAATGTAACGACCCTTTTTTGTTGTCTGTGTTCGCCAGAATCAAGGATGGGCAAGGACGAGTCATTTATCCGAGATCATCATTTACGATCAATTGCAAAGGTAAAGTTCAGCACCCTGGTTCATGTTCATGAAATGTATAGCCCATCTTCCGCTTCAGTTTGCTCATGTATTTGCGATGAGTGCAATGAGATGCCATTTCGGATGCAATGTGACGTCTTTTCTCAAAGTAGGTGATGTTTACTCGCAGGTGACGTATGTCTCGGAGACACTGTGCTATTTTCGCAAAACGTTTATGATTCGTGAGCCTCTACACTTTTTTGTCGGATTCTTGTCCTGTCTTGCTTGGGAGAGCTTTATGTGCCGCGGTTATTTGATATTTGGTATTGGTTGCGAGTGTCTAGTGAGCTTTTGTTATTGTCGAGGATTGGAACCTGCTTTCTACTTTATAGGTGAGTATTTTACTTAGTAGATGATGTTTTTTGGAGATTCTTTACAGAAGCTTAACCCTTAGATAGTCCAATGTTGTCGCCATTGGCAGAGCGTGTAGCATGTGATTTGTGTGGTGCTGCTCACCTTGTTAACGAGATTTGCTTCACAGTTCGTGACGAATGGCCATCACGTTGGGGTAGGTATGATATCGTCAAGCGAGGCGCCAGTGGTCCACCCTTGGGAAAGCGTTGGGTGGCTGGTAAAGTTGTGAATGAGAGCTACGGTGCCGAAAAGCAGCAACACACATTTACAGTGAGTACATTTTGAAGTTCCTCATCTTGTAATGTAACTATGACTTTTTATTTATCTGTGAGTAGCTTATGAAAGCTCTATGACCTTTTCAATGCCTCTCTTGTTTTGGAATGTGTTAAGTCTTGTGCACTCTCGGCGTAGTACACGTATCGGCAACAAAATGAATTGCGGAGCCTAACGTATGTGCTATGGGGGTCATCTTCATCTGCGATGTGATAGATTGAGGTCTTGTGGAGCACCGGTACAATGCCCTTTTATGTCATGCGTCCGCTTCAAATAAAAGGTCGCAATTTGTATCGCATGCACACTTCGAGACAGGTGTGATTTTCGACCTCTTAGTTTTCTCAAGTGCAGCATGTTTGCAATGTAGACTACATTGCATTTACGAGTCATGTAGTTCTGACAGTAGCAATGATTTGTCCTGTGACACCTTGAGCAGCCATGGATTGATGAAGAGGTTAGAGGGAAGGTGCTGGCCGAGAAGCATGCCCGTGGTCAGGAAGCTCGAGCAAAGAGGCGGACAGAGTCGGATTCAAGAGGTCTGTACTTTTTAGTATTTTCAGTTCCATTTTAATAAATTCTATAATCATTTGGTGCTCTGTATTCCATGAGAAGTTCTGTGTTTTCACTATTGCACAACTTTTGGAGAACTTCAGTTTTGCAAAAAGTAGATGTATCACGTGATAATACCTAGACTGGTTGGCAGAATCTTGATAGGAAGAAGACATCTTTGATACATGTGGTTAGTCAATTACCTCGGTACGGAATGGAACTCGGGCCAAATCTGCAATGATTTTTTCTAATGACTCTTGATTACCCAATCCTTGTAACTTCATCCAAATTTCATCTGTGTCGTTCTAGTCGGTCTCCTTGTGATGCAGGCCTTTTCAAACTCTCTTTGCCCTCCATACCTCTGTTGTGTTCTTGGGGCCTTTTTAGGGTGCTCATGTACAACACCAAGACTCCTATTTTTATTAAATACGGTCATCCATTTGGGTTACATAATATGCTGTAATAGGAAAGTTTAGGCAAATGCATCCCTACATTTCATTGTGGATAAATATGGCGATTTTCATGCACTGGAAATCGCTGCAGAATATCCTCCCACCAGTGTGGTGAGTTTCTTGAAATAATCGCTATGCTACTTCATACGCTTCTGCATTGAAATAAGATTTCTCATGCTTCTTATTGTGTCCTGGAATAAAACAGGGAGATCCAGATCTAGGCCAGGCTCAAGCGGACACTCAAAGGGTCGACACCGAGGAGATCCATCTCGCAGCATTCCTCCAACAACTCAGAGTTCCAATCAGCGGGAACGAAGTCTCATCCAACATAACATCTATATAATCAGAACTGCATCATCCTCACATGCTGGAAACCGCCCAGGCGAATCAAGGCACATTCAACAGGATGTTTCTCGAGGCAGCAGCATTACAGCATCCTCACATACAGGGCAGTCAGAGGTTCCTCCAGTAACCCATTCTTTGCGGAGTTCTATGCAACAGGGAAGGGCAACTCAGATGCAGCAACTTGGCAATGTGGTTCCTCCTGCCTCAGCTTCAAGTACTTTTCACGACCAGGGGATCGTACATATTGCATGCTCCAACCGTGGGTGTGAGAGGGCAGGTGCCAAGTAT
Organism: Straminergon stramineum; assembly: GCA_963920665.1. Taxonomy (NCBI): domain Eukaryota; kingdom Viridiplantae; phylum Streptophyta; class Bryopsida; order Hypnales; family Calliergonaceae; genus Straminergon; species Straminergon stramineum. The sequence continues at coordinate 6,358,776 of OY987270.1, read as the reverse complement.
TGTACAACACAGTCATGTGCTGCGTGCTGTTTTAAGAATGGTTCAACTCGAGGGAGTTGCCCAAGACATCTTTAGTCCACGTTTTGCTCGAGTTTATAACATTCTTGAGCATCAGCACTCTTCTTGCTTGGGTTTATGACACTCTTGAGTAATCGTGAGAACTCTCTCTTCTTCACTATGGAAGGACCCAAAGTCTTTACATTCATTCCTTTACTACGGTCGAAACATGCATGTTTAATGAGTGGCATGTCTTCTTGCTTTAGGGGTATTGCTGCTTCTAAAGGTAGATGCTCAAGAATGTTATACTCTGTCTAAGTGAAGCATTCCTGAAATTTCAGAAGAGGTCATGTTGAAAGACATAATCGTCTGACTTCAGGTGACAATTTATATTATGCAAATGTGCTCAGATTCTATTTAATATATCAAATCTTGAGCACCAAGAAAATGTATTTTAGGATCTACAAAGTTTGGCATCAGTTGCATCCAACTCTATTTGACACTCATGATCATCAGGTAAATTTAATTCGAAGATTATTGCGATTGCTAAATATTCGGAGATGGATTTCAAGATCCAGGACTTCGTATAGCTTTTCTTATAGCCTTACTTGCAGCACCGTACGTTTAGTGCATGTATTTCTATTGCTCAAATCATAATGAATCTTCCATTTGGTGTAAATATTTCTAGTGCACAAATCATTATGAATCAGTTTGCTGGAACTCAGGGCAAATGTTTACGTCGAGTTTCACGGCATGTAATGCAAGTTAGCGGATTGATATCGAGGCGCTGGAATGGCTCAACTGGATTTCTGCGATGTTTTTTGAAGAAGAGGGGTCTTGACCTTGTTGTAGCATAACTTGAGAATAAGGAATTGTAACTCAATCATCTGCTGCAATTGCTAAAGTTTAGAGACAGGTCTCATGATCCAGCACTTCGTACAGGTTTACTTGCAGCAGGATTTCATATTCATTTCTAGTCACGCCATTGGGAAATGGGAATCATTCAAGTTGCCTTTGGTTTGTAATCATTCTCCAATTTTATTGGCTCAGAGGAAGTTCCTAAAATTTGGACATAATTTGTAACTATGTACCCCCTTCCTGAAAATCTAATTTTTTTTCCAATCTATCGGGTGCTTGGATTAAAAGTTCTGCTACCCTGAATTTTGCACGCAGCTTGGGCAGCATGTGCAAAACTCTTCCTATGATTTTGAAATTTGGTGGATGTGTAGCTTACATGATACAAGATGCAAATGTAAAAAATAATAACCATGTTTAGTGTAAGAATCTCATTCTAGAAAGAGTTGAAGTTTGCAAGCCCTATAGGGCAAGGTTGGAAAAAAACTTTTTCACCTAACTTCAAACATTATAAATCTTTCAATCGGTGTAGTCAAAGTTTCTAAATTTTTTTCCACATGTTCCCAAAGAAGTCTAGTACAAATTTGTATGGTTGAATTTTGGATAAGAAACTTTCTTTTTCTTCATTTTTCCCTTACTACCCTAAATAGTGGCAGTTTTTGACAATTTCTGCCCAAAATGTGCCTTTAGTTGGTCCTTAGGGGTTAAAGAGCAAGAATGGGTTAGTATTCATGAAACTTTTTTGAGTTTTACCTTCTATTTTCCTTTGATTCCCAAATTGAATTGGTTTTTAATTTCAAAGTCCAATTACTTTCACTATTTTTGACTCAAAATAGAAATTTTATAGATTTTTTCACCTGTTTTTTCACTTCTTGCCAATGTTTTCAAATTACAACCAAGTTTTTTCCCAATTCTACCGTTGCCAAATTTTACCCAAATATTTGAGTAGGTGTTTAAAATAGTTTGCTGTCAATATCTTCTCTAGAGATTTGCCCTTGCTCCCCTTTCTTTGTAAATTATGCAATGTCTTTTTCAATCATCCATTTTCTTACTGCATAGTATTAATTCTTCCTTTATAAAATGGGCACCCCTCAGAATCGCCACTTATTATTATTGTGCCTAGTTATCATTATTAGAGTAGTCAAATTTTCATCTTTTTTTGTTGGCAAGTGAAAGGAGGTTCTAATGCACCAAGAAATGTGGCATTTGGATACCATATTCAAAAATTATGAAGGTTCAAAGTTTTCTTGGTAGAGATTCTAAAATCATTTCTTTCACATAGGTACATGTTGATTTTGGAGATGTACCAAAAATGATGATAGTGGTTTTGGGTCAATGGCACATTTGAAGTAGCCACCTTATATTGTTTGTTTTGATAAAAGCAATCGTTAGTTTGTGCTTACCCAATCTCTAGTAACCATGAAAGGATGGACCCTTTTATCATGAAAATAACCTAAAGATTTAGAACATCTTATACTCCATTTTTCCATATATTTGAGTAGAAATATCAAATAACAAATATGCTTAAAAAATCTTAGATTTTGCAATTGGCATATATTATAGTATAGAATGTCATGGTGTGAACCAAAGTTCCTTGTCATTCTAAAATTTAAAAATCAATAGACAATGGTTATAGGCCCAATGTTCAAATTGTAATAAAATGTTGAATTTTATGAATTTTTCAAATTTCAAAATCAAGTATAGACTAAGCTTAGTAAGATTCATTTCATTAGTTGAACTCAAATTCGAAAAAGATCATTTTCTGACCTAAAATTTAGATCAAGAGTAATGAGGTAGAAGTTGCTAAAATTCACTAGAAAACATCTTTTGTTATCCATTTTGTTAGCATCTTCTAGTGAAATCAATAATACCTCAATGAGGGAGTTTCCACCACCACCTATACAAAAAACACTCAAAGAATTCTCTCAAAAAAATAAAAATATAGTTCTCTACAAATCATTCAAAACCATCCATAAGCCACTTTGGGGCTTTGTAGGTAATTAAAAGTTTACATAATGGGATGGGTGGATTCAATCTCTACTACTAGCTACATGATTGTTGTCAAATAAGATATTGACTACAGTCTACAAGTGATGAGCTATCTACTTATAAATTTAGAGTTGTCAAGAATTTAGACACACAAATCTTCAATTCTACAAATTCTTTTTCTTCATCTCAAAATGAACTCATTTAATGTTGTGCTCAAACAAATAGGAAAATTGTTGTCCAAATCAACAAAGAAATTGACATAAGTATATTGTGTGGGATCATTGCCTTGGACTTGGAGGCTCGAACATTAAATGACATGCATATGATTGTTGACACAACTATGATTGTGCTCTATCATTGAGTGAAATTCATATGATGAAGCATAAAATGAGTGACCTTCTTGCACTACGAAAAGTAGACAAAAATCTCTTTTTAAACATCTTTAGATGAATTTGATCTAAGGGATTAAAGAACTATATTTTTATTTTTTTGATTTAAGAGATTTTATTAGTGCAAAACTATTGTTGGATTTGAGCATAACTATGTCCCCCATTTTTCTGACTAATGTTCATTGTGTTAGATTTTGTTAAAATTTGTTGAAAAATGTCAAAGCAAGTTGTACGTAAAAGAATTTCATAATTTTAAAAAAATCTACCAAGAAGGAAACAAGAAATTTAACATGACAAATTTCTATTAGAACTAGTTAAAAATTGTTAAATATAACATGATTTAACGATTTTCAACAAAATCTAACATGATTAACATCAACAAAATACTCAAAGTGACATACAAATCCAAGAGTGATTTGGTACAAGTGCTCACACTACCATGGTTCTATTTAATGCCACAATTCAAAAATTGTGTTGATTCATTTTAGGCACCTTAAATCTACTTTCTTCTCCAATTGAAGACCACCCAACAAGTGAGGGATTCATTACACCTATGTAACTTTCTAGCAACTGGGCATGTTGACAAATTGATTCCAGAAACACACATAGTTAACAGACAACATTGACAATACGGGATAAGAGGAATTTATAGTAGGCTTCACAAAAACTTGTAGCAACATGGAAATCTTTTCACAATTTCATTATTGGGTAGAAAGTCCAATAAATCATTTAACATTGTGTTTTTTCAAAGATTACTTAAGTAAATTTTTTCAATCATATAACATTATTGAATGAGCTATTTAACATTATCAATTTTTTCAAGTAAGAAGACCCAATGCCAAAGAAATTTAACATTGTCACTTTGTTTAGGTAAGAAGTTTTGCTCTTAGAACATCATTGAATGAACTTGATTGTTTTCAAGAACCGTGCTCTTGGAATCTCACTATGACTCACCCTCAGGCCCTTGCGACTATCTACACTAAGTCACGAGTAGGGACCACATCCCCAATGTCACGCTTATCTCTGCAATGCCTCCATTCACACCGCCTAGCGGCATGGGCCTCCCTATCTTAAGTGATGGTCCTCCCGCCCAACACTTCCCAACTGGGGTCTACCTATACTTAGCCTCAGGGTTGCGGCACTTTTGCTGCAAATCCAACCCCAAGCTAAGTCCTTGCCAACGGGACATTGCATCAATGTCAAAAGAATGAGGTTGCCGTTTCAAAGAGAACTAGAATCAAAGGTAAAGAAAAATTTCCAACAAAGAGAATTTTTAGGTTAGTGAAAATGACTTTCATGCATTTTGAACTTTAGACTAAATTTTGAAGCTTGCGTACATGCTAAATCAAGAAAATAAACTCTAAACCTCAGTGGCTCCGAAAGACAAACTTGGCTTATTGTTGTGTAATATTAAGCCGAGTTTACACCAAATCAAGAGGTGAGGGGACTAAATTTTTGAAGATTTTTGATTGGTTGAAATTGAGAAGTATTTGAAAAATGAATTTATCCCAATAAAATTAGTGGGTGATTTTGACTGAAATCCCAGGAATCCTTGTCAAAAAATATTCTTTTTTAATGTTTAAATTTTTCTTTGCCATTGCATGCCTTTTTGACAATTTACACCAATCCAGAGGTCATGATCTCCAAAGGAGAGCTTCTCTATGGCAAAGGAGGGGGGTTGGAGAAGTTTCTCTCTAGACCACCGACAGGTAGACTTCTCAATTTTCTGCCCCCCTCGTTTTTGGTGCAAACCGAGGTCCAGTGTGACCTAAATTGGGACCTCCACCGAGAGATTGATACCCGGTTGATACCTCAAAGCCCGAGCCTCCGTCTCCGGGACTCCCTCTCAGAGGAAAAGGCTGTGTGACTTCGGCTGTTTTGAGCTTCGTTGGAGGAATCGAGCTTCGGCTTCCCACCATGGGATTTCTCGACGTGGGTCTCGCGAGGGAGGCGAATTTGTGAGCGTTTCGGGGGAAATTTTAGGTCGTCGCTTGCAATTGGAAGCGCAACATGAACAGATTGGTGGTCCCGAAGCTCCAGCACCATCTCCGTTTCGGAATTTCCTTCAGTCGGTACGAATCCTCAGTTCTTCTGCAATTTCATTTTGAGTTTTTGAATTCCTACACTTGAGGCGAGTTTACAATTACACCATGATTTTAAGAACATGGTCAGCCCAGCAGACGGTTGTACTCGGATTTTGAAATTTGTACTGTAGAAGTGACACTCTATTTAGTTTGGGCTACTTTATGTATTTCAAGACATTTATGTTTCTGCACCATTCGTCTTGCATCCACCTATTTCTAATTTAATGGGCTGAATTTAATGGCTTGTTGACAACACTATTTACACTCCTTTGATTCAACGACAAGTAGGGCGCCCAGATTAAGGTAACCGCACTTGATAGCAACAGTGAGTACAGTTCCAATTATATTCTAATCAAATTGTTAGTGATTCTTGTGAGCGATTGCAAGGGGATTCCAATGCACCAAAGTGTGCCTTATTTTAATACTGTATGCCAAAGTTACGAGGGTTTAAAGTTTTTTCAACAGATAACCTAAAACCCAGACGAGTTCTGATGTTAAGGCGTTTGTGTATTTCTCCAAATCAATATGTAAGATTTTAGGATGTTGCACAGGTAACTGTATCTTATTTTGGAACCCACGCTAGGTACACTCAAACCACTTTATATTAACCACATTAACCACATGAGATCCCAACTTTTTCACTATGCCAAACATGAATGTGTGACAAGTGTGATACAGTCAAATGATAGTGGGGCAAATTGTGCAGCATATTCTGGAATGTCATTGCAGAGAGGGTCATAATAACGGGGTTTGAGTTTAGACATTAGAGTTTAGTCTGAAGCAAGTACAACGTGTACTTGCGACTCCTTTTGAATTTGCCCTAATACAGAGCAGTTGTTGTGGATCCAGTATCTCTACGTTCCGAATTAGGTTATTTGCGAGTCCAACTTTATTTGGCCCATTTGTAAGTCCCATTCTTGACTGTTATGCAGGTCACACAGGGCGTGTCTTTCTGTGCAGCCTGTCTTAAGAATGTCAGCCAGTTCCTTGATCCAAAGACACGGCATCTCTTATTCGAGAGTGAATGTGTGTGGTCAGCATTCGTGGTCGAAGCCTTCGAGAAGTGGTACTAATTTCCGAGTTCAAAATTATGATAGTGTGATCGTGCGGAATGGATATGCTAATGAGAACAAAACTAGTGGTGGTGTTCGTCCAACTTCACAGAGTCAGGTGCGTGAGTGATGTCTCTCGTGACGAGTTTCTGCCCTTGGCTTCTGTACTCATTTATGTAGGCTGTTGTGAGGTTTTACTTTTGAGTGGACCAAGGATTCATGGTTATAAACGACCAATTTGATTGATCACATTGTGATGCAAATGGGGCCGAATTGCGTATGACTAGAGTCAGTGAAGAATATAGTATGTGCTAGTCAAAAAATAAATAAATTGGAGGAAAGAAAAGCCCAGCATGACCCACTGAAGTCTGATTATCTAAAGATGAGGCTTAATTTGGTCTTTCTGGTCTGTTAGGGGTGATGAAATATTCCTTTATGGCATAATACTTTGAGAGAGTTTTGTGAGTTAGTTTCTTGTCGAAGTAAAGTTTCATTTATCTTAGAAGAAATAGTATGCATTGTATGGGTCTGAGAAGATCTCTCTGCGAAACAGAGATTTAGCATTTTTGATTGAGATGTTAAGTTGTGCAGTTTCTTTTAGAGGCTTGTGGCGTAGTTGCAGTGGAGTCTCGTGCTGAAACTCTTGCAAGTTGCTGCGATTCCTTTATACATTTTTAGAGATTATACTGAGTTTGCTGTTATCGATCATGAGTTCCAGATAATTCAGAACAGCACAAGAAGTCCTTTGGAAAGCTGGAAGCTATGGCAAACGATGAATCGTAGCGTCAAGGATATCGGTGTAAGTGACCTCTGCGTCACGAGTATATCCAAAGCTGGAAATTCTATCATTTTAGTATCTACATAAAATATGTACTTGTTTATGTCTGCTTACTGCATATTGCTTTCATGTATAGTTTCTGGAAGTACATGTGTACAAGGCCAATTAGGTTTTAGGTTGTGCCTTATCCTTGCCTTCGGGACCATTCTGATGACCTGGCTTCCTTCTTCTCTTGAGTTTCTGATAGGCGGGTTTTTTTCTGAACTTTATCAGCGGAGGCAAGGTTTAACAGAATTTCAAGTGTATGAACAAATCTGTGAGTGCGTGCAACAAGGCAAAGAAATAGACTGGTTCGACCTCTGCAATGAGGCTGGATTTTCACCAGCCGTAGTATGGGACATCAATGACGCAAAAGCAAAGGCGGAAGAAGCTATGAATGAGCCGCTTGGACAACGACTGGACGAGTTTGGCCTTGTTCCAGTTCAGTGCGGTCCTCATGTTAGGCATTTACCTCTTCTTCTCGTCCTGTTTTATTTTTTTCATTTTTCATCTACTTGAGATTATTCACGTCCTGCAAGCACTCATGCTTTGACGCGGATTAAAGATTTATGTTTTCAGCAAGTGTAGAAAGCTTGTGAATCCATTCATGTGGTGCTTCAGTGCTTAGCCATTGAGTTGATGATTCTGCTGGTGCAGGTCACTGATGTTCATGTCTTATTATACAACACGATGATGGCTTGTGGAATTACGCCACAGGAGATGTTTGTTTCTCCCTTGGGGGTGCAACCGATTCAGATTCCTGAGAAATCACCGTCAAAGGAAGCTCCCCTTAGTTCTAAGACAAGTAATGAATCCAAGAGAGTGGCAACTGCTGATGTCCCTGCCCCTGGAAATAGGCTTCCGAACGTGAAGACTACTCCCAGTGACAAAAATCCTGGTACAGAAGAAACGGACACGAAGAAGACGCCAAAAAGGCTGACTCAGAAGCACATGCTGCAGTGGATGACAGACAGAAACGGCGTAAGAGAACTCCATTTTCCCCATGAATGTTACTAAAGTTTTATGTTACTCTCGTTACTAGTTTTGTTAACTGAGTTATTTGAGTCCCTAACTTGATGACTGGGTAACGTTAGTCTCTTGATACTTATCATGATTCGATTTACACCAGGTGATTCTTATCTAGTACTTGAACATCATGTCTTCGCCAACTGAAAAACACTATTGTAGTGCTCTTTTGGTGTGCATCATGTCTGCTGAAGAAGATGTCGTCGTCAACAATCCTTGTCAAAATGTTCTGTAAGGGTGTTTTAGGGTCCTAGGTATTGAGTTCATTCAAAATTCAGTTGTATTGTTTGCAGATAATTGACTTAAACGTTCATTTGGCGCTGCCAAATATGTAGTAGTCTATTGTATTTCTAGGAGTACACGTACTCTGCCGCTCGCTGATGCTTATGTGGTTGTTTCTCCAGGTAACATTAATGGAGCTCGTTCAGGAATTTCAAGGTTACAATGAGTGTCAGCTCATGCGACTTATCCTTTCAATGGAGAGGAAGAAGCTTATTCAACTGAGTCAGGGAATTTTCAGAGTGACTTCGTCAGATGAAGAGCAAATCGTGTAATATGTAGGCTCCAATCTCGTTGCGTAGGATGTGGATTGATTCATATTCACGACCTGGAATATATTCTCATGTGTAGTCCATGATCTAACTATCTAAGATGTAGGAGACAGCCATTTGATTGACACTCTGAAAACAGTTGAAGCACTTGACGCGCTTGTCTTGAATTCATGTTCTCCGGGCAGAATTGTTTTTACTCGGCTCCTAGCACTCTTGAGAATCATGTATATTACCCATAAAATCTGCAAGATGGATGCAGTGACTTGAATTGAACATATTTTATTGTAGCTCAAAATCGACATCCCCAAAATGAACTTCGTGAAATCTCTATTTGAATTCTATGCAAGATTATTTTTGTATAAAATTCTCATATTTTTTCATGTTTCAAGGCAATTATGTCTCTCTCCCATTACTTAGTCAGTTTGGAGAAGGTTAAGGGAAGGAGGGCCAAAAGCTTGAGGTAGGTTCATTATTCCTCAAATCAATCACATGGCATTTTTTTTGCAAAGGCATAATTGTATAACATTGGAGATTGCTTAATTTTGGGGATCATGTAGTATAAACATTCATTTTACGAGAGGTAGCAATAGCTTTCTAATCTTTGCTATTCTCTACCCACTATGTAATCTACAACAACTAAATACTTGGCTCCATGTCCTCCTATGGTGTATGCATGCACATGAAAGCCCTCTTCATTCAAAGACATAACAAAGTTGTTCAAGAAATTCAAAAATGACTATTATCACTCGACTATATGAAGCTTTCTCCTCATGAATGCATGCAACTTCAAGGATTAACTCTTTGATCGCACAATTCCTTCATGCACATGTACCACACTCAATAATTACACTTGTAAAGCCAAACTCTATCTACACATTTTATGCATTTCCACAATTCCATACAACCAAAGACCATCCACATCTCCATCTCCTCACTCTAGAATAGAATTCATCCAATTGACAAAATGCAATGATAGATTCTCTCAAGACTATCAATTGAAAAATAAGTAAATACCAAACTCTCATTCAAAAAGCCCAAAACCAAGGATGGAACATAGAACCCCTTATTGTCTTAATAACTAGATCAAGAGGACAAATACAAACAATTTCCTTTACTAGAATTTACCATTAATTTAAACTTTACCAAAGAATTACTACCACTGCACTCACTAACATCAACATTATTGCGATTAAATATGCAATCTACATTTTATTTTTCAAATGGAAATTTTATAGAAAATAGTCTCTTCAAATTCACTCCACCTTTACTCTACTAATACAAATTCTAATATGTCCTCCTACTTCCAAGCATAACACTTCCTAATTCCCATCAACTATATATTTAAGATAATCTAGGTAAAATAGTGTCTCCCTTCTAACAAAGATATGTAATTTGAGTCTCACTCTTATTATCTCTTTGAAGCCTCTTCTTATGGGACCTTAAATGAACAAATTGTTAATGAATGTCAATCATGATATATTGTTCGATTTTATCTCTTTTGTTGTCATAACCCTCATTGTAGGGCATGCTTGTGACAACTTAGTGAATAAGGAAGACCTTAAAGTGATTTCCCATGCCTTGCAAGAAACTAGGTGAGTTGAAATGAGGAGTCTCAAGTATACAAGGTGCTATTGCGCTCTAGTTGGGACAAAGCGACTAGCATACCACACATGATTGAAAAGCTAATAAGAGTGCACATTTGTAAATTCAAAAAAAATTCAAGGATCCAAATTATGAGTCAAAAGACATAGCTCTTCAAAATTGTCAATGTCTTGGCCACTAATCCAAGGTGTAGGGCATGGAAGTGGGGGTTCTGAGACGAATATCTCATCAAAATAGGAGATGCTAAAGATTATTGGAAAGCTAAAGAGACAAAGATTCTAAAATGTTAAGGCTCACAAAGATCTTAGCTATGGTCTAGAACTACACCTCAGTCTAGAGAGACTCAAATCTTTGGAGGGAATAATTTACTTAATACTTGTTGCATTTGAGGAGGTAAATAGTCCACAATAATTTTAAAAAGTGTGGATTACAAAAATAGGCTTGTACTTTGGATTTAAAGTCCTAAGTTAAAAGTTATTCCAATGGGAGGGTTGGGGGTCCTTTAAAACTTGGTTTTGAAGCTAAGACATGGAATTGGGTAGTTTCTCAAGGGGAAAGTGTATCTTAGATGTCTTGGTGATCCATAGGAGGGGGGGGGGCAATATGCAGAATTACTTCTTTAGCTAACTATATTTCCTTTGACAATCTCACTTTTGCTTTATTTCTCTTTGAAAATTGGCTAGCATTTTAGAGCGTTGATCTACATTAGATGAAAATATCTTGCAATCTATGTGGTCAATGTATCTAAAATTTGTACCACACATTTTTTTCTAGTCTGGTGCAAGATCCTATGGTTTGATATGCACAAAAAATGAGAATTTTAATAGATTTGCACCTTCTAATAGAAATGGTTGTTTTGAGTGATTTTTAACCAAGAAAAAAGGCCTTGGGACTTTAGGGGTTAAATCTCATGGACTATGAGCCATAATATAGGTAGAAGTGTTCTTAATATTGTGATAAATCCTTTGACAAGAGGAAGTGTACATTGATTGATTCACAAGTTTTAGACCAATGGGATAGAAGATATAGAATTTTTTTTAAACATTAAATTTTAAAAATATATTTTTTCTTAAATTTTATTCTTACAAAGATACAATTCCCATGGATCAAGTTTTGTCAATGTCAAAGGCCATCCTAGTGAATAATTGTCCTTATATCACAATGAAGCTTAATGAATCTTGTATGATTATATACTCTTCTTGTTTCCAAATACTTTGTTGTTTAATCTTTCAAGTTGGTGTCATTCAATCCTTAGAGGCAAATGAATCAAGTTTAGTACAATTCCAAAGGCTTAGAAACCTTTTTGATCATAGGAAAAAATTGGGTGAGATGCCAAAATCTTTGATGAATTTGGAATCAATTGTTATGTTACGTAAAGAATGGTACTCAATAAATGTTTAGGATTCTAGGACAATTATGGATTTAATCACACAAAAGAATAAAAAGGTCATACTACAAGAAATTTATTACAAGAAAGGATTAAACGATGTAGAGAATTAGTTGAAATGTATCTCAATACACTCTTGGTTGGGGGGGTCATAGAATAGGTTTACAACCGATTGCATAACCTTAATGTAGTGTATGAATGCCATTTTTACAATGCACTTGTCTTGCGTCCCAAGTGTATTGGTACATGTGATGTGATATAACCAACTTGTTGCATTGCAATTGTTATTGCTTCACCAAATTTGTCTTGGATTGCTTGACAAGTTTTTGGCATTTGATAAGGAATTGAGGCTCTCTCAATGAAAATGACTTTTAAAGAAGTTGGGTCCGGTTTGGAGATGGCATGTGATTTTCTAAGCATTTCCATACAATCATGCTTGGGTGGAGGACTTATACATTTGTGCCATGAAAAAATGGTAGGAATTGGGGTTTGAGGAGTAGTAGAACAATTCAAGAAATAGAACCAATATTTGAATTTGAGTATTTTAAAGATGCCATTGAACAATATTGTGTTGTTTTCCACCTTGACAAATGCTTGTCATTGATTAGGAGGCCATCATTGATAATACAAGTTTACAGTTATCTAGAGAATGGAGAATTTAGTATCATTCTATAATACAACAAAAAATGACACACTTACAAGAATAGAGTGCTTACAAGTTTAGCAATTTGTATTCTACTGTGAAAGTCCACCTTGTAGGATGCTCTACTTTTTGTTGCTCATCATATAAGACCTAGTTGCATAGTGAAGACAATGTTACTTGGTTTATATTGTTATATGCAGTATCAGCTAGTGGTTGTACTCACTATGCCATGCAAACATGTTATCTTGAGTAGCCAAGGGATGGCTAGGCAAGTTTCATGCATTTGGTACAAACCAAGATCCATTTAAATATAAATTGGATCATGCTAACCTACAATGCTACATCTCCTCAATTTCCTTATCTAATGATTATAGTGGCACAAAGTTTTGATAATGTTTTTTACATGTCATACAACAAATCATGAAGGATTGTAATGAAGGATTGTTATGCAATGCAACAAGTCATACGTTTTTGTTTTTAGGGATTAGAAATATTAACACCACCAATAATGCCTTTGGAAGTAGGTAGGTGTTGCCAATGTTTTTGCAATTGAAGTGCGCCATAAAAGAACAAAAACAAAAAATAATATCATTGAAAAATGTAATCCAATCACTTGCATTATTGTCTAGACTCTAGATAGACAAATATATGATATCCAATGGTCAAGGTTAGCAAACACTATTTTTAAAGTAGATGTTTGGGTTTGGGGGATATTCTATTTCCAATAAAATAAAATTGTACTAAAAAAAGAATAATACTTTCTATTTGCGGATATTTGCCAAATGACATTCACCAATTTTAGTTAATTTATTTGGCACAAAAAGTTTAACTTTACCACCGGGTATGATTTGTATAAAATGAAGCTTACCATATGACTATATGACAAAAAGATGTAAGTAGGTCTTGTTTTTGCAATTAACACCTAAAGCACCAAACAACGTTCTTTGGCAACATAGCAATTTTCGGCAGCTCACTATAAACAAAAAAATTGTTTTTTTTCTTTGAAACTTTCATACAACATGTGATTGAAGAGTATCTTTAAGGTGCAACAATTTTCATACCTTTTGACTACATGATTTGAAAGTGAATGTAGGATTCTTTCTAAAAAAAATTGGGTAGCTCAAAAAATTGACTTTTTAAAGTAATAAAAATTGAGCTTGGTTTCTTAGATTTGTATATATGAAACAAAAAATTGAACTTGGTTTCTTAGATATGTGTATTTGTGGAAAGCTTTGAATCCTTCCATTTTGATTGACAAGATGAAAGTTTCAAGGAGTTTTAGGTTGCAAACAATTATAGAATCTCTACTCTAAAATAAACTTTGAATTCCTCTCTTTCACTCTATTTTCAATTTTTTCAAAAAAAGGAAAACCATTGGATGTAGATTGTTTATTCAACATAACAACCATTTGGATTGGAGTTTTCCAATTCTATAATTGAATTATTAACAATTTAGTATTTTAAATCATATTTGACTTGTTTCCCCTTACTATATTTTTCAAGCATGAATATGAATTTTTTTGGTTGAATTTTTTTGTATGTATTCCTAATTAGGACCTTAAATATTTTGGAAAGCAACAAGTTGAAGGAGCTACATTCTTTTGTAAAGAGATTGAAAGATGAAATCTAACCCTTTGATAAGAGCTAAAAAATGGATTTTTGTCAATTCAAATGCTAATATCTTTCAATCCACGCAATGGATTTTTTTGAAAATTTTCCACATTTCCTCTAACCACTAGCAATGTAAAGTAAGATCCAATGTTACATATGCAAAAAATTGTTTTTCCAAAAGTTTGATTAATGTAGTAAAAATGGTAGTTTTGGAGCATTCTTGGTGGAAACAAATTCAAGCAACTTTATGGGTTACACTGCCCCACATAGACAAAAGTAGAGCTGTTGATCTGCATTAAAAAAAAAGATTCCCCCTCCAATGCAATCGGTCTACAAGATATGTGAAAAAATGTATAGATACTGCATACGATCCAATATATATTTCATATAAATACATACATATATTTAGAATACGGAATACAATTACATAAGGATATACAGTGGCAATATCCCATTTTGATTTAAAATGCCACCACAGGAGCTTTCAAAAAATATAAATGTGCATAGCAGGGTATAAATTGTATTTTACAGTACTGATTTGGCAATATTGATTGCCAATTCATTAATTAATTAATTGGCAGAACACACTTTTGACACTAAATGCCAAGAAAAGTACATACGTATTTCTTGGCCATAGTATTAACAGTGAAGCTTAGATGGAGCTAGCAAAATTGCCACACCATTTCATCCTAAAAGTCTTGAAAGGAATCCAGTTGTCACCACAATGAAACCAATCGTTACAGCTAGTCTGCTTCAGCGAACCCTGGAAATACACACAGAGAGAAAAATCGCTTCAGACACTTCTTTCCAGAGTCAAAGAAGATGAACAATATGAGCGAGATAGGCTAAACATGAGGCTATGCACAAATTTTACGATGCATGTGGAAGAACTCTGAAATTTCCTGCCAAACCGATACCTTCAATAGCATGTGGGCCCGTCGATCAGCAACTCCAGAGCCACGCAGAGCCAGGTCGAAAGATCTGCACACACCTCGATAAGCTGGCTGCATGACTTCGTTTTCAGGCTCTCTTCCGGATCTGAAATCAAGTATAGGATATCATTCGTAATTGTACAAATTCTGAATCAAAATTTAAAAGTAAGCACGAATGCACATGGTATTGCATGCCCACACAGTTAACTTACATTGACTCCAGTCCGGTTTCCCTGGTTAGCAGCATAGACAAGTAACATTCGGAAAGTGAGACCCCAAACAAAAGTGTCCGTGAGCAAAAGCTACAGTAGGTCAAAGTCTTCCCAGGTGGCCATGGCTGGGTCAAAAATGGACACTGCAAATTTAGGAGTCAAAATATATTCATTCATTTGAGGAGATTAAATTGAAGGTAAGGTGAACGGTGGATAGGGTATTGTTAGTACATGCACTCTATGACACATAAGCTACCCTGATATATTTGTCAAAACTGCAGTCTATTGTAGCAATAACTTGTACCTGTATTTCAAGTGAAGGATGATTCAAACTTCACATTCACTAAACATATAGATTATTTGACAATGCAAAGCCATCTCCCCTGATGTCCAAAGACAACAAACAGCTCCTTACACAGGTCACCCAATTAGAGATTCTCCTGTGCCATTAGAGAGGGTTCGGTGGAACTCTAGGTGTACCTCATTAACCTTGTAATGCTTTTGACAACACAAATTGGCATTTGGATTATTTCAAACCAAGTCACAACAAAAAAACTTGTTTTCTCATTCTTTGATTGTTTGCATTTCATTGAAATACAATTTCATACAAATCAGTCGAGAAAAAGCTGATGAAACTACGAATTCAGAGTTGTGTAAAAGCTCTACCCTTGCAGAACAGCTGCTTTCCCAGGTCTGCAAGCAGGGAAATGAATCTAAATGATGACCCAAAAACCATGATTCAGCAGACCATCAATAAGACTCTCCATCAGACAAATACTCTTATCTGCATACTGAAGAAGGCGAAGCCCAAATGGCATTGATGGTAATAAATAAATGAAATGCAGAGACCAATGCTCACAAAATTGTGAACTTCACAAGATTATACTCCGTAGTAACGAAATTAACATTACTGACATACCGTAAACTCCCATAACATAACAAACCTAAGTGATCAAACCTAGACGAGCATTTGCCAAAAACTTCTAGGATCCAACTTGTGATGCGGTCTGAGTCCATCCACCCACTCGACACCCAAAATTGAAAATAACGAAGCTTGCAAGGCCTGAACGAAGCTCCAATTCCTCGACAAGGGACGGCAACCAGCCAAAAAAAGTGTGGATTCAATGCCTTCCTAACCTTGCAAACACACATTCTGATACCCCCTCGACAATTCGCATGAATGAACATATTGCGAAGTGGCCCAACGAAGCTGGCCATCACATACAATTGGAATAAAGAAACTCTCGCTTCATCCGTATAAGCCTTCTTGCTCCCATACGTCCACCAAAAAGTCCACCATTTCCTGTGACAAGCAAATATAGCTTAACCAATTTCCCATACCATGTTTTGACGACGATGGAATAATTCTCTTTGGGATTCTTGGGGAAGGATTACTGCTACACCTCTTTAATGTGACACTCCATAATATGGCAAGTCACAAGCAGAAAAGCCAAAAAGCACGTAAAACTGGGGACCCTTTCAAGAGTAGCAAATTCAGACTTGATAATTCAGAAAGGACATTGTAGAACTGTGAGAACGGATGTCATGGTGGGACGTACAGGAAGAGGCACAGGCTCGGTAAAGGGACGACTTGTGCCAAGTAGATCCTCATAGGTTGCGCTCCATCTGTAACTCAGCAGTCAAAACATTAAAGCACTTGAGCAAATCCATTGAAACCTTGGCATACAAAACTCCATTTAAGAGGGATACAGATTGTCTCACAGAGCGCAAATTACATATTGAAACATGAAGTTAGCATAAACATTTTTCTAATATCTTCTGAGGAGGTAATTTAACAAGTACCGAACATTTTATGCTCAGTATTTTAATGAAAACATCCAACAGCATCTCATTTTTAAAATATGTGAGGGTGAGATACAGGCAGCCAACGACTTCCATACCCGATAACAGGTTCTCGCAGTTGTCGTGGTTCAGGCTTCCGATTGCCAATCCACTCTCGTCGTTGTTTGTGCCAATTAGCTAAAGCTGTTGAGATCCAAGCATTCAGATCAACCCTTGCATGATTTCAAAAATTTCTATCACAAGATAGAAAATCGTCAAATATTTAAGAATCAAAGGGGCACTACAATTAGAAAGAGCATTAGTAGAATTAGCATTAAAGAGCATTGCAGATTTAATCCCTGAGATCCATTCAGTTCCCAAGTAGTTGACCATCCATGTGTCATTCACTTATCAAGATTCCAAGTTTGTGTCAATAAGGATATCTAGTATCACATACTATCATCATGCACAACCAAAATTCCCCCTGGAGGGGTAGTTCAATGATGAATACAGGGAACTAAAAGTCCTGAGGGCCAAATGAGAAAATAATCATTCTATAAGGGTTAAGGGAACTACAAGCACTCATGGTTTACATCATGTGAAATAAAAAAAAAGAGACATATATCAAAAGCTCTCACTCAACAGGACTTACAAAGCAGTGATGGTCAAACTAAGAGAGGAGGGCAAAGAGAAATACCTAGATTCTCAAAAGAGAACTTGCCATTGTTATGACTAGCTGTGCCAGATTTCTGGCAATCGTTGAAAGATTTTGAAAAATTCCTTAGCGCTTGGGAATTGAGAACAGATCGATTGTCGCCCATCTCATTAGAACTAGACATAAACCAGTCTTGACAAGAGCGAGCA
Organism: Straminergon stramineum; assembly: GCA_963920665.1. NCBI lineage: Eukaryota > Viridiplantae > Streptophyta > Bryopsida > Hypnales > Calliergonaceae > Straminergon > Straminergon stramineum. Next base: position 6,340,983 of record OY987270.1, on the reverse strand, counting down.
GATTGGCCCCGTAGCTGTCGGGTGGACCTTCTCTTGAACGGTCGGTTTGCCTGCTCGGGCAAAGCTGCGGCAGGAGGAGGCCGCACATACCCTCCTAAACAACCACTGATGCAACATAGACGCTTATCAGAGAAAAACAAATACCAGAAAAACGAAGCAAGCAATGCTTACTACACATATAACACTCTCTAGCCATTGAAGGATGCACCTTTTTACTTTGAGAAGCGGAAGCAGCATTCCATTCTGAGATTGCAGCTTGAAGTTCATTAAGCAGTCTTCTAATCCAATACAGCTCCTGATTGCTCTTTCCTATATTATTGATGGCAAGATAGCAAGTCAACACACAAACTTCAGCTAAACATTTAATAGAATCAAAGTGACGGGAGCGCTGAGGATCCTTGACTCTTTAACGCCTGAATCCTTTATTAGATTTTTGTCCATTTTTGCTATCCATTTTGTACAAAAAATATTATTTCCCTCTATTTCATCAAATTGGGCATAAGGGAAGATTGTCTACTAAAGATTCAAGTACCACTTTTGATGAATGAGAAGTTATTTAGACTAAACAATATCTGGAAGCACTCTTTTCATCATCCAGAATATGAACTTTCCAGCGCTTAAGGGTTAAAGAATCTAATGAATGCTTCACGTGGTCATTCCCAGAAAATGATTAAATTCTAATACCATAAACTTGTATTGAACTAAGGAGGGATCCAAGTGAGGTAGAGGAAGAAACGCACCCCATACATGCGTTTTTCCTCTGCAGCTGAAGGGTAGGAATCCAGTATATCCAACTGCAAAGCCGTAGATTTTGCATGTAAGATAATATACTCTAACCGACCCTCGGATTCGCACACATGAGCACCTCAACACCTCAAGCAATCGAGTCCCTTCCTCCACCTGCCATCCACCTTTCAGAACTCCACCATTTCAGAACTCCAGGACTCACAAACACAAGCCAAATCCGCATAAAGTCCAAGTACAATACAGAAAGATTAAAAAAAAAAAGAGGAACTTGCATAGATCGTTAAGAACTCAAATCTACAGCACCATACTTTAGGAAGTTAGTACACAAATTCTCTATCAATCATTCTAATCTACAACCTAGATTCAAATACCTTCACTAAAACAAACTCGGACAGACAACAAAAGAAAAAAAAATTGTGATCCCCAATTACAAGTCTACGTGAATTCTAACATTGACACAAACTCTTGCTGAAAAATAAACCATTTCATCAGAAATTTTAGACACTACAGATCCATAGCTTGCTGAATACTTCATTGAGTACGCCAGGTCACCTACACCAGTACAAACAGATACAGACTCTGACATACCCACAGCTCAAATTAAAAACATAATTCACAGAATTCATACCCCTCGAAGCTCAAAAAACTTTCAAATTTTCAAATTTTTCAAGTTATCCAAATTTCCAAATTCCGAAATCCTAACGTGTAAATGACTTCCTTGCATGACTCACTGTCCTTCAATTCAAAATATTATTTGGTGCAGTACTGCCGAGCAGCTATGGTGGAATCCTGAGAACCCAACCAAAATTGACAAATTGAAAAACCCTGAAATCGCGCACCCAAACACAGAAACTCGAGGAGGACAGAAGAAATCAAATGGAGATAGAATGAAGTAAAGACATCAGCATGCGAACCTCTTTTTTGGTCTCCGAGATTGGCGAGAATCCGTCACGGGCACAAGAAAGTTCGAATTCTCCGCAGTAGCAGAGCGCGATTCAAATAGCGAGAATGGGGGTTGCCGGCTGCGAAAGCGGGAGGAGTTGCGTGGAAAGAAAGGTAACGACACCTAATACCGCCCGAGTAAGCATGGGTCCTATTATTAAATTGTTTAAGTTTTTTAGTGAGTCTTGTTGGGAGTCAAAAGGAGATTCTAGATTCTTTGAGAATCTCAAGACTTATCATATGACAGCACAGCAATTATCTATGAATTTTTTTTAAGTGCTGAAAATAGGTGTACTCAAAATTGATTGGAGACTTTCGAAAAGAACGTGCTACATTACAAAAGAATTGTGCTTTTAGGACTAAAGCACTTGGTCTTTTTTTGAGAAAAGTTCCTCATCACATTTTTTCCCATGTAGCTTCTGAAAATGCACAATGTCCCCCCTTATGCTTTAAGCAATGAAGACTTTACATTCTAGGCAACAATATATACAATTGGTTTTGGAATTAATTATAGGTCACAAATAGGTGTAGTTATCATTATCTTTAGCGTAGCATTTGGGGATTGGTGAGCTTAGAATTTTATTGTTTGTTTGTTTTTGTCTATTGGTTGACTTTGTTACTCTCTTGAAAGATTTTTAAAGGTATCTTTTAACTCCTGTAAATGAAGAAGCAACCACTTTTGACCATTTGTTCACATTTCAATTCAATGGATCACATTGATTATATTGTGATGATTATCATTATGCTTTTGGGGGAATGTTCTATAGGAGATTTTATTTCATCTTTTGTATATAATATTGTTAGATAGATTATCTTATTTTTGTAATAGACTTTCAGTTGACAAATTTCATATATTGCCAAGGCATGGTACATAATTGACAAATTAGAAAAAGAATTCTACAGTAGTTGGAATTTGAAAGGAGCTTAAGAAAGTTTGTTCAATAAAAAAAATTATTAAAAAGAAATAGAATTAAAAGACTTAATGAAATACTATACTCTCAAGTCCCATTTTATAATTGTTCTTCATAGTGAAAGCTTCAAAAGAAATTAAAATATAGAATTGAATTGAATAAAAAATAAGAATTCAAGAATGTGATGATATTCACATATGAGGTTTGAAATTTGCTTTAACAATTTTTTTAATTAACCCCTTCTTTTGAATTTTCTTAAATAGTCATTCTAAAATCAAAGTTTGTAAAAGACTACAAAAGATGTCAAAAGTAAGAAAAAGACCAAAGGAGGATGTCAAGAAAATCAATTGGCCACTCATTGGACTACAAAAAAGAGATTAAATTTACAATGGATACCAAAATAGGCAAAGTGTACAATTAATTGCGAAATCTTCTTAATAGATACAATAATGAAAAGGTTTCCATTTTCAAATGTGAGTTTATCATACAAGAAGAATTTTTTTCTTATTTTAAAGGTTTTAAAATATTTGAAAATGATCAACTTTGAAATAAAATTAGCTTATGGGAAATCGTGTTTACTAAATCCACATACCAAATTTACATAAATATATATATATATATATTTCACAATTATAGAATATCATTTGGGATATTATATTGCATTTTTTCAAGTACTACACTTATTGATGTATCAATATTTATTTATTTTAATCCCATTACAAGGATATTTTTTAATTCATTTTTATTTTTAAATATTTATTTTAAACCCTTAAAGTCCCAAGGTCTTTGTTTCATCAAATTTCAATCACATACTATTTCTAATGCAAAGTGCAAAAGATTGTAGAATGTTTTTACATATTTTAACCATGGGATATTGCACTAGACAATTATGAGAATATAGGGAAGAAATTTTGGAAACCAACGGTGCTTTTTCATAAGTATGCAAGCATGAGCCTATAAGCATTGAACAGGGATTATGTGAGCATTGAGTTCATAAATTTGAAAATGCATTAGAAAATTAAATAATATTTCTGAAAATAGATTTCATCTTAAAATTTGGATCAAATTTTTTTTAGTAAATTATAGTACCTACTACCATTGACCTATTGCCATGGACCTATTACCGTGGATATGTAGAATTCAAATGAAAATGAAAATTTTCAATCTTGTCTAGAAGTATATACCATGAAGATGGAGAACCCAATTGATGTGAAATATGAATGGAGATGGAAATAAGTTTGTTTAAAATATTGGTTGATCATTGTCCTATAAGAACATCAACCTTCTCAGGGTCAATGGAAAGGCACCAATAATTTTTTTGTCTATGTTTTATTATTGGATTTGTTTAGATTTTAGAAAAACAAATTGTTGATAGGATTTCAGTACATTTGTGGAAAGAACTTAGCCACACCAAGTTTTATGTTTGTTGATCACCATCTTGTAGTAGCGTGGATCTTCTTAGGGTTGATGGGGGAGGTACCTACACTTATGTCTTAATGTGTTGGTAATCGGACTTGTTAACATTCTAGAAAAAATTTGTGAAGATTGTTCAAATTTTAAAAAAATTATTTGGTTAATAGCACTACAAAAGAACAATGTCAATTTAGACATTATTCTGTCAATTTTTTGTCAATTTGGACATGTCAATTTGGACATGTCAATTCAGACGTTGTTTTCTTGTAGTGTAGGGATTATTTGTGTAAGGAATGAACTTAGTTACACCAAAATGTTGATTAATTGATCATTGTCTTCTTGTGGGACCTCCCAGGGATCCAATTCTTCCATCTTCATTAGATTGTCATTTAATTGATCACTCCCCACTTGCTACTTGGTACCCCTTGGCGTTGAAGGAGCCCCCCAATTGTGCATAAATTTTTTTTAAATTTACTTTTAGCAAATAGGGGGCTCTCCTTGGCACCAAGGGGCACCAAGAAACAAGAGAGGAGTGATCATACAAATCTAAACAATTTCATTTGATTTCAAAAGAATCCTAATTAATCACCAATTTTTTTCTTCTTAAAATCTAGCAAAGTTCAATAAATGGCACATCAAGGTTGTTCAAGGGACCATGATAATAAGTTCACAGTAATAGGTATTAATGAAAGTAATTAAAAATAGTAAATTTTAGTTTAATATTTTTATTGGAATCTCTAAAAAATTATATGCTCATAGGCTCATAGGTTCACAAAATAGCACCCTTGCTTAGACTATTAGGCTTTGAATCTTCTTAGCTTAAAATTTTTGCACTACACATATTGAATTAAAAAAAAATATGTTGAAAAATTGACTTGAAAGTCTAGGAATTGAAAAACAAATTTTGTTAATAGTTCTAAGATGGAATTGAAATACAAGAATTCCAATGGTGGTATTGTTTAAAGTAGCAAGTGAATTTAACCCTATCAAATATATATTTTTTAAATTATAAAAATTACATTAAAAAATGAATCTGACAAGTTATTTTTTCTTGAAGATGCTTAGATTGCCCAAAAAATAAGATTGTCCATAATTTTCTCATCACTAGTCCAAATATTAGAATGAATCAAAGCTTCACAAGAAGACAAAAATAATTTCTATAAGAAACAAAATTTTGAAAATAATATATTGACTTTTGTAATTTTACTTGTCACGACCCTCATCACAAGGCGTGCCCGTGCCACCTTGGTGAGCAAGGGGGACATTGGGGGTGACTCCCCAAGCCTTGCAAGAGATGAGGTGAGGGGGACTAAGAGTCCCAAGCAATCAGAGCGATGTAGCGCTCTGATCCGGACGAATTTGGGGGCGTGTGATACGTGCTTGAAAAGGTTTTGAGAAGACGCTTTTAGCCGTCCAAAGAACGCGTGATTTGAACTTGCGAGTCAAAAGTTATGGGAGTTCAAAGTCGGGGGTGTCCCGGTCGCGCCAGGAGCGCCCTGGTCGCGCCGGGAGTGTCCCGAATCTTTGGAGGGCGATATCTTTGCGAGTACTTGTCCGAATGGAGCAAGTGAGTAGTCCATCGGCATCTACGCGTCGCGTAGATGTCGAAAATGGGGTCGCATGTGCGATTTGGATCCCGGACCGCAAAGTTATGTCGGGTGGAAGTTCGGGAGTCCCAAACTAGCGCGAATCGGGAGAAATGGGTGGTCTTCCAAGATGGGGTGCATCTTGGGGGTTCCTGGTGACCTCTAGTATGGGGGGGGGGCTGCCGAATCCCGTAGAGAGTACTATGAGGAGGGGTGGTCTCCCTCCTCACTCTCGGATGGTGCCATGGTGAGCCTAAGTGGCCCCGGGTGGTGAGGTTAGTGTTGGAGCCTCTCCACCACTTGTGTGTTACCATGGAGTGCTTGTGCACTCCTTGATACCGGTTGGGTGGTGTCCCACTCCACACTAGGCCATGGTGTGAGTCCTGTTTGGTGAGTCCCGATTAGTGAGTCCCGAAATGAGTTGGGTTAGGCCTAGTGGGGAGTTGGGTCCCATTCAAGGGCGGTTAGCACCAGTGGGAGTAGTGCCTCATCGAGTGCTTGGACATCAATGGAAGTTCCGCCCCATGTCATCAAATGACATGCCCGGTGTCTTGTGGGAGTTAAGTATTGGAAGGAAAGGATTGGGAGTCACGGAGGAATGGGGAACCCCGTGACTTGAGTTGGAACCTAACATTGTGGGTGCGTGACATGTGCAGTGTTAGGAGAACGTGAACCTTGGTGGCACTAAGGTATTAAGTGTTTGGAAAGTGAGCTTAAGGGGGTAAGTGTTACTAAAGGGCGCGACATTACTAGTGTTGCTCAACAAACCCTGTTTTGGGCTTAAATTGGCAAAACTTTTGTTTTTGGCCACCAATTAAATTAAAATTGATACTTCTAAAAAGCTTATATGTTTTCCTATATTCAAAAAATGTTTCAAAAAATCACAATGAAAATTGAGATTGTAGGAGCCTACCCAAAATCCATTTTGTCCCTTGATGGCACAATGGGATTTCAAAGGTTAAGTCAAACCAACTTGTTTTTTTGTCAATTGTTTCTTGAATAAGGCTCCTCTATTTTGGCAATAATATGATTATATGAAATCAATTTGTATAAATTTACAAATTCAAAACTTTCAAAATTAATAATGAAATTTCTATAACAAATTACTATTTTATTTATTTGGTTTGAATATGTGATGTAAGATTTAAAAATATATTTTAGTTTAATACAAAATAGATTTTTGCTCAAAATATTCAAATCAATGAACTGAAAATTTGATCAAAGTGCATCATAGGTGAAATGATAAACAAATAAAACAAAACAAAAAAAACAATTGTTAGGTTCTCTAGTTGTGATGCTTGAAAAGCAATCATAAATTCGCTATTTTGCAACTTGAATGAATTGTCTTGCTTTAAAAAATGTCGTAGGCCTTGACAACAAATGAATTCCAAAGTTGTTAAGAAATTGACTTAAAGATTCCTATAATTATCAAGATATAGACCACCTTGAACTAAAAATTGTCACAAAAATAAATCTTAAACTCTGAACCTTTAATCCTTGACAAAAAATGCACCAAGTTCTTAATTGAATTTCATGAATTCACTTTCAACAAGTTTGAGCAGAAAGAAGAAAAACCCATCAAAACCTCAAAGGGTAAGGTATCTCAAGTTTCGTCACCTGGATCAAGCCCTGGAAATACTCTGCGAATTTTAGGGTTTCGGTCAGGGGCGGGGTTTATGGTGGCAGACGCTCGACAGTGCTGGTCCTTTTCGATTCTCCATCGCCACAGCCGAGCTCCACCGCAGGCGCGGCCTCTCTCCAAGATGGGTACGCCTCCGTTTCTCCACTCACTCTCCTTGTCGTGCATGTACTTTGTCCCTATTCCCTTCACTTAGAAAAGAATATAAATTCGTAAGGGTGTGTGAATATTGAGGCGTGTTTGCATGATTGGTTGTGCAGGTGCGTACAAGTACATTGAGGAGCTATGGAGGAAGAAGCAGTCCGATGTGTTGCGTTTCTTGCTTCGTGTGCGCTGCTGGGAGTTCAGGCAGCTACCCGGCATTGTCCGCGTCACCCGCCCCAGCCGACCTGACAAGGCTCGCCGTTTAGGTTACAAGGCCAAGCAGGTCAGTTTGCACCTGGAATTTGTAATTTTGGCATTCACCGCTCCAATATCTTCCAGCTGTGTATAGTTTTATTTGATTGTTCGCGTTAGTTAGGGTTTCCAGACCGAGCTTCTGATCTGGGCTTTGTCGAATGGCGTGAGGTGCCGCATATTGTCTGTTTCATTGAGCAATTCGAATTCGTTATGATCGTTTATATGAAAGAAGAAAGTCGCAAGAAAGTTTATTTAGGTCGGAATTCAACCGGATGGTGGTATGAGATTTTTGCTCCTTTGTGATGAATTCTTTTATTCTTAACTGTAGGGATACGTCGTCTACCGTGTTCGCGTCCGCCGTGGAGGCAGGAAGAGGCCGGTGGCCAAGGGTATTGTGTATGGAAAGCCCAAGAACCAGGGTATTACACAGCTCAAGTTCCAGCGTAATCTGAGGTCTGTTGCTGAGGAGCGTGCTGGACGCAAGCTTGGAGGCCTTAGGGTTTTGAATTCGTACTGGATCAATCAGGTCTGTACTCACATTCCATTGTCTATGTTCTGTGACAATCTTCTTGTTACACTCAAGATGGATATGTCAATTTTGGCACCACTCCAAAAAATTTGCCACTTTCATAATTATGTAAGCTATTGCATTCTAAAAATAAGGTTCCACAATATGCACAATTCCATCCCCACTAATGCTCATTGATCGATCCTATATATAATTGCTATTCTATCTTGTAAGTGGCCATCTGATTGGCATTCATGACTGTCAGGTTGGCTGTATGAGCTGCAGTGTGATTGTTTAGAAGATCATTAATCAATCAGTTTCTATACCTCTTCTTACCTCGTGCTGCACTAGTTAGGGTCCTTCGAATTTGAAATGAACTATGGTGATAATTGTTACAAGTATTCTGTGGGATCTCGTCAGTTTCTTCTTTTTTTGTAGTGAGTGTGGATTGAATGCTTTGATCGAACGCAATACTCTCTGTTTGCAGGATTCGACCTACAAGTACTTCGAAATCATCTTGGTGGACCCACAACACACAGTCATCCGCAAGGACCCGCGCATCAACTGGATCGTGAACCCAGTGCACAAGCACCGTGAGTTGCGTGGACTGACCTCGGCAGGCAAGAAGTACCGTGGTCTTCGCGGCAGAGGACACTTGTACACCAAGGCTCGCCCTTCAATCCGTGCCACTTGGAAGCGCAACAACACCCTGTCTCTCAAGCGTTACCGATGAGGATCTTAGAGTTATGAATGAGGTTCTTTCTCTCATGTTGGTCAGCATTAATTTCTTAATGTAATGGCCTACCACGGTTTTGAGAATGCACATCTCTTTTCACCTACGTCTACTTTCACCACATGGCAATTCCAAGCTGAATGTGATGAATTATGAACACCAATTGGTCAGGTTTGGATGGGTTTCCTTCATGTATATTCTCTGTGCTCTTCAGGTGATTTCTGGAAGTGAAATTGTGTCTTACACTTTCTGCAGTAATCTGTGGATTGTCAATTTTTACTCTGCGATTGTGTGGATTTTCTTCTCTGTACTACGTAATTTACAATTGAAGTCGTCAATCCCTAGAGAGCTTGTCAATGGTGAAGTTGGGATAGCAAGGATTAGGACTTAGCTGTAGCGACCAGAGTCCGCATAAGTACCGTTGAATGCATTGTCAAATTGCCTTTAGTTGTGAATACCGTTGGAACTCGACATTCTTGGGCGGAAGTGGACCGGCGATGCTATAAAGGAGTTTGGCCCATTTGGACTGCAGTAGTAGTGAACTCATTCAAACATCAATTTGTCTTTTGTTGCTCCTCTTCTGGTCTGCATGCCGCTCTGCTTCCGTCAGAAGCACTTACGAGGTTCCCTAGAACGGATAGATGTGTAAACCCCAATGATCAGCCTTCCACTAAGAGTGTGCATCTTTGAAATATTGTATTTCGAGGGGATGCAGGGTTAAGTGCCTGCACTTAAATATGAAGAAGCTAATGGAAAGTAGACGAAGTTCAACAATCAAAGTGATGGGAATTGAACGGCAACAATGTTGCAGGATACTCACATTCACATGCAATAATACGAAGATCACTTATGTCACCTACGCCTACATATCTAAAACAACTGAAAGCAACTGAAGACTTTCATCTAGCTCTCTCTCGGCACGCCTCGGGGGTACAAAGTACTGTACCACTTCGACGTGATCAGAGCCAAGTCGGGCGGTCCATGAGTGGGATTCGGACCAAGTCTGTGTCAAAAAGCTCGATAAACTGCAGTTGCCAAGATTCCTGCTCACTTTAGTGAAGCATAATATCAAGGTAGAATCGTGCATTCAAGAACTTATCATCACATCTCAAGTTTTTTAGGTTTCTGAATTATTCCGGCTTAGATCAGCACAGAGTAACATCAAATGTTAACTTCAAAGATGAGAATCGGGTATCGACAGAGACCTTTAATGGAATTTTCAAATTGCATCAACGGATCCTCAGCCAAATGAAATATCGGTATCAATTTCGTGATATGTATTCTCTGGAAGTAAAGGAGGAGCAGAGTATTGACTATTGTCTAAGTGTGAACTTCAGGTTGAGGACGAGGACAGAATGAGCACCACACCTGTTCATTGAGCATGCGAACTTTGTTGCCAGCGTAACGTCGGTACTCTTCAAATATAGCTGTCAAGCTCCATCTCTGGAGCTTCCGCAAACAGCCCACTATTGTTCCTGCACTAGGATGAGGCTATCTAGTTAAATGATGCAGTCATTTTCAGACGATCTGGCAACTTCAACTCTCGTGAACTTGAAATACTTTTCTTCGAATTATGCTGACACGCTAGAATTTCGTAATGCAGCTGGTTTGATGTCCTGAAGGCTTGCATTGTTTAACGTTATGAACGACCGAACACATGTCGCAAAGTCAGGTCACTAACCAGTGCGGTGGCGCCCGAAATTGCACATCACATGCAGGGGGTAGTACTGTGGAGAAAGCATCACCTGCACTAGATGGCAGTTACGTATAAGCTTATGCCGGTGGCATTGCTTTCTTTAAAAGATTGTTCATTATTCAAGGAATCACCTTGAGTTCTATTTTGAAGCTAGAGGAAACTACTTGATGGTAATCTTAAAACAGAGCAGGGCAATTCGACCAGAATCAAGGGAGAGGAGTTAACCTGTAAAGCGAACAGGACTTCCGCCTCTGACATGGGCCTTGTCTCTGATATGCCATTATCAAGGCTCAGGGGTCGGATGAGCGTGATTCCCTGATCCTCGAGGAAATTCAGGCTGCTCAGAAATTACACCAAATTATTTGTTAATCTTAATAGATCTAAGAACGGTTTATTTACGCAAATCATGTGCCGGTAACAATGTCTCATTAGCGTATCCGTGGAAAGTTACCGCACGAAATTTCAAATGACGAGTCTAAAAGCTGTTGTCCCTATCTGAATAATGCAGTTTTCATGTTACATGCATTCTGCTTAATTGCTCGTTTATGTTCTCAACCCAAGTCCCGAGAGAAAACACAAGTACACGTACAACGGTTGAGACGGCTCGTCATGAGAAAGGTAGATGACGGTCTTGAGGTTAAGCCGCTCAAGAAAGGGGAAATTCAGCTGGTGGCAGTGTCCAGAACGGCTGAGATCGTATTCTACCATGCCATAGTTGCATGGTGGTACAAAGTAAGACATGGCTTCTCAATTGTCTACTCAGCTGTGCACCAACAAACAAAAAAACTTCTTTGTCTAAAGTTAGTGGAATGAACAAAACAGGGCAGGCGTAGATGTCTATTATCGAACGATGCCCAATAGTCCCACCTACTGGAGTTCTCATGAACTTAGGTCTCTGACATCGATTACCATAAACCAAAATCAGCCGCAACATTCACAGTGCAAAATCTCTCCAATATAGCTTTTCACTTTACCAAGAAATGGGAATGAAGTAAAAAATTAAAATCACTGATTTCTCCTGTTAAGGCAGTATCTGTGACACTAATTTACCAAAGTCACACTATTTGTAAACTAATTAAAATAACGCAGGCTGATAGATTACTGTATCGTACTAATGTACTCAAAAGAATAGAAGAACTGTGGTGACACTATCATAATCTTGCACCCCAAAGTGGACTTGGACTTCATAGTGGAGATGTCGGTGCCATGTGTCCGGTTGAGCTTCACACCGTTTGTCGTCCTAAATGCTCTATCCCATTTGTATTCTCGACCTTCCAACAAATTAAAAAATATTCAGCCAAGCCAAGACCATAGCATCCCTCAATAACTCAGGAGTGGTGACTCATGAAGTGATGAGGTCTTACCTGTCCTGTCGACGCCACTTCATGCTCTACCATTCCAACATTTCCAAAGCCACAACTCTATTGAAGTGCCTCATTGCGAAGGAAGTTTGAAGTGGGCGATTTTATGCCGTATTGCTACGTGGCTCCTCCTCCAGAGCTGCACAACAGGAGCGTCCGTATTAGGTTCTACACTAACATGCATATAAATTTCATTTCTAAGGTGATACAATTGAAATCAAGGTTTCGTTGGTGCTCTGTATTGCACCTCCCAAATACATTACAACCGGACAAATACGATCCTTCATACTCTAGGAATTTCTTTTCTTACTATCCAAGATGACCTAAGTTGAAACTCTCAGGACAAAATCGTAAAACTGGTCTTCAGAAGATCGTTCATCTGTAGCTTCAGATCTAGCTCAGAGATGATATTAGAGGATATAACATTCCTCAGAAATGACGTGCCCTGAGATATCTTACAGGAGTGAATCAAAAGGAGAGTCAAGAAGAGGCGTTCCAAGACATACTAGCAAAATATTCCTGTACCTAATAAAGGAAAAAATAATCAAGACAGTCGTGGTCTATCAATGAAATAGGAGAATAACAAAGTACCACCGTGACAGAAGGACAGAAGAACGCCATCGCATCACAAACTCAGAGGGAGCTATCAACTGGTTCAATGATAAGACTGAGCTAGATGCTAACACAAACAACAGGATAAGTAATGAAATGCACAAGGAGTAGACCTAGACCTAGAAGGAGCGCAATGATTAGTTATTAGTACCCTCCGTCAGACTAAGGGTGGTGCCATAAAACTCAGTCCACCGCATTCACATGAAAACTAAATAAAGCTTGTACCAGAAAACATTAGACTAAACAAGGCTCCGGAAACAGAGTTTTTCAGAGGTTACAGGAGCCAGATTATACCTATAGTACGGGATTCTTCATAATTGCAAAAGCTGAGTAAAAGCTGAATAAATTCTCCAATATAGACCATTTCTTCTATAGTCGATGAGAAAATATCACACCAAGGAATATGAAAATTACAGGTCTACTGCTGAATGAATTTCCGGCTTCTCGAATTTGTGCTCACTTAATTAAGAAATCAGGAAATGCATGAAATGACTCTTAGAAATAGCGACTAAGAACCACCTCTTGAACATCCTGAAATTTCAGAACCAAGGATGATTGAAGTATGTCAACACTGATACAATCTAGGGTTATCGACTGGTTTGCCACCCTTGTTTTTCAACTAATCTCTACCATTCTTGCTAAGCAATGACAAAAAAGTCAGCAAACAGCTTAACTTTAATCCTTGAAACTTAAATCCTTATCTGCTAATCTTCCGGATTCTCCAGGTCTACCAAGATGATCAGCATAAAAACCACGAAAGAAGTTTCATAACAGCCTCCAACAGAACTCAACTCACCAAGACACTAAAATTTCATTGCCAAACTTTTTTTTAAAGACAAGAACACACTCACCGCGCGCACTGCTCTGTGACCACGTTTTCGCCATCACAAGCTCATCTCTCCGCAAAAGTATTTTAAAAAAAAGTTACGAACCTGACTCTATCCACTTCCTATCACTATGATACAACATATCGTTTACAACTTATCCTGAAATCCAATTTCCTTCAGCAATATATGACGAACACGCCTTCATTAGCTGGCTTTGAACTCAAATTCCTATCAGTTAGAATGCGCAATCAAATTCACAAGGATAACAAATTCCAATGACAATGAACAAACTCATCTCTCCACCAAAAATCGCAACAAGAACAAACCTCGCCACTCTCAATTAATCTCGCCATCCTCACAAGAAATTACAAACAACTGTCTACATGAAAAATTGTGCAAACGATTAAGAGGTTACAAAAGCTGACGTACTTGAAATTTCTGGAGCTCCTCACTCTCCACCATCCAATTCCGCTCACACAAATTCTCCGTCGCCTTCAAATCGAAAGCAATCGCAAACTTGGCCGTTCGATCGATCAGAGGAATGGCATATGCTGAGGTATATTAGCTCCACGCTGTTCAATTCACTCGAACGTCATCTGATTGGCTCTACTATTTGTTCCCTTTGTTCCCTAATGTGAACGGATGTTCCCGACCGTCCCTTGAAGGATTATCCGAAGGTATCTCCCAACATCCTTATTACCCCGTTTTCCCGTTATATGTTCCTTGTGCCCCGGTCTCCGGTCCTCAATCCTCGCTCTGTCGGTCCCCATTTTCTTGGAAAGAAATATTGCGAAAAATCTGTAAAGATAAAGAGATGACATGCAACACCTTCGGCAAGACACGTTTGGCCTCTATCTTATGGCGTTTGCTTTGAACCTTCTTCCTGTCGGAATCAAATCGCCGCTTGTTTTAATTTCTGTTTTAAAATGTTTTTGAACCGCATATGAAAGTAGCTTTCATTGTAGGAAAAAAAACATTCGATTCCGCCTCTTTTGGGTTACGTGAAGCGTCATGCCGTGACGCGGATGGAATAGATGCAGGTGGCAAAGTGTTGGCATTTTTATAAGAAATCTTTGCGTGGTAGAATTGCCGTTGGACTGTGCTGAATTTAGACCTCAGTCGTGGCGTATGATTGGAGTGATTTTAAGAAAAAAATTTGCTGACCATTTGGTGATAGCTTCGACAGAGTGGGTCAGTAGCAATGAAATGCTGGAATGATTGACTTTGTTTATTATTGCTTGCAGCAGGAGTGACTTTTCACTGGAAGCATTTGGATTCATAGTTTTTTTGCGATAATTTGCTCAGGAATCTCGATTAGTAATTCGTTGTAGAGAATTTGAGAATTCATTGACTCAAGTTTGAAGGATGGCTTGGACATGGAACTCTCCGTTTGCAGTTGTGATGACAGAGATATTGGTGGCCACTGTTGTTACTGATGCAGGACCTTAATGTGTGACCATCGCCGGAGAAGGCAACTTCTTTCCGGGATGGAGGCATGGAGCCAAGAGAAAATCTGAAGTTCAATAAGTGAGATTTTAATTTGTCTTGGCATTAGGTTTTAAGGAGTCTGAAGTTCATGCTGTTGATTACAAACCCTACACTTTTGTGCTCGAATCTGTAATTTTGTGCTTTCAAGTAGGAAAGTACGAGTAGTTAGGAGTGGAGTAAATCCATACCTTAAGTACGTTAGGCTGTTTGTTTGTTTTGTTACGTTGAGATCTCATGGACTGCGCGTCCCCCGGTCAAGTTCTTGGTACCGTCGGAAATACCTTGGCGAGGAGGGGTGCACGGTCTTTGTTTTATGGCGTTTGAATATACTATGTGAAAATTATTGAATTTCAAAGTTTTTTTTGAATTAAAAAAATTAGGAAATCACTTTTGCTTTTCTTTTGATTGTGGCAACGGCACAGGGCACACTAGTGTTGTTTTGATTAGAGGCACGAACAGCAGTGTTGATTGATTTATCTGTGGTGGATTATGGTGAACGTAAGAGACTCAGTACTAAACAGTCATGAGAAAACGTTGTCGTCGCAGTGCTTAAATCCAGAAGGCCAAACTGGGCCTCATGTTTTTAGCAGTTGTGAGTCGGTCATATAGGAACTTTCTTTTGTCCATACTTAAATATTTTCTCACAAACGAATGATATGCTCTTCACTGATTCTAGTGAAATCTAATCTAACATAATTTGAATTCGATCATTTTCACAATATGGTCAGTCAAACTGGACAGGTGAATTCAAACCACGAATCCCTGGTCGTTTAGGTGTTAGCAAAGTTGTGAGTGTGTGGCATGTGCCTGGAGGGCTCCATTTTGACCTAAAATTCGGAGCATTGTCGTCATTAATGAGATCACCTCGTTCATTGTCACAGAAAAATTGGCATTCCACCTAAAGTGACGTCTTGCTTGGATGTGTACCAGGTGCATGTCTCATGGATGAGTGTTGTATATGTGACAAACAAGTAACCAATCTTACAGCATGAATTACTTTCAGGAAACTACACCTCCATGGCAGTCGGAACTTCACGTGACAGTAGCAACGTCAATTGGCGAAATTCCAAGAACTTCATTTGGCACTTTCTGGGCGCGCAGCCTGAAACCTAAATCTATACTGGTCCTAGTTTTAGAGCTTTGTGCAGACGAATGCTTCAAGTTTTGGATCTCGCAATCGTGCCAATTTAACGAAATTGACGACGCACTCGTTTCTACTCTACGAATCCGTTAAGATGAATCATGTTGTTATCGATCTTCTCCAAGACTGCACAAGCCTATTACAACAAAGGTGACGGTCCTGACGACGAATACACGTTCAAGACTCCTTAATTCCCACATAGGACCAGATTTTTCCATCACGTTGGCAGTTGTTGGTGAGTACCTCGATCAATGCACTTCTAACTTATCATCAGAACATGCAACAAATTCAGCAGAATCCTTGAGTTTCCTGATCCATGCTGTAAAATTCCTTAATATTAATGATCTCACTTCTCGTTACGATGATCATTCAAATAATGTATAATTCCTGATGGACCGAGAAACCCTAATCAGGTCTCATTTTTTTCTTACTAGCAATTGTGAGTAGGATAGATGAAGACTCTCTTTTGTTCAATTTTAACTACTTGTTGACCAATTCATGCAATGTTCTTCATTAATTCTAAAGATATGTAATTTAGCTGTCGGAGTTATGTTGTTTACAATATGATTAATCAGATGGGTCGTTTTAAGACCAGGGATCCTTTGTTCGTTGGGGATAATACATGGGAAGTCTAAGTTCATCTAGTGAAATGTGTGCAGGGGAACGGGTCAAACTGGAAGGACAGAATTTTCTCGAGTGCACTCCAACTACTACGTCCACGCTACAACCAGCCATATTGGAACTGATTTGGCGAGTTTGTTCAGCATAATGCCAGTGCTAGACCTTGAATGGAAACCTGGACTTTTTTTTCATTTTTTATGAAGTGCCAAAGTGGCGATAAAAAGTGTTATACTGGTGCTCCAAATTTCAACATTAATTCACATATTGGATAGAAAATATCACTTTTGTAGTACGTACTCACCAGGAAAGAAACCCCCCATTGAAACAATACTGATTCAATGGTTTCACAGTCCAATATTGAAAATATATTGTTAATGTACAAAAGTAGTACTATAACAATATAGTTTCAATGGGATGCACTATTCCCACTGAAAACTATAGTGTTGCAGTACTGATGTTGTACTACAACAATACACTTAGATTACTGGACTGTGAAACCATTGAAACAGTATTGAAACAGTATTAAGATAGTTTGGGGGTAGTTCCCAATGTATCACATGTCTCTAATCATCTTTTCATCCACAATTTGGTGATTCCATTCAAGATTTTATTCTAATTCAAAGTTTTCTGACAAAAACTTCAGTCTTTGGCATTTTTTTAGCCAAATTATTTTTTTCTGGTGCAATCTGGCACCAGAAAGCCAAAAACAAAAGCCTTGACGATGTCTAGGTGATTCCAATTTTATTGAATCATTCCGCTCTAACTTTCAACTTGAGGTGAAATATTCCTGGCGAGGAAAGTGGATCGGATGGTATTCTTCCTTGCTGGAGTTCATGTGATCATGTGTATATGTACTACCAACCCCATTCTCCTTTTGATTAGAACGCCTCTGAATGCAACAACACCCTGAAGTTGTATAAGTTTTTTAGGCCAGCATGCTTTTATGAGAGATTTAGTTTCCCTGGAGTGATGCTTCCAGCTTTGTTTGCGAGAGTAATATTCTATGTTCCATTACATGGAAGTTAATGATATCACTAAGACAAAATATGTATGATGGCACTAAATTTCAGAATCAAAATGAATAATGACATTCTCAAATAATCAAAATGAGTCATGTTCTTAGACCATTTGTCGAAGTTAGGTCAGCTAACCTCAAAAGAGTCCATAATAGGTTTTAGTTCCCTCAGAGCATCTGCAATGCTGTCTCTGTATACAGTCCCTGTATTGGAGTGCTTTGTCATTTCTAATTAAAACCTGGCTCCAATGCAACCATTAAGGGGCCCTCCACTTCCACGGCCTCAAAATGCAACCACTTGGGATTGGCAAATTTGCAAAATGTGAAGGGCCTACGAGTTGGCTCGGTGTAGGAATAATCATTGTTGTCATACCTTTTCGAGCATTGGTATGTGTGTCAATCAATGCAAACTTCCCTTGTATGTATGAAAAGTCTTTTTTAATGTAGAATATTGTCCTTTCTTTCTTCTTATAATGTGAAAAGTCCATTTGACATTTAGATTGTTGGCTTTGTATTGGATTGATTTGTTTTAAAAAATCCCCGACACTATGCAAGTCTAGTGGAATGCCCTACAATCTAGCAATAGAGGGACTGTTTACCGAGACAACATTGAAGATGCTCTTAGACAACAAGGTGCACCATGTTATTTATCAAGATGATCACCCATTAAGCAATTCAGCCTATCTATGGCATGGAAAGAGTTCACGAAAAAATTTCCTTGTGTAGAGAAATAGATTTCAAAAGGATTTCATAATTTCCTAAAAATTTTCCCTTAAAAGCAAAATTATCATGAATTTTTTTCGTGAAGATTCTATTTGTCCCATTCTTGATATGTAGGCAAACCTATTTCCAACCAAATAGGATGAATCCAAAATCAATGTAAGGCTTCCAATGTACACATTGTGATCATGTAAGCTTTCAATGTAGACCTCCCAGACATTTTTGTTGTCCCCGGGGTCTTGCGGTGCTTGAGCTGTCACCTACAATTCATCTGATCATCGGAAATGGAGCAGTCTAAACCACAAGAATGGGAGACTGATAGGAAATGGGTGATCTCCTTTATCCAAAATTGGCATGATCTCTAGTTCTCTACTGAACTGCTCAAAAACCCTCCACAAAAGTAGGTTAGTTGTTGGCCACTTCTGCACCGAAAACCAACGGTTACGGTTTTCATTCAGTCTTGGGGTTTAGTCGTATACTTAACGAATACTAATAAGGCGTCAATAGTAATAAACAATAGCGTTATCAAATCATGAAAATGCACTCATGCCACGAAGACAGGAACGAGATTTGCATTCAAAATTTTCTCACATGAGTCAGATTCTGTTAGAGATACCTCACGTCACCTTGAAAAGTCCCAAGCGCTCTTTCAGTTGTGCGAATGTGCTGTCAATGACTGGATATGGAGAACATGAGATGGAGACCTCTTCTACAGGGAAGACCTAACTTACCCTTGAAAGGATGAAGACTATCACCAAGGTACTTGGCCAAAAATGATTTTTGGTAGACCAGTAGGTGCATTTGAATAGTGGCTTTGAGATTGCCCATTTCATTGAAGGGGGTTGAAGCTCATCATTGATTGGTCATTTGAACAAGTTATATGATGCCCATTTAAGGAAAATTCTGAAATTCAAGTTTGGGTACATAGCCCTCCCAAGACTGCAAATGTTCTTTTAGAAATCACCATACAAAATTTGTTCTCTTCATATTCCAAGTGGGTACCCAACTCTAAGAGGCATCATCAATCTAGTACTAGAAGAGCCATTGGAAACTCCATTGAACTTGGTATCTCCACTTAACTACTTAGGCGTTGCAAGCTACTATGTTTAGTGGAGATGCCACATTTAGTGGATAACTATTGCAACATTGCCCAATTCAGAGGAAGTACCATGTAGGTTGTTTTAAGTGACAAGCTATCTTAGCTAACTTTTTCTTGAAATGATCATATAAATATTTTGTCTTTGTCACATTTTTAAAAAATTTTCATTATAGAAAATTAACAAATTAAAGAAAAAAATTCTTTAATTTGTTGTAGTATGTCTTCCAAAAATTTGTGGGATGAAGCCCTCACCTATTTGAAGATTACGACAATTGAATTTCAAAAACAAAGCAACAAACCCTTAGATGTGCAATTTTATTTAACAAACATTCATTAAGAATTTTGTACATTCTACAACCTAAGGAGGAAGAAAATCTCATATTGAAAAATGAGGTTGACAATACATTTTGACTATTCTATGTTCTAATACATGGTTGACATAATGTTTCATCTTCAACATAACCCAAGGTATTAAAAACATTCCTATTCATCTATTTGGGAATCTCAACACTTTTCATCCATTGGAATAATTTTTACATTCATTTGATCAAATTTTCATCCATGAGAACCTTTCTAGAACCCTTGTGATAAGCGGATCAAATTGTTCACTTTCGTACAGTCAAGCATAATTTACAATTTCCACAAAACATTCAACATTTGATTAAATTTAAGTTGATCACGC
This sequence comes from Straminergon stramineum, assembly GCA_963920665.1. Lineage (NCBI taxonomy): Eukaryota > Viridiplantae > Streptophyta > Bryopsida > Hypnales > Calliergonaceae > Straminergon > Straminergon stramineum. The sequence goes on along the minus strand of OY987270.1, from coordinate 6,320,843 downwards.
CCCCATCGTGTGCTGTACAGTACAGTGCAGGACGCCAGGGTGGTGTTGACAGGGTAACCAGCACTGTAAGCAACATCTTGACGTGCTACTAGCTGTGCTGTACTCCGCCCCCATATCACAAGGATACTAAACAAGACCACCGGCGTTATTATCATTACTTTTGTTACTTGGATACTAAACTGCACCTTGAGATCAGATTTCCAAACGTTTCTCTAGTTTTCTCAAGTCAACCAAACATCATGCTTTTCCTGGGAGGCTCACACGCTTGTTGACGAGGAAGACTTGTCGAAGTGCGAAGACGTGCCGTGCCACCCTCACAAGTTAGTACATTCCTTACTTAGGCTGTTTAGTCGTCGTCTGGCACTATTTTTTTCCAAGATTTTACACTGATTTTCATGATCACAAATAAGACACTTCTGAATTTTGTAACGTAACCAAGGACGTATGAATTTCTTTTTGGCTTTATTTCTCATCATTTGCTGTAATGGGCATACTCGATCAATAAACTGGTCGAGATTGGTGCCCAATGAAAAGGGTTACCAACAGGGAATTGACCCAGATGTGAAGCACCCAAACAAAAACTGGAGCACTGAAACCTGAAATCTGTATAGAACATATAAAATTTAGAGCTCTTGTTATTTAAACATCACAATTCTGGGACTCCAAATTTTGCCGTTGAAATACACGTGACTGAGATTCTGGATGCCCACACAAATCAATTCCGCTAATTTGGCGCAATTTTGGGCCTCCAAAAATTGTGTTTTTCATCTGCACAAATCTTTACAATCTAGAACTGGTGTAGAATTACGTCTCAGTACTCGCGCCGTGAAATACCTAAGTCACGCCAATTCCACTAAATAGTTGACGTCCAACGCTTTCGACACTTTGAAATGCACCAAAGTAAAATATTGCGAGTTTCCAATTGATCATAAAACGTGACGCCAGTGACATACAATGGAGGATTGTATTCAAAGCGTGTCAAAATCGAATTTTTCTCGCTGCTGGAGCACGAGACAGAGCACAACGACAGAGAAATCAGCTCCTAGCCATAGCTGAAAACTTGCGACAACAGCAACTGAACATAAGTCCAGCTTGAAGCATCCACCAGTTTCTAGAGCAGCTTTGATAATATAGATCTGTAGCAGTTAGTCCCATTTGAAAGGATCGATGATGAGTTACAGTCAAATTCTTCCTAGCTTTCTTGAGACCTTGAATTTGAGTTCGGCATCTGTGTTTTTGGCTTTGGACACTTGGAGGCCAATTGCGTCAATCCAAGCTACACCAGTGACAAATTTTGATTACTAGATTCTTAGGTACAGTGCTGAAGCTGTTGGTACTCAAAACTGAGCCTTGGCAAAATCCCTCACCTGGGAAACGCCTAGTACAGTTTCCGATTGACGACCCCTGGTGGGCGACCGGTACTTTGCAACGTACAGTACACAGCTGAGTACACTGCACTTTGGTGTGCTCCTCCTGTTGAGGGATTGTGCCTTAAGCTTTAGTCCCTGGCTATCATGATACTAACTACATGTACAACGCAGCTACTCTGTGAAATCAGCAACAAAGAGTCTCTTGTAGATTTGTAGCTGCCCTGAACTACAAAAGGCAAAATCCTCCCCTAGCATAGCTAGTTATTCAAGGAAAACAGTAAGATTCATAGCAGAGTTACTTGTTTAAGGGAAAAACCTATCATAGCATGACTGCTTGTTTGAGAGAAATTAACGGAATCTCATAGAATTGCTGTTTGTTGGAGGGAAATTAAAGGCCTCTCGTCCCATACTTAGCTGCTTGTTGATGGAACCTCCTCTCCTAGCATAGCTGCTTGCTAAAGGAAAAATCTTCATTGCATAGCTGCTTGTTAAGGAGAAATAAAAAGGCTCTCATACCATAGCTGCTAGTTTTGGGGAACATCCTCTCCTGCTTGTTTAAGGTAAAAGCCTTCCATTGCATAGCTGCTCGTTTTAGGAAAAATCAAAGGTCTCTCCTATAGCATAGCTGGTTGTTGGAGGGCGAAAAAACAGACATAACATTGCTTCTTGGTGTAGAAACCTCCACTCATTCCACAGGTGTTTGTGTAAGTGGAAATTCTCATTGCACAGCTTCTTGTTTGAAAAAAATTGGAACAGAGCCTCTCTTAGCATACATACCATCTCGGTCCACCATGACAGGCTCCTCCCAGTTCCACTGCCGAAGGTGTTTCCGAATCGTCCGAGCCCATTCTCTCTCCTGGACAACAGTCTCCAAAATCGGCCCCAGCATCCCCTCCAACCCCTCCCAACAGACTCTCCCACTCCACACCAACAACGCCTTCGTGATCGTGGTGATAGCCCTGGCCGTGACTGCACTGGTCTGCCTGTGCACGTTCATCCTCCTCTGCCGTCGACGGGCGTCTGGCTCTTCCGAATTCGAAAGAGGAAGGCCGAGGGAGGAGGAGGAGACCAATGTGATGGTGCCGAAGACGGGACTCCTCGGGGATGACGAAGAAGCTGAAGAAGGTGGAGGCAAACGGAGAAGGGGTTTAGAGGTGGAGCTGGTGGTGATGGCTGGGGAAGAAAGGCCCACGTTTCTGGCACATCCGGCACCGGCGGAGCCTGCGAAAGGGAAGGTGGTGGGGTGTCCGCCTCTGCAAGTGTGATCCATCGATTGTAGTTGCGAAAATTGGCTCGTGGTTGCTGCATTGCGTCACACATTTGTGGCTAAAACGCCTCAGTGCTTGGAATTGGCACATTGTTGCTGAAGGTCACATTGATGGGAATTGGAAATAGGAAATGGGTCTCACATTGGTGGGAAGTACGTGGTCACAGATTTTCGTTGCGAAATTGGTTCATGGTTGCTGAATCGACACATTTGTGGTAATTGACACATTGTTGGGAATTGGAACATAGTTGGTGCTGATGATCATACAGATGATAATTAGCACGTTGTTGGTAATGGTCTCATGGTAGGTAATGGACTGAACATCGTTTAGAAGTTCGGATTCGGGGGTGTCAATCAGACTCGGCAAGTCAATTTCACTATATTGGCGCTATTCAGAGTGCCAGAGTGGAGAGATTGAAGTACACGAAGCTTTAAAAACTAGGACTGGTAGAGGTTTTAGGTTTCAGGGAGCCCGCTTAGAAAAGTTCTCAAGTCCTGAAATTCAGCCAACTTTTACCGAAAGCGATATTCCCATGATTGGTAATTTCGACACAAAGTGTTTGTTCGAGATCAGAATGCACTACGTCCACTGTGGATTCCTGGAACATGATTTTGAAATTGTGTAAGTCTGCAGCTAGCTCTGACTCTCCGCGATGTGTGACCCGATTTTATATTTTGTGATTTTTGATACAAGCAAGGGAAGTGGTTAAATAGAGAATTTGGAACACGACGGAGAACTTGAACATTGAAGAGAGTTCCGTCTTGTATGAATTGTAAGTAGTCTTCTGGGGTTTGCCAAGGTAGACCAAACAAGCAGACTTCTGTTCTACTCCTGTCGAAATTTCTACATTGAAGCATTATTTAGGGGCACCTAGTTGCATAGGATTCTGTCCTCCCTTTTTCAGTTCAACTTAAAGGTAAGTGCACCCATCATCAATACCAATAACTGACATAATTGACACCGACACACACTTTAGCATGCATTATGTGGATACGTGTGAAATAGTTGTGAAACTTCATAGTATCGTTTGTTGGTGTACCAAAGATTGAAACTATGGTCTCCCAATATCTTGCGTCATCAATATCTAAGTGTTAGTGTCGATTCTTGATCCAAATGTAGGTGCCGTGTTTTGGATAGCGATGATTACGAGTGCAAATACCTCAGTGCTGAAGACCTGCAGCCAGATTGCATAGATGGACTGTGAGCTCAGTTGCGTGACTTCAAATGCAAGGTTGAGCGATATTTGAACTTAAGCACCAAAATCTCACCAAAAATTCTAATCCTCAAAGAGAATTTTCAATTCTCGTATGAAAATTTAATGTATACCTCAAAAACCGTATTTCTGTGTGGGTAAATTTTTCCGAAGTGTACACATTATTGAGTTGCTGAGAACCTCAGTATGTCCATAAGTTTTCCTGTAAATCACTGACCATGATTGAAGAAGCCAAGCGTCCCACTGTGTGATACAGCCTATTTTACTTGAGAATGCATTTCAATTGGGCTGGATGACATACATTCTGTAAAGTTAAGGCAAATTTTCATGGAACTTCAATTCTTCTGTATGTGACAAGAAAATCTACATGTAATGTAATCTTGTATTCTACAAGAATTTATAGATCCTGCACAACTATAAATCTCTGCACCTTCCAGAAACTTGACTACAACTTCCCGTCAACCGAGACACAAAAACATCGTATAAGATCAGTCTTTTCAAATCTGCTGCTCCCTAACAACTCTTATCTGCTCTACCCACCAAATTGCCAAACACTAACTACAGAGCAGAAATCACCGTCAGTGGGTTGACATTCACAACACCCGATATATGCAACAAGTTCCATAACGTAACTTCATTTAATTCTCGTTCAATCATACATGAAGCAATCTGTGGCAGCTCTTGAGCTACCTTGCAACTGTGCTGTGAGCTTCAAATAGCCAAACCCCTACCTCCAATACGAGAAGCTCTCTTAACGCAGCTCCATCGAAACAACAGCCAATGCAACGTTCGACTTCAATCCAGAAGTATCATAAGCACGGACAGAACCCACAGAAGCTTTAAATTTTGGGATTCAAGAAAACAAAGGACCACATACGAGGAAGTACGCTCTCTTGCAAAGATATCCAAAGCATCTACATCCCGCTCGGAGGTTAGAATGCGGCATAGGCACTTTGCAACGGCGTTCGAGGTTTCCATATAGTAACGTATTCAAGCGCCGCGTCCAAGATACATATTGACAAAGGGTGATCAGTCGATTATCAGAATCAAGACCCCTTGAGTGACGAGAAAAGTAAAACTCCCAAATATTACGGTCTGAGGAGTCCGGTTCCGCACTCGAAATGGCGTCAGGCCCGCCATGACACCATGGACCCCTGTCAACAAACATTTCTGAGAATCGTCTCACTACTCGAATATCCTGATGTAATACTCCTTCCCCAGGCGGGAGGCCACAATTCATAGCAAATCTCTAACTAAGAGCACCATTGGCCACATCCATGCAATGCAGGCGTGGTCTGATCGTCCAAGGCAAAATAAACCCACTTTTCTATGTAACAACCAAAAACCCCACACCACTGCATTTGTTCATGTGTCCGAAGTACGCAGCTGTCAGTGAAAGAACTCGTGAATGCAATTTCAAAGCAAAGAAGCAGAAACCTGACTCTTCTCCTGGATTAAGCCCTCACCATTACATTTGTTCATGTGTCCAATATACACTGCCGCCGGTCAACAAACTCATGAAGACAAAAGTAAAGAAGTAAAAGTAGCCACCAGCAGAAGTTTCTCCTGGATTAAGAATTGCTATGTCATGGAACCCTTTACATGAACGAGTCAAAATTGGCATGAATAGGAATCTTCTCAACCCATTAAACAACTCTAATCGAACAAGCTGAAGCCCATATCGTCATCACTCTCTTCCTTGGCCTCCTCCTGCAAACAACCATGAATTTTTAAGGCCCTAACAAGCGTCATAAACAATAATCGAGAACAAAACTCATTAGTTCTTAAAACAATATCACTACACATACCTATTGATATGCGAAAATTATTTGCGTAATATACTCAACAAAAGTAGTATAATGATGGAAACCCGTAGCAAGAGATCAAACACTGTGTCCGGGAAATTACTATGGATCAGGATAATTATGGTGCACATGAGTTCAGGATCTTCATTAAGTGAAGATACCTTAAGCTATTCAAGAATTTTCAGTCCACAGTATAATTAGACAAAACTGGTTCCTTCCCCCACAGTAATTGCACGGATAAGTGTACCAAAAAAGGGTGTTGTATTCAACGCTTTCTTGACACTTTTAAAAGTCGAAAAAAATGTCGAAGAGAGTGTCGGATACATCACCATTTTGAAAGTAAGAACAGTACATATCAAGTAGTTCAGCCTACTGAAATGCCACCTTCATCCTTTCACGTAAGATAACAATACCATAACCAGAATGGCCAAACATAAATCTGGAAATATCAAGGCATATTGATTGATGTTAGAGATTGAGAATCACCTTCTCAACCTCCTTGGGTGCCTCGGCGACGGCACTGTCAGCACTGGTAGGTGCAGCGCTCACGGCGACAGCACCACCACCACCTGAATCATAAACAGGCGAAGTGACCAGAGGTGAGACTCTAAACCAACAGTTTCCCAAAACGGAAATAGAAAGGAGATTCATGGATACAAAGTTACAAGCAACCATCAAACACTCAATGGCGATTGGTGCACATCTCTCACCCAATTCTGCAAGATATACAAGTCTCTCGTGGGAACAGTGTAATTTAGGGTTTTCAAGACCATGGAAATTTGACACAGACTCCAGACTTCCAGCATAAGAATCGGCACTTACCACCTCCAACATTGGTGATGAGATCCTCAACACTTCTCTTCTCGCAGAGCTTGGCGAAAAGTGAAGGCCAGTATCCCTCAACTGACACACCAGCAGCCTTCACCAGAGTGGCGATCTTGTCGGCCTGAAATCAAAGTTGAAACCTCAAAACATCCAAAAGGAACCACTTCTTGGTAGCAAAGTATCCACAAATCACAAATAACCGGTTAAATGGCAACTACCCCAAAACAAGAATGTATACACACAAAGTAAGCCGATCAACAAAAATCTGGTGATAACTACTACCAATAATTTAATCAAATACACGCTAACCAGACAAAATGCTCAGTCAGCAAACCGTGACGGACCAAAACGAGCTCCAAAACCTAATTTACCGAAACTCAAAAACCCTAATTCTCCGAAATCTCTGAAAAACACTCCTCAAGAACAAACTCGACACCTGAATGCTTTCATTGGATTAGAACACAGAAAAAAAATATAAAAAGATTACGAAATGAGATTCAAACACTCTAAAACCTCAACCTTAGTCTCCAAACTCAAAACCCTAAATGAAATGACGAAGTGATGAAACTGCGTACCGTGATGGCGATGCCGTCATCGTGGAGGATGAGACAAGCGTAAGTGCAAGCAAGCTCGCTGGACGACATGGTGGCGATGCGGTTGAAGCCCACGCGCGTTGCTTGGATGGCGAGAGAGCGTGCAATCGACAACGCGCACGGCAAAGAGAGACACGAAGTGCGAGAGTTTGGCTCTTGAGGCTCTCGCTTGACCTAATCGCTTTCTGCGCCGTCCGATCCAGATGTGCTTGACCGCTGGATGCTGAGGTTGCGAGGACGCGTTCACACTGCTGAGGTTCGGGTTCTGGACTTGGAACAGAGAAATTTGAGCCAAACCAGTCAAGTAATTATCCGTAGTTCTTTAACGTAATTTATAGTTAGACCTTGTTGGAAGTCAAAAGAATATTCCAAATTCTCTTTGCAACGTTTTTTTGAGGACCCATATGAATGAACTTCTTATGTGTTAAAAATATACAGGAATACTAAAATATAACCCTAGGCTCTCATGAATAGAGGCAGTACATTTTAGGCAACAATCTACAAGAGGCAATTTTAGAAAGGTGTCACAATCATGTGCATGTACCTTACCACCGGTAGGTATATCCATGTGGTATAAGATTGCAAAACCAGGCAATGGTCTTCCCCATACTAGGGAGGTATAATGCTTTGCTAGATACCTCAAAGAGACTTCTCAATTAATTCAAGGATGAGGGTTGGCTGAAGAACCATCAATAAGACAATTTTATTCACTGTAGGAGTCTCCTTTTCGAGAATGCCAAAAGGAACCTTGTCTCATATGTAAGACAATGTTAGATCCATGCTACTTTTCATGTCTTTTTCATATCCATCCATCCATCCACTTTATCATCCACTTTACCATCCATGTTCCCCACTTTCCCCACTCATTGACCCTGTTCATTTGTTCCCATAGTATGGGACTGTATGCAAGAGAGGCAGTACGGTACTTAACTTATCATTGAAAATGGACCCAACTCACCAACTTGATTCGCAATAAGGCTTGTCTGTACCACTCTGTCAAAGATATCAACCTGAGTTCACTCAGTGGCAGCATTTCAGGTAGGCCTACTCCTCATAAAAAAAAAAAAAAAATTTGATTGGTACTCCTTTCACTGCCACTCTGGAGTCCGGAGTGATGAAGGGGACGAAGGAGGCATGACGCAAAGCGAAGACATAGGCATACCCATTATTGGGAGCCCTCATCGCAATTGCATCCCTATCTACAATACCATAGTTGTAGGGCAGGTTTGATTGAAAATAATTCTACAAATGAATGTCAAAATTTTAGGGAAATTATTTCTATTTTTTTAGAATTGTACGGTGAAAAAAGAATGTTGGCAAAAAAAATTATATTTTTAGCATTTATTGAACCTTATTTTCGAGAAAAAAAAATATATATTTGGCAAAGAGGTGTTGACCTTGCCCTACATTTATAGTAGTTGAATATTTTGTCCTTAGGACCTCACTCAAAAAGCAAACTAATGTTTTAAAGATAGGGCCACTTGTAGAATTGAGCTACTTGTTTCAAATAGTCAACAAAATATTTTATTTTCAATTGCACATAATATTTTGTATTTTATTATTTTTTGGAAGGAAAGGATAAAATTTCATTGGACGCAGTGACAATACAAGCTTCAATAGAACTTGAATATTTTGTCATAGCTACATAAGATAATTATGTCTTCACTGTTTTCATAAATTAATGTCCTCATAGAAATATTAAACTAACAAACATTGTTGCCAAGTAAGAGTTGGCCAACCACCATTGTTGCAAACTACCTCTAAAATGTGAAGATAATTGCAAGAGCATACAATCATCCACAAATTTCATGAAGACAATTGTAGAACATGTGGACTTCTCTTTCAAACAAAAGTGTTACAAGACAAACAAGTAGTACCAATTGCAACAACTTGCCTATCCTCATTTCGCACACATTCATTGCAATGACACAATTTAGTTTCGTCCTAGCTTCATTCACTACAAGAAAAAGGGGTGTTTTAAGTATAGTCCTAGACATATAGTCCTACAAGTAATGACCTTAAAGGGGTGTTTTCAATAAAAAAAAATTACTAAACACGCATGTATTTCTAGTAAATTTTTACCACAAACATCCCTTTAAGGTCATTACTTGTAGGACTATATATCTAGGACTATACTTAAAATACCCCTTTCTCTTGTAATGATTTCTTTATTTGAGTCATGACTTCAATTTTAGTCATGGCTTCATAGGCCCCCCGTAGTTACAAAGTGGACCCTGTATATGTCAATATAGAAACACCAAAGGTCACTTAAAAAATCAACTAAACCTAAGGGTCATCATTTATATGACATCTCATTTTTTTTGACACTTCAATGTCAAATTGGTGTTAAAAATTGTAAAAAAAAGGTGTAAAAAACAACACCTTTTTTAGTAGTGCTTCTAATACATGTGTAGGTGTTTCCAAACATGGTCCAAACACAAACCTATATACAATGGAGACATGTAATATTGATCATGACTACACAATAACCAAAATTTATCAAAATTTATTTGATGTTACAAAACCAAAGAGTTGTAATTAAGTTGAATTTTGGAGGTTTTGTACAATGGGGTCAAATTCATTTACAAATTACCTATTGTGAATTCTTTTTATTTGATTGTAAAGATATGTAGAGAACATCAATACGAACATCTTTCCTTCAACTCAAGCATCTCCCCAAAAGTTTTACAATTCTCTCTTGGAAGAGTTCAATGTGAAGTGTCATATGATTGAACTTTGTGAAATAGATATCTTTATATTTTAACTAGCTTTTGCTCATTGACCTTCACTCTATAACTAATTTTGTACATTTGAGCATGATGGTACAATTATCTTGCCAAAATTTAATTACAATAAAAAGATATCTATTTTTCAAAATTAGGACATTAATATCCAAACATAAAACTCTTCCTAGAGAGTCACAAATGTAAATTTTTTTTTGGAGATGCATGTTGAAGGAAGATGTATGTATGCACGCTTCCTACATGCTTATGCAACCAAATTAAGAAAATCACTACCAATGTTTTCCAATGAATTATCATGTAAAACCATGAAAATTAAATGACAAAATTCACCAAAATAGAGTTCTGGTTTTTAAAACTGAAATTTGGTACACATGGTTGTGATTGCATAAGAATTGAACATTAGTTGTACAAGACAAAATATGCCAATTCTATAATATATTATGTAAAAAAATTGAATGTCTCAATAAGCAAATTGTAAATGAATTAGACCCCACTATACATTCAAAGTTGAGAAAGGAAATGAGATGAGATGCAACAATGGTATATGGTGAAGTGGTGATGCATATCAGAATTGGTGAGTGGAGTGATAGTGTGCTGGTGATGATGATTTCTTAAAGGAGTGCATCATGCCATCCTTGACTTCAGTTAACACTAAAGCAAGAGTACCATAACTACACCTAAAATCACACAAATAAGCAATTCAACATGGTTCTCATGATTATATTGAAAAACTTTTGTGGGATCTTGTTGGTAGTCAATAGGGGATTCTAGATTCTCTAAGAATGCATTTTTTTGACACTATATGAATAAACTATGAATTTTCAAAGTATTGATAATAGGTATTTCTAAAACCAACCACATACTCACATGAATAATGGGAGTATATTTTAGGCAAGAATCAAGATTGGTCAATTTTATAAAGCAGTTGAAATTAGATGTGGCTACTTTATACTCATGGTGGTCCCTTTGGACACTGCAAATCTTCACTGATCGGCTGGGTTCACAATTTCTTTGTTGCAATAGTACAACAAATTTGAGAGTTTTTCACACATATTTTGGTCAACTCTTCTTTCAATATAAAATAAGAGAAATTGTAGGTGGTCAAAACCAAAATATATAGCTTCTAATTGTTGTTCCTAGGGGGGGAACTATTTTTGTCTATTTGGATTCTAATGTGGGTTCTTCAAACTCCCTACATAGTTGCAAGCGGTAATCCAACAATGTCCCTTTAACTTGTGGAATAATGAATAAACCTATTGCCACGTGTCTAAATCCCATGGTAGTGTTCCTTGAAGGTGTAAAACTATGACTTTTCAACCTCCAAATTTCACTTTGAAGTTGTCTACAGTAGTCTCCTCTTAAAGCAACCTTTTAAGAGCTGATTGCCTTTTCGGGGAAGCAAAATTCCTTGTAACAATTATCAATCAATTTTAGTAGGAAGAAAAATGGAATTGGCATTCAACTCAAGTTGTTTCATTTTTTTTGGACCTTTGTGGAATTAGTTATGAATTTTGGAAGTTGAAATGCAACTATCATCAAAAGCAACCACCTCCTGAAATATGCACTTCTGGTACATTAAAGAAAGTAAAATGTACCTCTGTAACATGATTGTTTTTAGAGCATGGTCGCTTTAAGAGCAGACTACCATAATGCCAATCCTTTCCAATTTTCACTGCATTAGAATGTAAGAGGGGACAATCGGACCCAACAATAGGAGGGGCAATTGGGATGGGGGCGACTTTGAAGTTACTCCTATCATTGCACTATCCGATGTGAGTCTCAAGCACATTTTTCGCTTTTCAATTTTCTATTCAACCTCCTTCATATGCATATGCAAGGCTTTTGTCAGCAAAGCCTCCTCTATGGTCCAAAGTTTTCCTCATACGTAGCTTTAGTCAGCAAAGCCCCCTCTCTGGTCCAAAGCTAGCAAAAGAGTTACTGTAGCAAAAGAGCAACGAAGACAGATGAAGAGACAATGATAGAGGAAGGACGAGGGCATCGTAAAAGCAGGGAGCTCAGGCAGTGAACAAGTGGAGGCCAAATTGCTCCCAAACCCTAAGGCAGAACCTAATCCAGCTGAACTTCATCCCTGATTCCATCAGTATCCTCCTGATCATTTGAACCAGTGCACCAAAGAAAGGACTATCTCATCCAAAACATTGAATGGTAACAGTAAATGGTGATCTGCACTTCAATTGGTATCGCAATCTGAAAATTTAGCTCCAGCCTTTCTAGATGTCTGCAGATCAAGAATGCAGCATGTTTTTGTTTCGAAAACCCATAAGACTGTCATGAAAAACACACCAATTAGTGGAACATTATAAGCAAGTCTAACAGGGTGAACAAAACAGGATAGATGGCCAGAAATAGGGACTTCCAGCTCCGTGACAAGTTGTGAGAGAAAACAACAGAGTTTTCGACAAGGCAACACCTTGATTCAGATTACACACCACAGTCCACTAAGAATGCAAAAAAACAAACCAGCTCCGAACTAAGAACCTTCCCCAATTTAAGAACCTGCACATGAAATTTTCAATTCTGGCAACAACTAAAAGATGGTCACCACTAACAAGTGAACAACAGTTAAGAAACGGGTTCCAGAGAGCGCGCGCACACACAAACGAGGAATTCAGCTCTAAACAAAAACTGCTGCAAAACTGAAATAAAAATTTGTGGACAAACATAGTAGGGGTGAGTCCTCAGCAGGCACCTAATTATTCCTAACTGAGATTTCTCCTGCCTTCCCCAGTAATAACAGCTAACAGCATCAGCGAGATGATGGTCCTAGTGTGTACATAATGAGAATAGCAACTAGGAATAATAGTAAGTCATAATAATACTAACCCAAGGATCAGATGAAAAATTTCCTGTCAATGATGCGCTCAAATTCTAAGTTAATCACAGGTGGAAGATCCCAAGCCCCGGCACTTCAGCTCTAGCCATGGCCGGCTTCCCGTGCTGCGTAATAGTGGCGTCTGTCTGTATCCCTGCACTCAGGACATGCTTGGGGAGCTTCCATAGAAACAAAGTGAAGAAGAAGAATCGGAGCACCAAACCCTAAGCTCCGTTCTTGTGCGTGGCCGGAGTCGCCTCCTCCAAACGGTCCAGCTTTGAATCCAACAACTTCAGATTCTCCTCATCGCCTCCCTTCTGCTGCTCCTTCGCCTTCATGGCCTGCAGCTTGGCGTAATTGTAGTAACAAACCGCAACAAAAGCAATCCCGTACCCCAGAAGATTCACGGTTGTAACTTTGTCCATGATCACAGACCACGAGAATGCAATCAACAGCCAGTCCTTCACCACGCCCGCGACGTTCATGGTGAGCGCGGAAGTTTTCCCGACCAACACGAACACGGAGATGTTGAGCAGAAACGCAATCATGGAGTTCAACCCGAACGTGAAGAAATCGATTTGGAAAGTCGAAACCTCGAGAAGCTTGGGATACTCAATAAGAAACCACGGCAAGGTGAGGAAGAGAAAGCACGCGGGCGCGACGTAGTACAAAGTGGTGATGGGGTTAAGTGAGATTCCTCGCGAGTTGAGTAGAATTTGGATCAACACCAACCGAAGCGCTTCCACACACACTGCGCTGAGTTGCAAAGTGACGCCCCAGAGGTTGAAACGAGCTTCCCCGTACGCGGCTATGGCCACACCGATAGAGATCGTCACCATGTTGGTCATGGTCTGAGAGCTGAAGACATCTTTCTTGAAAATCACTCCCAAAGAGTAAACAGCCACAGGCATAAGCGCTTTCAGCATCTGGATGAAGGAGACGCTGAGGAAGATGTAGGCGGAGTTTGAGAACCAGAGAGAGAGGGAGAAGAGGAGGCCGATGGGGACGATGGAACGGAAGTAAAGCTCACGGGTCATGGAAGCGCAAGGCTCGACGAGCTTGAAGACGCGTACCAGGAGGAAAGCTAGGCCAGAAGAGAAGCCCATGTGAATCAGGGTGAGAGAAAGAGGGTACGGCCAGTTGTACATCTTTCGGTCGAGAATGTATTTGTTGAAGATGATCACGGAGAAGCTGAGAAAGATCCATATGCCGACGTAAGTGTAGCTGAGAAGGATCTTCTTCAGAACGCCGGAGTTCGGACCCGAGCTCGTCCCGCCCCGCGCCATCGCGAACAAACCGAGTTAGGGTTTGGTCCGATTCAACCCCAGTCGAGAGAGGTGAATACAATGTTGACGACTGTTGCGCCTTCTATCAATCAAGCAAAAACGCCACCAAGAAGAAAGTCGCGCTCACTCTCAAGAGAGAGTACGCCGACCTGGAGATTGCCAAACGCGCACAATGTGAGCTCCACTTCCCAAGAATATATACCACTCGACGCGAAACGGAAAAGCTCCCGAAGCTCAAAGGCAAAAGCAAAAAAAGTAATTATTCTCTCGGGGCCACATTGAACTCCACGTCCCATTCATTACAAAAACAGAACAATCCTGCGGCTCGATGAGATTTCGAAGCTCAAATCGAACGGCAAAACCGAGTTTCAAACATGGAACCAAAAACTCTCGCCCTCTGAAAAAGTAAGTATGAGAGGCTACCGACGCAGATCTGACACGACCACCAATCCGAACAGTGGCAACCCCAAAACAGGAAACTCCGCGTGGAAAATAGAAGACTTCAAAAACTACAAACAACGACGAGTGTCGGCAAAGAAACGCGCTATCTTTTCGCGACGACGACGACTTCCGAACCTTGGCATCAACATCCACCGGAGCTTCGAAACAGGGGATGTTGCGAAACCCTGATGGTGCGAGAGAGCTCAGTTTTTTTCGCTTTCAAATGGAAGATGGCAAAAACCAACCTTTGGAATTGGTACAGACACCTCCGGGAAAAACTGAAGACTTCGTGGAAATGCTTGCTTGCTTTCTGTTGCTTGCCGTGAATCCGCCAGTTGGGGTTCTCAGTGCGACATCGGCGGACGAGGGCGAGGCTGCGGGATGTACAAAAGTTGAAGCTTTCGAGGCGAACGGAGGCATCGACAACGACCTGGCTCTCTCTGCAGGAGCACGCCCGAGATGCAAGCCAGGGCGCTCTTCAGAACAGGGTCTCCGCGACTTCCAGTAATATATACATTTTGTAGATTTCTAAACTTTCGAACTAGAGAGATTCCTAATTAACCTAAATCTTAAGGATTTCACACTTTTACAATAAGTTAGATTTCAGAATATTCTAACAGAATAGATTTGGGGAATGGAGGGCTTTTTACGAATGAATGGATT
Source organism: Straminergon stramineum (assembly GCA_963920665.1). NCBI lineage: Eukaryota > Viridiplantae > Streptophyta > Bryopsida > Hypnales > Calliergonaceae > Straminergon > Straminergon stramineum. Next base: position 6,305,802 of record OY987270.1, on the reverse strand, counting down.
TCAGGTTTTCCGAGTTCGATTTTCGTAGATACTTCAGATTTCAGAAGTGGTAAACAGGATGGCAGAGACTTTACTGAATTTTCAAAATTTTGGTAGATTTGAGCCTACGGCGAGAGGATTTTCAGAGCAGGATTTCAGAGATTTTCTTCAATCTTCGATTCTGGTAGAAATTTGGGGGGTTAGGCATCCGTGGATGTCACTCTTCTATAGATTTCTGAGAGATGAATTGGTGGATTCTCAGAAGTGGAGAATAGGGATTACGGATTATTCGATAGATTTAGGAAGTGCAGATGAGGGTTTGACCTTCAGGGATTATTGATTTGGTAGATTCGCAGGAAACGGGTATGTGGATTTTCTGAGGGTAAGAATGATAGATTCCCTTATTTCAATGTTTGGTAGACTTTGATTTTTGCGGTTCATTAGGAATGTTTGTGAAGAGAAGATTTCAGAACTTCAGGATTTCAGGGTCTACCTTTCGGTGCAAGAAAATATGGGGTAGTCACAGTTCCTCCACGCTCTGGGATTTCCGTGGAGAATGGGGACGTGCTTGTTTGGGGTGCAAGACGGTAAATCCTCCATTTGAACTGGGCCCCGCAAGGAAGTTTTGTGGGTTATTCAGGGGTAAAAGTAAAAAATGCCCCTTATTTTGAGCCGTGTCTAGGGTATGTTCTAAACTTGATTCAAGGGCTCTAATTGCAATTATGAATTCAGAATTTGCAAAAAAAATAATGTGCAAAAAATTAAAAAACTCCTGCATTTCCCTCTAGGTATATATGTCCCTAAGGGGCCTAGTTTGAATGGAGGATTTAACATCCACCATTTGGGGTTGGCTATCCACATGCGTGGCAAAAGGGAATATTCTTCTTCAAAGAAGATTTCTCCATGTCCATTCTTTCCTCCAGAGAAGAAGAATAGAATGGAGAAAAATTCTCCAAAGAAGAATATTCTATTTTGCACTAAAGTTTCATTATGCATTGTGCGGATTTCACCGTCCCGTTGTCGTTTTCACCTCTGTTGCAAGTTCACTCTTGTCTTTGCACTCGGACATTGGAATGCCTAGGTAAACTATTCTTACACTTCTCATACTCCACCCTTGTGTGACGAAGAAGGGGTGTCATAGTTCCTCTACTTGATAATGAACCCCATTGGCTCCCCATTCATCTTCCCATACTCCACCCCTTATGTTGCAAGACGGAATCTAGATAAAGAGAATCTTCACACGTGCACATAATAGTCTCCTAAAGACAACTTTGTGAATTACACCTTCACCTCCACCGGAAAAAACAATCTCCTATTGGAAAAAAATTAAACAAAAATAAAAAATGAGTCGTAAGTGTGAATAATTAATTAATTGATTAAGAAAAATCTTGTGTGGAATAAGTAATGGCACTTAAGAGTGACACTTTTTCTAGTCCCATGTACTACCTCAAAGATCAAATGATCAAAAATATTTGATGAGAATATTAGCAAATTCCATAAATATGCAACCAAGTGGTTTCATAACTTTTTGACCCCTTGTACAAATTTCATAAGTTGAAAATATAAGGGTAACCTCTATTTAATAGTAGTCTCACGTTCAATAGACACACTTAAAGTATAAAATGTCTCAAGCTTCAGTGGTTGCTTCAAAAAACTCTTCTCCCTTGAATGGTTGCTTCTCAAAAATCAAGTTAGATTTGAGTCACGAAAATATTCCTTCAAAGCTCTTTTTGTAGGTGTTGCAATTAGGTCCTTCTACCTTACATCTAAGTTCAAACACATTCTTGAAGTTATATATTGTATTGATCATTGGTTTGGACTGGCATTCCCTTCAAAAGGAATTAGTAAGAGTTATCACCTAGTGATTTAGAGTAAACAAATATGCAAATATAGACAAAGGATTTGACAAGAATCCAAAAAATACCTTATTATGGTGTACAATAAATTTGAAATAAGATTTAGAGATTTAAATCTATTTATATAACTAAAGATGATATATATAGATAGAGCCAATTTTTTTATAAATAGGGATTTTTTAATTTATGTAATTGTGGAGTTGACAATCTAAAAGAATTATAAATTTTTCTATATGTTGTAAATTATTTAAGTAGGTTGCAAATGTAACTTATACTTAAACTTATACTCTACAATTTTATGCTAAACCCTTAATCTTTTTAAGTCAAAAAATATTTTTTGCATGGTTTTATTTAGTAAAGAAATGTTATTTGTTTCAATTTCAGCAAATATTTTATAGAAACATTTTCTCTTAAGATTCAAGAGTAAACAAACAAGAGGAATGTAAAGTTATTTGGACAAAACATCATCTTGAAGTACTAGGTTCATCATTCAAATTATGGATTTTGGAGAGTTTAGGAATGAATTGATCAAGTTATTTGACCAAATTAGCTAGGCAAATAAGGGCATTTGACATTTGATAATTGTGGCAATAACAAAAAAATCTTTTCTTTCAACTCAACTAGGCATAACTTGAAGGGGGAGTCATAGTAGGGAGACCTTGTTGAAGGAATGCATGAAGATGCTATGAATGGATAACCATTCTACCTACACCAAACTTGCTAGAGAAATTAAACTCACTCAAGGGGGATAACACTTTTCCCCACTTGTTGAAGTAACTAGATGATAATGTGACTCTCCCTATTCTATATTAGTGTATAGAAGAAAGATCCAAAACATTGTTGAAGATACTTGAAGACTTGTTTAATAAAAAATATTGTCCTGTGTATGAGCTAGAGAAGTTAGGCTACCTTGTCTTGTGAAGAGCATTCTTTCTTTTACTTATATATGTGTGTATATATATATATATATATATAAAAGCTCTCTTCAAGTTAAATGGGACCCCTCTACAACTAATGAAATAATCCTATAACCTCATATAGAAGATCTATCAAGGTGTTAAGATATATAGATTGTACACCAATAAAGACCTATTTAACAATGAATTCATGATTTCATTTGGATGATTGAACTTAAATTCCAAGGTTGAGGTAGAAATGTTTAATTTAGATTTTCCATTCTCTTCAATTTTGTCTAGTAAGGTTCTCTCAACTTAAGTTAAGAAACCACCTGCAACCACTCATGTGGAATGTTTCTTCAAATCAATGCAAATCGATTCATTCTAGTAACCAAAATACCCAATTGTTATGAGGTCATTTTGGATTGGGGCCTATGTTTACTCGGGCATGGGTTGGTAGAAGCCTACAATAGCTATTTTTTTTACTCTAACATGCATGCCAACAAATTTTCACAAGACAACACCCTTCTATAAATTTTTAAAAATTACATGAAGTCCAAATATCATTTTTTTTCCTATTGTAATGTTGTTTCTTATTGCTTACCTACCACATAAATTTATTCACACATTTTCTGGGATAGAAGTATGTACCTATAATGGGGTAGTTTACCATACAGGATTTTTGGATTTTAAAAAAAAAATCCAAATGCATCATACAAGTAATATAATAGTTCATGTGTTTCGGTTCAAACTCTTTCAGAGTTCCAGATACCATTAATAACTTACTTGAATTAGGTTTACTTGAGTTAAATTTACTTGAGTTGGGTTTACTTGAGTAAACGTAAAGCTCTGCAAACTGAATGTTTGGTTAGTTTTTTTTTGTTCATTTGTTCAACTGCAAAAACAGTATATAATTATGCCCTAAACTCTAACTTTTAAGTTAATGTAAAAGCTTTATTTGCAGACATTCTGTGAGTCTATTTGTTTATTACTGAGAAGACTATTTGCCTAGACACCCTATTCAGTTTGTATTTGGAGGTGCAACCATGCATGCCAGCAGCTTTTGTTGACTGCGGAATTTTGGGTAAATATTACAAAAGCTCCACCGAAAACCTTCTGCAACAAGTGACTGATTGATTCTGCCGGCATGGGCAACAAGTGTTTTTTTGTCTCATTGCAAACTAGGCTTGGAACTGAACAAAATTTGTCATCTCTTTTTCAATACTCTGCATGGGTTATTAGGACATTTTGGTCATGCAAACACTCACTGTTAATATAACTACACTAAATAGTGAAATTAGGTTGCCCCACACTAATTTCTCGACATTTGACACTAAATAAATATTTACAATTTTTGTACAAGAATGCACTACTTTTGAATTAAGTATTGTCGTAATTGGGACTCATGAACCTTCAAGTGTACAAATGAAAATATTTGTAGAAGTTTTCGTTGACTTTAATGACTTGTAAAGTAATTTTCTTGGGGTAAGGCAACCTAATTTCACTATTTAGTATATGGTATTGTATAACACCCATTATCAACCACTTCAGCAATCTGTGCATGGTCGGGATGGATTGACCCCCTCGCTCGTCCCCCCAAGTCATTCCAGGGGTGCATGTAAAAAAAAGACCCCCTATTTCACGCATCATCAATTTGTCTTCTCTACTTCTCCTAGCTAACTTAGGGCCTTTGATTGCAAATATGAATTCAAAATTTGAAAATTTTATCATATGTGAAAAATAAAAAATTTCAGGGTTTTTACTTGGGGATGAGTGAGGGGGTCAATCCACCCCGGCCCTGTGCATGATCTGGAGCAGTGTAAGCAATGTAAATTTTCTGCCATGGAGAAAGATGGAAATCATGGGGATTGTAATTTTTTTTCTGATGATTTTATGCCTTGAATTGAAATTACTGTGAATTTTGGAAGTTGAAAGTTGATCTGGACATGTACACAACACAAAGAGTCTTCCATAATTGCTCATTCAAAGACTACTTTGTCTCTCAAAACCAAGCGCATGTGTCATGACATTGATGGTTAGAAGATGGTTGGACACAAAATCTAATGGTTGGAAATTAGTCTTAGTCTCTATTGAAATTCCTAGTACCTATACATTGCCCATAGGGGCCTTGTTGGTAATGGGTGGTTCTACCATAAGTAAGATAACTAAATCAGGTAACTTGAGTACTCTTAAAATCAACACCTTTCTAAAACCGACATCGATAAATTCTTGTCTAAAATGTACTCCTGCTAAAATATTCATGAAAGTTGGTTTCCGAGGCACCTATTTTTAGCACTTTGAAAATTCATAGTTCATTTGTACAATAGAGTCAATTGTAAAGTGGTATGAACTCAATCTAAAGTTGCAAGCTATCTTTAAGCTATAGTCCCTAAGAATAATACATTGTGGTCCATTACTTCATTTTGAATTAAGCTCTAAGTAAGCATTGTGAGTTGCAATCCTTAATTCCACATACAATATGCTTGTGAATTCTCATTGGTGGAAGCGAAACTAGGAACAAAACTTTAAAAAGCTCCATTTTGGACCCAGAAGGAGTTTGATATTTAGTTTTATGTTTTTTACTCTTCAAAAGGAGAAGAAATCCTAGTTTCTTCCTACTTTACAATTAACTATGGTGCTCAAAAAATGCATTCTAAGAGAATCTAGATTCCCCTTTGACTACCAACAACACCCTTAAAAAAATTCGATATAATAATGGGACCTGTGTTGAAGTACTTATTTTGTCAATTCTAGTTGTACTTACCTTAACTCAATTTGTCATATTCAAAAATTTTAAAAATTTAAACTTGGAACCCTAAATATTCAACCATTACTTGAATACTTAATTGTAAAATGACATTAAAGACATTTTGTATCCTTTGGATGATTTTAAGAGGGGATGTATGATGGAAAAATAGATTTTCATCCAATTTTAAGGGGGAGAAGGTACTTGATGGCATATCAAGTGAATAGTATTGAATATTCTCTGCTATTATATTATTCATTTTTCAAAAGAAGAAGATGCTTAATCTACAAATCACCTTTGTTATATGCCATATTTAAGTAATTGTGGACTAAGATGGAAAAATATGAAATTTGCAATGCTAGAAGTGATTGAGAGATCTATCTAGATATGATTGGAAATTAGTAAATAGATGTGACAATTCTAGAGCTCACTCTCACTCTAAGACATAGTTATCGTGATTTGTTATTCTTTGAGTTGAAGCATTGGTGATTTCTATGGGGAAAGGATGAAATTGATACATATAATTACAAAATGACACAAATAAACATTCTACTAAAAGATATGCACATTATTACCAATAGCATATAATTTGTTGTAGAATGCTTAGAATCCCCTTTTAATCAATGACATGACATTCAACTCAGAGGTTGAATTCAATTGAGACCCAAAGACCCCCAAATGTGTCTTGATTGGCAAGGTAGAGCTAAATCCCCACTATGAAGAGATGAAGGCCATTTGAGCAATTCTATAAACCTTAGAACGTCAAGACAAACGGCTTGCATTCAAATATTGCAACTATCGGTCTAAAAAATGGAAAAAAGACTACATTCTGGAGTAAGACAATGTAAATTCCGAGTATTCAAGAACTAGTCAAAAAGTGGGGATCCTAAGACAAGAATGATTCCAAGGAAATCCAAAGAGCATGCTTAGAAGAATTTGAACATGGCAAATTCAGAAGACCCCTAAATTAGTAGAATTCACTCTCCTATCAAGGGATTTCTTGACAAGTTTGTCTCTAACATTTGGAGTATAATAAAGATTCCTTAGTGGATTTTAGATTGATAGAAAATTCATATGTAGCCTTCACATGGGGTTAGATTAAGATATGACATTAGGGTATCCCTTGCAAAGTTTTGCTTGCAATGAAGGTCTCAATAAACTCAATTAGTGATTTTGTCATTTTTCACATTTATCATTTATATTGTTTATGTATTCTACTACCAAATGCAAATATATTTCTGTAATGATTTGTGTTCTAGAATTAGAAAGGTCTCTCACACATTTAGTATCTCAAGATGGGATGGATAGTATACACATGTTGCGAGAAAATTAGTTGCTCTTAAAATTGAATTATTTGTTCCAGTGGGAGTCTTAATATAGATTCATTATACCACTTTGTAATATGAAGTCTTCAAATGTTTGATTATAATTTTGAATGCAATAAATGATACATTGGTCTTCTATAACTACATTGAGAGATCCTTGGTGCGAATGTGCATTGGTCTTCTATAACTAAAAAGACAAATGCACATTCTCCCTTAAGGATTGAAATGTATAAACATGGAGATTACTTTTGTATGTCAGATTTTCATTGATTATTAGTTACTCTCAATGTTATTATAGGCGGATCTCACAATGAGATTCATGTGCCTTTTGATGCTATTTATTGAGTGGACACAAACAATTTTCTCGCATATCTCTAAAAATATTATAAGATGACATGTTCTTAGTATATTTTTGAAGTTTTTTGAGATATGCCTACGTATTGTCTACATGCATCCTCATATATAATTGGAGATTGTGAATTATTAGAATGAACCTTACAATGGCAATATGGGTGGCAATATTTCATTTTTCACTATCTATGATTTTCACAAAATTGAATTTTGGTGAATGTGAATGTGACTCATAGGTTCTCTTGATAAAGTTCTCTTATAATGTAGACCCAAGCTCATCTTACACACCAATTTAGTGCAAGCCAAATCCTTGGACGATGTCTTCAAAGGATCTCCAATCCTATGTAATTAATGAAGTCAATGAAGAATTTCAAAGATTTGTTTGTACATTGTACTCTTGTTATATAATTAGGGACTTTTCATAGTGCAAAACTAGTTAAATAAAACATTATCGTATTTTGGCCACTTCTTCATATATGCTCAATGTGAATTAAAGCTATAAAAATGATATTTTTGAATTTTTTCCCAACAAATAAAATGAAGTTTATCAAGTGTAATTTCTACTCCAATTGGAAAATTGAGAAAATTCAATATTTTCCTGTATTTTGAATTTTGAACATAAAAACATGGTTTGTTGATTTTATAACATTATAATGACATGATAACTTTGGTTTATACCATGATGTTATACACTATAATATAATATATAATATGTATATGGTGAGAATTTCAAAAAAATTATCATATTTTGTATTTGATATGAATTTTCATCTCATTTCCTTGAATTAAAATTTTTATGAGTCATAGAAAATATGTGATTTCATTTTGAAAAATTAAAATAATAAATTTCATTCATATATAGTTTGAAAATAAAAGCAAATAGAGTGAAGGGCTTAAGTTTAAGGTCATGGACCCATCCTTTCAAGGTTAAAGACCAAGGGGTAGTCCAAATTGTGGAGATGAGTAATAAAATGCAACTTCAAAATTTTTTATGATGAATTTCAAATGGCAAAGCTATAAGGAGTGATCAACAAAAAAAGATTCCCCAAATCCAAAGGATACTTACAACATTTTTAGAAAAAATAAAAATTGGTGTTCTTTGATTAATGATATTGGTAGCCATGTGATCTAAAATGTACTTGCATTTATGGAAACCAAAAGGTCAATCTCCCCCTATTAAATAAGTGGTGAATGTTGTAAGAAATGTACATCATGTATTTCTTATTCCTTGAAAAAGCTTCAAGAAAAATCATTGATTACACATTGATTTATCTTTTTCATGTACATGCAACTAATTTGTCAAAGTGATGCTATTTTCAATTATCACAAGTTGAAGTATTCATGTATAGAATCAATTCACACATAAATTTTTTGTAGTGATTCAAATTTGGCACCTTCACTCATACAATAAATCAAACTATTATTATTTGTAATCTAAATCTTGCAAAAGTAAGTAATCATTTTACTATTGGCACTCCCTATGAAATATAATATTTCATTGGTTGTGATTTCAAGGATAGGAGGATTCGAATTCAACAAAAAAAGATACTCTAAGGAAACTTGAGTAGATACCTTAATCAAGAAGAAAATAGTGCTATAGAGACAAAAGCCTCTTCTAGTATAGCTGTTTGTTTCGAATGACAAACAATCAAAGAATTTTCATTTGGCTTACATATATTATTGGACTTCTTAAATTTCAATAAATTTTTCATGCGTTAATTTATAAATCTTTATTAGAAAAAAGAACAAAAAAGAATAGTTATCAATGATTTATTCCACTCTTAATTAATTCCATTTTGGTGAACTTTTGCATGTTGGTATAGGGTAGATGATGCATTGTATGGGTACATGTAAAAGGTATGTATACCCCAAATTCCCCCCTACCAACTGCAACATACCCCTATTGTTGAGCCCATTTGCACCCCTTTACATTCTAATTTAGTGAAACTTGTAAAAGACTAGCATTAGACAATTTTAGAGTGAAATTGGAGTTCAAAGGGTCACAATTTAATAACTTCAAGGAACACCTCCATAAGGTTTATATGCATGACAAAAGGTTCATTCATTATTCCACAAATTGAAGGGATGCTTTTCAATGGACTACAATATATTGCATGTATAGAGAATCCAAAGATTCACATTAGAATCCAAATGAACAAGAATAATTCCCTCCTAGGAACAACAATGGAAAGCTATATGTTTCTAGTTTGACCAATGAAATTGTATCTTTTTTTTACCAAAAAATGAATTGACCACAATAAGTGTGAAAAACTATCTAATTTACTGTTCTATTGCAACAACAAAAATTGTGAACCCAATTAATCTAAATAAGGTAGTCTGCTCTTATTGCGACCATCTTCTTCAAACAGCGCAGTAGTCCCATCTGAAATGGTCAGTCAATGGTTCTGAAATGGATTGTCACAAATTTTAAAGCATAATTAAGATTTGTCAAGAGATGATTCATACTTTGCCAATGCATGGAATAAGAGTCAGAGAGGGTCCATTTCAAAGCCAGGGTATGTCCACTTACTTTTTCTAGATGAAAATTGATTGCCCAATTGTCTTACAAATGTTAAAAGAATTTGGGGTCTGTTGAAGTTTAGTAGTGGTTGCATTTAAGAAACTTGTGTATTGCTTTTTGAATGTTGCAGTGCTTGTTTTTGGTCAAGCCATATCTTCTTTCAGACTGCGTGTGTGTGGTTTTTGCAAGACCTATGATCATAAATAGGTGCCTACCACAGAATTCTTTGAAAATTCATAAGTAATTCAAAAATGCTCTGAAAAATATGAAACCACTTGGGTTAGATTCCACATCAATTTTTCTTCAAGTGTAAAACAAGGAAAAATAATTCCATGCATCTAAGAATGATCGAAAAGGCTGACCAGCCCTTAAATGGTCGCTTTAAGAGCATACTACCATATGTGTAGTGCAGTGACCAATAAGATGACAATGGGCCATCCTATTCTACTTTACAATCATGCCAGCAATACCACATTTTTTTTCACTTGATAAGGAAAAAATACCCCAAATCAATAGTGTACCCAATTGCAACAATTTCTAAATAGTAATCATTCTAGAACTTAAATATAGGTAGATCATAGATAACTTATTGTTCGCTGATCAAAATGATAGACTATCTATGGTCTACCTAGATTTACATTCTAGAATAACTACCATACCTAGAAATTGTCGCAATTGAATACACTATTGATTTTGGGTGCTCCTCCCATGGTGTGACATTGTAAAATTCTAACTCATGGGTTTACTATAACACTACAACATATGCCCTTTGGTTTTTTTTATTGTGAGCTTCTAAAGTTCTAACGTTCTAAGTCATGAGTCATGAATGTATCATAAATGCTACAGTTGTTTGTTATCACCATGATAGCTGGGAACATGGAATGTTTGATGGGAAATAAAACACGGTTATTTCAGCAAAAATTAATCAGTCAACATCACATTGACTGTCCGTCCATCAGAAAATAAGACTTGCCATGTTTCTGAGGTACTATCCCTATTGTTTACCAACAGGAGGAGTCACAATAAGTACTAACTTATCCTTCAATAAACAACAGCATCTTCCAGTCTACAAATTAATAATACTCATGTGTACTAGCCAAGCAGCAATTTTGGCACTTTGGGTTATGAAATGGGTGTTTTTAATTTTTAATTTTTAAACTCGGAGTTTATTCCAAGAAATGTACCAACACTAGTAGAAAATCAGGCCTAATCTGTTGTTTTGGTTGCATTAATCATCAACAAATTTTTGACCAACGCGACCAAAACAACAGATTAGGCCTGATTTTCTACTAGTGCAAGAACAAACGGCAGAAGCCGAGGGCAGGGCCCTGGAGCAAATGGGTATACTTTTCATGCTTCATGTTCATCATAATTTGCATTGCTGAGGACACCTTCTAAGTTTAAGGTGAACCTGCCATCCTTCTCAATTCCACCTTGGTGTATCCATTGGGGTACATTTCCGAGGGAAAATGTACACAACAAGGACATTGATGAGGGTGAAATTGATAAGGGTGGTGGTAATGGGTTGGTTCATCTTATGTCAAATATTCTCTGCATACCAAAATGATCTTCCTATTGGACAAATATTATGGATTAAGGTTGAAAATAACATTTCAAAAACCTGTTCAATATATAGTGTAAATAGAGTTTGGTGCACTCTTATTGTCCTAAAAACTTTGAGAGTTGAAGCCCTTTTCAAAGTGCAGTTTTGGAGTTCTAACACTACTAGAAAAAATCATGACCCAAACAACAAATCAGAACTGAAAAGTATTGTTTGGTAATGTTGACTTGTCCCAATCAAAATTACTCTCAAATTTGTTGTTCAAATTGTTGATTTGCATCAAGAAAATAATAATTTTTAATTAAAAAAATGTCATATCAGTAGTGCAATTAGCTAGCACATCAACATTATAAATTGCCATGCTAGTAGCATAATTAGTTGCCCCATCAACACTCTAAACTTCCAAATTAGCATGTATTAGAACTAAGGTTTGAATCCAAGATCTTACCTTTGCAAACCATATTTTCCAACCAATACACCATGGTAAAATGTGCATATGCATGTACGAATCACAAATTGTAAATTATAAAATTTATCAAATTTCTATTTATTCGGCCCCCCCCCCCCCAAATTTGAAGTATCTTGAAGAACATAAATCTATAGAGGTCTTTATAGAACTCTATTCAATTGATCAATTTGAAACTACTGGTGCTTAGAACACTAGAAAACTGTTGAGTTTTTGTTATTTGGGTCACAACTTTCTACTAAGGTAGAAAGTGGAATTTGGAGGAGATCAAGTAGCATTTAGTAGGCACTTAATTGTAGAGTGTAAGGTTGTCATCTTAGGGGCAATTAGTATGGGCCCAAAACCATGTGTGGATTGCTATTTTGCCTCTAAGAGCTTCATTTTCTTCAATTAGACAACACTTGAAGAATTGCAAATAATAAGAACAAACAATGTTGGTTGACCCCTTAAATCAATTCCCTTGTCTTTTGGTTGATGATTGTATGGATTGAGGGTGAACTACTACTTGGAATTGTTTTGTTGGTTTGAGATAAAAATTGAAAGCCAAATTTAATTGATTTGCAATGTCACAAAGTGCATTAGGAAGATCATTTTGGGACAGAAGGAGTACAAAACAATGTGTTATGCATGCAAAGTTGGTCTCTCTAGCCTTTAGTGGTTAATAAAGACCTTCTACATCTTTACCATTGGTGTTTTTTTAATGATTTTTTGATTCAATTTCTTTGTATAGAATAACAATACTAGATTATAACATAGCTTGTGGTGGACATTCCGTCTAAAATTTTTTATTTGAAAAATCAAAGTTGATTGGGGTTCTTGATCATAGTCCATTTGATTCTTTTTTAAATATAGCAAGAAGAAGCATAACACAATGTGGTCTTAGGATCAATGTTAATGAAATTTTTTATTAGAGGTAGTTCAAAAAATTATGCCAAATGTGCACCAAGAACTAGACAAGTGCTTCATCAATGCAATGGATCAACAACCAAACACATTAGAGGGGATTTCAGCCCCCTGGAAGATTGCAAGTTCCTAGAGTTCTCAAATAATTGGGAATGTCGCCACAACAACAATCTAATGTGGTAGTGACAATGTCACATCAAACAATAATTTAATTAGTTAATTCATATTTTTAAATTATTTTTTAAAGATTATTTTTAAAAATATGAAAGAAATTTTAATATAGATTTTTTTAACAATAATGGTTTGTTCCTAGTGTAGGTAACGGGCCTAAAATAGTTTCTCTATGCCCTCAAATCTCCCCTCATGAAGAATATTTATCTCCTCAAGAATCATCTTCCTAGTCAAATTGATACAAGCTTTATCAATTCCAAGTTCAATATGATTATTTGATTTATATATGAATTTTATTTTATTTTTATTACCTAAAACTATTTTTTATTTATAGATGAAAACTTCATTATTAGTATTGTAGAATATGTATAAACAAAATTTTTGAAGAGTCGGGGAAATTGAATTGTTATACCCTAAGTGTCTACTTTGTACAAAGTCTAAATTGTTATTCGAAAAATGAAGTAAAAGTGAATACTATAGTCAAAAGTTTATAGTGCTAGGATTCCTTTCAGTAGAATTCTAGCCAAAAGTTAGTATTTAGGGTTGGCAACTTTTAATTTAGACATTTGCCTTGAGTAAATCGTTGGTCAAAGCATAAGGAAAACAACCAATTGAAGATGTATCACTTCCTTGTGAGTATTTATTTGAAGTAAAGACAGGTGAATTTTGCTAATCACAATCTATCAATCACTACGTTGTTATATATGCCAAAAATGATCTCCTAGGCTTCTTGGATGAACAAATGATACAAGCTTCGAACAAAATGTTAGCACAACTAATTCAAGATGGACATGACACATAGATGTATCCTTGGCTAAGGCAAACCTAGACCTAATGAACTATATTTGAACACAAATGTGTGAATACATGAATTCATCTCACAAATTGATAAATATAATTTCAAAAATTCATTTAATTAGATTTTTTTATAAGTACAAAAGTCGGAAAGGAAAATCGTGACATAAATTTTCTCTAGTAACCGCTTCTTATTCTTTAAAAATGCCCTTGGCAAATGATTTTAAAGTTCAATGCCACTTATATAGTGTCAAATAAATTCAATTTTTGATTTTTCATATTTATTTGTGAAAAATCAAATTATTGTGTTTCTTTAATGTAATGTGCACAAAAAATTACATTGGTATAAATTGGAATAATTTGAATATTTTTACCAAAATTAAGGTTAGAATGAAATAAAAAATAATTTTGAGAGAAAATTTTTAAATGGTTAATGCAAATGCAAAATTCAGTATTAATTGTGTAATTCAGTATTAATTTAGATTTTAATGCACAAAGCTTGCAATTACAATAAATAGTTGAATTTTTGGAAATTCTCAATTTTTTTGTAATAGAATAGAGACAATACTAATTAGTCTTTGATTCTTCTTATTAGTCAACCCCTAAGAATCCCTATTAGAAAGATGAATATAGATTTGAAGCTTTTTAGGCAAAACAAATCTTAATTTACAAAGAAATTAGACATAAGATCTTCATTTTTGCAAGTTTTCTTTTCTTCCCATCCCTACATGAATTGATTAAAAACCTTGCAAAAAAAAATCACGAGGCACTTGATGTTAAAGTTTGTCACATCTCTAAAGAATAGACAAAAATTAATTTTCTAGCATATTTGGATGTACTTCATCCATTTTATATAGCTCCCTCTCTTAAAGACATTTGTATTCCACCCACTCGACACAAGGACCCATAGAAATTACTTAAATAAAAGAGAAAAATTGATGTTTCATTGGGTATACATTGTAAGAAATCTATTTTTTTTTCCATGTCTAAAATTTACAAGTAGAAGTTGTTGGTGATGTCTACTGATGTCAACATTGATGTCCAAATTTTTTTGTCAAGATTGATAGAGCAAGAACATCCAAAATGATGCCCTAACATTAGATGTTTTGCATTTGATGTTCACATGATCATGGTTTTTGAGGATGCTAAAATCTTGCAATGTGATTGCCACCTTAGCGTCACGTAAACACCATGCGGGCCAAGAAAACCATGTGAGAATTTTTCATCCACCCCATCCCTAATCTACCACCTAACATGGTGATGGGAAAAGTGATGTAGTAACCAACAAAGATGATGTGGCATGCCTAGCTAGTACACCTTTATGCCATTAGAGAATTTTAATACTTTTTTTTGAGATGTCAACTTAGACATCCAAACATTTTTTGAGACATCCATTGGTATATAGCGTACCCATAGGACAAAGTCGGTGGAAAATAATTATTAAATTTTTTTTTAAAAATGAACAAGAAATATTGTCAAATTCAGCAAGAATTAAGCAAATTTATCATGTACCATCAAAGGAATTTTGATGGCAAAGTAAAGGAATTACTTCATTGACAGTTAGTGAAAATGAAGGGTGGAGAGGACGTTTTTATATTGAAATACACTATTCATCTATGGTCAGACAAATGATATGGGATAATTTGAAGATGAGAGTTTGATTGATGGACATCTAGATATTGTTTTAGAATTTTTACTTTGAATACAATTCTTGCTTTACATATTTCATACGGTTAGTTTTACTTTCCCACTTGTAGAAAGATCTTATCTTTTCATCCATGGTATAC
The DNA here is from genome assembly GCA_963920665.1 of Straminergon stramineum. Taxonomy (NCBI): domain Eukaryota; kingdom Viridiplantae; phylum Streptophyta; class Bryopsida; order Hypnales; family Calliergonaceae; genus Straminergon; species Straminergon stramineum. Next base: position 6,290,445 of record OY987270.1, on the reverse strand, counting down.
ATCCATCCATTTCCTTTTTTTTGCAAAGCAAGCCACATGGCTACCTTTCCCCTAAGTTTTTCAAATCTATTCAATGTTTTACTGCAACCTATATTAACTTTCACACACACTTTTCTTCTAACAAAATGTGTTTGATTGTCGACATAGCAATACTATTATTTTTCAAACACTCCAAAAAACATCAATGTATGTCTACTTTCATGTCAAACAAAACATAAACTTCAATGACAACATCAATTTATTTTTACAATAATTTGCCAATGTTCTACTCAACATCCACATAAATCTACCTTCTAGAGCCATTATTACTTTAGCATTTTGATGTTTAGAAAAACATGGATTTCTAGTATAAAAAAATATGGATGTCATGGATGTCTAAGAGCATCCCCACCAATTTGTCCCCATCCCTATCCCCATCTAGATGAAGAGTGAGTAAAGATGGGGATAGGGAATGACAAGCCCCATCAATTCTCTCCAATATGTATCTAAATTCAATAAATAACCAAGCAAGTAGTAAGCGGTAACCAAGTAAGTAATAAGCAAGTAAAAGTCAACAATAAAGTGACAAATCAAAGAAGCACACATACTAATTGTGAGTAAAAACTTGTATAAGGTTTATTCAATTTGAGTTCTTTGTAGCACCCTCCCCCCATTTGGAGAATTGGACCCTACCATCCCTAAATATTTAGGGAGATAGGCATATGGTGGGGTGCAAGTCTTCCCTATCTGGATGAAAGTCATTTGGATAGGGATAGGGGAGACCCCTAGTGGAGAAGCTCTAAATATTAAAAAAAAGATTTTTTATAGTGGTAGCAAACTTTAGGTTTTGCACACTAATGAATGCAATGGATTATAGATGAACTAATAGGCAAAGTATACAAGTCACTTTTTGTGCTTGGTGTAAATATCTCAACACAATCTATGATATGGTTAGGTAAGTGAGCCCATTGCATGCAAAATTATATTGGTAGTATACATTTAAATTTGCACATTGGAGTAAAAAATCCAATTCATTATCTTCAAATTCAAAAAAGATCATTTTTAATACTCAAATTCTCATTGAGAGCAAGGAGCTCAAAGTTTCCAAAATACACTACATGGTGATCCGTGGATTAAGTATCTTCCAAAGTAGAAAAGTTAACAATACCACATAGAGAGGATATCCAACACCACCCTCTTGCAAAAGTGGTCAACCAAGCCTCCCCCCAAATGGATGGAGAATTATTTTTAACCTGTAGCTCCTTGAGTTACTAAATGTCATACAAAGGCCATTTTTTGGCCTCTTATGCATTTCAATCTTAAATCTATCCACTCATAAAAAAAAAATTTTAATCCTATCCAATACTTCAAGGTTAAGTTAAAGTAACAAGAAAAACGAGGAATGCACTTATACATCCAAAACTTTGATAAAGTGTTAGCTAGGTTGATTGCCTTTGTGGTAGGACTTGTCATTATAGTGTCCCAACACAACTAACTATGCATGATATCAAGTTATTTTTTTAAAACAAAGGGGACAATTAATTCAAGGAAAGAGATTCCATTGTAGACCAAGGATGAAACGTAACATGTTGTAGTATGCATTGTCATTGCCTTGCCTCTACAATAGATGGTGTGAAATATTCTACATCCAACAATACTTCATGAGCAACTAAGTGGATAGGGGGAGGCTCAACGTGATGAGTAGAGTGCATGAAGGAAAGGAGGGAGTGTTAGCATATGAGCAAGCCATAGAATCTATGAGCCTAAGAGTGTATAGTATAAACACTTTCTATGATTCTAGGTGTTATAAGTACCTATATTATAGACTCTTTCCATGTTATAGTTGTACATACCTATCTTTATACATACATATGTTATAAACTCGTTCAAATAGTTGTTGGTGCATACCTTCAACTAGGTTTAAGGCTCATAAACTCACATCTTTGTGCTCATAGGCTAACATTGTTCATTGAACAACTACAAGCTCTAATAATCGGGTGATTCAAGAGGATGGACATTGAAGCTGCCATGATCTCATTACTGTATATACTCTATCTAACTCCAATGAAAGAGTGTTCGAGGTTTGCAACCCAATGTTCTCCAACCCTTGTTCAAATCAAATTGGTCGCATTATTAATGGTGGATGGTGCTCAATCAATTGCATGATATCAATGTAAGATCCCAACCTCACATCACTACACTGAATAGGGGTATTAAGGGGACCAAAAAATTAAAGGGACTTACTGTGGAAAACTATAGATGTTTGAAGCATGATATACATTCCTTGGACACTTCAATAACTACTGATGTACAATAAAGGTAGATATTTATATAGAGTGGAATGTCAATGAATTAGTATGGGTCCCCTTAATACCCCTATTCAGTGTAGACTGAAACCCATCGTTTTTCATTCCGGAGCTCCAGAGTTGTATCACTTCTCATTGAAAATCATCTAATGTTAGTATCCCAGTTAGCCCCATGTTCTGCCTTTTGTGACTTTTTTCACTCACCCCACTTTTTGTCACTATTTCAGGGAATGAAAAGCAACAGGGTTTGCAGTAGTGCACAATCTTGGTTGCTATTTGGCAGCTGCAAAGGTGGTAATCATGGGGCATTTCCAACATGGGTCCGAATTCTTTATGCAGGTCCATGAACTTGGTTAGTACATAGTCCCATCAAGCTCATTAAATACTGACCTCCTACTCTCTTGGAAATACATTGCAGCAGCTGAGTTTGTCATATATGTTAGAAAAAATGGTACACACTGCTGGCTGTGGTCATCATTTCAGAGTATTTGATTTCTCGACCTTTAGGTGGGACTTGTTTGAGTGAGAACTTTACCACAGAAAAAAATTGTTGTTGGGGTTGCCAATAGAAAAATTTCACATGTTCCTATGACATTGGTTGCTATGATTGGAGAATAATACATGTATGGCAATCCATACAGAACAAACAGCACCGACTAGTTTATTATTACTCATACACAACGTTGGGCAATAGGACGTCACTGTATGGTAATTAGTGTAGAATATGATGGCAAACTAGTTTGTGGGAAACCAAGAATATTCTCTGAATATTCTGAAGCTCCTTGAGGGAACATCTTGGATGGGTTCCCTCGACTAACCCTAAACTGCCATCTTCACTCTGTGTACATCTTCAAAATCACTTATGTACCTATGTGGAAGAAACTTGTTTAGAACCAAATTAAAGTTTGTTTCTTCAATAACTTTTGTATATTTTATCTAAATGTCATGATTGTTGGTGCCCTGAAACCTTTTTTCAAGTGCCAACAAGAAAATATGGAAATTTGACCAATCTGAAAATAAAAACTAGGCATAAAACCAAAAAGTGGCGGTACTATTGGGGGTCCTCACCTTAAAATTGATTCAACAATGAATTCAATAGTAGTGGGGGTATCCCTTTCGAGGAGATCCATGTAGAGAGTGAATTATAATACTAATTTTTCATTAATTCCCACATATAAATATATTCTAAATATGTTAGATTACAATTGATATGGGATTAACAACCATATCATGTATTTCGTGTCTGTACCTATATATCATATCATATTAGTATTTTATATAACACATCTATATTCCATATATCACATGCATATGTATTCTATGTATGTTCCATGTCTTTGAAAGAGGAAAATTTTGTAGCCCTTGCAAATTTAAAGTTGAAAAAAAGTGGTTGCTGAGAATTTGATACTCGAGGAAAATGAACAAAATATTTTGATGAAGAGATTATGCAACTAGTGCCTTCACAAAGAAAAAAAACCCAATTCCTTCTACAAAGAGTAGGCAAATTACTGGGGCAGCTCCAAAAATGCACCATTGTGCGCTGAGATCAATTTGTCATGTAGAAAAAACACGAACACACTGCTGGCTGGGGTCATCATTTCAGTACTTTTGATGTCACCTACCTTTAGGTGGGACTTGTTGAGGAACTACAGAAACATTTTCCTTTGTTGTTGTGGGTGCCAAAAGGAGAATTTCACGTGCTACTACTAGATTGGTCGGTATAATTGGAGTCATACATGGCTTACACAAGAACACAACTTTTATTATAGGTACAAGTACACATGCCCAATATGATGTCACCCTTTAGAATATGGTGGCAAACAACATAACATTGTATAACCAAGCAATGGTTCTTTGTATGATGGGAAGGTATTATGCTTTGCTAGATATTTTGGAGCACGGTTTTTTTTTATGGTGGGTGGGTGGAGAACCAAATATTTGCCACAAGCCTTCACAACAATGGCATAATTTTGGAGGGACGAAATTTGAGAGGCTCAAACTTGTCCGAGAGTGTGAATTTTTGCTAAAAAATAACTCACTATTTTGGAGGTACTTATCAATTAATTCAAGGATTAGGGTTGGCTGAGGAGCCATCAATAAGACAATTTTGTTCACTGTAATATTAGAGGCAATTTGAGTCCTTCAGAAGGCTATGAGTTCCTGGATAGTGGGGAATTGCGGGAACATTGCTACATCACCAATTTGACATGGCAGAGACATTATTATGTTAGATAGTATTAATTGATTAGTATTTTCATTCTTTTAAATTATAATAATAAATTATAAAATTATAAAAAATTTGAAATTTAATCTTTTTAAACATTTTTTTTGGATATTTAATATTTTGGCAACATTGCAATGGTTCATAGGAAGGGGACAACCGTGAAACAGTCTTCCAGAGGCCTCAAATCCCCTCTAATGAGTTTTCCTTTTCAAACATGCAAAAGTGCCCCAAAATTCATTGGGTAAACAATGTTGTGAAGTTTTTTTAAGCTCTCTAGATGAACACCAAAAGTGTTTGAACAATGAAAGTTGTATTGTAGATAATTGGTTTCAAACTACACTATTACATTGAGAACTAAAATTAGTATCATATGCTGAATTTTTTAGTAAAAATTATAGAAATTATAGAAATGTAAGGTAAGCTATCCCATTCTAGACCAAATGGAAGCAAGCCCATTGTAGTGAAATTGTGTTAGTGGTGTACATTCAAGTTTTGAGATGTGCACCACTAACCTAATTCCAATAACTTGGAATGGGGTATGGTATACATAATCAACAAGCTTTATCTAAACACTAAAAGAAATATGTAGTTGCCTCAACAAAGTCTACATGACATGTTTGTTGAGGCAAACACAAATTTCTTCTAGTGAAAGTAGTGTAAATTTGGTAAAACAATATTACACACATTCTTATGGTGGATAACTTAGGTAGGATCATTTGGATTTAAACTAGGCTCCATATATTCATTTCAAATAAGGCTATGTACCTTTTATTTTGCTTCATATTATAATACTTGATTATGAATCTTATTGAATAAATATTTGGGACATGGAGAGTCCATTCCAAGCATGTCTAAATTGACTCTTAAGGCTAGACTATTTCATGCTATCTTCCATGCTATTTTGTTAGCCTTTCACATCAATTTCTATAATACATCATAAAGTTCCTCTGTCACAAATTGTAAATAGTAATCATATGATTGTCGTTAGGGATTACTTTCTTGTTACATTCCATCATTTGGAAATATTGTTACAACACAATTTAACATTCATTAATACCATGCTATTTAGGCATGTCATTGATATTTGAGTTGGAAGTGTTAAAATTGCATGATAACTATACATGACAAAATATTTTGACTTCAATGGTTTAGTGATCAGTGACTAACTTTGTGCAATATTAGTGTTTATTTAAAACATATAGAGTTCATGCAGTAATCACACAACATCATATTTGTGCATAGTTATTGCACTAACACTGCATTTTTTTAATCTTTCACAATTTCAATACCAAGTCAATTGAAAAGCAAGAATTGTGTTCAAAGTAGAAATTCAGACCTCATTTCGGGATAGTAGAATAATCTTTTTCAAAAAACTTTAAATTAAGGAAAGTTGGTAAATCAAGCTAGCTTTCATCTCTCAAAATTTGTTTGAGATTTAGAGACTCCAATCAAAGGCTATGGACAAAGTTTAGAGACAGATTGGAAGGGATTTTTTTTGGACATTTTCAAACATTCTCTTTGAATTTTGTCCATAACTTTTGATTGGAGGCTCAAAATCTCAAAAGGGTTCTTCAAGATGAAAACTAACTTGATTTTCCAACTTTTCTTAGTTCAAAGTTAAAAAAAGTCATTCTACTTTGAACACAATTCCTACATTTTGGCAATGAACAATCAAGCTCTATGGACATGACACCTACAAAGTATTTGATTTCATTGACCTTTAGTGGGACTTTACAACCGAAACAAATTGTTGTTGGGGGTGCCAAAAGGAAAATTTCACGTGTTCCTACTACCTTAGGTTGTCACTGTGTGGTAATTAGTGTAGAATATGATGGCAAACTAGTTTGTGGGAAACCAAGGATATTCTCTAAATATTCTGAAGCTCCCTCAGAAAACACCTTGGATGGACACCCTGCTAACCCTAAATTGCCATCTTCACTCTGTGTACATCTCCAAAATCAATTATGTACATATGTGGAAGAAATTGGTTTAGAACCAAATTAAAGTTTGTTCCATTATAACTTTGCATATTTTATCCAAATGTCATGATTGTTGATGTGTTGAAACCTTCTTTCAAGCGCCAACAAGAAAATATGGAAATTCGACCAATCTAATAATAAAAACTAGGCATAAAAACAAAAGTGGTGGTACTATTGGGGGTTCTCACCTTAAAATTAATTCAACAATGAATTCAATAGTAGTGGGGGTGTCCCTTTTGAGGGGACATTGTAGCAAGTGAATTATTTTATAAGACATGTTTGTATTCTATATATCACACCTATATGTTCCATGTTTTTGAAAGAGGAAGATTTAGTAGCTTTTGCAAGTTTGAAGTTGAAGGAAAGTGGCTGATGAGAATTTGATACTAGAGAAAAAAGAACAAAACATTTTGACAAATTAAAGAGATGCAACCAGTGCCTTTGGAAAAAAAAAAAAAACCTTCTACCAGCTTCGAAACTTACTTCTAGAGGAGATCACCCATTTCTGATCAACCTTCGACTCTTGTAGTTTAGGCTATTCCATTTCCGATGATCACATGAATTGTAGGTGACAATTCATGCACCACAGGATCCAGAGGACAACAAAATGATCCGGGAGGTGAACCTTGAAAGCTTACATGATCACAATGTGTACATTGGAAGCCATACATCGATTTGGAAACCATCCTATGGTTGGAAATAGGTTTACCTGTATATCAAGAATGGTGACAAATAGAATCTTCACGAAAAAAATTTATGATAATTTTGCTTCTAAGGGAAAAAATTTAGGAAATTACAAAATCCTTCTGAAATCTATTTCTCTACACGGGGAAATTTTTTACTGAACTTTTCCCATGCCGCAGATGGGCTGAATTGCTTAAGTGATTGGAAATGGGTGATCATCCTGATACATGCTGTGATCAATTCGTCATGTAGAAAAAAAAAACTTACTGCTTGTTGGGGTCATCATTCAATTTCAGTGCTCTTTTTTTTCTGTCTTTTTTCTTTTTAAACAAATGGACAATTTCCATTGATGAGGGAAACAGTCATTTCTGTGCTTTTGATGTCACCTACCTTTAGGTGTGACTTGTTGAGTGACTACAGAAACATATTGTTGTTGTGGGTGCCAAAAGGAGAATTTCACTTGTTACTAAGCTTACTAGATGGGCCAATATGATTGGAGAGTCATACATGGCATACAAAAGAATGCAACTTTTATTATTGATGCACACGTGCCCAATATGGCGTCACTGTATGGTAATTAGTGTACAATATGGCGGCAAACAACGTAACATTGTATGACCAGGCAATGGTCCTTTTCATGCTAGAAAGGTATCATGCTTTGCTAGATACTTTGGATCAATTTTTTTTTGGGAGGGGGAGCGAATATTTGCCACAAGCCTTCACAACAGTGGTGCAATTTTGAAAGGACTGAGTTTGAGAAGCTCAGCCCTGTCAGAGAGTGAGAATTTTAGCTCTCCCTCCCCTTGCCTTGGAGGGACTTATCAATTAATTTAAGGATTGGAGTTGACTGAAGAGTCATCAATAAGACAATTTTGTTCACAACAAGGGTCTCCTTTTCAAGTTTGCAAAAGGGGCCCCAACCTCATTGGGTAAACAATGTTATGAAGTTTGTGGTAAACTAAGGATTCTCAAATATTTTGAAGCTCCCTTGGTGAATAACTAAAAGTGATTCAACAATGAAAGTTGTACTATAGATAATTGGTTTCAAATTGCACTTTTATATTGAGAACTAAAATGAGTATCACATGATAACTTTTTGGGTGAAAACGAGTAAAATTATAGAATTATAAAGGAAACTATCCTATGCCATTCCAAACCAAATGGGAGCAAGCCCATTGTAGGCTAAATTGTGTTAAGGTAGTTTGTTCTAAAAGCGACTAAGTTTCTAAAAATGATCTTGATGCAAAGGTACATTTTTCTTTCTTCAATGTACCAATAGTGTACACTCCAGGAGGTGGGTGCTTACAGTGACCATTGTGTTTCAACTTCAAAAATTTGTAACTAATTCCCTGAAGGTCCAAAAAATATAAATGGCTTGGATTAGATGCCAATTCCATTTTTCTTCCTAGAAGAATTTACTGAAAATTGTTTCAAGGAGTGTAGCTTCCCTCCAAAGGCAATTAACTCTTAAATGGTCGCTTTAAGAGCAGACTACCCGAGTGGTGTACATTCAAGCTACAAGATGTACACCATTAACATAATTTAGCCCACGATGGGCTTGCTCCCATTGGTCTAGAGTGGGGTACTGTTTATCTTATCAACAAGCTCAAATATAAAGTATTGTAAATTTGGTAAAACAAGATCACACCCACTCTTATGGTGAATAACTTAGGTAGGATCACATAAGTTTGGATTGAAACTAGGCTCCATATACTAGTTTCAAATAAAGCTCTATACCTTTTAATTTGCTATATATTATAATAATTGATTATGAATCTTATTGCATAAAAATTTGGGACATGGAGAGTCGATTCCAAGCATGTCTGAATCTGCCCTTGAGGCTATTTCATGCTATATTCCATACTATTTTGTCACCATTTCACATCAATTTCTCCTTAAGTTCATTGACTATGTTCTCACCAAAAATGCTTTAAAACTGCCATTTCTAGTGAAGGTATCAAATTTTGGACACATATAACTATAGGATCTTGTAGTAAGTTGGTTTGAGAAGATCGAGAAAAAATTTCAGAAATGTCCACCTTGTAGATTGCAAGATATGAACTTTTGTTTGAATTCACAAAAACTCTTATTTTGGCCTCACAAAAAATTGGGCAACTACATTTCACAAGCTCACATTTGTATGAAAAAATATCCGAAATGGTGGTGCTTCTTTGGATTCATTCTTCAAGGCAAGTTGGCAACATGCTTGAAAATTTTTAGATCATTTGGAATAAAACAACATATAGGAAAAAAATAGTAAGTAGAAAGAAGTAGAGAATGATTCAAAATACTAAATTTTTAAGAATTTAGTTATGGAATTGAAAAATTCCAATCCCAATGGTTGCAATAATTTAATAAACAATCTACATCCTATAATTTTAATTTTTTCCAAAAATATTTGAAATGGAGTAAAATAAAGAACTTCAAAGTTTATTTTAGAATAGAGAATCTATAACTATACACTAACAAAAACTCCTCATAACTTTTGACTCATTGATTAAAATGGAATGATTAAAAGCTTTTTGCATATATATAAATCTAGAAAACCAATTCTCTATAAAAAAAAATGCATTTTTTTTGGTGTTAGACCCAAAACACACAATGTTCAACATGACAACAGGATGTCAAAGGGCAAATGGCCCCAAAAGGTAGATTTTTGTGGATGTTGTAGAAAAAGCTAGCACACTATTGTAAGAACAAGTGGATGCTATCATTGATGTTGATGCGTTATTTGACATGATTGAAGACATACTCATATTTTTTGGATTGTCTAAAAAAATATACAATGCCATGTCAACAAGCAAACTCATTTTGATTGTGGGCAAGTTAGTGAAAATTACTATGATTTATGGTAAAATGTCGATTAGATGTGAAATTTTTTGGGGAAGGGCAACCATGTGGCATGCTTTGCAAAAAAAAGGGAATGGATGGATGTACATATGGATGAAAAGATAAGCTTTTTATACAAGTGGTGGGGTGGGAAGTGAAAAAACCCACATGGGATATGTTAAGCAAGAATTGTGTTCAAAATGAAATTTCTTAGCAACATGTAGATGTCTGAAACAATATCCAAAGGTCAGAAACAACATCCAAATGTCTGTTGGTTGAACTCCCATCTCAAATTATCCCATATCCTTTGTCTAACCATGGGCGGATAGTGGATTATAAAGACATCCTCTCTAGGCACCCTTCATTTACATGAACTTTCAATGAAGTAATTCCTTCATTTTGCCACCAAAAATTCTCTTGATGGTAGATGGTAAGTTCTCTTTAATTCTTGCTGAATTTAATAATTTATTTTGTTTATTTTATTATTATTTTAATTAAATAATAATTTTTTGTTGACCTTGTCCTATGGACATGGTGTGTACCAATTGATGTCTCAAAAAAATCTAGACATCTAAATTAATATCTATGTTGACAACTCAAAAGTCACTATTAAAATTATGAGACAACATAAAAGTGTAGTCACTAGGCATGCCACATCATCCTTGTTGGTTGCCACATCACTTTTTCCATTGCCTCTTCGAGTGCCACATTAGGTACCATGTCATGGACAGGTTGGATGAAAAAAATCCCACGTGTCTTTCCTTGCTCACGTGGTGCTTATGTGGTGTCATTGTGGCCTTGATGTACCACATTGTTGGGAGCTTGGAAGATCATTTTTTTGTGATGTTAGGAAAAAAAGCTAAAATTAGACACATTTTTTCAAATTTTTTAGGACTTTTTTTGCTTGTCAATTATAAAGAATTTTAGCAAACATTTACGCAAAGACCATTGATGTCAAAAAAAAACATATTTATATATTTTTTCAACGTCACAAAAAATGCGAGTTTCTCATAGTGATTTCAAATTTTTGTTTTTGAAAAAAGGGATTATTTTTGATTGGCATGAATTGGCCATTTACAAAAAAAGTGACATATTAGGCCATAATTTTTTACTCAAACTTCCAAATATCCTGAATTTTAGTGCACATGAAAGATCATTATTCCTTGTCCACACCTTTTATGAAAGTTTGTGCCCCAAACTTGAAAATCTCTAGTCATATCACTAGAAGAAAACTGTATTGTAGAGAATAAAATCTAGGTGACATTTTTGTTCACTGCAACACAGTTTTCTACTAGTGCACATACTTGCCCTAAATTGCTATATTGTCAAAATCAGCAAGCTGGTCCCTTAGGGGTCTAAATGATAGGATGGGCACATATAAAATTTGTTATATACCTATGGTGTAGATCGTGAAATTCAATTTTTTACCATCAATTTCTAATATAGGAAAAAAAACATATCATAATGTGTTGAATTTACACTTGGTTTTCGTGAGAGATCAATAGATACAATATTAAAAATAAGAATGTTAAAAGAGGCATGCCTTGGGTACATAGGTTCTATCCATTTATTCTAGGATTTTTTGAGAGTATAAGGATGTGACTTTAGAGAAGATGATAATAAAGAAGTCAAGTTGATAATAATCAAAGTAGGATACATCTATTAGGTAGGAAGAACAATAGATGTCATGTTAGAGAAGATTGTATTAAGTAGGTCTAGGTGTATATCAAGTAGGTCTAATGTAAACAATAACAATCTTGAATTGTAGGTCAACGCTTTTTTTTGCAATATGAAGTTGCAATTGTAGCCAATGATTGATGCCAAATTTTGAATGGATTCTTAGATTATTGCCACAATTATAGCTTTGTATTGCAAAGAAAAATACCACTACAAGATAATAGATCCTTTCTTTCCCATAAATTTAAGCTTGCCTATAAATTGTGTGAATTATTTTGTGTTCAATGAAACTAAAACTAGCAGGACACTAAAACCATTTCACGAAGTGGGACCAATAGGGTGAATTTTGTATTTTGTTGGGTAAATGTAAAAAAAATCCTATTCTATGTCATGTTAATCCTATATTCACATACACCAACTAATTTGGGGCCTTTGATTGCAAATGTGAATTCAATTTTACAATTTCTTTCATGTGTGGCAAATAAAAAATTCTTATGTTTTCCCTACGAGTATAATTTACTCGATTGGTTCCACTTTGTGGGATGGATTTAGCGTCTTGCCTAAAATTAAACCCCTCCTCTCTACTCAAAGAATAGAGAATATCATAGTAGGGGCTCAAGAGTTCAATGAACTCACTAAATTCTTACACTCACCATTAAAGCATTCCCACCCATCTTGCAAAACGGATGAACTTGTTAAGAGGTTGGACCAAAAGTCTTGGGTGGCTTGCAAAATGGGGGTGTTTTGCAAGCCAAAGTGTGGCTTGCAAACTCTATGAGACAAGAGCACAAGCACTTTCCCCCAAAGCACGGACCTTTAGCGCTATAGCCCTTTGAATGAACCTTGCAAAGTGGTCCAAATTTGGGAACTTACAGTATGCTATAGGTGGAGCAGTTTGACTTGCAAATTGGATGGCCCCGCATTTTGCAGCCAAATCACCCTGCATTTTGCAATACGGGTGGTGATGCTCTTACGAGTGGAGAAGAAAGTTCATCGACTTCACTGAACCTCTAATCCATTGCCACGTGGAGTCAACGAACTTGTTGAACGGAAGCTCCCCTGCTGGGACGAATCGTCTACTATCGTTCGTCGTCCACCATGTTCGTGCTTCCGACAGAGTACATCCAATCACAGTCCCTTATGGATGAAATAAAATACGTTCATCCATACCTCGAGTGAGAGCTCTTCTCCGTCTCGCACTTCTCCAGCGTCTGTCTGGACACCCCGAGCATCGCATTTTGCGTCTGTCTAGCATTCCGATTTTGAGGTTTTCTAGTTTTCCGGTTTCGCCATCGTCTCAGCAGGAGTCATCATGAGCGGCAAGGCAGCGCAGAAGGCCAAGGCCATCGACTGGGATTACCTGCAGAAGGTGGTGGTCTCCGACAGCGGGAAGCGAGAGCTCGCCGGGCTGCGCCGAGCCTACGACGATGTCGCGGCCACCATCAACGAAAAGTTCAACATCGTATGTCGACTTCCTTTGGGATTTCCCCCGTTTGGCAAAATTTGTAGGGGATCTGGAGGGACATTAGGGTTTCGTGTTGCGGAGGAGTCATGCTTAGTTTAAACGTGCATTTGGCCTGTCACTGCGAATTTAGGGTTTCGTTTTTCGGAAAGGGTTTTGTTGGATTGCGCTATCAAAGACAAGTTCGACATTGTACGTCGATCTGCTTGTTTTGGTGAATTCGTTTGGAATCTAGATGCGACATTAGGGTTTCGCAGTGGGGAGGAATTATGCTGGTTTCGAGGGTGGGTTTGGGTTTTCAGTACGAATTTAGGGTTTCTTGCTTCAGGAACGGTTTCGTCGTATTGTACTGGAACAATGGCTGCTTCTGAGTCCGTGTCGTGTCCTCTCCGCGATTATGGCTGGCTTCAAGGTATATCGAAGTGGATGATCTTGGTGCCTGAATGTGCATTCTAATGTGTTTGTACTAGAATCTCAATACTAGCTGGTCTTTTTACAGTTGTATGTCACCGTTGGAATCATGGGGAGGCTCTTAGAAAAGAGGACCTTAGTGTATTTATACAATGCAATCGTCAATGTGGTCGATCAATCCCTAGGGAATCCGTTCTGGTAAATTTTTTCTTCAGCATTACTCGGAACGAACTTATCACGGCCATGCAGCCGTTCCGACCTTATAACAAATCCTAGTGCTTGTGAATTATGAATGTCGGGCTTTCTTCAACCGTTCCATCTTTATGCATTGAACTAGTCGCTGACTTTCGAGAAGTCGACATCTGTGTTCAATTGGAGTGAATTGTTCTATTTTTAAGATAATTAAACAGCGAATTTGATACATAAGTAATTATGTGCCTTTAGAAAATTGGTATTTAGGGTAGTTGCATGTTGACCGGTTGTTTATTAGAGAGGTTGCTGTGCAAATATAAAGTCATCATTAAGGAATTTGTTCTATTAACTCCGAAATTGCAGGATTTTTGTGTTGAATATAGTGTACGTGGAGGTTCAGTCCCCATGTGCAAGAAGTTATGCTGTGAAGGACTGTTTGTATTAGAGTATGCTGCGGCGGAGTCACCTTTGTAGTGGAACTTGGTTGTTTGGGGCTTTAGAAACATGCACCAGGTTTTACTTAATGATTCCCCTGCGCTTCTATCGTAAAGAACTATCAGTATATAAACCCTTTCATGATATCTATTCTGAACGGTCAGTGCGCTGTATTTAATTGGATGTCTTGGTAAATTGGATTGAACGGAATCATTAGTGTAGGAATACAATAAAGTAAATGGTAGTTGGCTCTGTTTGTAGTGTATTTGAGAAGTATGTTCCGAATTTTGAAGTGATGGCTGCTTCTAATTCGTAAATTATATTTGCGTAAGCAGTGCTTTGGATGGCTACCTTGACTGTCAAGTTTTTCGGGTCTGACGGTTTTTAATGTGCAGAAACCTACCAACATCAACTGGGATTTTTACAAGCAAAAGCTGGGTCCCTCCATTGTGAACATCTTCGAGCAATCCGTCAGCTGTAAGTTCCTAGAATGTTTCTGAATGCCACCTTATTATACCTGATCATCATAATAGCCCATCTCTTCGCTGATTTAAAATGTATGCTCATATTTGGGAATATGAAAGCTGATGTGATTCTCCCTGCAAAGATCAATTGAATCTGATTGTTATGGCATTGCAGCCCTTGAAAAGGAGGTGCCGGAATACAAGGATGATGTCACTGCGGACTATAAGGCCAAGCATCAAGCATTGGTAAGCTCTTTACATTTACAGTTGTGCCTTTCCTCATCAATGTAATGAAAAATGACATGGCCAGTAGACTTTTAGTTATGCTTTATTTATTACTTTTAGTTATGCTTCATATTGTGCATGCGTTTCTTACAAGGGGAGTTCAATAGCTGAGACTGTTAGCTTTCTCTTGTGAATTTCCATCTTTTGGGATTGTGGTTCACTGAACTGTACCATTTGTTGTGTTTATCTACGAGCAGATGGCTAAGGCCTCAGAACAAGAGGAAGATTCAAAGCAGAAAATTGTGGAACTTGATAAAGAAATTGCGAGGGTACAGGAACAGAAGGTTAGCCATCTTATCCCTAAATGACCAAACTAACTCTTGAAAGTCCACTTTGGAAGCCAGTACAGCTGATTATAACAACTTTCAAAACATGTTTGTATTGCTAGAAATTACACAGCACGATTTCCTCTTTCCTTTGATACATTTTGTGATCTTGAAGCTTCCTAAATGGTGTATTTCAATACCTAAAGATATGGAAGCTGCCACTTTTGGCCGTTGGGGCCTTAGAGATTAAAAAGCTCAGTCTACTTCGATTGATGAGTAGAACTTATGACTTGTGCTGAAATTCAAGCATGTGCTGTGTTTAACTTCGAAGCTTGAGCTATCGATCATCTAATCATGTTATCGATTGACTTCATTTCCTTTTTGCAGGGTGCTCTAAAAACAATGACCGTCGATGAGTACTTCGCCAAGAACCCGCAATCGAAGGAGAAGATCGATGACGAGATCAGGAACCAATTCTGGGGATACTAGTTCTAAAGGAACGGCAAATTGATTAGCCTGACCCTCGTTCTTTTTAACTGTCATTGCCTTATGCTCCTAATTGATAACAGGGGCATACGAGTCAGACAGGGTATCCTTTGTAGGATAATAAATTCTGTGGTTACACAGGTTTGTGTAGAATGCTTTGCAGGAGTGCTGAATATTGCTTCAATACCGCAGTATTGATATTGCACTTTCATTTATACTTCGATTTGTGATGTTCTTTGGCAATTGTGTTCAATGGATTGGGAAGAGCTCAAACGGACCTACACAAAATAGTGAAATTAGGTTGCATCACACTAATTTCTTTACATTTGACACTATGTAAATGTTTTCAGTTATTGTACAAGAATGAACTACTTTTGAATTAGCTATTATTGTAATTGGGACTCATGAACCTCCTTGTATACAAATGAAAATATTTTTAGAAATATTTGTTGACTTTGATGCCTTGTACAATAACTTTTTTGATGTAAGGCAACCTAATTTCACTATTTTGTGTAGCTAACCATCTTGATAACCCAACACAATGTCAATGTTAGAATACTTTCCATTTTAACTTTGTTCCTATCAAATTTTTCTGTCCTACATGGGTACAACAAGTGGAGTTATTCCACTTATAGTGCTACCAGATTTATGGGAGAACTTTCAATACAATTGAAGTGTTAGATGCAAGTGATGAGTTGGTCCTAGATTTTTGGATGGACTATTGTTGCAAAGGACCTTGCCAACACTACTTAACCCCTGAAGGACATGGCCTCATAACCAATATAGTCACCAAAATACTTTGATTATTGGACCAATAGCTGCATTCATTGTTTCTATAGTTAGTGTCCAGGTCATCCATTGGTCCTAGTGGGATTAAGGATTTTATGAAATGTTCTTGAAAGTAATGTTGTTGGAATATGAAAGCATGGAACTTTGAGCTTCACTTTTGTTTTAGTCATGTGGGAAATAAGAGATGAAGCTCACTTCACTACAATTGATTGGATTTGCAAAGAATTAGAAGGTAGAGGATACATAAAATCTTAATCCTTTTTTGGATGTTTGCACATTTTTGCTTATACTATATCTTTGTGCAAATGTAATACTCTATCCATCTCAAAATGATCTTCTAGTTTGCCTTAATTTTATTGCAATAAGCTTAATACTACAGTTTGAAAAGGGCTCCAAAATTCATAGTGTTAAGATGATAGGAATGTACCAAACTCTACTTATAACTTGAAATGGTTTAAAAATGAAGTTAAATATTATCAAAAAATCCCAAACATATATTGGAGCATTTATTGGTTTAATAATTAGGATACATTTACAAGGGGTTAAGATTACAAAGTAGAATAATTACAATGGCTCTCAAAATGTTTCATATACTTACAAAAATTGGCATAGCTAATTGAAATATTAAAATTTTCAACAAATAGTTAGGACAAATTAAGGTACAAACAACACATTTATATAAAATGATTTTTCGAAAATTCAAAGTAAATTTAAATATTCCATTTCTTTCACTATAACTCAAATTTATTGGTGATAAAGAACTTTTGACATAAGTACAAAACCTTTACGAAAGGCAATGAGAATTCTTTTGAAATTTGTGGTAAAAAATTCATGAATTTCGAAATTTTATTGAGTCAAATACTATTGACTGAAACATGATCCCAACCCAAATATTTATGTTTTTAAAAAATACAGAAAATATCTCCAAAAATTTGTGAAAAGTGCGTAGAATGTTTATAATTTTTTTTCTTGGTTGGTTTCGAAATTTTTGGAGTGAATTATAAAAAAAATAAAAATAAAAATAAAAATAAAAATAAATAATAATAATAAATAAAATTTTTAAAAAAATTAAATTTTAAAAAAAAATTAAATTTTTAAAAAAAATTAAATTTAAAAAGAAAATTAAATTTTAAAAAAAATTAAATTTTAAAAAAAATTAAATTTTAAAAAAAAATTAAATTTTAAAAAAATATATATAGTTCAATCAATAATAATTAATTCAGTAAAATTATAGAATTTGTAAAACTTTCACTATAAAATTTTCATAAGAATTTTTATTTCCCTACTGAAGAATCTTGAAGGTTTAGGGTAACTCCTCAATGACCAAGGCCTTTCTGAGCTTCTTGAAATGTGCTCTAAATTGAACAAAAAGTCAATATTTTGATAAGTTTTATGAATTTTTTTGGAATTATACCATACAAATTGAAACTAGACATATTAGAGATCACAACTATATCATTTATGGATTGAAAGATTATAATGTTTGATCATGAAGGTGTTAAAAATGTAAAAGTGATTTGATGCCTTTCAATCCTCTTTTCACATATCATATCTAAAAAATTGGCCGCCTAAAAAAATGAGGTTAAAGGACATAACATGCATAACCCAAATCAATTTATGGCCTCTCAAAATCTACTCCATGATTTTCTTAAATGAATTTCTCATGTGATTTTTTCTCCCTGATCTAATGTATTTGAGGCTCATTTTCAAGAGCCCTCAACACTGGAAAATCAAGATTTGCAATGGACACTGTAGCACAATCTTAAATAGAAAAATCATAATAATTCATTTTCATAATTGGATTTTTGATGCTAAAACTAGACTTCATCATAAAAATTTATAAAATAAAAATGATAATTTATTAAGGTTTTTTTTACTTCAAAGTTTTGTTGACACTAGAATTTGGTGCTTGACGCATTTAGGGTTAACCATGTAACATTACTATGGACACTAAGTGTCCGATGGACGATAGTGAATCCTTCTATATAAAGATAGAAGTGTGAATGGATTGAAAGAATATTCCTTCTATGTAAAGATAGGAGTGAAAGTAGTTTTAGGAGGTAAACTTCTTTATCAACAATAAATTGACTCCTCAATGATACATCTCCCAAAAATCACTTTCACAATTTTTGTATATCAAAATGCTTGAAGAGAAGCAAACAACATCGTCTACTTTAACTTCCAAAGGATAGGGGTGTTTTTCAAGAGAAATTGTTAAAAACTACCATTATTTTATTGCATTGCCTTAACTGAAAATAAAAACCTTTTCTTTTAAGCATCAACCATACAAAAGTTTAGTAAATTGCTATGAAAATGTGTTGAAAAAATTTCAGCCCATTTGATCATGTTGATTGAAGCAAACTTCGAGCCTTCATGAGTAAAATTTTGCTCTTGACGAATTTGAGTCTCTCCACCATTGAGTTCTAAATCTTGTCACGTATGCTCATGCAAAATTTCAAATGCAAATACGAAAATTTTCAAGAACTTTCACTTCACACATTGCAAAATATTAGGGCTTGAAGTTCAAAGAAAATATTTTTTCTCAAACAACCCCAATATAGCTTACAAAGTTTGACTCTTCTTAGAATGTGATATGAGAATTAAAATTTGTTCTCTTTTGGACAATTCTATGCCATATTTTATTAGTTATATACATGCCAAATTTCAAATGTCGATGAATGTTTTAGCAAAAGATGCACCAAAAAATGCCCAAATTGTCAGGGCTGTCCTAAATTTCAGGACAATGTAACCTTTAATCTAGGCACCTGATCAAAAAAGAAATTGTATTCCCAATAGGGGACATACACATTCACACCTTGAGTCAAAATTTCATGAACATCTGACCAAAATTGACTTAGTATAACATTATCTAAGTTTTGAAGTGTCTAGACACTCGGTCCTGAACGGGTTAACTCTCTTGCAACTTGATTGGATTCAAGAAGAAATAGAATTATTAACTGTGTTACTACATATTTACCATCAATGACAAAATGTAACCTAAAAAAACACCCAGCAGTAAATGTTCTGGTGTTGACGAATATCAATCAGCGACAGGACAATCCACTGTAAGGGGCACAAAAATCTCACCAAAAAAATTAAAACTTTTACACCAGATGGTAGTTTCTGTTCAGGGCGTTGAGCCCTTAAGAATCGGTGACCATATGCGACCCACCGGCCAAAAAAGAGACTCCACAACCTATCATCTGCCATGACCAGGAGAATCTGAAGTAGTGAAAGACGCTGCAGTATCTAAACCCTGGCAGTAAGAAGAATATAAATAAATAAAAATGCTAAGAAAACCAGCGCAGAGCCCGATAGTACCTGGAAGTAAATGACTACATCTGTAGATAGTAGTATACTGGACAGCAAGGGTGACCTACGGCTAAAGCAACGAAAACCCTTCGTCGGCAATACAATCACGCCGGCATCTTCCGTGCAAGATTCAGAATATTATTTCTTAACTCTACACATCTTCAAATTGCAACTAATCAGAAGAAGCTGCGGTCCAACTACTCAGATGAGAGGGATTCAGGAAAGGCTCCATGATTATTGAGTTTTCCTGGTCTCTTCTTGGAGGTCCGAAGGGCCTTTCCTGACCAACATTTCTGTTCTGTAGGTTGCGTCGCTCTTAATGAAGCTCCACCATAAATACGTAATGGGCAGAGTAGTAGCATGCCATATGGCGTGGGCGTCGAAAATTCCCCATAGAGGTGGAAAATCAAAGACTTCCAAGAGCATGGCAAAGGCAGCTCCGAATACTACAGTCCACAGTTTGAACCGAGCAGGGTGTCTCGTAAGGAAACCCCACGTTGCCCATATTAGAAGCTGGGCTACGCCTATCACCACGCAGACGATCATATTCAAACCTGCATTTTCATCATCATATCCACAAACATAAGAGAATTACTCATGTATCTATGCAAAGAATTACATTATTCAAAATAAAGGTGAAACGTCAGTTGTCAAAAGCTTACCATAGTCGAATTTATAAAGATTGAGATACAAGATATGGGTGGAGATGAAAGCGATTATAGGAGCTGCCACCATTACTCGAGGCGCTTCAGCCCGCAGGTTTCCAGTTCGAATGATGGCCAACATCAAAGAGTAACCAATCAAAGCAATAGCGGATGAATAGTCTAGCATCTCAGTGAATGTCATGTCTCTGGAATCAACAAACAAGTCAGATCACTATTCAATGACGTAGACCTTAGTAAACAGACGCTCAAAAAGGAAACCGACTAGGTGCGTAGCATGTACCCTGACACCTCTCATCAGCAACTCTCGCAATCAACAAGTATATAACAAATAATGTTAAAGATCCTACAAGAAGGATAGATATCGACAAGTCTTGAAATCAGTCTGCTAATATTTGGACAATATCTAGTGATAACGTCCACAGAACCAATAACCACTGATAGCGTCTCAATGAACTACACAAAGCTGTTAAAGAAAACAATAAAAAAACATTACTGATGGACCCCAATTTCATTTTCACAAATTCTTGGATTAATATTTTGTCCAGAGACGCTGAAAATATGCTCACCTCGAGTGAAATACGGTGCTCCAAATCCAGCTATTCATGGACAGCAAGCCATAGATCGTCCAAAGTCCCACATATTCGTAATAGGGGCCTTTTGTACGAGAAGGAAGCTTGTAGTAGATGAGCACCAGAAACGAGGAGAACCCTTGGAAGTGGACCAGTAGGTTCAACACAGAGAATGCCACCGACGCTGGTTCCTAAATTGCGCAAATCACCACAAGTCGTCACTAAAGCATCATTGAAGGTTACTCTCAATGAAGCCAGGATAACTGGCTACTTCGTCAGAGAACACTTGCACCAGCCAAAAAGATAGGTCATATACAGTGAAGGGAATAAATACACTCCTGCCCGAGTCATATGCACCAGTAATTTAAAAGAGGTTGTCATGGAACTGACCTGCAGGCTGTAGATCCGGACGAATGGCCATTTTCCGTGATATTTGACCGGAGCCTCTGAACCAGCTTCGCGAGCAAGCTCCTCACGAAGCATGCACTGGTAGCGGCACTCACTAATGCAGTCCCACTTCTTCCACCGCAAGTATAACGGCTCCTCCAGAAACTTCTCATGAGGAGAATTAATTTCCTTTTTCGGAAGAATGTTGCCCTCCAAATCAACGTTAACCGGAAAGTTGCAGCTGTTGTAGCACTGGCCATCTACACATCCAGTCTGCTCACAGCCTCGTACACACGCCCTGCAGAGGAACCATTCATTCCCACTCTATCAGGAAAATAACACAACTACCATCCGCCTGTGAAGTTTTCCTCTGCAAAGCGACAAATTTCGGAATAACTGCAGTCTGGGGGCTATCAACCCCTCATATGTACATCCAAGGAGCAACGCCTGTTATGTAAAGAGACATTCCAGGGTTGGTAGCCCTCATACAGCAGTCTCATGCATCAATTCGATTTACAGGCACCGTAAGCTACATTACCAAAAATTTCACGACCACCCTAACACATCCCTTCCAAAAACCTCAAAATACCCCGATCCCGTCACAGAAAGTCGCTGTAGTTCAAGTGTCCCAAAATTGCCAGGGGAACATAGGAACGTGAAGGGGACAAGATGATGCGAGTTCGGCAATGTGGCTTCCACTGCCAACAGATCAAATCCATACAATCATTTACGAGGGATACCAACCCTGGAATGTCTCTTCAAAAAAAAACATGTCTAATCTAAGACATATCTCAGGAATACATAAAAAAGAGACTGCAGTCGTCCCTCACGCAGTCTTCGCTCCAACACCCCTTCCAAAAACCTAAAAACACCACAATCCTAAATCAAAGAAAGCCAACAAACGAAAATTTGCAATGTCAACACAAGAGCGCGTACCTGTAGCCGACGCGCTGATCACCATCACTGGCCCGGCAGACCAGCACCAGCGAAGCAAACACGAACAGCAGCAGCAGCAGCAGCGGGTGGCTCTTTACTTGCAACATCGTCACGAAGCTCCGACTAGGACGACGACGAGCAAGACGAGACGGAAAGGAAAGAGGAGAAGCGCATGAGCCGGATTACCTTGGCAGTAACATGAAATCGAAACAATCCTAAACCGCAGGCACCCGCGGAGTGGCGATTTGGAGAATAAACTCTGGCACGCACGCAAGCGAGCAAGCACGAGCTGGAGTGCGACGAGAAGCTCGGAAGTCGCTTGCGACAAACCCTAAACGCGGAGATGAGAAACCCCCGCGCAAGACCTAAACCCGAACATTTCAATGCTCCCTCCCCCATGGGGAGGATAACTTTCTTAAAATAATTACACTAAATAGTGAAATTAGGTTGCCCCACACTAATTTCTCGACATTTGACACTATATAAATATTTACTGATATTGTACAAGAATTCACTACTTTTGAATTAGATATTGTTGTAATTGGGACTCGTAAACCTCTACATGTTCAAACAAAAATATTTGTAACAATATTTATCAGCTTTGATGGCATGTATAGTAATTTTGGGGGGTAAAGCAACCTAATTTCACTATTTAGTGTAGGTCTTAAGCTATAATAGGGACTCCCAAAAGGGCCATTGAACACTCAAATCACAATTATTAATTACTATTATTCAATTCGTCAAATTTTTATATTTTCTTGTTGGCAACTTAAAAAGAATTTCAACGTACCAAAAAATGTTTCATTTGGATATTGCATACAAAAGTTAGAAAGGGTCAAAGTTTTTTTGGTAGAGGTTCTACAATTGTTTCTTTTGTGGAGGTAGATAATGATTAATTGTATGTGCATCTAGTGAAGATGGTGCATTTAGGAGCCCCTTCCTTGAGTATTTGAAAGGAACTTATTAGGGTATTTAACCCTCTAAAGATTGGAGGTAGTCCAAATTTTCAAAATTGTGAAGTTGTATTATGAAATGCAACTTAGAATAATGATTTAATGATGACTCTCAAGCAATAGTTGTAAAATATGATCCATGAATCATATCTGTATGGTACTATGGTTAGATCAACTAGTACACAAATCAATATTCTCCAACAAAATTTGAAGCCAAAAATTGAAAACTTCCTTAGAATCAATTACAGATTGAATATTTGTGATTTTTACAAGAATTGTTTTCCTATAAATTCTAAATGTTTAATTCTAATCACAATCATTTTTGAAGTTTTTATTTTTATTTTTTATTCACAACATTTTTGAAGGGTCATTTTTTAAATTGAAAAGTTATTTTTTGTAGTGAAACTTCCGAGTACCCTTTGAATTATAGAATATTTGCAAAGCAAAGTCTACTTTGTACAAATGTTAAAGAACTAACACAAGAATCTTCTAAAATTTTGATGGATGAAAAAATGCATTTTTATGTGCTTGAGATATATTTGCTTTCATTTGTTATTCAAAATTTGAATGTTTGTTCCTTATGGAATTAACCTTGAAAGGAGAAGGCCTATTACCAAGGTATTTTGCCAAAAATAATCTAATACATGGACCTATAGGTGCATCCTCCATTTCTATAGTAATCTTAAAAAGTCATCTATTGACCATTTTTTGGCTTGTAGAGCATTTTAGGGTTAAGTCTCATTCCACAAGGAGGGTAGAGACTTTTGGTCCTATGTTCACTTTTTAAGGTAGTATTTCCTCATTTTATATAAATAAACCTAAAATTTCATATATAATAATTTTACAATGTTGTAACCAAATTTTGAACTTCAAAATTTTGCTACAAAACCAATTCATCTTTAACCCTTCAAGGACTTACAACTTTTTGACAATGGAAGTTTTCAATGAATTGTCCCACTTCGATATTTTGGGTGCACATGGATGTGCTTGAAAATTTTAATTTTAAGTATAAAAAAGTAAAGAAAACTCTGTCTAATATGAATAGAATTCATTGTAGAAAACATTGATTGTTGGATTTTTAGATTATAATAATTTTGGATGATTAACTTTAGAGGCAAAAAATGCAGCTCTAGGGGAAGAAAAATTATAAGAAGATGAATAGTGCTTTTTTACCCCCCTCAAAAACTATTGGAATCTAGGGCAAATTTTGTATTTTTTTAATTTAAAAAAATGAGAAATAAAAAAATCTCTCAAATTTGTACACATTTTCAAATAGACCAAATTGAATCCTACAAAAAATTTCAAAAAAATTTATATATATGTCAATTTTTGAAATTTAATAATTGACATTATTAGCATATTGTTTGGAACATCTTCAAAAAAATTGGGATCATTTTAATTATTTCGTGTTTACAATCAAACTAGATTGAACCTTGTATTTTAAAAATTGCTGAAAATACAAATTTGAAAAAACTAACTCCATAATGAGCTGGTTAGTATAGACTATAGAATAAAGATTAGAAATATCTAAGAAAATATTTTATTTCATCCCTAATATTCCTTTCATTGGAAATAAGTTATGTTTGTTACTTTTTTCTATTAGAATAAAGATTAGAAATATCTAAGAAAATATTTTATTTCATCCCTAATATTACTTTCATTGGAAATAAGTTATGTTTGTTACTTTTTTCTATTAGACTACATTTCCTAAATAAATTTTAAATACCTCTCACATTGAAATTTTGAAAATTGAAAAATGAAACAAGTATGTCATTACTCTACAAGATCCTACTATACAAAATATTTAGATTTATTTCACCCTATCAAGAATTTTCCACTAAAAATTTGAAGAGGACTCGTTATGTCCTCTTAGTCCTCAAAGGGTTAATATCTACATTAGAAATACATTAGTTTCAAAGCTTGTCTTTAACTAGAGTAGCCTCCAAAATACATTATTTTTAAATAATCAATGATCATTCTACAATATGGTTTTTGTTATCAATTGGTGTAATTTCTATCTTTGTTGAAGCTTCCAAAATGATTTAGTTCAACTTTTGTAGAGACAACCACTCTTAGCCATTTACTTATGCCAAAAGCACTTACTTCTATAATTATAATATGTGAAATCAATCAATTTGAAATATTTTTAAAGAAGAATTGGAAGGTAATAATTGATTCCAATAGAAAAAAAAATGCCTTAAATTCTTAAACAGGAAAAATATGCTATGAGAAGCTATTGTAATTGCCTAGACTGAAAGCTTCCGAAGTAAAAACATTGTCCTTAATTCAAGCACTAAGAAATTCATTTTCGTTGAATATGATTAAATTTTAAGATGTTTTCTCTTATGTTTTCAAACAATCAAAATACAAATTTTCATGTCAATAAAAGTAGAAATAAACCAACTAGGATGGTTAAATTGCTAAGCATCCAACCTTAGTTACACCTCTATAATTGTGATAGGCCTCCTACTTGATAATCTTACATTGCTTTTATATATCCTATCCATTGCAAACTTTACTATTGGAATGGATTCTCTACTTCTACAACTTGTACATGCAAATATCAAATCATGGTTAATTGTTTTAAATACTTTGAAAACTCAATGAAAAAGTAGAATATAAAATTCACAATCTTTGCAATGATATGTGAATAGATTGGGTGCAAAATTTTGGGAAGTTCAACAATTCATAATTATAACGACTATCATAACAAATTGCTTGTAACTTTGAGCACCTACTACACCATGATAGGTTGACATTGTCAAAAAGAACATCTTAAGGACAAATGTCTCAATAATTGTAGAAATACAATTCCAATGAAGGTCATTTTAGGGCAAATGATAGTTTTTCATTGGATGAGAATAGGCACATTTTTTAGATGGCTCAAGTGCTCAACATGTTAATTCTTATAACCAGGCTTTGCTTTCACATAACCTAGTCTTTAGTTGTTTGTCAAGACTCTAAAAACCGGGCTAAAAACCTCCTAGACTACAATAAAATGACATTGTTAAGAAATGAAATACTTACTATATATTGGTCTAGGAAAAATTTCTCAACAATTGTAGAAACTTTGTCACTAAGTTAGTCAATACTCTAAACACCAATAAACCATTATATATGAACATTGTTAGAACTAACATTTTAATGACCTTGTGAAGGACAAATTTTTCAACCATTAGGTTTAGAACAAGCTTCTAGGAGCCCCATATATAGATAGTCACCATCAAGGACTTTCTTGACCTTTTATTCAAACTACATTCCCTATTTTCAACCATATTATTCAATTGTTTGATATTGCTCCCATTTTTTGAGGTTGCTTTCACCTAGATTATTAAATTGAATAGTACAAAAATTCATCTAAGATAAAAATCTCTTTTCTTGTACAAAACATAGGTTCCACACACTCCCCCAAATAGCTTTGTCTTCATAGTTTTACAAGGCTTTTGAAGGATTCATTTTGGCCCTCATGGATTGTAGAAACTATTTTGTGAAACTGATCAATACACTATAACAAAACATGGTAAAAAAAACCCGTAGTCAAAATCGACTACAGCTCTTTTTGCCATGTTTTTGTGCAAGCCCACTATGTGCGCAACCACTGTTTTTTGCAATTTCCCACTGCAAAAGAAGCTAATAGTCCACTACACGCGCATGCACAAAAATGTGGCAAAAAGAACTGTAGTCGATTTTGACTACGGTTTTTTTACCATGTTTTTTATAGTGATACCCTAATCAACTATTCAACCACTATAGGCTAACATTGTCAAAAACAATTACTGAAGGACAAATGTCTCAACAATTGTGGAAACTTTGATGTCAAGTTAGTTGATAGACTTATATATAGTGGACAATTCTCAATGATTGTAGAAACCTTATCGTCAAGCTAATTAATACTCTAAACACCTACTAAATCATGATAGGCTAACCTTGATGGAGTCACTTCTAATAGGTATTAGAAAACTACATGAGGACTAATATAGGATATCAATTAATGCAGCAAGGTAAAAATTATATCTTTTTAGAAAAAAATTAGGGTCCTTTTCAACATCAAAAAAATGATATAATTAATATAGAGTGACATGTAATTGTGAGTATCAATAGAAAATAGGGTAGGATGATTTGGCATACTAAATTATTTCTTAGTAGATAGATGCAATTTGTTTATGAAAGAAGCAATGTCAAAGTGGAAGTCCAATGTTGGAATTTTTTGTTAATGGTAGTGGTTTATAACTTCAATCTACGAGACAAATTTGGCACTGAATTTTCCCACTAATATAGGGTGTTAAGTTTCCCCCCTAAGACTCTTTTAAATCCAAAATGGTTAAGGTCTATTTTTAGTACCACTTTGAGTGAAGTAGAAAAATCTATTTTTAGCATCCATAAATCCCACTTGTTTAGTGCCTTGAAACCCTAATTTTTGTATGTCATTGTAGTACAAGTTAGAAATGAGATCTTAGGGTTAAAAATTCTTCAAAATGTATAAAAATTTGCTTACAATTTTTTTGCCCTCGGTGTTGGTTTTGTGCAATTCAAGAATATTTTCTTATTTTTGAGCCAAAGAACTTTAGGGGTTAAGGTGTAAATATTCATTGGCATTTTTTTGAATTTTTTTCTAGTGTTTATTTTAGGCATTTAAATGCCTAAAAGCACCAAAAAAAACACCAAGCCTTAGGGAAAAATTGGATCAAGATGTTAAGTTGTTCTAATTTTTGAAAATTATTTTGAAATGAAACTACCAATTTGTTCAAATGTGTGGATGAAAAAATATTTCTATCAATAATATAAATGAATACTAAAATATTTGGCTACTCATCATGATTTTGTATGTTGCCCCTTCAACACTTTTTAAACCCCCCCCCTATTTTTGGCATTTTCTAAAATTATCATTTTTGTATTATGCCATAGTCAATGTAGACAATAAATTTTAGAGTTTACAAAGATCATACTTTGTGTTCAACTAATTGTATCATTACTTGAGAGTTCTAATTTTGCAAAATGGAATTCTTATTTTGTTTAGTATAATTTTTTTTAATGATGATAATACTAATACTTTAAATTAACATAGAATGACAAAAACTAAACCTTTCACCAATCATAATTAAGTATAGTTTGCATTTAATTGGGCCAAAATATAAGGTGTCATAAAAATCAAATATATTTGAATATTATATCTACTTGAAAATACCCTTTGAATTCAAGGGGGTAGAAATTTTTCAAAAGAAATCCCCCTTGGAGGCTAACATTGTAAAAAACATCACCTTTTTTCTGAAGTCATGCAATTACTAATTGAAACACCAAACACCTACTAAATCATGATAAATTAACATTGTTACAAATAACAATTGAATGACAAATGTCTCTTTTAATTTATTCTTGATGTATTGACATATGATTAGTCATGAAAGTAATATTTGATGTGGTATTCTTTACTTTCCACTTCAATTATGTTGATTATCTTCAATTTAATAGTTTGGAATCCAAATGAAGAAATTTAGGGCATTTGCTTGGTATAGTTTACTCTTTTTATGTCACAATATCATAATGTACTAATTTCCATCTTTTCTTATGATTTTCCAATTTTCAAAACATTGCCCATCAATTGTTATTAAAATTTTTGTAAGAAATATTTACATACAACGCAAACAATATTTAGTACACTTTATACAAACTCATCTTCAACTTAAAACCATCAACAATTCATAGGTTCTTCTTGAGATCTAAACTTGGAAATGATACTAGACCAACTTATGCTATTTTATGCCAAATTGTACATTGCATTAATAGTAAAAAAGTATGCTATAAAGCCAAATGAAAACCTATATACAATTTTTTTATTTTGTTCATGTTTACTACAAAATCTTTAATAATTGATCCCACAGTCCTTCCAGTAGTCCTTGCTTTTCAACACAACAACAATCCAAAGGTTCTTCTTGAGATCTATACTTGGACACGATACTAGACCAACTTATGCTATTGTATGCAAAATTGTACATTACATTAACTCCTAAAGGACCGAGGCACATTTTGGACAGAAATTGTCAAAAACTACCACTTTTTAGGACAGCAAGAAAAAAATGAATTTTTTTTTTTTTTTTTTTTTTTTTCAAAATTCAGCTGTACAAATTTGAACTAGACATATTTAGGAACATGTGGAAAAAAATTTAGAAACTTTGACCGCACGGATTGAAAGATTATAATGTTCAATGTTAAGTGAAAAAGGGTTTTTTCCAACCTTGGCCAACATGGCTTGCAAACTCTAACTCCTTCTAGAATGAGATTCTTACACTAAATAGGGTTATTTTTTTTACATTTTCATCTAGGATCATGTAAGCTACATACCTACCAAATTTCAAAATCATAGGAAGAGTTTTGCACATGCTGCCCGAGCTGCCCGCAAAGTTAAGGGCAGCATAATTTTTGATCCGGACACCCGATCAGAAAAAAAAAAAGATTTTTAGGAAGGGGATACATGGATATACATTAAGTCCAAATTTCATGAACATCCAACTAAAAATGACTTTATAGGAGCCTACTTGAGATTTCTTGAGTATGCTAAATGGACACTTGGTCCTTTAGGGGTAAATAGTAAAAAAATATGCTATAAAGCCAAATGAAAACCTATGTACAAATTTTTTATTTTGTTCATGTTTACAACAAAATCTTTAATAATTGGTCCCATAGTCCTTCCAGTAGTCCTTGCTTTTCAACACAACAACAATTCTTCTTGGCATGCTTTGACTTATAAAAAGCCATGCAATCCTCTTCACTAAAATTAGAATATACAAAATACATATATTCCCACAATTTGTGAAATTTCTTTTCGAGGTGTTATAAATTCATTCAAGTGTCATTTCAAAAGTGACCAAAAGTGATTGATAGGATTCAAATCAAGAAATTGTGCAAGCCACTTAAGGAGCTAAAATGATTGTGATGCCAACCATTCTTGTACAATCTTGCTTGAATGCTTGGAATCATTATTCTGTTGAAAGACCAACCTACTTGAATCTAAAATTATAATTTTGCATAGTAGACCGTAAGAAATTTTCTAAAATAAATTTATACATAATTACAAATGTCTATCCATCCTACCTTCATTTGTACACCATACTCCCGGTCCAAAAGCTTTCATACATCCACAAATCATCATTGATCCACCACTGTGCTTCACGTTTTGATGGACATATAATAGTCCAATATGTTCTCCATCTCCAATCCAAAACCGTGACCCACCATGTGCATTACACCTATTTATTTTTGTCTCACCACTGAAAATTACGCATTTCTAGTCATCAACAATCCAATTTGCATATCTATGAGCAAACTTCAAGTACGCAAGAACATGTTCACAATTCAAACATGACTTCTTTTGTTTTACTAGTGCATCCAATCCAACTTCTTTAGAAGCAAACCTCATAGTGATATTAGATAGTAATTTACCTCTTTCAAAACAAAGTTGTTTTGCTATTTGACATGCAATTCTAACTCCATCTTCAATAATGAGAGTGACACAATGCTTCTTCTCTATTTTGTAAGATTGAAGCTTTGGACACCCTCCTCTTTGTTTCTCAATCTTGCTCCCTACATCTTTTCTAAGATGTGCTATAGAAGACAAGTTCATGCCTAGAGAAAAGATGACTTTTTGTATAGAAACACCACTTTGAAGTTGTACCAAATTTTAGTGCTTTTGCTCTTGAGACAATGGAGGCATGAGACCCTAACTACATATGAGAGATACAACTTGAGTAATATGATGCAAACTCATGGAGATCTAAATTCAAGGAGAC
This sequence comes from Straminergon stramineum, assembly GCA_963920665.1. NCBI lineage: Eukaryota > Viridiplantae > Streptophyta > Bryopsida > Hypnales > Calliergonaceae > Straminergon > Straminergon stramineum. The sequence continues at coordinate 6,259,371 of OY987270.1, read as the reverse complement.
GTTAAAGTTGGAAGACTAGGTAGTGGAAGGTGGCAAACAAACGTGACTACAAGAACCCTAACTACTTCAAAGTTCCTTATTTAGAAACCCTAATTCCTTTTCACTTTTTGATCTTACATCGATGAATTTAACTACTTGGATTCATGAATTCATGCTTTGATCATGTAATCCCTATGATTACAACTTAAATTGGTTAGAAATAGGTTGCTCAAATCTTATCAATGACTTGCAAAAGAATGTACAAAGAGTTTGTCTAAAAACTAATAGATTGAAACTTGCAAGCCACTCTTTAATCTTAAAATTATGGGATAACTAACACATACCCATCTATTCTTAGTACTATAATTCAATCTTTTCCATGACATGAAAAAAAAATTCAGAGACAATACTATTGCCATAAGATAAGTATCACCAATTTATTACAAGGTGGATAACCAAGAAAATGTTAATTTCCTTGGGGGCCCGAACAAAACCAAAATAACAACCGAAGGAAAAAGAAAAAGACCCCTAAAACACTGAAAGAAGAAAGAAAGAAAGAAAGAAACGTCGAGAAAAAGAAAAGCACTCTCACTAAAATAGTGTGGGTACCGAATCCGGAACTTACCACGGGAGCCGGCATCCTTCATGTGATCCCCAAAGAAGATTCGGCACTTGCCCCGCTGATCATCCGGAACGCAATCACCAAACACGGCAACTAAGACAGGAATCAAATTCCACCGCCATCGCCACACGCTCGCACTTCCAAACTTTCTTGCACGTTTTGCCACCTTGTAGCGCTGTTTGCCAGTTTGTCAATTGTAGTGTAATAGAGTTTTGTCAATTTGTAGCAGATTCGGTGCTCTGGAATTTTTTTCTTCTGAGAAAACGGTTGAGATCGCGATGGGGAGGACTATTTTCTTCACCGCGCTGGCCCTGCTTTTGTTCTCTGTGAGCGTTTCCGCAAAGAAATCGGAGCGGAAGGGGTATGACGAGGTGACCCACAAGGTTTTCTTCGACGTGGAGATCGATTCCACCCCCGCGGGTCGCATTGTGATCGGTCTGTACGGGAGAGCGGCGCCCAAGACGGTGGAGAATTTCCGGTCGCTTTGCACGGGGGAGAAAGGCGTTGGGGAGAGTGGCAAACCCTTGCACTACAAGGGCTCCGTGTTCCACCGCATCATCCCGAGTTTCATGATCCAGGGCGGGGATACCACGCAAGGGAACGGCCGTGGTGGGGAATCTATCTACGGAAGTCGGTTTGCCGACGAGAGCTTCAAGCTCAAGCACACGGGTCCTGGGATCTTGTCCATGGCCAATGCCGGGCCCAACACTAATGGCTCCCAGTTCTTCATCTGTACTGTGAAGACGAGTTGGCTGGATGGACGCCATGTTGTCTTTGGGAAGGTGTTGAGTGGACTTGATGTCGTGTACAAAGTGGAGGCGGAAGGCTCTTCGGGGGGCACGCCCAAGCGGAAGGTCGTCATTGTCGATAGTGGCGAAATTCCGCTTTGAAGAGCGGCGAAATGGAACAGGTAGATAAAAATTCTACATACGTTAGGAAAATAGTGTATCACACTTTTTAAATCTTTTCGTTTGTGCAACGGTGTAGATATGTACCATTGATCGAGCTCTCAGGGCAAGCGTTAGG